>JAEOAD010000027.1:29120000-29720000 GCA_036365145.1 Orientallactaga sibirica
TCTCTTTTTTGCCTGTGTGTGATATGCAGGCATATGTGGATGTGCGCTCACATGCCTGTGGAAGCCCGAAGCTGGCATCAGGTGTCTTGCTCAATTACTCTTTACCTTAATTGCTATGATAGATTCTCTCCCTTGAACCCAGAGTTTGCCAATTCAGTTAGTCAAGCTAACCAGCTTGTCATGGGGATCCCCCATCTCTGCCTCCCAATTGCTGTGATTTGCAGTTAGGCTGCCATGCCAATCTGGCATTTTTGTGGGTGACAGAGATCTCAGTTGGGGTCCTCATGATTTTATGGCAAGTGCTTTTACTGACTAAGTCATCTCCTCAGCTTGTGAAACTTTTTCTCAGTCTGAGCTTTTATCCATTCATTGTGGTTGTCAAAGCACTTTCTCCGGGAAGCCTTCCCTTATACTGAGTTACCTGCAACTCTCCTCTTCCACTTCCTTTCTCATGTTATAGCATTTCCAGTCTACCTAACCTTTCATTCATTCAGTGTATCATTTATGGTTTGTTGGTTTTATGTATTCCTCTCTATGTTTGTCACCTAAAAACAGGAAGAAATTCTTCTTCACTTCCTGATTTCAGACTAAATAAAGGCAAAATGCATATAGTCCTAATAAATCAGAATTGCATAATTGTTTGAAAGGGGAAAAGTTACTTGAGATTTTTCTTTTTTTTCTTTCTTTCTTTCTTTCTTTCTTTCTTTCTTTCTTTCTTTCTTTCTTTCTTTCTTTCCTTCTTTCTTGGTGTGTGTGTTTCAAGGTTTTTCCAAGTCTCACTCTAGTCCATGCTGACCTGTAATTCACGATGTACTCTCAGGGTGGCCTTGAACTCATGACAATCATCCTACCTTTGCCTCCCAAGTGCTGGGATTAAAGGCATGTGCCACCATGCCTGGCTTGAGATTTTTCTTTATAATACATTTAAATTAAAAGTTTGCCATATCCTTTCTTGTCTGTTGCAGAATGCAACAGGTTGAATTGAATGTTTATATTAAACTTTACATGCTAAAGTCTTAACCTCCAAGGCTGAGCTATTAGGAGGCATGGTCTTTGGTTAGGGGTTAGATCTTGTTGCTGGCAGAAATCACCCAACCAAGAGCAACTTTTGGAAAAACAAAAGGGGGGATTAATTTTAGCTTACAGACTTGAGGGGAAGCTTCATGATGGCAGGAGAAAACAAGGGCATGAGCAGAGGGTGGACATCACTCTTTGGCCAACATAAGGTGGACATTAGCAATAGAGTGTACCAAACACTGGCAAGGAGAAACTGGCTATAATACCCATAAGCCCATTCCCAACAATATACTGCCTCCAAGAGGCACTAATTTCCAAATCTCCATCAGCTGGGAACCTAGCATTCAGAACACCTAAGTTTATGGGAGACACCTGAATCTAACCACCACATTCTGCCCCTAGTCCCCATAAACTGATAACCATACATGATGTAAAATACAATGCATTCAGTTCATCTTTAAAAGTCCCATAGTTTTAAAAATCCTAATGATGTTCAAACATCAACATAGTCCAAGAACCATCACGTCACAGAGGAAATGCGAGGGTCTTCTAGGTAATAATTTTACAGATAAATCATGTGGTAGCAAAAACTCTATAAAGGAAAGTCATTAAAAAATGAAAACCAGAATTCTTTATGTATCCTTTATTAATGCCTAGCCAACAATTCACTTCAAGCTTATCCTGAATTTTCTTTCTAGGACCTTCTACCACTAAGAATTTTGTGTATTCCCTAGGCATAATATTTCCAGTCCTAAGCCTTCTTTAGGGTCTATGGCTCTAATAATTGTTACCTCCTAGGGTGTGTAAACATGTACATACAAATGCTAAAAACATACCACATATAAATGCACAAACATATACACATGCACAAACACAGAGACACACACATAAACATAGAATCATCTCTTCCCTCCCACTGATTTTCTTCAAGATTCCTCCCAATATCCAATTGTCTACATGAAACTTTTGTTTGGATGCCAAATAAGTATCTTACACTTATTCTATATTACAAATGTATCTTTTTTGTTATGGATCTTTAAAATGTAGAAATTGTCAAATTGGTATTTATTGAATAGAAAAATAAAAGATAATATTTAACAACTCAAAATGCACTCATTTAACAAGAAGATAAAAATTACAGCATTTGTAATTTGTGATAACTTAGGACTTCACAGTCTATGAAAAGACAAATACATAAGTAGAAGAAAAATCATCCAATGGAACATGTTGTCAGAAATATGAAAGGAAGATTCTGGTAAAGAAGAGTGATTATTCTTAAAATACAAAAAGTGTATTGCTGGTTAGGAAGATGTAATTGGGGAACAGAGGAGAGAAGAGGACACACACACACACACACACACACACACACACGTTATAAGAATGTTGCTTCATTTCCTTTCAATAATATAGGGCTTTAAACAACTCAACAGAAAGCTTATGTTGCATAATTTCAGGAATTTTATCTGTTGTATTCAATGCTAAAAAGCTTTAACATGCTAACAACTTGGAACACAGTAAGTTCCCTGTACTTCTTTGCAGAGTAAATAAATAACTTTTTAACCTCTGAGGCATCTCCACAACCCCATTAGTGAACTTTTTTGACTCATATATTCATATCCTGTCTACACAGACCCCGTTGTGAATTATCTATCTGTGCCAATCACTCAGGGCAAAAAAGAAATAAACTGTTTATTATGACAAAATAGTTATTAACAAATAAATTTCAAAGTCTTAAGTTTCACCATTCTCACTTATAATTGACATGTTTTCCATTGATTTAAATACCATCATAGTAATAAATCAACCCCCAAATGAAATATCTATTGTGGACTTGGCAATTTCCTCTCCAACAGGGCCTTCTGAATTTGAAGGTCAACATTATTATTTTTCCAATGACCTATAATAAATATTTAAAAATTTAATCTGAAGTTATGTAAATCCAAGGCTTAATTCTTATATTCTGAAATCTTCTTTCAAACCCACCAAAAATCAAACAAAATGAAATAACCATACAGTACCTTCAGAAGTTACACATTTAATAAGAAAAGAATTTTGATAACTTTGTACATTTTTTGGGTAACCAGCTGGTTCACAATTATATGTTCTGCTATTATCCAAGTGTATTTACCTGAGTTTGGTCATCATTTTATGGTCATATAAGTTATTGAATTGCAACTCAAACTTAACAAAGAAACACACCAAAAATATTTAAAGTCTATAGGCATGGTCTTACATACTTCAACTCTTCGCAAAATCTAAGAAATATTAAAAATATATAAATAGGGTTGATGGGAAAACTCAGCAGTTAAGATGCTTGCCTGCAAAGCCTAAGGACACAAGTTCAATTCCCCAGGACCCACATAAAGCCGGATACACAATTTAGCACATGTGTCTGGAGTTTGTTTGCAGTGGCTAGAGACCCTAGCATGCAGATTCTCTCCCTGTCTTTCTCTCTCTCTTAAATAAATAAATAAATAAATAAATAAATAAATAAATAAACAATTAAAATAATATTTTAGAAAAAAATATATATATAAGAGAAGGGTAAATTTTATTTCATGGAAATGAGATGTTCTCCTCTTGAGTAGGGCACATGACTCTAGTAGGGCATAGTACTTGTGATGGGGTCTCAAAGTTACTGTGCCTTTAACTTTAAAGACTCTCAACTCAACCAAACCTTTATCCAAAGACTAAGACTAAAGGACTAGGCCTCACTTTCAAACAGGAGTAGTGTTACTGGCCATCTGCTATAACACACAGAGAAACAGCTTCATCTTCAGTATCTACTTAGAGCTTTGTGTCCTTACTCACCTGACCCTGCCAGGTCCTGTGGATATTGTACTATTCTTCAGCAGCATTTGTATAACTTTCCCACTCCTGTGTCTCCTCCCTGAGAGTCTCACTACAGAAGAAACCATGCAATTGTCTAATCCTTCTTTCTGCTGAACAGAATTGTGCCTAGACTCTTGGTGATCCATATTTTGGCTTTGTCCCTTGAAGAGTAAATTACAGCCACTTTAATCATATTATATTTTCTGTTCTCCTTGATGCAATTTGGATGTATCACCACTTAACAGAAAATGATGATGGGCTTCAGAGACAGGGAGTTCTGTAGCATATAACTGCCATAATAACCCTAAGTATACTAGATATCTTCTTTAAATCTCATTGCTCATTGTTTATATGGGATAACTGAATCTTACAGTGTAAGTACAAAGCAGCATGTCTAGGAGGTAGAGTGAGCACGTTCTATGCAGCCATAATTTTTATCAAGGGAAATTTTTTTTTTTTTTTTTTTTTTTTGGTTTTTTGGTTTTTCAAGGTAGGGTCTCACTCTGGTCCAGGCTGAACTGGAATTAACTATGTAGTCTCAGGGTGGCCTCGAACTCTCGGCAATCCTCCTACCTCTACCTCCCAAGTGCTGGGATTAAAGGTGTGCACCACCACATCAGACTCAAGGGAAATCTTGAATAAACATAAATTTTGTCATAGAACCCACTGGATCGAAAAGGAAGATGATCTTCTTCCAATATTACGTATGGTTTATGTAACCTTTTCTCCTAAAGATTTCATTTCTAGTATTTAATAAAATATATAAGATGGCTTCCTTGACCTTAGCCTCCTCATTCAATACTTCTCCCTCTTTTCAATCATTTGCACACAGATTTTAGCAAAGAGAAAAGCCTCACGAGCAACATCATTTCCTCCATGTTTATGTTTATTAGGCTTACGTTTATTAGGAAACTCGTTTCTAGGCTATTTGATTGCCAATGTGAAAGCTTTGGAATTATTATTTAAAATTATGTGTGGGGAAAATGACATAAAGCAAACATTAAATACACTGTGTCATTCTGTGATGGTGCAATACTTCTTTGAACTATTCAGTAGTCCCAGGGGAGAGATAACTAGAATATTATTTTACTGTTACAGCTAAGGAAGAGAGGAGGATGACTGATGGGTCCCTAGAGCTGGACAGTGACACTCCACCCTGCCAGAAATAGGTGGTACAGGGAACAGTGACACAGTATCCTTACATCCAAGTCATGCGATTTTCAAGACAACTGAAGGAATGTCTTACATATGGGTCTTCAGGAGTTATCATTGACCATTGCTGTAGCCCAGTGTCATTGATCAATGTGCTGTCCCAGAACTCTACACTAATGACCCCATAGTGTAAGGAATTCATTCTGCAAATATTTACCAAGTGCAGGCCCTGCGTCAGTTGCCAAGGATACATTGAAAAGTGAGGCAAATAGAATTGCTGCTTTCAAGAATGTTCTCTCTCAGAACTAAATGACAACTAAATGAGAAGAGTAGCCTGAACACTCATAACAGTGAACACTCAGCAGAGGCCAAGGACATTAATTGTCCACTCCTTTCATGCCATGTCTTTTTACCACTTAACTCACTCACTCCCTAACGGAGGAAGGAGTGATAAAAGCGAGTGGCACAGCAGCAGTGGGAACATCCCCAGCCTCTCTGATTGTTCTCCTTTGAATGAAAAAACCTCGCTGGAGGGTGCACATTCATCTTCCCATTCCCAAGAAGAATGTTTTGGCCCTTCAGGAGTACTGATTAAACAATGTCAAATGGTTTGTTCCATTCAGGGTTAAGCATCAGAGTTAAGATACATTTTCCAATCGGCTCCATGGAACAAAGCTTCTATTTTGGTATTCATCTACTAGGGACTTATTTACCAACAGATTCTTAAGTCATAAGAGAAAATGTATGTCTTATTCATTGTCCTTTTTACCCTTTATCTTGATGCCTTATCAGATGATATTGGAGATGTGAGGAAATGTAATTTAAAAATTAAATTTATCTGCTGAAAAAATAGACAGATTGAGAATTTGATCTTTGTATTAGTTACTGTTTTGTTTTGTTTTGTTTTTTTCTTTTTGGTGGTAAGATTTCACTCTGGCCCAGGCTGACCTGGAACTCAGGATGCCCTGGAACTCAAGATGATCCCTCCTACCTCTGCCTGCCCAGTGCTAGGATTACTACTTTTTTTTTTTTTTAACTGTGACAAAATACCTGACACAAACAACTTAAGGAAGTAAGGGTTGATTCTGGCTTACAGTTTGAGGCTGTGGTTTGTCACTGATGGGAAGACAGGGTGGCAGGAAGGTGTATTAGTTCCTTTGCCATTGCTGTGACCAAATACCTGACAAGAAGCAAGGTAATGGGGGCAGGAGTGTGAGGAAGCTGTTCATATTCAGTCATCAGTGAACATGGAGACAGTGATGAATTCTGCTGCTTATCTATTCTTTTTAATACAATCTAGGACGGCCCAGGCCATGGAATAATGCCACTCAAGGTTAGGATGGGTCTTCCCACATCAATTAACATAATGAAGATAATTCTACACTGCTATGCCCAGAGGCTCATTTCTTAAGTGATTCTGGGTCCTGTCAAGGTGAGAGTCAGTGTAAACCATCACAGTGAGGCAGCTGGTGACACTGCATTAAAAGTTAGGAAGCACAGAGAGATGAATGCTGCTGCTCAGCTCATTTTGTCCTTTTAATTCAGTCTGACCCAGGCCATGTGATGGTGCCAGCATTAGAGTGTGGCATCCTTCCTCAGCTGAACCTTTCTGGAGATTTCCTCACACACACACAAACGTCTGAATGCTCATTCTAAATCCAGGCCTTATAACTATGGTCTGACCAGATCTTTGTGTCCAAACTTAACCTGATTTAAGAAGGCATAACTAATCAAACTTATTTTAGAGGAAGGACTATACATTTGTCTTTTATGTAAACAACAGTGCTTAGACTTTTTGAGGGTTTAGTACACAGCACAAAAATTTCCCCAATTTACTAGATATCTACAGACTATCTTTAAAGTCCAAAGCCATCTAAATTTAGAGAGGGTTAGTGAATGTTAGTATGTTTTGTATTAGTCATAGGGAAATATGTAGGTGCCTATACTCCTACTCATATTCTGGAGGTTTATAGCTAAGTGGAGAACAGATTATATCTAAACAATAGAATTTGCGTAGGTCATTCCCAGTCTTCTTTTCTACTGCATCACCTCAAGTTAACACTCTGACTTTTGGCCTCCATAGCACGTGAGTGACTTGAGACCACAGAAGCTTTTTCAAAGGTACTGGTCACAGTGATATGCTAGTTTCTCCTAATTAACATCTTGAAAGGAATGATAATATGTCTTTTTTCCAGATCAAAGCAATGCCACGTATGTTTTTTTATTTTCATAATTTCCCAAACTAAGAAAGATTTAGAACAATCAAGGCTTTAGAATTAAAGTTTGCTGAACAAATCAAGAAGATATATTGTTTTAAAATATACAATTTCCTACTATCAGGCAGTAAATAATGTAAAAATCAAAAAAGATCAGTCTATTAAAGAACATGACAGATGTAGCATTTCTTGAGTTGGTAAAGTTGATGAAGTATAAAGAACAGAAGAAAGGATTTGGGTTTGCAGAGAAAATGCTAAAGAGAACCTGGAAGGACAGGCAAGGCACTGGGTGGCTGGTTTCATCCTCTGGACCCATGATGCCATGTTCTGGCACATCAGTACCATTTCAATACATGAAACTGTCAATCTCCAGCATAAACAAATGTGGAGAGCCAGGCGTGGTGGCGCACACCTTTAATCCCAGCACTTGGGAGGCAGAGGTAGGAGGATCGCCTCGAGGCCACCCTGAGACTACATAGTGAATTCCAGGTCAGCCTGGGCTAGAGCGAGACCCTACCTCCGAAAAAAAAAAAAAAAAAAAAAAAAAAAAAGTGGAGAAGACAGATTGCAAATGTCAAAGCACTTTTATAGCATGAGGCATTGACAATGACCACTAAGGCTCAAAACTAAAATGTCTGTTTTACAGGAAACAGTCCACTACATTCATCATAACCCTAGCAACCCAAATGCCAGGAAAAAAAATCTGAAACAAGAGTTGATGCATATGCCAGATAGGAAAGAAAGGCATGTCCAACAAGACCTGATGATGTGCTCTGAAAGATGCCAGAAATTCCTCAAATGATGTTTGCTGAGAGGTTGTATAGTACATAGTAATGAATTCTTCCCACTAGTTCTCTTTAAGTAATAAATGCCATGTTCCAATTGAATTTATGGAAGATTGGTATGGTGCGTGCGTATGCATGTGTATTTAACTTCATGGGCTGTAGCTTAGCGAGACTCTAACATCTGTATTTTTCTGAATCTCGCTTCTTTCCTGTAGCTGTTGAGCATTTGCATTAATTTTTGACATTTGACATTGGGCACTGTGATTTCTAAAACTTCATCCATGCTACCTGAACAAGAAATGGACACATTGCCACTGAGCTGAAACTGAAAATAGCCACTTTCCACACCAAATTTTATTTTTAATTATGACTCCACATGTCTCCTAAACATCTCTGTGTTCCTTTTTTGTAACCCTTTCTCTAGGACTTCTCTTATATAGCAACTACTAGAATTCTAATTGCAACCCTTTAGAACAACATAATGGTCAAATTGGAACAAGTTGCTCTCCCCTACTGATCAGTCAATTTATGGGTTTGCAAATAGATGAGTCACCACCAGGAAGCCTGTCTCTCCATGGGAGGTCCTAATGAGCAGTGGTGGGGACAGTGTGACTATGCAAAGGTAAAGAGAAAGCCAAGGAGAACATCTGAGGAAATATTTGACTTTTTTTTCACAAGACCAGGAATATAGATAATAGAACATGGTAGATATTTGAAAACACTTCAATCAAAAACTTGGATCTATACCATCACTGATGATAAGTATTAGTAAAAGAGCATAAAAATAAATAATTAGAGGGCTGTTGGTAGGCACAATATGTTCATTTACCCAGACAAGAGTAGTAGTTTCTCCCCTAGGGCGTATGACCTCCTTGGTCATAGGCTTTTACTACCAGGCACAAATTCCCTCCCATGGAGCAGGCCTCACTCAGACAGCAGTGGGTTTCCCCGGAAACAGACATGCCACCATTGCACCAGTTGATACATTTGGTCTGGCTGGCCAGCTTTAAAGCTTGCAGGGTCCACTGCTGGTTAAGACTGTTGATTTTTCTCCTCCTAAAGGCTGTGTGCAACATAGATAATTAGTAGGGAGGAGGAAGCTTCCAGCTTAGCTTCAGCTTGATAGCTCAGTGACCTGAAGCCCCAGAAGTTATGTCTTCAGTAATTGGGTCTAATCATGTAGTTCTAGTGGGAAACCAAGAGCCTTGGCAGTAGCCGATAATGTTCTGGGGGCATCAGAGGCCCCTCTGGCTTACAAGTCACTGAAAGTTATCCTACATCTGGCAATGAAATTTTAAAATAACAATCTATGGCTTTTTGGCACAATATTACCTACCTCCACAGAATACTTCTAACCAAACTCTCTTTTTAAACATACATAATATTAGCTAGTGAAGAAGTAGGTTTGCATTGGCTTTTTCATAATATCGTAAATTTTGATTAATTCTCCTCCCACGCCTCCTCTTCTCCATCCATCATAGCCCCTTTCTAGCTTCTTGGCCTCTATTACTAACTTTTACTCCAACTCACATACAAGTCCAAACATTTGAAACTAGGATTCACAGATGAGAGAAAAATGTGGTATTTGACTTCCTTAGCCTAGGATAACACAGTAATTTCATTAGGGTCTATCCATTTCCATGCAAATTTCATAATTCCATATTTATGTACAATTAAATAAAATTCCATTTTGTAAATATACCACATCTTCATTATCCTTTCATCAGTTGAAGGGCATCTAGGCTATTTCCATTTCCTACCAAGTATGGGTAGAGAAAGCAATAAACATGGATGAAAAAGTATTTCTATAGTAATGAGTAGAGTCCTTCCAGTACACACCAAGGAATGGTTATAGCTGGATCATATGGCAAATATATTTTTAGTCATCTCGGGAACCTCCACAGTAACTTCCACATTGGCTGTACCAATTTACATTCTAAATGCATTTTTGACTTATGATATTTTCAACCTAAGATGGGGTTACTGGGACATACAGGAATATCACACAGTATAAGAACTGAATATTACTGGCTACTTTCATCATCCTTATTAATGAACAGTACATAGTGGGAAATGCAGTGTGTGAGCAAAGTGAAAATTGGATATGATCCACTGCTTTGACCCTCACATTCAGATGCACAGAAATGATTCCTTCTATGCATGTGTGTTTGCATTTGCAAGACCCATTAGGTCTGATCAACTGTTCTTAGTACCCAAATGCTAGCAGCTTTAGAGCTTCTACCAGCTTTGTTACATTAGAAAAAGATCCCTAATATATCCGTGTGGAGCTGGATTTGTGAATAATTACATGTGCTACTGGATCACTGAGAGTACTCAAATTTATTCTTATAATCACACTCACCTTCATGTAACTTGGACTCTTCTCTGGTCAGCTAATGACTGTAGAAGATGAGAAATTATCTAGTATCATTTCAACAGAATGACTTACTGATATTTAATTTAACAGTAACATTGCCTTGGAAAATTTCTAAGAAATGTTGAAACATTTCCATACCCCTTTCCCAAGAGCATTTCATTGTTTACTAGCATGTGGATGAAAGATGCTGCAACAGAATTAGGTTCTTTTTCTGTCTTGATGAGAAAAAGTCATGGAATTTGATCTTCTGTCGTCAAAAGTAATTATAGTAAGAGAATCAGTAGCACATATTTTTTTCAATGCAATCTTTACCCTCATTCTTTGGTTCATTTATTTGTTTTTGTTTGGTTGGTTGGTTTTTCAAGGTAGGGCCTCACTGTAGTCCACACTGACCTGGAATTCACTCTGTATTCTCAGGGTGGTCTTGAACTCACAGCGCTCCTCCTAGCTCTGCCTCCCAAGTGCTGGGATTAAAGGCATGCACCACCACACCATTTATTTATTTATTTATTTATTTATTTATTTATTTATTTATTTATTTATTTGTAGAAAGAGACAGAGAGAGAATGAGTATGCCAGGGCCTCTCACGACTGCAAAGGAACTCCAGCTGCATACACCATGTGGCTACTGGGGAATTGAACCTAGGTCATTAGGCTTTGCAAGCAAGTGCCTTAACTGCTAGGCCACCTCTCCAGCCTTGTTGCATTGTCTGTTTGAGACAGGGTCTAGGTGTATAGCCTAGGCTGGTCACAAGCTCACAGAGCCTCACTCATCACTGCCTCCTAAGTGCTAGTATCATAGGTGGGTCTCCTTGCTTGGCTTTTACCTTCATACTTACTTGATGCTGACAGGGACCCTATATGGCTGGATCTTAATTGACTCCCCTCTAAAGTTCATATTCTAAGGGTGTAGTATCATCTTGTAGTACTATTAGAGATAGTTTTGTGTAGGTGGAGCCTGGTGTAAGGAAGACATTGGGAACATATCCTTTTTATCTCTTTCCCAACTGTCATAAGGTAAGCAGTCTGTTCTGCCTCATAGTCTCACCATAATGCACTAACCATAAGACTGACATCTCAGAAACCATGAGCCAAAATAAATGGATCCTTCTTGTGTCTCAGCCATAGAAAGCTGACAGGTATAGTCATGACTTATGTTTGTGCTGCTATCACTGAATTTTACCCATTGTTTTCTCCACTTCTGAAAAGGCTGGAAAGTCTAAGATCAAAATAAAAGCAGATTTGATTATCTGGTCAGGGTCTCATTTTTGATCCCTGAAAGCACTTTGTTGCAGCTACTGCAGAGGAGGAAAATGCTTTGTACTCATGTGGCAGAAGGTGGAAAAGCTAGTTGAAGGCTAAATGGAGCCTTGTTTATAAACCTATTAGTGAAAAGGAGCTTTATGGTCTATGAATCCTCTTTATGCTTTCACCTGCATTTTTCAGGAGACATATGCAGGACTACTACTCTGGGGGATATATGTCTTAAAAAATGTCACCACCTACCCAAAAGTAGGATCTTAGGAAATCTAAATCATTCACTTTCTCTTCTGGGTTTACTGTCTTCTTTCAACTGAATGAATTAAGCTTAACACTTGCGTTGTCATAGAGAACAAATTTATAGAACAAGATCGTTTTAAATGTTATTTTAAGGCTGGAGAGATGGCTTAGCAGTTAAGGCGTTTGCCAGAAAAGCCGGAGGAACCAGGTTTAATTCCCCAGGAGCCACGTTAACCAGATGCACAAGGGGGCACATGCGTCTTGAGTTCGTTTGCAGTGGTTGGAGGCCCTGGCATATCCATTCTCTCCCTCTCTCTCTCTCTCTCTCTCTCTCTCTCTCTCCCTCTTTCTCTGTTAAATAAATAAATAAATAAATAAATAAATAAATAAATAAATAAATACATAAAAATATTTTAAATGTTATTTTATTTAATTAAGGAGTAAATGGAGTTCTGTTCTACTTCAATTAATTGCTATAAAAAATACTACATTGAAGCAAACCAAACAACTCAGTTTCTTTGAAAATTTCAGTAAACGAAGTCAAAACTAGGTGTAGATTTTGGCTTTCGTTGCTAAGAATGCACCTGTCCTCTTCTCCCAAGAAGCTTCAGCAGAACCTTGAATTCACCACGCCTACTTCTGGGCTGTTTATCCTCTCTACTAGTATCATTATTTGGGGACTCTTTGGCTGTGACTTTTGCTTTCAAAGAGAAGGAAGGCTAATACTTAACACAGAGAAAATAGTCAGATAGGGAGTGGCAAATGTTTTTCTGTGTTTTCAAGTTTCTTTCTTGGGCCCATCTTTAAAAGATTCATAGATTTAATATGAAAATTGAGGTGGGTGAACAGTCTTGAAAATAAAGAAAATCTGGCTGTTTAGAAACTCTACATTTTTTCTATTTTTTTCCTATGTGCACACATGTGTTTTGTGCACATGTCTGTGTAGATGCATGTACACCTTGTACATGTGCATGTGGAAGCCAGAAATAGACGCCAGCTGTCTTCCTCAATTGCTCTCTACCTTATTGTTTAAGACAAGTTCTCTCACCAGAGTTTATCAGTTTGGCTAGACTAACTGGCCAGCAAGCCCCAGAGATTCTCTTATTTTTGCCTCCCCACTTCTGGGTTTACAAGCATGTGCCACTGTGCTCAGCTTTTAAGAAGAGTTTTAGTTCTGAAGTCAGGTCCTCATACTTATGCAGCACTACTTTATGGACTGACCTATGTCACTAGACCCATTATCCATCATATTTACACATGTCCAACATCAACATGACTCAGTTCTGTCTTCTCATGCCAACCACATTGTTCTCTGTTAATTACTAGCAGAACTCCTGAAAACATCGAAGAGTGTTTTAAGGGGATGTTAGCTGTCTCAGTCTGCCTCTGATTATTTTAAAACCTTTCTTAGGATAAGTGTGATTTTAGGTGATCTATTAAGGCATTTTCTCATTTGTATGATGACATAATAATAATGCCCTCTCTCTATCTGCCTCATAACTTTGCAGCAGTCAGTAAGGGAGTGCACATGAATCATTCAGCATAACTCCTGCAACACAGTGGGTCTTCAACAAATGTTAGATACACATGTTCCAGACATAAAAATAGCCTTGGGTTTTTAGATTGGCTGTGGATTTCTATCATGGAAAGATACCCTGTATCAGGGCCTTTGACATGCAGCTCAGTGTTCAGTGTGAATGGTTTGGGAGAATTGCCAGTGGACATGCTACCTCCACTCGGTCTTGTGCTGGCAGCAGAATAATGAATGAATTAGGAAATGTTGAAGCAAATGTGTGGGTGGATGTCCCATGTCAGAGCTTTGATTTGGAGTCTTTGTAGAACAAGAGAAATATTCATTATATTTTCATTCCTTTCAAAATGCAAAAAATAGCAGAGCTTCGGAAGCAGAGCAGCAATGCAACATCCCAGAGGATGTTGTTTCAATGAATTTAAAAGCAGCCTCTAGGAATCTGGGCATAAAAGGTGCTTTCCTCATTATTTCTCCTGCTCAGTGTTTGGCACTATTATCTGTTTTGATCCATTCCTGCAGATATGCCAGTGCTAATGTGCTACAAATGTGACCCCTGGTCTCACTGAAGGATCTGCAGTTTGTGGAAAACACAGTAGATCATTAAACTGATTTTTGATCACTGACCTTAATATCTTCTTTAAAAAATAGCCTGAGAAGCTTGTGGGTATGGGGGAAAATAGTTCTGACCATAATCATTGGTAAAGAAATGGTTTCTTCTGACATTTTTCTTTCAGAGAGACTAAGCAAAATTGCCATACAGTTTAACAGTACCCTTCTTAACTCACTGCAGGTTGCCATGGAAACAGGAATCTCGCCCCAACATGAAAGGCATTTAGGGAATCTGTTAGGCTATAACATTAGCATGATCTAAGCTTCCTTGCTTACTGCTAACAAGTCCAGCATCTCTTTTAGAATACCATTAATACTCATTGAATTTCTCTGCGTGTAGTTAGAAGGATTTCATATCTTATTTGAGGTCGCTATATGAATGACCAGCTTGTCAGAGAACATGTACTTTGTAGCATTGCATTTAGCTCATCCATGAAAAAACTATTTCCACTGTTATTTTTACACGATCCAGATTTAGATTTTAATAAAGAAGAACATGATTGCAATAACAATTAAGGAAATATGCTAATATTTAGGAAGTATTTTTATTTAAAAAAAGAACCAAGTTGAATTTTTTTTGTTGTTTTAACAATGAAGTTTAATACAAATAGTCCCTTTGATCTGTTGCTTATGTTGGACAACATTTAGGTTAGGTCTCATGTTTGCCAAATAGTATATTTTTAGTGTCTTTTTAATTGAGGATATGTTATTAAGTAATATTAAGGTTAAAATATTGTGTTTCTCTAGAGGGAGCACCTGAATTGAAGGGCCCTGGGGAGGGCGAGATGAAGCCTAACATAAAATTTTGCCTGTTTTTTTTTCTTTTTCTTCTTTCTTTCTTTTTTTTTATTTTCTTTCTTTCTGTTCTTTCTTTTCCCTTGGTGATGGCCTGTTACTCCCAGTACGAGGATGCCACTAACATCCACAATGAGCTGTTGATCAGAGAGACCTACAAGGTTTCTGAAAACAAGACAGACTTCTGTCAGAGCACTTGATGACCCACCAGAGGTTAATCGTAAACACCATATGCTGTTCAGAACATGGAGAAACCTGGCTGGAATCTGGAAGAGAGCCAGTCCCCAGACAGTTATCCCATCTAGTGCTAGCAGGTGCTACATGAGCTACTGGGGGAAAGTGGCCAACCTACCGAACCAGAGATCCAGAGACTCCCAAAAGCCTATCACTGAAGTAAACTTAAAACTTAAAATGGCCCAGGGAATTTCACTGAAGAATGGGCAGAAAGATAGTTAGAACCACAAGTTGGGACATTATGCACAGAGATGTTGCCTCTTCCCCATAACTGATGGCTGCCCCCACAATGCACCCCACAAGCCCCATGGCAATGGCAGGCATCCCCAAAGAGGAAGGTCACTTTGGAGGGGGCCAGAGATGAGGGAAAGGATGATACCAACATGTGCTGTTTACATGCTGAGTATGCCCATAATAATAAAATAATAATAATAATAAAGTTTAAAAATAAAGAACTTCCGAAGCAAATGATATTATTACATAACCATTTCCTTCTCTAGAGATACCACATTGCGTCAAAAGAAGAATGGCCAATGAACAAGCTCTGAGAGACCCTACTTCAGTAAATCAGGTGGAAAGTGCTCTGGAGTCAGGCACACCTAGGTGCTACCCTCACCCTGCCATCCCTCCTGCATGAATGGGAGGGTTAGTCACTCAGCTTCCCCGAGCTTCAATTTCCTAGTCAGGAAACGAGGCCAGTGACTACTTCTGTTGTGCGACTGTTAGATCAAAACAGATCTAACAGATCTCTACAGTAACTGTAAAGAGCCTTCCAATCCTAGCTTAGTCAAGGCTAGCCATTATGATTAAAGGGAAATCTTCATGAAAAATGAATAAAGAACTGTGATTCCAAAAAAAAAAAAAAGAAAAGATTGTGTTTCTGGAAAAACAAGTATGACTCTTTCTTTCATTTTGTCCCAAGAGCTTAATTATTAAAAATGTCATTAAAAACTTCCAATTTGCTTAAAGCAATTACAGTAATAGCTAAATCACCATTTTCTTTTATTTCATAAAATAAAGGAGTTTAAACGTGCTTGTAGAGGAAAATGGGAGAAGGTTGGTTTGAAGAATGTTTTAAAATCTTGCCGTTTCTATGTACGTGAATTGAAATGCCACTGATTTAGCAGTTAATCTCCTCTGCAATACACCTATTATCCCCCAAGCAGACTATGTGAATTCTTTCTACAGAAAGATCTCTGGCTGCTCCAGATAAACAGTGTGGTGGTGAATATCAGCTGTGATCAGAAAGTCTAAGTTCACCTGTCATCTTCAGGCTTGCCAGGTGGATGACTGACACTGAGCAAGGTCCTTAAGACCCTGTGTAGACTTTTCATCATTAGGTTGTTAAGGGTGTTAAGTTAGATAATTCATGTGCAACACACAGACTTCTGATTTAATAACTCATAGATACTTTCATAGATGATAGCTTCTTCATGTTAGTTATTATCATTATACTAATTGTATAGCTTGGATAACTTGACAGCACTGTGAAGCAAATATTTCCCTTTTAACTAAGAGCAAACCTCTTAGAACTGATGACTGAGACAATTTTGGACTGATTTTTGTCTCCTTTTTCTTCTTAGGCTTGCTTTTTGCCTTTGGAAAAAATGGATCCTAAGTCAAAAAAAAAAATGTTCACTGTCCAGTGAAAGTAGAGAAGATTATGCCTAAACTTGAACTTTGTTTTTTAGGTGAGATGTTGAGCCTCTGTGGCTATTAAAAGTCAAAGCGTGTGTATAAGTAATCCTCTTACTGGCTTGTCTAACTTTTGGACAATAGTCAATTAACCCATGACACATGAACTAAGCATTCTGGATAGGTCTAGAAGGCCTATGGATACTGTAACTAGTTTATTTTCTTTTATGTTAGAGTGTGTAAAAAGATAATTGGGGATAGTCCTTACCTTTCTACTTGAAATAGAACCAAAAGAAAAAACACAGAAAGAGTAAATAAGTGGTGTGGTTTGAATGTGAAATATTCCCTGAGAGGCTCATGAGTTTAAAGAGTTGATTAACCAGCTGGTGGAGCTTTTGGTACTCTTTGGGGGTAGAACCTTGCTAGAGAAAGTGAGTCACTGGGGAGGGGCATGAACGAATGAACGAATACATATCCTTAGTTCCTATTCTCTTTTCCTGCTTCCTAACTATGGATGTAATGTGACTAACCATATTTCAGCCACCATGCCTTCCCAGGCACGGTGAACTATATCCTCTGGAACTATAAGGAAAAAATAATCCTGTCTTCCATTAAGTTCCTTCATTCTTGTCAGGTGTTTTATCACAGCAATAAGAAAATTAATATAGATGGAGATTTTTTTAATTAATGACAAATTAATTAATAGTTCATTAGTGGTTTAGGGTAACAATGAGATTTTTAACATTGTCCAGTCTAGAAAAGAGTAGGTGGTCCTTTATCATAAATTACCAGTAAGACTTTTCAAGGGAGGAAAAGAGTATAATGCTCACAGGAAGCTTTCAAGGACAGAGAAAGGAGAGAGCAGAAGAGATATCTATGTCTGGAATCTGCTCTAGCCATCAGCACATGGGAGCACATGTTTGTCAGGTGGCAATCTAATGATGAGAAGCAAGACTGTAAAGGAGACTGATGAAGATAATGAACTCCATCGCTTATTTCCTACAGCCAGCCAGGTGAGCAGGTGACAAGGGTCGGTTAGAAGTGTTGCTTCAGGGCTGGAGAGATGGCTTAGGGTTAAGGCACCTGCCTCCTAAGCCTAAGAACTCTAGTTCCAATCTCCAGGTCCCACGTTTAGCCAGATGCAAAGTGACGCAAGGGCACAATGCCACACTTGACCACAAGGGGGCGCACACATCTGGATTTCGTTCGCAGCAGCTGAGAGACTGCTGGCGCGCCCATCTCTACCTTTCTTCCTCTCCACCTCTCTCCAAAAAGAAAAGAAAAAGAAAAAAAAGAAGTGTTGCTTCAGTCAGTGGTCCTCCAACTCTGTGTAACATGATGTAACAGAATCCACTCTCATATTCTTCAGCTTTAGGATGGTGCAAAGGTGTTATGCATTCTGTAGAAACTGGGTTTTGAATTTGATTTTTAATCTCTTCCTGAGCTGCTCATCTGTAGTGCAATGCTTCTGAGCAACTGGGCAGAAGCAAGGAACTGGAGCCCCATCAGCCTGCAATCTAGAGGGTAAACTGCAGTACAGTAGTGGCTGCTACTCAGCCATGATGTGCAGTCAAGTTGTTGTCTTAATTGCATTTTCAACTTAGAATAATGTCAGTAATTATGGGTTTACTGTAATGTGACCCTACTGTAAAATGAGGCATGTGTAAACTAGTCTCTGGTGTTAGAAAACCAAAATAACAGGCAGTGTGGCTCAAGCAACAGATATAAAAAAGCAAATTTACAGTTCTGCAAGCTATAAGGTGGAGGTGTTATGAGGGTTCACTTCTTATGTGACTCTTCTGGGCTTACCGATATGTCCTCACCCATTGGTCAGATTATACTAGAGTATATCCTGTTGACTCAGTGCTGACTTAGCCACTTCCTTACAGGTTCTCTCTTTGAGACAATTGAGGGTTACAGTGTCAGTGTGTGAATTTTGAGAGGACACAGTTTAACCCTCAAAATATTTATTCCAACAGTCCAGTATTAACTTGGGATTTATCTTAGTAATTTCTTCTTTTGTCTTCCTTAAAGTTTTGCAACACAGACACATTTTTAAGGAATTAAGCTGTTTTTATAATGAGGGGCAAACCTGTACCCAATTTCTTATTGTCTCAATGATGTATTCAGGCAAAATGAAGAATTGCCAAATTTATTTTAAAATGACCATTTGTTGCACTGTTTCTTAATGGTCATATTAAATACCAGCATGTTCACCATGTTTCAAAGTGGCTAATCATTTCAGAAATGTCAGTGGAAGTGAAAAGATAAAACAATTTTTAAGTCAGAAGGACTACATTTACCAAAGTTTTGCTTTATTTCCATGTGATATGGAGCTCTGCAATCAAATTAATATAATTTCTCCTGTATAACAATTTGTTTTAATAAAGCTGAATACTTTTAGGAATAAAAATGAAGATAAAGCCTATTGGATTTAGAACAAGAAATTCTTAATGGAATTTCCTTTGTTTACTTGTGTCATCTTTGGGTGAAGACATCAAGAACTCCATAAATACTTGTTATTAGGTTTTCTAGTGCATTGCTCCCTGAAAATCACCCCTGATCCAAACCCAAGCTCTTTATATCTTTCATCTTACCATGAAACAAAGAAAAAGAAATTGAAACTTCTTCAAAAATCTCCAGATCCAGGGACATGGGTGTTCTGTTTTCTCTTGAAGATGTTGTATAGATAAGGAAAGTTAAAACCAGGCTTCAAAGCCGGGCGTGGTGGCACACGCCTTTAATCCCAGCACTTGGGAGGCAGAGGTAGGAGGATCGCCAAGAGTTCGAGGCCACCCTGAGACTACGTAGTTCATTCCAGGTCAGCCTGGACCAGAGTGAGACCCTACCTCACAAAACCAAACAAAAAAAAAAAAAAAAAAAAACAGGCTTCACCCTAAATGTTTGTGTTGTACTTTATTTAATCCATCGTGAAGTAATAAGTAAAATGAAATTAAGCAAAAAAAAAAAAAATCTCACCTCTAAGATATTGAATTAAAATGAATTACATAACTATCAAGTACAAAAATTAATTGAATCATAACTCTGTAACAGGCCACTGGTAAACATTGTAAAAAGCTTTTTTTTTTTGGTGTAGTGGTACATGCCTGTAGTCTTAGGTATTGGGGAAGTTGAAGCAGGAGGATTTTGAAATTAAGACCAGCCTGGGAAACTTCAGTGAAAGCCTGTCTCCAAATAAAAATTGCTTGCTTAGCATGCACTAGGCCCTATATTTAATTATCAATACAACATCCTTTGAATCCAGCACTCTGCTAAAAGCTATACAAATATCAAAACAAGTGTGGAATGAGATAAGGTGTTCAGCTCCTTGGTACTTATGGTTCTTGGTTGTGAAGTCAGAGTTCAATATTGAAGAGGAACTGAAGAAGCAAATGCTCTCTGTTTGGACAATCAGGAAAATGTCTCAGCAAAGAATACATTTACTTGAATTTTGAAAGATGAGAACTTTTTAGAAAGCACTTTCTAAAAGACTAAGGGAGACTATAATAGAAGGACAGCATGGTAAAATATATATCAGATATGATTATTGGACTGTTGGGTTTTAAGAGGCAGTTTGATATTAGAAAGATGTGGAAGAGATAAAACGTGAGTTTACTACCAGAAGAGAATTGTGAACATACAGAGCATGGTGTGTGGAAAGGAAAGGCAATAGGCAGGCAACTTTCCCCACAAAAGCAACTGTTCACTAGTCTTTGTATTTGAAGGCCAGTATGAATATTATATAAATTCCCATAAATTGTCCTGTATGCCCAATAGCTTTGAAGCAATAGTCAGCCCATTGTGGTATCTTACATCTTCCATAATCTGCCTTTGAACATCATAATCTAATCATCACAAGAAAAACATATAGTTAATCAATAACAAAAAAACCCTCTAAACTCTTCCCAGTCTGCTCTTTTACATCTATGTGCTCTTTCCTAAATAAAGTTTATGATATTAACTTTATTTTATTTCCTTTTGTTTCTGCTAGAGTAAACAAATCTTACCCCAAATTATCCAGTCAATGACAAGTAAGGCTAATTGCTTGTACTTTACAAACCCTCTTTCTCCAATTTTTGTTTAAATGTCATCATTAAATCCTTGGCTTTAACATGCTGGTCAGCACAACTTTAGCTAATATGCCACTAGTTGTAACCAACTAGATGTAACACTGAGATGATTTAGAGAGCTCAGCAAGGATCTCAGTCATTCCACAGTACCAGTAAGTATTGTCCACTTCTTGGCTAGTAAATCTGAGCATAGATTTTAGCTCTCCTGTTATTAACTTCCTCTATGAACATATTCAGGATCTTTGTTGATCAATGTTGCTGCAATAAAGTACTAGAACTTTTACAAATGTTGTTAAATATCTTTAACTTCCGTTGGTCTTCACCCATAATAAAATCATTATGCCTTTTCTCAATGTGTTGTCTCTTCTATAAATGCCTAGTTGACATTCCCACTTATGTCTCACCAGTGCCTAGAAGTCAGTGTGTCTAAATCCTGCTCTTCATGTCTCCTCCCCCTTCTGACCACACTGAACCAACAGTCACCCAGCTGACTGGACATTGTACTTGGAAGTGTTCTATATCCTTTTAATAAAAAAAATTCATACTTTAATTCAATCTGTCATTAAGGCTTGTAAAGTTCCTGAGAGGTATATATAAGCTACTCAGATTACTGGAGAGCCCTTCCAATAACGTTCCCTCCTTTCCACCATTCTGTTCAGTATAGCAGTGCACTGGAATCTGGTATATGAGTTTTGTATATGAGCCACATCAAGACCTTGCTGTTATAGCAGGATGATATCTCACTTCATTCCCATGACCCACATCTGGGGCCCATCATCCACTCTAACATGATCAAATCATACCCTCCTTTGTGCAGGGAAAGACTCAAACCATATTTATGTGGGACCCTGTTCCTACCCATCTTTAATCCCAGACATTTTCTCTTGATATAACAAGTCTGCAATGCACTTTGAGTAGTTGTTGTATTCTCCCAAGAAACCTTTTTATATAATTCGTACACTTTTGCCCACCCATGCGTGTATGTGTGCATGTGTATGCATGTATGCACATGCTTGTGTATAATTATCACATCAGTCTAAAGCATCCAAAGTAAATTTTACACTGGGTTACATCCTGCTTCTGCAGGGAGACCATAGCACTAACTGATGGAATGAGTGAGTGTGTCCTTCTATTTGCCTTATCTTACTCTTAGAACTATATTTCTCTTTTAATTATTCTTGGCATATTTTTTCTCTTGAATACCCTGAGGTTGTATTAGTGTTTGTCTTTCCACCCATCTACCTGTCTTCTATTTTTCCTCACCATCGTGAACTTCTCATTTTTGCTCATTTATTTTTGTATCTCTTACTCCAATTTCTTTGCATTTAAGATTTGGTGCAGGGCTGGCATAATTTTTGCATACAGATTTAGACTCAAGGCTTTATTCTTTCTCCTGAGAGCTCTTTTTATGACATTTACTATCAAGTGTGCTACCACTCTTGGATATCTTGAGAACAGGGTCTTCTGTCCTATTTATCAACCTACTTACCATTAAGAATGATTTATCCAGTCTAATGGAAATGTGATCTGATTCCATTTGTCTCTGTCAAATTTTCAGGCTTTAGAGAATTTAATTTCAACTACTATCATATTTTGGTCAGAAAAAAACAATGTTTCTCACTTTATTACAATATCTACTTATATAAACCCTAGCTGATCCATTGGTGCTTACTTCTTACTTTTGATAATACTGACCAATCTATGAGCACAGATACTCAAATCCAGATTTTGTTGTCATAATCCTATATAAACTGCACCTAAATGTGTGCTGTTTTACTAATCACTGTGTATTGACTCTTCAACCCAGTCCCAAGAGGTAGGTATATTTATACCTGAAGCTCTAAGATATACACAGGGCAAATACTATGCTTATTGGAAAACATCTCTCTACTTTTATAAGAAAGATCTTTTTCCTGTGCTTAGTTTTTATTCTCTTTTAATTATAGCTGTGGACTTTGTCTTAACATGCTATGTCTTTCTAAAATAAACACATAAAAACTCACTTCCTTCTTTGACTTAGGGATCAGTGCCTGCCCATCATTTCACAGTCCTCTTGTTATTACATGACTTCCTTTTCTGGTGGCTAATAACTAGAACCGTCTTTCTAGATGAGCCAATAGGTCTGTTAGGAGTGTCATTCTCTTTTTGTGTGTGTGTGTGTGTGTGTGTGTGTGTGTGTGTGTGTGTGTGTGTGTGTGTCACATAACTCCCACATTCTCTGAACTGTGCTTCCAAGCTATGGACTGCAAGACCTGTTTTGTTCAATTGGAACTATCTCCAGAGACACAACTACTCATTCCATTGCAACCGTGCTCCTTCATCATTTTCATTTTCCTCCTATCTTTGTGGCAAGAAACTGATGACAAAAGGTTTGCTTGGCCACGCATCTCTCTGAGGCTATGTCATAACCAAGGACTTTAGTCTAGAAACAGATTTTATTGATACTTTCTGACTTGAGTCTGTGGTTTCACGTAACTGAGATGACAAGATAATGAGACTCAAAGCATATTATTTCTTGGTTAACAGGCAAAATAAAATAGATCCAGCCAAATGAGTAGAATAGTGTGCTGCATGGGTTATATATTATACTTTTCTAAGAATAGATGTGTGAGGAGCCATAGGATAAGTATGTGAACTTGGTGTGACAAGGGTACCAAAAAGAGCAATAGAGCAAGACAGATCTACAATATTGGGATAAATCCTTTTCACTGTAGGAAAAAAGAATGCCAAGTAGAGATCCAGACTTCCTTGAATGGTTTCTGCTCTTATATCTGTATAGACCAATTACTCTGTTAACACACTTTCCCCCTGAAACAATAGCTTAAAATAGCCAACTTACATGAAATGCCAATGATGGTGCTAATGTTTCAGTGTTGTACCAATAATGGTTAACATGTATAAAATACTGATGATGTTCTGGGGACTGTTCTAAGACTCCTGTGTATTCTCATAGCAATCTTATGATATGAGAATAAACAATTTCCATTTTAAAAAACATAAGGAGAAACACACATCCTTCACAAAAGAGTGCATGAGATCTTAGTAAAGATAAACACTAAGTACCTAACACACACATTGAGAAATAGCATATGCATTTTTCTTTTTATTTTATTGTGAATATTGGTATTTTGTGTTTCGTATCAGGAATTGTTGATAATGTTTTCCAATTTATAGAGTTTTTAACTCTCTTTATTATAGCAATTGTGATTAATTTTAGTATAATTAAATTTAGCAATCTTTTTCTTTCAGATCTAAATTTTTTTCTTGTTAAAAAAGTTGCACTCCCTCCTGAAATCATAATGCTATCATGAACATGGTGATTCTATCATTTCCTTAGGGTTTGGTAGTTTAGATATGAACCCAAGAGGAAATGTTCATGAATGGTACAGTATAGATAATATTTGCATTTTACAGATGAAGCATTTCAGATAAGGTGATTATCATACCCAAATTTCGCAGTAAGTTGCATAGTTACAATTTGAATCCAGAAGACTGGTTCTAGAGCTAATTGGTACTCCTATTGTGCTCTCCAGGAAAAAATTATAGCCATCAGCCAGGCGTGGTGGCGCATGCCTTTAATCCTAGCACTTGGGAGGCAGAGGTAGGAGGATCACATGAGTTCGAGGCCACCCTGGGACTACATAGTTAATTCCAGGTCAGCCTGGGCCTCGAAAAAAAAAAAATTATAGCAATCATATGATGTGAAAACTGAGGTTTGGGGATGCTAAGTGACCTTCTCAAGGTCATACAATCATAGCCACAGAAATTACGCAGATTTCAACTTGCATTCTATCAGAGTTCATATGATACTTTGTGGTGGTAGCGACTGAACCAAGGGCCTTGCGTAGTTCAGACAGTTACTCTACCTCTGAGCTATATCACAAGCCTTGTTTTACATGTTCTTCCCTCCAAGGAACAGATCCTGGTCCCATGATTCCATTCCTAAAACTTTCTACTGAATCTACTTTGTTTGGAGGCTCATTTTTTTCTCTGATTATTTCTGAAGAGAACTGGTTTATGCTTAGTCTTTGAATTTTACCAACAAGGTGAACATTTATCTGAGAATTCTGAATTTATCACATACCCTTATTTCTTAGTCTGAATTTTCATGTAATTTTCACCTCTTAGAGTCCCATCTGCTGACCTTCTAATATTCTGCATTAAAATGCTATTTATAGATCATTTCACTTCCAACTTTATGCCACTTCTTTTCCAGTGATTGCAATTAGACCTTAAAGCATTTCTATTATCTCCCCCTTTTCCTTCTCCTTGGGGTCATCTTTGACTGATTCTTCTATTAATTCATACAGGGCTTATTCTGTACAAGTCAAGGATAGTAGTTGAGTTTCCCTTCCAGGCCTTGCAAGGACATAGACACAGGCAAACTTCTTGATGAGAGTTTGCTGCTATTTCTGAATCTGAAGGTGAATTACTAATATTCACTTTGTTGTCATTTTGGTTCCAATGATCTATGCTTAACTCACTACTAGATTTTTAGGAGATCTCTCATTAAGCCCAAATTATCCCTAAGTACAACCTTTAAGCATACAAATAACTCATGATGATGCTAATATATCTCTTTATGCTTAAAAATATAGTGCCTTTTTCCTTATTGCTACACACTCAAATTCTGCTTATCACTTAAAGCTCAAGTCAAGAAGATACCATTTCTCCATGAATAGTTTTTGGTCACCACTAGCAATATCTGAATTACCACCAAACCCTTTGGATAAAGATTAACTCATTAGTCTATTTGCAATGCTTTAAAATCATATGCATGAAGTTCCCTAGCCTATCACAAGTTCTTTGGGAGTAGGGACTCCAGAAACTGATCTTTAGGTGAACCAGAACTCTAATAACTTTGCTTATTTGATATGGTTGTTCTAAAACAAGAATTTTGTAGGTTTGTGGTAGCATGTTGGATGGATGGTATTTATTTAATTAAATGGATTATCTGGTCATTTGGGGTGAATTGCCCTCTCTTTCTCTATGAATTATTTAGATGCATCTTCTGTATGTTTTCATTTTTACCATCAAGTAAGAATCAGAGTAGGAAGATGACATAGGTCCTTTCTCACAGACTTGGTAGATGAATGAGAATACAGAACACAGTCCTGAAGGACTGAGGCAGATGTATGTACATGTTGAAAGAGATCACAGCCGCTGAGCCTCCAGCTTTGGAACCCACTAAGCTAGTGACCACTATATATGTCTCCTTATTTCATGGTGCTCAAGCCATTTTATTTAAACAATGAGGAGAGTAAATTCTTAATTTTAGTAAAAGCTTTTTTTGTATTGAGATAATGAATAATTATCAATAAATGGAAGCCATTATTATTATCACTGTAATATATTACATCTCAGCTAACGTGAAGGTAGCCAGGATTGTTTTACACAGATACAGGTAAGGGATTACTCTTCATGTCAGAAGCACTGCAGTAGTATGTTCACTCAAAATGGATTTGTTCATGGGCATAGCATTATTCAGAGAGCGATCCTATTGAAACCCCCTCAAATTTCATGTGTAAATGAATGGGAAAGTAGGTAATATTTACTGAATGGTTGCCACAAATTTGCTATGTGTTTCATACATGTTATCTAATTCACTGTTTACTATAGCCATGTGGGTAAGTGATCATTATGATCCCCTTATTACATACAGGAAAACGAATTCAGTTAAGTATCTAATACTATCTTGCATTTCACATATTGTAGTCTACAAATGACCAATTAAACCCCAGCAAAACGTGTGATTGGTGTGTGTGTATGTGTGTGTGGGGGGGGGTGGGTGTGTGTGTGTGGAGAGAGAGAGAGAAGAGTTCATCTTACCAGGAAACATGTTACTAGATAATGAGTTTGAACATCTGCCCTCATTAACTCCATTTCCAGCATATTTTTGGAATGCCACTATATCCGTTACTTTCTTATAGCTGGGACAAAATACCCAACCACAAGTATCTTATGGGAGGAAATGGGTTCAACTAAACTTATAGCTTCAAGGTAAGGTTCATTGTGGCAGGAAAGGCATAGCAGGCTAGAACAGGAAGAATGGGTCACATTTCACCAGTAAAGAGGCAGACACAAAGAACAGCACAGCATGTAGGGCCCAGCTTAATCACCTCAAGATCATACCCCAGTGACGCATGTTCTCCAGCAAGGTTTCAGCTCCTAAAAGTTCAAAAACCTTCCATGGCGCCACCAGCTGGGGATTAAGTTTTCAAACATATGAGCCAATGGGGGGCATTTGACATTCAAACCACCATAATTACTTGCTGAATCAAATGACACCTAAGGTACTATTAAGCTAACAGCTGAGACCTAAACTATCCTTTCAAATCTTTTGATCTTGGAAAGCAAGAGACATTTGAAGATGGGCAAATGGAAGAATCACCTTCACTCTCCATTGTGTGTGGGTAGCTATTGTGCTTTCAAAGTTCTAGGATTGAATATTGTTTTTAGATAAAACTATTGGTACCAAGACACTCATCATGTAATCTAAGCTGAGTTTGTACAAAGGCTATAATTAAGCACTGCTACAAATTTTGTCTGTCTTCTGGCAAAGCAGAGGCTGATTCTTGGATTCCTTTTCCTTTGGAATAGTAGAATATGGCTGGCTGAAATTTATGCTCCATATAGGCTTTACTGTAGTCAGGCTTTGTTTCTTATAGTCCTTTAATGGGGGGAAATATTTAAAATTGCTTTTATGAAAAATTATGGCTGCATAATCAGACCAGAATGGGAATGTTCTGCTCTTGTACTATGATTCTTTTGTATAAAGAAGATTCTAGTATGTATTATAAATCTTATTCTATAAAAATGCAAAATAAATTTTCTATTAATATAAATGTATAAATTTTACATTGATAAATATTATAAATATAATACTATATTTTTGTTGTGCACTAGTAAATAACACACATTTTCAATGTCTATTAAGCTTGTGTGTGTGCATATATAGATAGGCAGATGATAGATAGCTAGAGCCCCCCCATAATATCCTTTTCAGAATAATAAACAACAAGGTAATGAATAATAAGTAAGTTATTTTCTTCAAGTGAACATGACTATAAATATGCCCAGGGCTTAAAATCAGAAGAACATTCAGCTTTTTTTTTAATTTTTAAAAATATTTTATTTATTTTGGAGAGAGATACAGAGAGAGACAGAGAGAGAGAGGGAGAGGGAGACAAATAGAGATGGGCGCGCCAGCAGTCTCTCAGCTTCTGTGAACGAAATCCACATGTGTTCGCCCCCTTGTGGTCAAGTGCTGCATTGCGCCCTTGCATCACTGCATCTGGCTAAACGTGGGACCTGGAGATTGGAACCGGGTTCTTAGGCTTAGCAGGCAGGTGCCTTAACCGCTAAGCCATCTCTCCAGCCTCCATTCAGCTTTTTTTTTTTTTTTTTGTAATACCAAAGATAAAATGGCATATAAACCATATTTTCCAATGGGAAATGTAGGTGTGTATTCTAAGCTGGTACCTATCAGAATTGGGTGGCATCCTAAGACCTCAGAAGTTGGGATAATCAGGAAAGAGAAGAAACTAGAATACAAGCTTCAGTCCTGGCTCTGAGAAGCTCTGGTAGGCACACTGACTCTAGATGGGCAGATGTCCCTTCTTATGAGGAGGCAGAAGGTAAATTAAATGTGTCCTGTGCCACAAAATGTGGCCCATTAGGAGGAGATATATTGGAAAAGGTACCCTATACCTCATAGTCTCCTCATAGGAAGCCAAGAACAGCCAGCTGGTAGTAACAGCATTCAATTCATAGGAGTTCATCTGGGAAGGATGGTTATCCTCTGGAGCAAAACATGTAAACAAAGGAAGAAAAGAACCTGCTTATGTTTTGGAAATAAAAGCCTCCACGTGGTGCAGGATGCTGGGAAGAAATCACTATGACTCAGAAACTGCTGACCTCAGCCAAAGCTCATCCACAGTGCCCTGGGTGCTGTGCGGAAGGCTGCACAGTTCTGTCCAAAGCCTGCCAAGTGACTGAGACACACCTTCATTTTCTCAGAGAAAGGCAGGCAGAAGGGGTTGGAAAAGCAGCCACCTCAAAATTAGGATGGCCTGAAACTGTTAGTGACCTACTGGGTAACAGAATGAAACAACAAAAATGAACAACCATTGGCTGTACTTTTAAAATTAGAGTGTTTTCCTTTGCAGCTGATTTCATTGTTTATTAGATATTTCCCATCCTGAAGAACAAAATCTTTCCAAATATTGAACTCAGGCTTCTTACCAGTAAGTGTACCTGAAAAAAGAATTATTGAATGTATGCAAGAAACAAGCCACTTTAAATAACAAAGGTAAAGACATTCTTGGTTTCTGTAATTATTTTCCCCATGTAACTAAATGTCCCCAAAAGCTTGGAAGAGCATTTAATTACATGTGAGCAGCAGATGAAATGCTGGCATTGCAGTGTGCCAGTATCAGCCTACGTAGAATAGGAATGTCAAGTGAACTCACTCCCTGCAGGGGAGGTGCAAAGCACTTCTTCAGGCTTTTTTCTTGAAAAACACACTTTCCAGGTTCATGAGGAATGAGGTGAGAAATGTGTAAGAAAGCACTCACATGCCAGGCATGGTGGTACATGCCTTTAACCACAGCATTCAGGAGGCAGAGGTAGGAGGACTGCTGTGAGTTCAAGGGCAACTTGAGAGTACATATTGAGTTTCAGGTGAGCCTGGGATAGAGCAAGACCCTACCCCCTCTCCCCCCCCCAAAAAAAAAAAGAAACAAAGAGGAAAAGAAAGAAAGAAAAATAAGCGTTCACACATTTCACAGGCAATGGAGTGGACAATCCTGATTCTTCTTCCAGGTGGTTAAGATAGCTTGAAGTCAGGATGTGGAACTACAGAGGAGGCCACAGTTCTGACCTCAGCCTTAGCCAAGAACTCAGATAGACTGAAATCTGGACTAGGAGACATCACAAAATGCAAAAGAAAAGAAGAGAGGAGAGAAAAGCAGAGGAAAGGAGAAAAGGAAAGAGGAGAGGAAAGAAAAGAGGAGAAAGAGAGAAGAGAATGGGAAGGGAGGAAAAAAGAGAGGTGGCTTGATGAGGGGAGGGGAAAAGGGAAAAGAGGAGAGAGAAGGGAAAATGATAGAAGAGGAGAGAACTGAAGAGCATGGAAGGGAGAGGAGAGGAGAGGAGAGCCGAAGAAGAGAAGAGAAGAGAAGAGAAGAGAAGAGAAGAGAAGAGAAGAGAAGAGAAGAGAAGAGAAGAGAAGAGAAGAGAAGAGAAGAAGAACTGAAGAGAAGACCAAAGAACATGTGAGAGTGGTGGGCAGGGAATCTTTTGAGGACTTAGAAGAAAGAGAGTAATTGGCACAGCCTGGGATGTAAAAAGTGGCCCAGGGACATTTTAGATTTTGCTTTTTAAGTTGACCTACATTCCAATACACCCACTTTTTTCAGATCTTTAGGTAACAAAGGACTCTCACAAGTCTGTTCCCATTGGCCTTCAGTTCAGGGATGGTGTGACTGGGTTAACCCTGAAATAGTTCAACTGTTACTCTGGATGAGTCAAGGGCTAGATGTTTGAAACTCTATGTATGGCCCACTAAGGGAGTCATTTTTGTTTTAGTTCATAGGACCATGAATAAATATATGGACATAGAAGAAGGGAGATTACATTAGGCAAACTGTTAGAAAATCAGCTTCTTGTGGTGCTGACCTGTATTTGAACTTTGTTTTGCTTTCAGTGGGCATCTACTGAAAGGTTTGAGGCAATGACAAATTATTATTTACTTTTACAGTAAGAACATATGGAGTGCTGCTGTATGCCAAACAATGGGCAGTATCACACACAGCCTTCTATTGCAAGGAATACAATTTAGTGTGGCAAGAATTCCGAGCAAATAAAACAGTGAAGTTCCTCATGGGTAGAGCTGCAGTAACATCATATTTTATGCTTAGTTATGAGGAGTTGGCTAATTTAATCTAAGTGTTAGAAGGAAGAAATTGGAAAATGCTAAAAGAAGTAGCAATTGAAATGAACTTTGAAAGATCAGTAGGAGTGTGTTGTATAAAAAAAGAAAGTGGACTTCTGGGAAGATGACAATGTAGGAGCCACACCAAAGCAGCCAAGGGGGAAAATAAGTAGAAAAACAATAAAATACACTCTTCTGCCAAAACGAGAATTTGTATAAGAAATTATCAACCACAGCAGAGAAGTAGGAGAGATCCAGAGCTTCTAGAGACAACCAACACAGACAAAAATGGCCCCAGCAGTGGTTGCACAGACCCGCACAGCTGCCACAAAGGGAAACCAGATGAAGGATTTTCCACTCACACCAGCCTCCTTGCAAACTCAAGAAACCTGAAGGAGAAGACAGCAGGGAACAGCTGAGCAGCTCATGAGGAAGAGGATTGCAGGGACCAGCCATTCATCTCTGGTACAATTTCAGGCACTTTTCATGGCCTCCCCTGCCCCAACTTCCAGTGGGGGCCACCACCAGAGACCTGGAGGAGGGAACTCAACTACATAGCACACAGCACAGGTGATCAGAGAAGCCACTGACCCAACCAGCCTACCTGAGCCCACAGCACAGTAAAGAGGGACCCAAGTGGACACACCACATAGCTGAGACCAAAGCCATCCCAAAATCCTGGTATATAGGCCTGCATTGGAAGTGCTCATTGTACTTTCCATATCAGAGCAAGTTATGTGTTAAAGCTGATGGATGGTCTGATTTGCCATTCTAAAATAAGCTATATTTTGGGGTTGCCCTTTGCTGCTTCTTGATTTATAGTGCCTTTGTCTCTTCTTCTATCATTCATAGAAGCAGGGTCTCACTAACCCACAGATTGACCTGGTACCCTTTGTAACCAGAATTCTCAGCCTCCCAGTTGACAGGACTAAGATGTGGGGCAACACACATCTTTAGGGACTTTGCCTTTGTTAGATGATCTATCTGTTTTAATACCCACTCTTACATAAATACTCCATACTGGTTTTGACTGAATGTACATATTGTTCAGTTGAATTTTAGAATTTGCCTATATTTTGCTCCACCAAGACTACTAAAATACTCACATAACAGGTAAACCCAACACCTAGCATCACTTTTCCTATTACTCTGAAAGTTATTTAAGAGCCACACCTTGTACCTTAAGCCCCTACCCAAAAGATATATAATGTCAGATTTACACATCTAAGAATACTTCAGATAATTAGAAAACCCAAGCATCAAATTAACCCAAAATGCCAAAATTTCTACATTACAATAGAAGAAAAACAAAAAAAAAATCAAGGCAATATAGTTCCACCAAAAATTATAAGCCCATCAGATATGACTTCCAATGAGACTGATTTAAATGAAATGTCTGAGAAAGATTTCAAGAGTGATTATAACTATGTTCAAAGAAATGAAGGAAGAAATAAAGGAATCAAAGAAGACATAAGAAACCAATGTAGTGGAATATGGAGGTTAATACAAGACATGAGTAAGTAAATGGAAATACTGAAGAAAACCAATCAGAAACACTAGAAATGAAAAACTCAGCAAGGCAAATACTCTGTAGAAAGTCTCACCAATAGACTGAATGAAGGAAAGAACAGAATTTCCAAAGTAGAATACCAGGTGGAAGATCTAATACAGTCCAACAAAGAGAAAAACAAGCTAATAGGAAGGTATGAATGGGAATTCCAAGATATTTGGGACACAATGAAAAGATAAAGAATCCAAGGTATAGTGGAAGGAGAAGAATGTCACTCCAAAGGGATAGTTGGTGTTTTCAATAAAATTATAGAAGAAAATTTTCCCCAAATTGGGAAAGAGATGCCAATATAGATACAATAGGCTTTTAGAACACCAAACAGACAAAATCGGGAAAGAACGTCTCCTCGCCATGTTATGATTAAACTACCAAACACACAAGCTAAGCAAAATATATTGAAACCAGTTAGAGAGATAAAGCAAGTCACTTATAAAGGCAACCCATCAGGAAAACAGCAGATTACTCATCATAAAAGCAAGAAGGGCTTGGAGTGATGTATTCCAAGTTCTCAAAGATAACACCTGTCAACAGAGATTTCTTTATCCAGTCAAGCTATCCATTTGAATTGACAGAGAAATAAGGGCATTCCATAACAAAAACAGGCTAAAGGAATATCCTAGCAAAAGATAAAAAAAGAAACATCTGGATTAAATGATGCCATAGAACAAGTGGACCTAACATACCTACAGAACATTTCATCCAACTGCTGCAGAATACACATTTTTCTCAGGAGCACATGAAGCATTATCTAAATTAGACCATATAGTAGGACAGAAAGCAAATCTTAACAAATACAGGAATATTGAAATAATTCCTTGTACTCTATTTTACCACAATGGGATTAAACTACAAATCAGCAAAACAAGAAAAACTACAGAGCATACACAAAATCATGGAGAATGTACAGTACACTACTGAATGATGAATGAGTCATTGAAGAAATTAAAGGGAATCAAAAATTCATATATAAACATTATTAAGTTAGGGAGATTTGATGTATGTAACCCCTCTTTTAGCCAACATCTAATGAGAGCTTGTGTAGGAGACAGACCCTGAAGAGACTTAACGTCTACCAAAGTAGAGATCCAGAGGTTCCGAAGAGCTCATCACTGAAGTAGACTTAAAATTCACCCCCCACGACTCAAGAAATTTTCCAGACAAGGGTGCTAAAAGATTGGTAGAGCCACAGGTTGAGTTATCATGCCCAGAGGCATTCCCTCCCCCTAAAAATTACTGACTATTGCTCCCAGAATGCATAAACTACAACCCCATGGGGAATACCTGCAACCCTACTGAGGACCATCCCCAACAGTATGGGGCAGGGACAAAGGAAAAGAGGGTACCAACACATGATGTATCCATATAAAACACCTTGATGATGGTAATGATGATAATAATCATAATAAATTCAAAAAGTCATAGAATCAAATGATAATGAGAACGTAACATACCAAAACCTTTGGGACACAATGAAGGCAGTCCTAAGAAGGAAATTTATAGCTTTAAGTGCCTATACTAAGGAATTAGAAGCTGGACATGGTGGTGCATGCCTTTAATCCCAGCACTTGGGAGGCAGAGGTAGGAGGATTGGCATGGGTTCAAGGCCACCCTGAGACTACATAGTGAGTTCCAGGTCAGCCTAGGCTGCAGTGAGACCCTACCTCAAAAAAAAAAAAAACAAGAAAGAAGAAAGAAAGAAAGAAAGAAAGAAAGAAAGAAAGAAAGAAAGAAAGAAAGAAAGAAAAGAAAAGAAGAAGAAGAAGAAGGGAAGGAAGGAAGGAAGAAAGGAAGGAAGGAAGGAAGGAAGGAAGGAAGGAAGGAAGGAAGGAAGGAAGGAAGGGCAGGAAAGAAAAATTAGAGAGGCCACAAGTAAACAACTTACTGCTTCACCTTAAGGCTTTGGTAAAAGAGGAACAAGCCAGCCTGGCGTGGTGGTGCACGCCTTTAATCCCAGCACTTGGGAGGCAGAGGTAGGAGGATCACTATGAGTTTGAGGCCACCCTGAGACTACACAGTGAATTCCAGGTCAGCCAGAGCTAGAGTGAGACTCTATCTCGAAAAAAAAAAAAAAAAAAAAAAGGAACAAGACAAACCAAAAGTCAGTAGACAGGAAGAAATATTAAAGATTAGGGCAGAAATTAATGAAAAAAAAGAGAAAGAAATGACATGTTTTGAAACAAAAAGGAACAGCAATTATGGTAGGTGGAACAAGCCCTTTAGGATCAGAAAATGATGGGCACAAAGAGTCACTTTGAGAGCCAGTGAGTATGGTAGTATATCACAGTAATGAGTGGTAAGACTAATGCATTGTCTTTATATTTTCCTTCATCGAATATATCCTATTGTCAGTGCAATATGCAATCATAAAGAATTTACTGTTGGTTTAAATATTAAGCATTTTACATTTTTCTCATATTACTTCTTCAAAATCATAGTTTATGTTAATTGAGATATTAGGTTTTCTTCATAAATACTTAAAGTGAGTTTTAATTTAGTGAAAGGGGGAGAAAAAATTTATTTACATACACATGAGGTTCCAAACATAGTTAGAGATTTCTCATACCTGAAATTTAGTGCCAGTTTTAAAATTCAAACCAAGGGGGCTGGAGAGATGGCTTAGCCATTAAGGTGTTTGCCTGCAAAGCCAAAGGATCCAGATTCAACTCCCAAGGACCCAGATGAGCCAGATGCGTAAGGGTGCACATGTGTCTGGAGTTTGTTTGCAGTGGCTAGAGGCCCTGATGTGCTCATTCTCTACCTGCCTCTACCTCTCTCCTTCTCTCTCTCTCAAATAAATAAATGAAAAAAAAAATTTAAGTTCAAACCAAGGGCGTTAAGAACTTAGTCCCTCAGTTGTACCGCTATCTTTCAAGTGCTCTGTGAGAAGTAGCTACATTGCTGTAAGAACCCTGGAAGGTAACCTCGGCTCAGTTCAGGCTTGAAATGGACAAAACATCAGCTAATGAGAACTATCAAGGACATCAGTGTCTGCAAGTTCCAAACAGAAACCATGAGGAAAGTCATCATAGTAATCCATATTAAGATGAAATGTTTGGTTTTTAAAATGTGCCATGTGGATGTGGCCAGGCATGGTGGCACACACCTTTGATCCCAGAACTCAGGAGGCAGAGGTAGGAGGATTGCTGTGAATTCAAGACCAGCTGGAGACTACATACTAAAGTCCAGGTCAGCCTGGGCTAGAGTGAGACTCTACTTCGAAAAAACAAAAACAAACAAACAAACAAACAAACAAAACAAAAAAAAAGTGTCATGTGGTAGAAACTCAGTGATGAGTGTCTCTGATCTTGAGGAATCTAGAAGCAAAATGGAGATGAAATAATTAGAATGTTCTAGCAACAAATGATTTAATGAGAGTTCCATGTGTGTTATTTAATCTTCTCAAAAAGTAGGAGGTAAGCAGAACTGCCATAGTCATTCTTAGATATTCTGTGATATAATGGGAGATGTCAAGGAACAAGCACAGTGTAAGGTACTAGTGAGATGAAGCCAGAGTGGACAATGTCCCCAAGGTCATGTGTTCCTGAACTGAGTCAGGCTCATTTCTTTTCTAATAAGATGAACACACTAGTATCTAGTCAGTATGTCCACAGCAATACGTCCACAGTATTGAATTCTGGCCCAGGGGGAGAGTAGGTAGTCATTCATCTTGAGACTTACCAACAAAACACATTTACTCCACTTTTAATACACAGACAAGTCTTGAGATGAATAGATCTTCATCTTTCTATCATAAGCACTGGAATTCTTTTTCAAGCCCAAACTATTTTGGGAAGGAAAAAGCAATTTTAAGACATAGAATCTGCCTAACTAGTATAAGTCTTTAGGCTCTAACAGAGAATTCCCTCAGGAAGAGCCTTGTCCTATAAGGAACATGCCCATAATGAGCTTTCTTGATTCACTGATTGCAGCCACTTATTTTTCTGAAGACCTTGAAATTGTCTTACTCTTTACTGTCCTGTAAAGCTTATTTATGTGACATCTGTAGACACATCTGCTATGCATTCCTAATGTCTCAGGGTCTGTAGAGAGGCAGCTGTGTTAAGATCTTCATCCTCTGGCAGGGAACATGTGCTCCTTTTGTAGCCATGTACTTTTCTATCTGATTGGCTGAGGTTACTGTGCTTTGCTGGGCTGATTCTGAACCTTAACACATATTCAAAAATCATCCCTCCCCTTGTCTTCCTGAGGTATAGGAGTGAGCTTGAAATTGTGAACCATCCTTCATGTTCATTGTGCTTCCCCATGTTGCTGTGCTGAAGGTTGTACTTAAAGTATCACATAGTGCAGTGTTTTATGCCCACTGAGAAAATGTCAAGAGTGTTACTTCTGCGGGCTGGAGAGATGGCTTAGCCGTTAAGGCGCCTGCCTCCTAAGCCTAAGAATGCTGGTTCCAATCTCCAGCGGTTCCAATCTCCAAGTCCCACGTTTAGCGAGATGCAAAGTGACGAAAGGGCGCAATGCCGCACTTGACCACAAGGGGGCGCACACATCTGGATTTCGTTCACAGCAGCTGAGAGACTGCTGGCGGCGCCCATTCTCTGTCTCCCTCTCCCTCTCTCTTTGTCTGTCTCTCTCTGTGTCTCACTCTAAAAATAAATTTAAAAAAAAAAAGAGTGTTACTTCTGGACAATATCTATCTTATGGAAAAAAACATAGATATAACTTGAAACATAAATGGAAATGAAAAAGCTGGCTCAATTTACATTATATTAAGATGTGTACTTTAAAAAGAAATGTTTGATTCTTCATCACCATGGATTGTGGCAGATTTTTTGGAATACATAAACAGAAAAGGGTAGGCAAAAAAGGAAGAATAATAATAATTGAAGTAATAAAGAAAAGATGGGAAACAAAGAGTAATTCTTCTGTATCTTGCAAATCTTTACTGTACATTACATTACATTAATCTAGTCACCTTTTAGCCTACCTTTTCCTAACAGCCTCACACCTATGGCATAAACCTTCATAGCATGAAAGTGTACTTCTAGCACTCTTCTAGAAAGATTTTATCCAAAACCGCTTTTCCTAACCCATACTGGATGCTGCACCTGACTTTGTTCCAATCCTTTTTGGGGGGATGATTTGCAGTACAATGTTTATGGCTACATCCCAAGACTCACTGTAGGAGTATAATTAAGAGTCTTCTTGTTATAATGCTTTAGATTCTCCTCATAACCTTTCCCCTTTTTTTTTTTTTTTTTGCTGTTTTTTGTTTGTTTGTTTTTGTTTTTGTTTTTTGAGGTAGGGTCTCACTCTAGCCCAGGCTGACCTGGAATTAACTATGTAGTCTCAGGGTGGCCTTGAACTCATGGCAATCCTCCTACCTCTACCTCCCGAGGGCTGGGATCTTTCCCCTCTTTTTAACAAATAATATTTGTCCTCCAGGGCCTGCTCAGTGAAAGTTGCTTTGGGATGTTCTTCTGTTGGTCCAGAGATCTTCCATGTCTCTGTCCACAGCTAAAAGACAGAGGATGTTGAGCTTTTTTTTTTTTTCCTATTAAGAACATACTTTGTATGGATACATCATGTGTTAGTACCATCTTTTCCCTTCTACCTGCCCCCATTCCACTGAGGGCCCTCCTCACTGGGGTTGCTGGTATTCCCCATGAGATTGTGGTTTATGCATTGTGAGAGTAGCAGTCAGTTATGGGGGGGGAGGGCAATACCTCAGGGTATGTTGACCCAATCTATGGCTCTTACAGTCTTTCTGCCCCCCTTATATGCAAAATTCCCTGAGCTTTTGTGGGTGTATTGTGGGTGTATTTTAAGTTTACTTCAATGATGAGCCCTTAGGAGCCTCTGGATTTCTGCTTTGTTATACATTGAGTATCTTCAGCATCTGTCTCCTTCACCCTGGCACTGATTGTCAGGCTCACCATGGAAGTAGCACTCTTGCTCATCTCCCCACTTCCTCTGTGTTTTCATCTGGGCCTTGGCGGAAGGGTTCCTCAGTCTTGCTACTCTCCCAGGAGCTGAAGCATGGTTAGGAGGCTACCATCTTGACTGTGGATGTGGCGTTTTTGATATCTGCACTGCTTGATGGGTTGGAAAAATATGGGCAAATTGATGGTTTGTTGGATTCATGGATTGATAATTGGGTAGGTGATAGATGGGTGGATGGATGGATAGGTGGGTGGATAATTGGGTAGGTGATTGGATGGATGGATGGATGGATGGATGGAGTGTGGGTGAGTGTGTAGATGACAGATAGGTCAAATGGGCACTGGTGGATCAGTAGGTGGTCAGTGGGTAGATGAGTGATTAGAGAAGAAGATGAATAGATGAGTAAATTGGTAGGTGGTGGTAGGGGCAGTTCAGTAGATGGATTAATAGGTAGATGGATGAGATGGATGCGTCAGTGACATGACACACAGAACAGAGGGAGAATAAAGCAACATGGTGACTATTAATGTGGGAATCTGTCTTTTACCAAGAATTTAATAAACTGCCACTTCACCACTTCTGTGGATAACTGATCCAGTTAATGTGAGTCTTAGGTTCTAAAAAGGCTAAAATGCCATCTATATTCACAAAGGAAAAAAGTCAAGTGAATTCAAGGTAATTCATTTCTTGGGACATTAAACTCAAATGCTGAGTTGTCAACACATCATATACATATACATATACATATACATATACATATACATATACATATACATATACATATACATACATTCTGGGGTATGTAAGGCAGATCTTACTTTTTAATCATGGAAATTAGAGCTGTAAGGGAACTCAAAACATGCTCACTCCAGTCAAGCTGTTCTTTCTCTGTATTCTCTGTATCTCCATACCCTCTAGTTCTCATTATCTCTCTTGTTTGTTCAGTAGTGTTTCTCTTGGTTTTGTTCTTAGTCCATAAGATCTACTTTTTCAGTTTTCTCTGGAGGTTTATTTTGGCCTCTAAACCAGGGGTAATGCCTGTTATCTTAAGTGCTTCAGTTCACAATCTCAGTATCTGTGATTATGAGTTTATCATATTTAGGCTACTCCCTATTTTAATCTCAAATTCTGAGCTCACCTGATCTTTAAACCCAATTACCTCATTAGTGAATCAGTTTCCACTTGTCAGTATTTATGTCTGTATCTCCATCATAGGTTAGTACCTGATCTAGGTCTATAGATTGCTGTATGTATTTATCTATCTTTCTACTTTCATCCATCTGTCATCTATCTCTCTATGTATCATGTATCTATCAATCATCTATCTATCATATGTCTTCTATTATCCATCTTTGATTATCTTCTATCAATTATCCATCCATACACCTATCTTCTGTCAATCATATAGCTATCTGTCATCTATCATCTATCTATCTATCTATCTATCTATCATCTATCTATCTATCTATCATCTATCTATCTATCTACCATCTATCTATGTATCTATCATTTATCTGTTCTTTAGCATCTACTTCTAACCCTTGGAGTCTTCTCTGTCCACTCCAGGGAACTTCAAACTTTCCCTCTGTAGGTTTAGTCTTAAAGTCTGCTAAAACACTTTTATGACAGACAGACAAATAGGAAATAATTTACATATTTGCTAATATGCATCTGTGCATTGAAGTAGTACAAAACATAAAACTTAAAGAACACCAAGTGACAGAAACTTAAATACTCTCTTAATAAACCAAAAGGAAGTATGTGTGGTGGGGAGGGGTGTGGTTTAGGCATTTTTAAGAGAGAAGTGAGTGATTGTTAAGGGAAATGAATACACCCATAAAACAATGACCAGTACAAAGTTCTTTTGTGTTCTAAGTATGACTTCTTTCTCTCTGATATGAGTTTCCTCTTGCTTTGTTAATTAAATTCCAATTAGAAGACTGGGACATCCCTCCTTGGCTGTTTCTTTCTGTACTCAACACAAGAACTTCAGAGAAATTGTTTCACTGCATTTGTTATTTTTCAGGGTATTCTTGATTTGAAATGCAAAGAGGAATGTTATGGTATCACTTTCTAAGCCTCAATACCACCCTATGACTACTTTTCTGATGTTTCACATCTCAGTAAATATTCTCAGACCTCTAAGATATCACCAATTATTTCTTCAACACTTAACCTCTATGAAATCTGCTTTCAAAACATACCTGAAACATCTTTCCCTCCTTCCGCCCTAGTACAAGTCAGCAGCATTCGTTCTTGACTGATCTCTGTTTCACTCCCATATCCTCTCCACAGACATGTCAGAGTGACTCTTTGAAAAAAACAACTAGAACACACCCCAAATCTACTCAAGGATCCCCCAGTTGGATTCCTCTCTAACTCAGTAAAAAGCAAACATTTAAGCCACTGCAGATGGCACGTGGCTTGGCCCTTTACAGCTCTGACATCAGTGTGTGTGTGTGTGTGTGTGTGTGTGTGCATATGCACATGCCCTATACACACACGGAGACCAGGTGTCTTCCTCTATTGCTGTCTTCTACTTTGTTTTCTTGAGAAGAAGTCTCTCTCTGAACCCTGGAGCTGCCATTTTCAGTCAGACTAGCTGATCAGAGAGTTCCAGTGATATCCAGGATGGCCCAGCAATTCTCTGGTCTCTGCTCCCTACAGGACTAGGGTTGCAGTATTATATGGCCACACCCAACTGTTTATGAAGGAAATGGGAAATTGAATTCAGGTCAGATCAGGCCCTTGCAGGCCCTCATGCTTGCATTACAAGGGCTATGACCACTGAGCCTTCTTCCCAGCCCTCGTATGTCACCATTTACTAATGTTCTCCAATCACCTGGTAGCCCTCTGTTTGTGGATCATGCTATGCATGGACATGCCTCATGTTCTTTGACCTTGCAGTTTCCTTTGTCTGGAATGGTTTTTTTGTTTTGTTTTGTTTTGTTTTTGCTTCCAAAAATGCCTGTGTTTGTCCTCTCCTTTAGGTCTCTGCTCAAATATCCCCTTGTCAGAAATGCTCTACTGACAACCTCTGTAAAATTATATTCTTGCTTTTTAAAAGCTTTTTTATCAGTTTCACTTTTTAAATAGCTTTCACGAGAACTGCATGTATACTTTCTATTCATTTGTATTGTTGCTGCTGTTGGCTTTTGGTTGCTTTTGTCTCCCAGTAAGCAATATTACCTTCAGTTTTGTTTGCTGCACTGCCATTACTTAGAACTGATAGAAGATTTGGGGTACAGGGATGGATTAAATTCCACTAAGATGTAGATTGCAGGCCTGTGGATCACAACTTTTGGGTCCTTATCCAAGTTAGCAAAGAATTGTAAAAACAGACTCCAGGAAGAGTGAATTATAAATTATGAGGTTTATTTTAAGATGAGTTAGGGTCCAGAAGGAAGGCAGCAGAAAGGCTCAAGTCAAAACAGTTTTCCCTCTTCCAAGCTTGTTTGGGGATGGGAAGAAGGAGGGAAGATGCAAAAAATATCTCCTTTACATCTCCAGAGAAGAAGCCTCCAGAGAAGGCACATACAGAAACAAAAAGTAAAGCAGGATGACCCAAACCCCAAGATCACCCTCACATAAGAGATCAGAGAGGATTGAGAGATCATAAAGGACTCAGAGATTAAGGATAGAGCATATATGTAGCAGAATTAAAAAGTGCCCAGAAACAAGTCAGGAAAGCACACAGACAAAAAGAAATCTTTTCCATTCCCAGGAGACTGAGAGATTTACACACTTGTGTCCAGATGGATCCAGATGAAAAAGGGAGACCAAGAGGGGAATATACACACATGATTAGGCAACAAAGTGCCCCAAACAAGACACAGTTAGAAAACAAGCAGAAAAATGCCCCAGTAAAAAAGAAATGCCCCTCTTCCCAGGGAGTCTAGGAAAAGAGAAAGCTACCAAAGCAAAGACTAGGAGAAGCAGGGGCCAGAGAACAAAGAGGCAAGAGAAATTTGCACATGGTGTTAGGCTTCTTTATAAACATTAGACATCCATTTAGGATAAGCCTCGTCATCAGACTCACATATGTAAGGGACAGACCTGATTGGTTGGTGGGCTTAGGGGCTGACTCTGGAGAGGCCAGCCCACAGGTGTGCTAAGGTGAGGAAGCAGGAAGCTGTTGCTGAGGAATTGCTTGCAGGCAACTTGGATAAGACTGGATTGGACACAGGTTCTAATCCTGCCAGGGCAAGAATGTGGTATCTCCTTTGGCCTGTATCCCTGGCTGACTGCATATTAAAAAAAAAAAAAAAAAGAAAGAAAGAAAGAAAGAAAGAAAGAAAGAAAGAAAGAAAGAAAGAGAAAGAAGAAAAGAAAAAAAGAAAAGAAAAGAAGAAAGAAATTACCTTGTTCTTATTCTTCAGAACCTAGGAAGGTCTCAATAAGTATATTGCATATTTTAAAAATATGTATCTAAACCTGGCGTGGTGGTGCATGCCTTTAATTCCAGCACTCAGGAGGCAGAAGTAGGAGGATCGCTGAGAGTTTGAGGCCACCCTGAGACTACACAGTGAATTCCAGGTCAGCCTGAGCTAGATCGAGACCCTACCATGAAAAACCAAAAAAGAAAAAAAAAAAAAAGTATCTAAAATAGAGACTCAACTGCTTGAAGAGTCAGAAACAAATAGACTTTCTGATTCCTTGTTTGGTGATACACTCTCTGGCCACCAGCAGACCAAAATCCACTCTGAGCCGGCCATATGACTGAATAGGGCTATGCATGTTCCTACGCTAAGCACAGAATGCCAATGAACCATTTGGTATTTTCATATAATGTAGTGGTGGTAGAAATCTGACAGTGGAAAGCCCCCAAGATGAGATAAGAAAAACATGAGAAGGGTATTTTGTTGTTGTTGTTTTGTTTTGTTTTTGTTTTTTTTTTTAGTCAAAGGTGATATTTGGGTAAGCCCTACATACTATAGCTATATTGGCCAGGAAGATGCAAAGGCATCCTTAACAGTAAGACATCATCTTCAAGTCTGAGTCAAGAGAGTGCTAGCATATGAAGGAAATTGTGAGACACACCTAATGATGAAAGGGAAACTGTAAGGAGAGGAAGGGGGCTGACAAGACCACGTGGGAGAAGGCTGGACAGATAATGGACTCAAAATGTTTAAGGGTTTTAAATAAGAACAGCATGAGATTTGCAGCTCAGAAAGATACTTCTATTTGCAATGCTGAGAAATGAATTTTGAGAAGCAGCAGGGAGTCCAGTTAAGAGACAATATCATAAGATGAGCAGCAATGTAGATAGTGTTGGGTATAGGGAATGAAGGGTGAAATTAATTCCATTAGGCAAATTATTTTGGAATTATAGCATTTAGAGTAAACATCAATGTGTTGTCCCTCTGTACGTTGAAGGGAATAGGTTGGTAAAAGAGGATAACCATTCCAGGCCAGCAACCAGACTTCTTCCCACCGAGAGAGCAAAGGTGCATGTGTATTGCAAAGATAGCCAGAGGGATAATCAGCCTTGACAGCAGGGCTGACATCAGTGAGAAAGAATAAAAAGTGCTTGTAATGGTATCTCTGAGATACACACCTAGGTTTCCATCCCCCTTACCCCACCTCCCCACCTACCACACTCTGCCAAAAAAAAGCAGGGACCAATGGAGCTGAAAGCAGTTCAAAACCTAGTGGAAATGGTCTTACCTTATTCTCTTGTTTTTGAAGCCTTGCATCCTTTTAAGAAAAAAAATTGTTGGCAATTATTAAAAATTTACCAGGAGGAGCAGACAGAATTGACAAAATAATTTTCTTACTATAGAGAGACCTATTAGCAAGTTGGCTTTCCCCCTAGTAATGATAAGATTTTTGAGGCTCAAGTATTAAATTCTAATGACATGACAGGAGAGAGACTTGGGGTTGTTATTGAAGGTAAAAGATGAAGAATTTAAAGGTTCAATATTCTGGATCACGCAAGAGCCCTGTTTCTCCCCCTCATTTGTAAAATAGGAAGGTAGGGTGTAATGAATCTTGCCCTGCTAACCACGGGATATGGGAGAATAGAGGAAGAAACCCTGGGCAAACTGTGAAGCTTCCAGGATAAGTTAAGCCTTTTTCTTCTCTTGCCTTTCTTTCTTTAGCCACCTTTAGACTGGTCAGCAGGTGCCTTTGAAATAGCTTCCAAGATGATGGGCACACGAAATGCGCAACGGATGTTGTAAAGAAAATGGGAATAAATCTCAAGTGTTAATAATCATCCCCACAGTCTCTCTGTAAGATCTTCATATCAGTGACTGAACACACAGATCAGATGCTGGAAAACGGACAGATGCTGAACTGTGATCTAAGTAAGTAAAGATACATTTTGCTACATTTAACTTCAGGAATTCTTCTAGGGTGGCAAGCACCAGCCTTTCCCCCTCCTGCTACCTTTATAAATGCACTATTTTACACATGTGCAAAATCCAGGAGATGTAATTAAAATGTTGTGAGTTTCTTAATGTCAAGGGCAAACAACAAGGTTTGGTTGTCAGAATCGCTGGTCCTTTATGCACATACAGAACTTGCTATCCTGATCCCTTGGACAAGAGCGAAAGAGTGGCAGTGTCTTCTGGCCAGTGGGAGGATAGTGCAAAGGCCTCAGAGGAATGAAAATACTAAAGCATTAAAGTGCTAGGAGCTTAGAAGAGGAGAAAAACCATGAGGGGCTAGTGGCGAGAGATCAAGATGAGAAAGTAAAAAACAGGCAAGACTGAAAAGCTTCCATCAGTTTGAAAGGGGGTGGAAGATGGGATGTCTTAACTGTTGTGGGCAGGAAGATGTTTTGACCTTTCTGGAGAGTTGTTTGGCCCTATATTTGATCAGAGAGTGAATACCTACTGTTCTCTGGATTTATTGATAGTGTTGGCTTCTGGTAAAAAGACCAGAGAGAAATGAGACAACTGGAATGCTAAGTAATCTGCTTTCTGGAATAATACTCTCTGAACACATCTCTCAGTGATCTGTAAAGCTTTGTGGTATTTGACATATCTTTGGGCTCACTGTCTTCATCTTTAAAATCAAAGAGCACAGTAGCATCTATAGGAAAGCAAACACATTTGCTCTCAATGCTAATTGCTGCTCCTGTATTTGACTCTCATAGCTTCTCCAGCATGGAAGGTATGCCCACTCCATACCTACAATGTGTCAGCATGTCCAAAGGGAGGAAGCTCCTACTGTGGGGCCATGGAGAACCTCTTCACTCTGGCTCAGCCAGAGTTCAGTGTCCTGTGGATACTCTGTACTTGCTGGGAGCCATTCACAAGGTCTCAGCAGGCACCCTAGGTTCTCATTATTCTCCACAATAAGTCCATAGGACCTGCCTGAGAAGAAAAATTTAAGCTTTGATACATGGTGACATGACAGTTTAAGCTGAGGACTGCTGAAGGGGAGTCAGATGGTGTTTAGCTCAGTCCCATCAGAAACATGACACTGTTTCTTGGCACATTGTGACTCACATGGTGATCTAAAATTTCTTCACCATGCCTGATAAACATGTGTGCATATTCAAACATTTTCCTGATAATTACACTATTAAGAAAGTCTCTGATGGACCAAAATATACCTTGAAACAATATTCTTAAATGACAGAGATAGGAACATAGCTTCATGGCAGAACATTTAGCTAGCATGAGCAAAGCTTTGGGCTGGATCCCAGCACTGAAAACAGTCAGGCTTATCAGCAGAGTACCTGATTGTCTGATTTCCTCCTTGGCTGTCAAATTGCTAGTATTTGTTCTGTGACAAATAAGCACTGTACTAAATACTTTCTACACATAGCTTCATTTTAGTCCTAACTTTTTTGTGTTCTCTTTCTCATCTCATTAATGTTTAACCTAGGTTTTCTGAGGTAGAGCTCAGATTGCAGCCTAGATGAAGCCTCTTCAAAAACTAAAACTAATATTATACTTGAATTCTTATTATTAAAAATTTGTTTTTACAATTATAACCTATATTTCCATTACCATCCTCAGATTTGGAATTAGCACACATGTAAACATATAGTATGCTATTTGCACTTATTACCTACTGATGCTAATCACTGCTTTTGGATATGGCCTGTTAACCAATTTGTGATGAGCAGACTGCTCCTAAAGCAGCCCTCTCCATAATGACTGCTAGGAGAATCTGTGGCCTGCCCATACTTGATTCCCACCTGATTTTGTCCTATGTGCAATATAAAAACCCTCATTTCTTGGATATCAGTGATTTCTTAAAATTATACCCATGGTCCTTAGGATAAGCAAGAATATCAATAGTGACAAAAATAAGGAAGATTATTATGGATGTCACTCACTGAATTAAGATACAGAGACATTCTCAAAGCACTCTGCATGTAACATAATACTTAATAAAAATCATTTGCATGTTACAGATAAGGAAATTAAGGGCCAATGAGATTAAGCAATATATACACAAACATACTGGCAATAAATGATGAAATTAGGTTTCAAATACAAAGAAAACTAAAAACTTATACATGTTTTATAGACTACTTTTTTAGAAAAAATAATTTTAATTCAATGCCATTTCATGTGGCTATGGATCTCCCTTTGAACAGTCTTGACACCCACAGAAGTATCAGTTTCTTCAGGTTTCCCTGCTCTGTTAGAGGACCAAAATCTATAGTCTTTGTATGGCTAGAGATCCAAAAGGCTTTGGAGAGAGATGTCAAAGAAAGATATGGTTGCTGGAATAACATTATAGAGCTAGCAAAAAGAGCCCAAATACAGCATCAAAGTTCAGTAACCAAAATAGTCTGTGTGGCAACTACACAGGTAAGAGGGCAGGAAGAAGGTTGGACAGTTATTGTATAGCATTTACATAATATGGCTGTGTAAAATCTGCTTCATAGACTTGGAGGTGATTCTTCCTCTCTAAATTGGTAATCTACATTTATTTAATTCAGGAATTTATACTTCATAATTGTAAGGTTTGGGAGTGACCAAGACCATGCCAACCACTCTGAGGCAAAGATGAAAGCTTTTATTCAGGAAAGGCACAAGCTTCCAGAACTGACTCTCAAGAGCAGAGCACAGCCAACCTGAGTTTTTACGTAGTGGGCTTTATAGGGAAAAGAACTCCTTAGTTAAGTTGAATAGAAAAAGTTCCTTTAGGGGAGATCATTACATTAGACATTTAAAATAATTAGGGTGTGACACCAGAACCAGAACAGTGACCAGGTGACTTATGAGATAAGGGGGCAAGAAAGCATGACCTGAGGGCATTGTTAGGCAAAGAAGGGATAATGGCTATGCCATTTCTTGAGGACTGTGAGGAATGTGAATAATCCACGTCCTTATATCTGTCACCATTCTGCTGTCCTTGGTGACTCCATCTTGGGTGACCATCCCGACCTAACAATAATAATTCAGACCAGAAGAGTTCTTCTCCAGAGGCAGCTATTACATGATTCAACTACAGTTATTATTACACAATACCAGAAGTTTTTGCTGATTAATTTAATAATGTTAAAATGAGCTCCCAGTGGTGACAAATTTGGAACATTCATGATTCATGCATTCTCCAAGATATTTTGGAAACACTAGCTCTAGAGGATGGTGTGGTGGGGATATCCTATCCATCATGGCATCAGAGGATGTGGGTGCAGGAGGCTCACTGTAAGCTAAGTAAGCTATAGAAGCACTTACACAGTCATCTTCAGTGCACCTCTGAGGCACTCAAGAATATGGGTATGTCTCTGAACATATACATAGTAGTCTTTGAGCTGCTATTGTTACTGCTCTTTAAGTACATATCATTTCTTAAAAATATTTCTATGTACAGCTGAGTTTAACATTTACTTTAATTATAATCTGACATCCAAGGAAGGATGTTGAAAAAGAGTGGCTAACTTCATGCCCATCTACAAACCTGATGTGACTGCGAACCTGCCAGGCCCAACAATGATCTGAATGTAATTCAGTTCAATATAAAACCAATGCTGTATTCAGTCTTCATGTTGCTTTTCCAGTGTCTTAAATATAAGCAATGTTTTCAGTTCTGTTGTCAGCTCCACACTGCTGGGATAAACTTCCAAACCAGGCACAGTTTAGTTTATGGGAGGAAGGAATTTACTGAAATTTACAGATCCAGGGGAAATTCCATAATGGCAAAAAAAGAGAAAACCTATCACCAAAAGTAAGAGCACTAACTGGCAGCCAAAAAGCAGGGAACCGGGCAGAACTTAAGCACTCTGCATTCCTTTAGGCTGGAATTCCAGATCCACCCCCAAACACACCTTAGGGCTAGACCTGAGGGTCTTCCCACAGTCACATCGCTTCTACCCAGGCATCTGGAAATCCAAGAAGCTTTAATGAAACTTAATATATTGGAGGACATTCATTCAAACTACCACAGGTTCATTTTTCTATTTTCTTCTCCATTATTGCTATTAAAGTTTACAAATTTCAAAAACCAAAGCGTATCTTCAGACTTTTGCTAATTAATGATGGGTGAAACATAACTTGTTATTTTTCCCGAGTGAGAACATTTAATATAAATATAGGATATAAAACTGTAATGTAATTAGAATATTTCAGTGAACAAGTATCAATAGTTTAACTTTATAATAATTTTAAATAAGCTTATCAATTTTTTTCTGAACAATTTAGGCTTTTTTTTTTTTTTTCCTTTCTTTTTTACCTTTCTCTTATAAACCAAAATGAGAAGTGTTAGGTCAGATAGGAGCCTAAAAATGGAGTCACCTAGGACAGCATGGTGGTGACAGAGAAAGGAAATGAATTATCCACATTTCTCAAGAAACTGCCCAGCCATTATCCCTTCCTTGCCTCACAATGCCCCCAGGTCACGGTTTCCTACCCCCTTATCTCATAAGTTGCCTGGTCACTGTTCAGGTCTCACACCCTAGCTATTTGAAATGTCTAATGTAAAGAACAAAGGAGTTCTTTTTCCTCCCTCACTGTCCCCCAACTGAAGAAGCTTATAAAGCCACTGCCTGAGAAACTCAGGTTGGCTGTGCTCAACTCTTAGGCATCAGTCCTGGAAGCTTGTGCTTTTCACAAATAAAAGCTTTCTTCTTTGCCTCACAGTGGTTTGCATGGTCGTGGCTACTCCCAAAACTTACAAGAAAAACAAACAACCGAACAGAAAACAAAAATAAATATATATGAAAACAAACAGGAAACAAACTCCCTCCCAATGACTCCAGAATGCCAGGGGTTTTCTCTGCCAGTTATGTTAAGACAGTGCCAGAAATCTTTCAGCCTCCTGGCCCTTCACTCACTGCTAAGCAGGTACCAGTCAGATTATGTAAATCTGTCCCTCCTGCAGTTTGTCTGAAGAAGAAGCAGTAAGACAGTCACTGCATTTACATGTTCTAGAGAGAAACAGCTCTGTTAGGGTTCTGCTGTTTGGGTCTGTGCTCACCTTGTGTTCAGTACAGAAAGGTCAATATTTATAGAGAATAAGCAGGATATTTATGAAACTGTAGGAACACGCATTTAATTTGGAAGTGCTGGCTATGCCGTCCACATTTTTTGAGGGCTCTCCACAGGAAGGCAGTAAAAATGCACCTATTATTTTTGTGAATTGAGCTCCTAATTTGCATCTGTTTTCTATTGGATAACTCCAGGAAATTGAGATCACAAACTTTAAAAAGGAGAATACCTGTTTAATGTTCCATGGCAGATTTTGTGTTTGATGCTTGCTCACAGCAAAAGCCTCAGGCAAGAAGCAGAATGAGCAATTTAACCAATCATTGACTGCTTGGGTACATTATGCAAATGGAAAAAAATCTATCAATGGGGAAAAGTAAGGTCTTAGCTAGAACAGTCCATTGTTTAAATTCAGACCTATTTTAATGCCTGTCATATAAAAGGATCCCTTAAAACAATATGTAGAAATTAAGAAATGGGGATAGGCATGGTGCTGCAATCCTATAATCCCAGTGCTGGGAGGCAGACAAAGGAAGATGCTGCCTCAAGCTGGCTAACAAGACTAACTAAATGGGTGAGTCCTTGGTTCAGTGAACAAACCTGTTTCAATCAGTAACATGGAAAGTGATTGAGGATGATACATACTCATTGTTAACCCCTGGCCTCCACATGCATATGCATGTTTACCCCCACACATGTGTGTTCATACACAAACAGAAATCTAGCATTAAGGACTGTCATGTTTTTCTTTGTTGGGTTAAATAAACAGTAATTGTAAACTTTTAAATGTAATACATTATAAGGAGCTTTAGAACATTTTTTGGAACCTGACTTCTGCAGTCTCAGAACCCAGCCTTCACTAAATGCCTGAAGAGTTAGATGCTTTGTGTTCTGGCTTAAGCCTTAGAATAGCTTTGTAAAATATCTATGGCCTTTTATTCTTTCTCCCCACCTCACTCTCCTGATGAGTGCCTCATGTTACATACCTCTGAAGAAGAATCAGTAAGCTACTGGTAAGTAACAAACAACCATAAGTCTCAGTGATATTACAACAGAAAATTGATAGTTTGTGCATATGGAATTAGCTCTCCTAAGCTTTACTGGGTTTTCTCACAGGCCTGGAGGTTGCCCTACTGCCTCCTGAGACACCTGTAGGAATTTGTCTCATCCAAACTATTGTGGGCGGTTCCAAATACACCCTGGTAATAGGGCCAGGAGAAATGTGTGGTCCCTTTGTGAAGCCACCTTATCTTACTTCAGTAACACCTAATTGGCCAAAGCAACCTGTGTAGGAAATACCCTTGACTTTTGGAGGGGTTCCAAAGTCCCAGGACAATGGTAAAAAACTGGGCCCATTTAGGCAGCTGATTTTATGATTTTGTATAAATAAAAATAGCTAATCATTGCATAATTGTTTCAGCAAGTGACTGTCCAAGTTCCACTAAGTTACCCAGACTACTTGCTACTTTATTATGCAAAGTAAAAAACTAAAACCAAATCACTCAACAACCCTGAGATAGATCATTTAATTATTCTAAAGCCTCCTCAATCCATATATTATTTTTATATTTTATTTTACTTAAATATTTTTATTTACTTATTTGAGAGAGAATGAATATGGGCATGGCATCACTTTGTGCAACTGGCTTCATGTGGGTCCTAGGGAATTAAATCCAGGCTGTCAGGCTTTGCAAGCAAACACTTTTAACTGATGAGCCATATCTCCAGCTCATATTATTTTTATTCATAAAGAAGATAGTGGTGGTATCTGTCAACATTTGCTGGCATCTACTAATGGTTGAAATTTTCTAGAGGCCTTGCTGAAGGGGTGTTATGATCCTGATTTCATAGATGAGGAAACCAAAACATAGAGGGACAAGACATAGAGCTGCAGTAAAATCAAGAATTTTGTCCTGCTAGGATGCCTGCTTGAATTGAAATTCACACCTTAGTCAGTGCCTGAGTTCTCAGCTGTCAGTAAACCTGTAACTTTAAACCACTTGAATATTATACAGCAAATTTTCTATGTCATCATCAATGTTAAATAATGATTGTGCTTAAATGAAATAAAAAGTAGTTTACTCTGAGCTTGATATGAGAGATTATAGTCCAGGAACTTAGATTAAAGTTACTCTAAATGACATATTCCATTATGGAACAGGTTACTTGAAATTTCTTAGCCATAGAGAAAAAGTTTAAATCAGTATGTTTATCACTTACATTAAGGAGAATATCCAGGGTGTAGGCTAGGTACAGCAAAGCAGGGAAATCTTCCCCACGGATTAAAAGTTGTCATAGCTTCAGGGTTGGAGGAAGCCAGAGTTCTGTGATCATTAAATTGTGTTGTCAACTTGATCTGTTTAGGAATCCACAGACATTTTCTCTTGAGTGGGTCTCTGAGGTTGCTTCCAGGAAAGATTAACTGAGGGAGGAAGTCCTTCTTCTCCCAGAGTGGGTGGTCCCTCTTGGAGGGGGGCTTTATCTAAAGAAGCTCTGGGAGAAAAGAATCCCTTCCTTCCACCTGGCTGCTGGTGCTGCTGGCTGCCTTCCAGTGTGGACTGAAAACCAGCAGCTCTCCAGGAAGCCTCCAGACCTTCAGTGCTGGATTGGGATTGCTGAGGTATCCAGCCTCTTAGACTGAGCAGCTACCAGGTCCCTTGACTCTCAGGCCTGCAAACTTTGTTGGACTACTATAAGCCAAGCCAATAAATTCCTCCCTGACCTTTTAAAAATACAATTCATTCTATTGGTTCTGTTCATCTAGAGAACTCTGACTAACACAAGGACTTAATGCCCAGTGATACATTCTAAGAACTTCATCTGTTAGTCTGGAGAAAGACAGGTCAGATGTAAAACTCAAGGCAAATAGCCCTGGGTAGTTCTGGCTCTCAACTACCCACATTCCATCTCTCCACAGTCAGGATGCCATAATCACCAAGTGTGAGGAGTCTGTAGGATCTTTAATTCAGATGCAGCATCTGTAGAGAACCCCAGTTCCTAATATTATCTCTTGTCATTTCTTGGTTAGGAAATTACAATTACTTCATTGTTTGACTATCAAATAATTTGTTGCTCTAGTGACACCCACATGCCATTGTATTCAGAGTACAACATGCTTGTCATTCCCAATAGAAAGCATTTATGAATGACATTGAATGATTCATGTATGACGATTATAATGATAGGAAGTATTCTACCTTGATCCCAAGAGTCTTGTTCCTTTATTTTTCCTGTATTGGTTACTTTCCTTGTTGCTGAGACTGAATACCAGATAAGAAGCAACTTAAGAAAGAAGGGTTTATTTTAGTTTTCAGTTTAAGAAGGGGTACATCTCTCATGATAGGGAAGGCATGGAAGCATGTGCTTAGGGTACTGACCCTAAATAAAGTAATGCTCTTATATGAGGAAGAAATGATGGGAGCAACATCTGAATTTGGAATAACCTGAATATCAAGGAGAATTAAAAGTAAATCACAATGTTCCACATCATTGAAAGGAAACAAACAAACAATGTTTAAGGTAATAAATAATGATACCAAAGTGACATGTATATTGTGACCTTGGAAATTTTTCCTCCCATCCTAGTCTACACTCTTAACATTTGTAAATGAGCAAGTTATAGGAAATTCAGGAAGGCAAAATAAATTCTTATTATGTAATACTCCAAAGACTATACTTGACTTCCTTGGGTACTGCATAAAGAAGGATTATGAGGGTCCATAGAAATTTAATAGGAAAGAGTAAAGAATTCAAATTGTAATTTGGGCTAAACTGAAGCTCTGTTTGTGGTGGGGAAAGGCCTATTGAGAGGAGAGACATTAGGCTTTTTTTTTTTTTTTTTTCAAGGTAGGATCTCGCTGTTACCCAGGCTGACCTGAACTTCAGTTTGTAGTCTCAGGCTCAGGGTAGCCTCCAACTCTTGGTAATCCTCTCCTATCTCTGCCTCCCATTTGTGGGATTAAAGGCATGTGCCACCATGCCCAGCTCACTATGCATTTTTAAAAATCCCTTTGAGCTCATATTGTTCTGTACTCTCTAGTATGGGATTTTATCCTTCCTCCTATCTGTTACTACCATTGTAGAAAGTCTACCCCACATAACATTGATTTCCTAGTTCTGAAGCTTCCAGCAGGAAATTCACACTTTGGTAGGTTGGGTGTAACCATGTACATGCATGGCAGTAAGTCTCTCCATGCCATTCTCTGTAACTGAACCTCTTGCCCCAACTTTCAAGTGACTGAAAATCAAGCAAACTGTATGAGCCATTTCTGGAGACACTGTTACATGGAAGCAGGCGGTAGACTAGGGTGGAGGGTACACAAAACAATGAGGGGGCCCATAACAAGACCCTGCCTCGTCCACAAGGTGATACTGAATCAGAGGTAACATTCTCTGTGCTTACAACATAGTCTGGTTAAGGAAGCAAGGAAAAAGGTATAAGAGCAAAAGGCTAGTTTAGAGGCATCAAGTTCTATCTTGTTGAGAATGGGGAAAGCTTCATAAAGCTGGAGATATTTGGGTGTGCTTTTGTATTTAAAGCAATGACCATTTTTATTTAAAAGGAGATAAACTCTAATGAATTAATACCATCAAGCGTGCGTTTTGTTTTGTTTTGACACTCCTTGTCACATGGCATGGCACAAATTGCCCAATGGCTTCTTCATTTGTGCTTCAATATCCTTGATAAGCCTCCCAGAGAAGGAAAACTGAATGTTGAATTTACATTTCCTGAACTCCCATGTAGGTAAATGACCCATGCATGTGTTGGGAAAGTGGACATGATCAACCTGGGGACAACAGCCCTGGGAAGCTGGTAGCGAAGGTTCTCTCCAGCCCCTTGGCAACGTGATCTCTGAGGGCAAGCTAGGAGATGGAGCCCTGTGTGTACTCAGAGCTCAATGATATGTTTGGAACTTTTCCCAGATGCATTTTTCCTGGTTTTGCATTTTCCACTCATGGCATGCTAGCCCACCTGGAAATTTTAAAGCTTATCTAATAAATATCTTTCATTTCATCTTCTTAAGCAGATTGTGTGGTAAAGCACTAAAACTCTGAAGGATGCCTAAGAAATAGCAAAAGTTGTTTTATGGTAACAAATGTCTAGAAAGTCAGGGGTAGAAAGGGTCAGAGTTTGGGTCATCAATGTGCCACCCAGATATGCTCATGTGTTGGTCTCCAGCTTGTGGTACTATTGAGAGGTGGTAGAGTCCTCAAGATGCAGGACTTAGTGAAAAAACAAATAACATCATTGGGGCCTTTTTGGAGAGATTCTGGAGACCTTGCCCCTCTTCTTCCTGTCTGAATTCTTTCTGTTTGTCATGAAGTAAACATTTCCTCTGTGTTTTCCATCATGATACTGGGCCTTCTCACAAGCCCCAAAGCACAGAGCCAACTAACTATGCACTGAAACTTCTGAAAATATGAGCAGATGTGATTCTTCACCCTTGAATCCTACTACATCATCTGGAGTATTTTGTCATAGTGAAGAAGGCAGTCTATTTTGGGGGGGGGGGGCAGAGGGAACATGAAGCTATGGCCCAGACTGGCCTTGAACTCATGATATAGCCAAGGATATTCTTGAACACTTGCATCTCCTATGTCCACTTTCCAATCACTGGTCAGCAATGTCACTCCTAGAATCTAAGGCAAACTTGTTAAAATATTATTGGGAAGATTTCTGGGTCAATAAGGCACTGACGCAAATTTCAGTAATCTGCTTTGTTTTATAATCTTATTTGGCTGAGATACTGGGGAATATGTGTTTCTTTCCCTTCCTTGTTTCTTCCTACAACTCTTATAATATTCACATTATACATTATTAAGTCAGAGAAATTATTAACTAGATGAGTTTCGATAGTTCCTGCCTGCAAAAGTCTAATAAGTAAACATAAATCTTTCTTTTTACAAATATGTATAGTTCCTCCAAGATTCTACAACTCTTGCTTTATTTATAAAATGAAGCTCATAGGCAAACCTTCCTCTAATGTAATAGTATCAATAGGCATAACTAAAATTCACGGAATCTAGGATTTTCTACTCTGTCCACTGACTCCACACACTATCAACCTGCTCTTCAGTATCATCCAATGATTGTATTTCTTCTACCTTTGGAATGAAATTCAGAGATCTTAAAACTATGTAAATATGGCATATTATGGTGACAAGCTAGATATTCTGTGTGTCTTACACACAAAACTATATGCCTTTTATTTAAAATATCAAAGATGGAACTGAAATAGCTTACAGAATTAATGTTTTCAGTCTGTAGCTCATAGCACTCATTCCTTATGATAAAATTTGGGAGTCATTTTGCCAAATACCATACAACTCTGAAGCATCAATGAAAATTATAAGAAAACTGAAGATAGAATCAAATAGTCAACTGTTTCACAAAACAAATATTTCCATCCAGGTCAGTGATAAAAAATTCTGAAAGCATTTATTTTCATAATAGATTCCTGATGAATGATCGCAACTGGTACTGATTGTCAAAGTGAGTTCAGTGACTCATAAATATTTCAACAGCTTTTTAGATTTCATTGGCTGTTTACATACATCATTCTTTTACAAGATGTGAATTTGTAACATATTTATTTTTTTAATCTTTTTCAACATACATAAAATGTCATTCTGGCATAATTGGAGGCAGAGCAAATAACACTCACTCTAAGTGACAGGAGACTAATAAGTTCTGGCCAGGGTCGTGACAGGTGCCAGCTATTTGCAGAGAACCTGCTTATGGGTGGAAGCTGCTCTCCCTTCCGAGCCTGAAAGGCAGTAACCACAAAGGTAACTTTGTGCAACCACAATTGTCCATAATTTGAAGAAATCAAGGACCATGTTTTCTGTAGGTTTAGGGAAGAGAAGAAAGGTTTTCAGCTGGAAGAGTACAAGATATTTCTTTGTCAACAATGTCTTTCAAGAAAGTTTGCACTCATAACAACAGTGTTAGGCCACTAGAAAAATTATCAGCACAGAACCCTGGCTTCTAACAGCTTGCTGGTATTTGGGAAGTTCAATGCTTTCTCTACTGGCAATTTTTTTAAGTCAATGTTCCTGTGATTGATGTCCACTGAACTACAAGCTCTCAGAGCCTATGAACTACTGCAGACCCTCACAACAGGTCTTTCCATAGTGCTTAAGCTCTTTCAATTGAAACTGAAGAATTGTAATGAAGATGAGTAACTAATTCAGGCAATGAATTCTTTGGGGATGGCACACATTTATGTAAGGGTTGATCACTACTGTCAACTTGACTGGATCAGAAATCAAGTAAGAGACATGCCTTGTGGGCAGGTCTCTGAGGGCATTTTCAGGAAGCCTTAAATGGGAGGAACCCTTCTGCAGTGGGGGCAGATCTTTAGGCAGTAGCCCAGGTATAAAGAGATCTGAGGGAAAGCCCTGCTGTTTTTGCCTGCCCTCCTATGCTTCTTTCCAATGTATACTGCCCATCATATTGACATTGGAACCAAGCTTCTTCAGCCTTCCAAAGTAGACTGAAGATCAGTGGTTTTCCAGGAACTTCACTCCAGGATTTTTTAAAGATTTTTTTAAATAACAACATGTTTCATATGGATACATCACATGTTGGCACCTTCTTTTCCCTCATCTCTGCCCCCTTCCGTTGGGGACCCTCCTTAGTGGGGTTTCAGGTATTTCCTATGGGATTGTGGTTTATGTGATGAGGGGGCAGCAGTTTTTTTTTTTTGGGGGTGGGGACAGAATGCCTCTGGGCATGATGTCTCAACCTGTGGCTCTTACAGTCTTTCCTCCCCCTGTTCGGCAAAATTCCCTGTGCTGTGGTGGGTGAGTTTTAAGTCTACTTCAGTGATGAGCTCTTAAGAGTCTCTGGATTTCTGCTTTGGTAGGTGTTGAGTATCCTACACCCTGGAGCTGATTGTCAAGTTCAGCATATAAATAGAACTCATGCTCTCTCCCCAATTCCTCTGTAGTTTCAGTTGTGGCTTGGCTGAAATGCGAGGGGTAGTTTATCTCCTTGAGTCTCACTACCTTCTGAAAAAGAACAGATGCTCTAACGGAGAGTGAATTCAGCATAGTTTAAGTGGAATAAGCATTATTTAGGGAGAATTTAATGTAGGTAACCCTTCTTTTAGCCAATGACTCGAGAGAGCTTGACACTGGAGAGCATAAGTTTGGTCCCCATAGGATTCTGATCTGGTTCCCAGTTCCAGATATGAGTTCCTTTACACTGAGCAGATCTCTGAGCCAATCAGAAAGCTATTGGTTACCCACCAAGGCTGTGTGCCACTATTGCTCTGGTGTGTAGTCTGGTTTCTCTTCTAATTATATACATCTTTCACCTTTTACTCGAGGATTTGAGCCCTAGATTGGGATTGCTGAGTTATCTAGCCTCATGTGAAGAGTGGCTACCAGGTACTTTACCATAGGCAGACAAGACAGCTATTGTTGAACTCTTCAGCACATATCATGTAAGCCAATCTAATAAATTCTCTTTGTAATATATATTAATTCTATCAGCTCTGCTTGATCAAGAATAAATTCTTGATCAAGAAAAAAATATATATATATATGCATGTATATTGGATTGGAGAGATGGCTCAGCAGTAGAGGCACTTGCTTGCAAAGCCAAAGGATCCTGCTTCTATTCTCCAGGACCCACGTTAGCCAGATGCACAAGGGGCGCATGCATATGGAGTTCGTTTGCAGTGCCTAGAAGCCCTAGCATGCTCATTCTCTCTCTCTGCCTCTTTCTCTCTCTCAAGATTATAGCTATATATATAAGAAAATGAATATAGATACTCTAGATATATATCAGATATATAGATATATAGATATTGATATATATCAAGAATATATATATATTAATTTCTTGTTCATGCTTTTATTTTGTGTAGTGTCAGTTACTCATAATCAACTATGTTCTCAGAATATTAAAACAAAACTTCAGAGACCATTTATATAAGTTTTACATTGCATGTCTGTCTTTAACCATGTGATACAGTCTCATATTACTTCACTCCATTCCACCTGGGAGAATATGAAGCACCCTTTGTCTAGAGTTTCCCTGTTATTTATACCATATGCCCACCAGTAACTGTTTCAGCTATCTGACTAACTGCTGACGTACCACAGGGCTTGTATTCTAATAATCTTTACTTTACAAAAGCACAAGTAAAATGATACTGACAACTGGAACATAAGAAAGAGATATCACAAAGAGCTACAAGGCAGAAGTTCTCAACTTTATGAGGAAAAGGCAACATCATGTGCAGAGATACATTAGCCTTATAGTAAAATCTAATCTATCCATGAAATTGGAAGAAAGGACAGAAATAGTGCTAATTTCTATTGAACTGCAAAGTGTAAATGGTACAGCTAGGTACAAGGCATGAGAAGTGCTTAGTGAAGACAAGGAATTGAATTTGTGTATTATTAAGCATCAGTACATATGGAATTTGGTACTAAGTGTGGCTTGGGGAACCCAGTCTTCTGTGAGCATGAGGATACTCTACTTCCTTCTCTGAACATGAAGCTTCCAGTTCTGAAAGGGGAAAAATGGTCCAAGGGTCCATTTGCCTTGACGTGGTAGGATTTGCTCCAGGCTCCCTTGCCAGCAGGTGCTGAGCAATGCCAACCTCCACACCTCTTCAATGGCAGTTTCTATTTCCACAACAGATCAATTGGACAGTGAAACATCCCTTCTCAAAACTAATTCAATACACTCCAAAGCCCCTACGTGGGTTTTAGAAAAATCCCTAAGATCACATGCCTCAACCACAAGGGTTCAGTAATTTGTCTCCAATTTCCAATCTCATATCACTTCATTCTGCTTAGCTCATTTAAGTGTGACTGTGGACTGGCTATTGTGTGATTTGGTTAGAGGAAGCAAAGAAAGGCAGGTCACTTCCCTGGAAGAGTTTTTATTTTTTGAGTTACATTTCTACCCTGAATAAATCAATGCATACATTAATTGTGACTCTACTTTCTCACCTTCATTGAATAAATTATAGTTGGGAGTTACAGCCCCTGAATTTCAGGTGATACTACCTAGGCAAGTAAAACTATGAGTCTGGTTCAGTGATCCTGGGAACACCAATTTCCCTTTCAGAGAGGTCTGGAAACAAAACAAAGCAATGCTATAAGGAACTAGACTGTGTTCAATTCTAAGAGCTATGAGTTCATGAACCCCGAGATAAACATGTGGAAACTGGAAAGGAAATCTTCCCTGGGATGAAAAGACATATAAAAGATGCAAAAAATTTCTCTTATTACTGATTCCAAAATCTTGACCTCATTAAAATTTTTTTCTCTTATTTCTTTGTAAGTGGATCTAATTCAATTGACTGTCCTACAAGGAAGAATAAAAAGAAACAAAATGAGAGGTGTTTTATCCATGTAACTGGCTGGTACTCATGAAGATTTGGCTTTTGGAATTGACCTGTTCTTTTCTAGAGTTTTTCCTTAATTACCTATTCTAGAAAATACTATTTATGCAGCTCCTTAGGGTACCAATCAGCTAGCATATGATATCTTAATTAATTAAAAATATTCAGATTCAGTAATCTGCTAAGGGTAAATAACAAGAGCCAGTGACAAAAGCACTGGCATTTATTTTCTTTCTGTACGCTTATGGGTAGAGTTGAGAGTCACTCCATATCCTTTGGAATCTGTTGGGATTGGCTCCTCACCAGATCATCCAAATGTCTCCATGTCTTTATTCTCTTTGGACTGTCCACTACCATGAACATGTGCTTCACATGACAGTGATGGACACAGGAAAGCAAGACCTGCTATGCAAGCAAATATCTTTATTCGCATCAGGTCCAATAAAATTCCTTTGGCCCAAGTAAGTGATATGCTGAAGTCCTCCATCACTGGAGTGGGGACACATACCTGGCCTTCTGAAGATGCAAAGTAAAGGGTGTAAATACAAGAAAAAGATTTGATGGTAGCAGTGTAGTCCACCAATATCTGAATTTTATTACAGATGAGGGGTTTCTTATGGCACTAGATTTTGGTTAGTTAGCTTTGAAGTGAAGCAGCATGATTTTCTACCTGGCTTCAAAGAAAAGAAGCAGCCCAGCACCAGGAGATGTTAAGCAAGAACAAAAGAGAGATTTGAGATTGCTTATGGTGCATGCCTATAATTTTTCTTTATATCCTCAGTCATTCTTAATATTGCTTCTATCTACAGTATGTAGTCAATCAATGTATGATTATCATGAAATAGTTACTGATACCAATTAAACATAGGCATATGCAAAGAAATAAAAGTGTTGAAAGAGATATGTTAGTGTATATATATCAACACTTTTCTTATAAAAGGAATTTTAATGAGTATGTAGAAATAGAGTTGGTCTTTGAGCAAGGGAATGTGCATTTTTAAGTGCTAGAGATGATTAATGTGAAAGCATGGCATTCCTTAAGTAGTACCATTACAACAAGCAATTTAAAGCAAACCTTTTTTGGGGGGGGCATTTTTTGTTTTTAACTATGGGAAAAACAAAATCCATGCAAACCATCATAGACTTGAGCTTTCTAAATGGGTACAAATTTGTCTTTGGGACTCCACACATCTAGTGATAGAAATGTGTGACTCACACCAGACAATTTTAACTTATTACACTCAATTTAGCAAATTTTTGTACCACTGATGTCAAGAAAACTGAGCCGTGAGATGGCTCTGTAGGTAAACAAAGCCTAGGTGCCTGAGTTTGGAACCTCAGACCCCATTTAAAATCCAGAAGCCATGGTGGGTTTCTGTGATACTAGTGAACCAATGGCCAAATGGAAGGCATAGATAGAATTTTCTGGAAGCCTGAAGGCCAGCTGGACTGGTAAATGTAACATGGTAAACAACAAAAATGACAGATTCTGCCTTAAACAATATGGAAAGTGAGAACCAACCCCCAAAAGTTCTTCTCTGACCTCCACATGCATGTTTAGTATGCAAATACCAGAATGTACATGAACACATGCACGAGCTGATAAACAAACAAAAAAAAAACCAGAGTTTTATGGCAGGTACAATTTGTATACATCCAAGATAAATTAGTAAAGATCTATGAGAAATGTTAGCTGTTCAAAATTGGGTATGAATTCAGGGAAGAAATATGAAGAATATAACTCAACAACACAACAACATGATCGGACCTTTATGGAGTGCTTATGGTGAAACAATTGAAATTGTATGGCTATAATCCACACTCATATTCAGTGCTAATAAAAGCCCTTCATTTTTTAGTATATTGGATACATATTTAGGAATCATTTGTTCTTTCCAGCATCCTGTGCAATTTGCTGAAAATAAAGTAGTGGACAAAAGCTAGCCTGATTCTTGTCCTTAGAAAACTTGCAGTCTAACCCAATAATGCGCCCCCCACCAAATAATTATAACACTGTGAATGTGTTGAATACAGTATACATGGAGGTAATGAAAAATTTTACCTGGATGAAGAGGTCAGGAAGTGATTTACTGACAAAGCAATTTGAGTTGTGACCTGAAGAATAAGGATCAGTTAATTATGGGCAGAAAAGCACTCGGTCAGGGATGATCATGCACAAAGATTCACCAGAAAAGCAGTTTCCCTGGTGTCTGGATTGAAGACAGTGAAGAAAAAGGGAGAAGGATGAAGTGAAAAAAGAGTTGGAAGTAGACGGTGCACAAAGTAGTGGTTGATGGGCTCTTGCCTTTATTCCTAGTACAATGGATTGTTTCTAAGGAAGCCAGAGAAGGATGAGTCAAAATGAGTGATACCAGATTTCAAGCCATCTGGATGCTAGGTGTAGATAGGACTAGGAAAAGAAGGATTGCTAGTAAAAATCACAGTTGTCAAAAGCAAGAAAGGAACAAGACTTGGACTATTGTGATGGCCAGGGAAGCAAAGAGAAGTATTGTATTTCAAAACTGAAAAAAGCATTTAAAAGTGTTTGTCTTCCACGAATGCTTCTTGTGTCTGCTCTACTCACTGACACAAGTATGCAAATATTTGCAAAATTCAGAAGGTGACAGAATATGCTACTCCATTTTTAAGTTACTGTGATAAAATACATGACATAAACAATTTGAGAGAGGAAGGAATTGTTTTGACTCAGTTTCAGGGGACTGAGTCCATCATGGACAGCTATGCTGAATTTGGGTGTTTGGTGTGGTAAAGCCTTCTCATTTTGTTTCAGAAGGTGGAATGGTACCCCAAAGTTCTGCTTTCACTGCTCTGTTTCCTTCAGCTAGCATTATATTTTGGTCTTAGGAGTACTGAAAGTAACGACGAGTATTACAGCTGATTGGGATTTTAGGTTTATTTGGATATGACAAAATGATATTGGGTTATTAAATTATAAAAGACAAGGTAGGTAACTGAATTCAAAAATTTTAAAAAAATGATAACTCTTGGGATCTTTATTTATTCACAACATTGGTATACACTGTCTACCAAAACTGAGGAACACTGGAGACTTTGGGATCAAATTCACATTTAAATTGGGATATAGGGAATTAGAGGCAGCATAGAGGCATAAAAGACCATATGTAAGAGATAATTGAATCTAGCAATATAGAAAGATCTAGAATGCAGAAGAGGGCTGTGGAGATAGCTCAGCCATTAAGGTGCTTGCCTGCAAAGCCAAAGGGACCCAGGTTTGATTCCCCAGCACCCACATAAGCCAGATCCACAAGGTGTTGCATGCATCTGTAATTCATTTGCAGTGGTTGGAGGCTATGGCTTGTCAATTCTCTCTCTCTCTCTCTGCCTTTCTCTTAAATAAATCAATAATATAGAATGCAGAAGAGAAATGGAAACTTATGAGTTGAGGTAAATACATATTAATATCACTTAATTTTAATAGGCAAACTAATGGAGATAAAAAAGAGACAAGGGGAATGGAGAGATGGTTCAGGAGTTAAGGGATTTGCCTGCAAAGCCTTATGACCAGGGTTCGATTGCCCAGTACCCATGTAAAGCTAGATGCACAATATGGTGCATGCATTTGGAGTTCATTTTCAGTGGCTAGATGTCATGGTGCACCCATTCTCTCTTGATTTCTATCTCTCCTTGCAAATAAATAAATTAATTAATAATAAAAACAAGAGAGAAGGGTCATAGCCAAAGAATTTATAGGAGGCAGAGATTAGGCAGGCCCAAGTGCAGTATATGGTATATTAAGAAACACAAAATATGGACTAGAATGATGGCCTAGTGATGTAGATGCTTGCTTCCAAAGCCTGAGAGCTTGGATTTGATTTCCATGTCATGTACTCACATAACACCTGGTGCACAATATGGCACATGCATCTGGAATTCTTTTGAAGTGGCTAGAGGCTCAGGCATGCCCAAAGCGTGCTCTCTCTCTCTCTCTCTCTCAAATAAATAAATATTTTAAAGAAAGAAACATGGGGCTGGAGAGATGGCTTAGTGGTTTAAGGCATTGGCTTGCAAATCCTGATAGCGTGGGTTCAATTCCCCAGTGTCCACATAAGCCAAATGCACAAAGTGGTGCAGGCATCTGTGTGCAAAGGTACAAGGTCCCGGTGCTCTCTCGCTCTCTCGCTCTCTCGCTCTCTCGCTCTCTCTCTCTCTCTCTCTGCTCTATCTCTTTCAAATAAAAAATTAATATTTTTTAAAGAAACTAATGAATACCTGTACTGACAACTCATCAGTGAAGTACACACTGATTTTAAAATGTATTGAACTATGTCAATCCTTACTAACTCCATGAGTAGTTTAAAATGTAAACTAGTAATAGTGAGGAGCTGTGCCATTTGCCATTATTAAATTAAACTAGAATAAAAGTCACAGAAACACAATGTGATCACTCACAATTGTGGGGTATTATTACAGCCTTCTCTTGTCATGACAACTATTACAAATATCTTGGAAATGCAAAGAGGAACACATACTCAATTTTAAAATCTCTGGTTTGATCCAAATATTTGTCTTTTGGAATTCTGCCTAAGAAAATAATCATAACTTATATAATAAATGCATCTATATACATTCATCCTAACTTTATTTCAAATACTGAAATAGTATGAACTAGTTCTACAACTATATGTATTAATTAATACAGAAATATGCAATCATAAAAGGCAGCATGATTATGAACAAGGCTCAAAATGTAAAATATGAAACAAAGAAAATCTCAAAATCATTAGAAAGTGTCAATGTTGAATACAAATTAATTTTTAGTGACAAAGTAACATTTAACAACAAGGAAAATCAAAAAAGTAACCATGACTGCATGGACAGATGCACCACATACATGCTCACAGCCTCTCACTAGCATGACTGCATGGACAGATGCACCACGTACATGCTCACAGCCTCTCATTAGCATGACTGCATGGACAGATACAACAAGTCCACACTCATGGCCACTGGTTAGCAGGAGATGACTGCATGGACAGATGCACCAAGTCCACACTCACAGCCTCTCATTACTAGGAGGTGACTGAATGGACAGATAAACCAAGTCCACACACACAGCCTCTCATTAGCAGGAAGTGACCGGTAATTCACCTCTTCCTAGCTTCAAATTCTGTTCTACTGTTCTTTCTGTTCTGTTTCTTTTCTCCTTTTCTTTTTCATGACTTACATTCACATTCATTTTCTTCTCATCTTACCTTCTGGGAGGAATGGGCATGGGAGAGATTACAGTTCTTTGGTTCAGTACACTGTTTTTATAATTACTCTTCTTGGCTCATATTCAGGATCCTGGGAACAATTTCTAATTCAGACATCCACAACTACCTCTCATGTCAGGAGCCAATTGAGATGACATCAATCATTGTCTCACGTAAACCATGTCTTCCCTGGGAGCTGCAGCCTGTCAGAGCAGAAGGGCTTAACTTTCTGGGCTCATCACTTACCTTCTGAGCCTTCCTATCCTTTGGCAAAGCATTAGGAACTATGACAGTAAAGCCAAGTGGCCGGCATGGCTTCTCTCAGATTGCCTATAATCTTTTTCTTCCCTTTGGAACTCTGGTTTTAGCCATTTATGCAGCACTCAATCAAGAAAAGCCATATGGCTAATTCACATTTTTAAATAATGTGAGATAGCATGACCCTGGGAAATCATGAATTTTATCCAGGATGCACAAAAATGAAAAATAGCTTGAAAATATATCTCAATTCTATCTTACCTGTCCAACATAAACCAGAATAAAACAGTCTGGCTTTCTGTGACAATCTTTGATTATAGAGGGAGAAGATGAGTAAAGTATACCCCTGAGTACTGAAATGGTTATCTTACCTTCACATTGATTGAACTTAGATTATTCATGGAGACATATATGTAGGTATACCTAGGAGGTGTTTCTAGAAAGAGCCACCTTGAATGTAGGCAGCATTATCAATGGACTAAATAAAAAGGAGAAAGTGAGCTGAATGCCAGCATTCATTTCTCTCCTCTTCCTGACTGCAGATGCAATGTGACCAGATGCCTCATATCCTACCTTCCCTACCATGATAGACTATATTCCTTCAAACTGTGAAACAGAATGAACCCTTCTTTCCTTATTTTTGTTCATGTCAGGTGTTGGTCACAGAAATGAAAAAAGTAACTAATACCAAAACTCAATAATGGGAAGTGAGGACCATTGCTGTGATAAAACTGATAATGTGCTTCACAGGCTTTTGGAACTGGCTTGCAGGAGGAATATGGAAGAGTTTAGAACTTTGGGCTAGAGAAATATTAAAAAGCTGTAAGCAGAGCTTAGCTTAGCATTGTGGTAGGAGCTTGGATGACAGGGATGCTGAGAGAAACTTGAACATGGTGAAATAAGGCCTCGCTCGTGAAGTTTCAGTGGGTAACAAAGACTCCATCTGGAGCTGTGCTAGAAGCACTTCATGTTACAGTGTGACAAAGAACGTATCTGGGGCTGGAGAGATGGCTTAGTGGTTAAGGCGCTTCCCTATGAAGCCTAAGGACCCCAGTTCGATGGTTCAATTTTCCAGGTCCCACGTAAGCCAGATGCACAAGGGGGCGCATGCATCTGGAGTTCATTTGCAGTGGCTAGAGGCCCTGGTGTGCCTATTCTTTCTCTCTCTCTATCTAGTCTCTTTTTTTTCTCTCAAATAAATAAAGAAAAGAAAAGAAAAAAGAAAAGAAAAGAAAAGAAAAGAAAAGAAAAGAAAAGAAAAGAAAAAAAAGAAAAAAATTCAAAGAACCTATCTGGATTCTGTCCATGTTCTGAGGATGTGCGTGAATTTCAACTCAAAAGTAATGGACTAACTCCAAGACAGGTTCTGTGAAGACATAGTTAAGAGGGCTTGCCAATTAAGAATGAGGGTCTCTCAGGCTGGAGACCATGATTTTTGACTCCCCAGAACCCATGTTTTTTTTATTTTATAAGGTTTGTTCTGAGTCTTAGAAAAGATTCTGCACTTTGGACTTTACAACAGTGTTGGGACTATTAAAGACCATATGACTTTTAGAGATGGACTAAAGGTGTTTTACATTATGAGATAAAATGAGATTTCAGGGGTCAGGGCTGTGTTTTGGAGGCCACGTTCATAAGGAGTAAAATTGGAATGATTAATTTTCACCATCAAACAGACAGTATTATGCTACTGATTACATCATTAAAGTATGATCTTTTCTATTTCTAATGAAAATTGTGAAAGAGATGTCTTGAAGGCTTCTGATATCACTACACTGTATTATATATTTTTCTTCTGATATTCTTGTTTAAATATATGTAGTTGGATGCTGTGTTGTTAGAGTTTGTATAAATGCAATCTTACCTAAAGTACTGAGGTCTTCAAGGTATTCTAAAACATAATCAACATGAGCAAATGAATGTGCATCCCCATATTGGTAGCAATCTACCTGAATGAAGATAACCCCCAGGACATCTAAACATGAAGTTGGTGAAAAAAGTTTGGACAGACTTTTCAGTCTTAAAGGTTTTTCCCTTAGTCAAGAGTCTAGCTAGTTCTAGAAACTCTATTTCATTTTTTCTTCTCCACCCTCATTAATAACCTTTTAGGATACCAATTCATATTTAAATGGTAATATTGCCATTTTTCAACTCACCTACTAAATTCCATTGGGGTCGAGAGAATCATCCTTTGTTGGTAATTTTGATTACTCAAAAATCACTTCCCATTTTGTATTAAGAATTCATGCCAGTCATCTATTCAAGGTGTAATCCCCCCCCCTTACTTTAGCTATTGTTTTTGGTCATCTGATTTGGTCTTTCCTATTGCAGATGAGTATCTCTTGAATATGTAATTATTTTTCCTTGTCATCTTACTTGAGTCAAGTTCTGAAATTTCTTAACTAGTAATAGGATCACAAATAATGAGCTACGAGTGTATGCAGTGAAAGTGGGATTTCTTCCAAATCCTTTTAGACTGCATGCTTAATAAATCTCTGTAATCCCAAAGCCAAGTCTCACTGTTTTCTGAATTACTGACTTCATCAAAAAGATGAGCATAAGGGAGCAGTCTTTCAGTGAAAGAGAAAGCTCTAACTTTCCTGCTCCAATTGCATGGCAGGAAGAAGCAGATAAAGGATTAAATGGCGCTGTTCATCACACCCTACCTGACCAATCAGATAATGGATACCATTCCTTCAGGAAGAGTAGAAAGTTATTCTTAGTACTGGAAGATGGAGGGAAAGGCCCTCAATGTCCATTTCCTCTAGAAGCCTATAGCAGATGATATGATGTATATGAAAACTAATCAATGAAATATGTCATTTGTCATCAAAGAGCTCAGTGACTATGGAGGAAAATCACTTGAATAATCAAGCAAATATGAACATTCCAACACTAATTAGGGTTCATTAGATAGTATCATAAAATCTTCCTGTTATGCTTCATAGCAATCTCCCAGAAGAAGTGGTAATAAAGCAGACATTCAAAGTCACTTTGAAACAATGGGAGCTTGTGAGATACAAAAAAAGTTTATTTTAGGCTCAGGATCAGGTACAAATGAATTAAAAGAGGTATTAGTATAAAAATTCCTTGTGCAATGACAGCTTCAGATCCAAGGTGTACAACAGTGAGAGACTACCTGGGAGAATCACAAGAAGTGTTCTGTGTCAAGCTAAGGACCTTGGGTTTTTTTCCTAAGAGAGGTAAGATACCAATGGTAAGATTACATCTTTTAATTTGCATGGCAAGTCTGCCCCAATACATTTTAAGAGAGAATAATAGCATTAGATAATCACAAAGCCTTAAAAGAACCAAAAACAAATAAAAATTTGAGTATTTATAAAATTCCACTAATATGTATTCATTCAACTCCAGAAACAGTATTGAGGAATTGAATTTATAAGGCCAGGTCAAAGTTTCTAATCGCTACTGATAAACTTTCTTTCTTTTTTATTTTTCTATAATAATATTTATTCCCTCTCTCCCCCACATTAACCATGTTTGATTGCAGAAAAACATTAGGTTACACTCACTTCACTGGTGCCCTGAGAACTGGGAAATTGTTTAATCTGAACAGCCTGATACTTAATGTATCACATACCATTCAAATACTCAGTCTGAAGACATTTATTACTGCTCATACACGAGTGACTGGGGAAAAATGAGTGACATCTGTCCAAATAACTCTCAGTTTAAGCTACCCAGCAGGAAACAACATGATGCAATGCTCAAACAAGTGCAGTAGTGGCACACAGCCATGGTGGGTAACCAACTGCTCTTAATTTGACTAATAGATCTACTCAGTGGAATGGAACTCATTGCTGGAACTGGGAAATAAGGCAAAGCCATGTACAAAAAATGAGCTCAGTCTCCAAGATCAAGCTCCCACCAAATGTGGGCAAGAAGAGGGCCTACACATATAAAATTTGCTATAAAATAGCTATGGCTATTCCATCTATCTAGTACCAACTTCTCTCTTCATTGGAGTATTTGCTTATCTTTTTCAGAAGGACGACAAACCTGAAGGAAGGATCAGCCTATCACATCTCACAGGGCCCCAGCTGAAACCATAGAGTAATGTGGGGAAAGGGCAAGAGTACAGCTTTCTTGGTGAACACGACACCAGAAAAAGGCTGAAGGAGACAAACACAGAGAATATCCAACTCCTACTAAGCCAGATATCCAGAGACACAGAGGCTCCCAAAACCTCACCACTGAAGTAGAACTAAAATGATCCCAACGTGGCTCAGGGAAATTCGAGGAAGCGGGGGCGGAAAGAGTGTTAGACTTGCTTTCTTAATACACAATGCAGCATACAAATAAAAAGAAGAAAAAAGAAAAACAAGAAGAAAAAAAGGAAAAAATATATAAAAGAATAATGAAGGCTTCAAACAGGCTAATTATTTTCTGCTATCAGCAGACTCAGAATGGAAATAATAAAGCCAATTTGGAGACCACACAGCTGCAATGGAAAATATTAATTGGAGCCTAGATCCCATCTCAGGTGAATAACCCAGGAAAAACTACTTCTTATAGCTGATTTCAATAACAATGCAACTTGATTTTTTTATTCAATAACATTTTCCCAATAATAAAGGCTCCTTTTCTTGTGAGAATATGGCTATGATAATCGAAGAAAATCTCAAAAAAACAGTCAAGCCTTTTAAGTCTAAGCTCAGAACGAATTCACTAGTGTCTTTGAAGCAGTAATAAACAGCATTGAAACCCATGGGGTGCATGCCCTACAAGGGCAAACATAGTTTCAATCAATTAGCATTAGCTTTGGATGATATTTTCTCTAGCTATGCTTTATTTTTCTTATTTTTAGGATATGTTTATTATGTTGCAAATAAATTATCTTTAGTAAAATTTAATTAGCTGGTATTTGTAAAGCTGACTAAAGATAGTTTTTGTTTAATTGCTAAGCTCTTGTTATATTGCTACTTGTCAATAGTTTTTCTCTGTGCTAATTACATATAAAGAACATTAATTTTTAAAATAGTAGTAAAATCTTTCATTCTGCATAGCTTCATAGAAAGAATTAGTGCTCCAACACCAGCTGAAGGAGTATTCTTAAGGAGTTAATTCATAGCATATACACCACTATTTTTTGCATTCAGATTATTTGTGTGTGTATGTGTGTTTATGCATGTTCATGTGTGGATATGCATGTGTGTGGAGGTGCATGTGTACGGAGACGAAAGGACAACCTTAAGTGTTGTTTCTCAGGAACACAGTGCACCTTTATACAGATATGGTCTATTACTGGCTTGGAGTTCACCAAGTAGGATAGCCTACTTTGCTTCAACAGGTATATAAGTGAGCCCCAGGGATTTGCCTGCCTCCACCTCCCAAGCAATGGGATTACATGTGTGTGCTCCCATGCCAAGCTTTTGAGTTCAGTCTTATCTAGAGCATTTGAAGGCTCTGTCTGTGAGCACTATCCTTGGTAATAATAGCATACACTGTCTCAGATCAGAAAAAGCAGTGTTTAGGATGAATGTAATTGTATGAATAGAATGTAATTGGATGAATAGTAATTGGATTACTATTAATCAAAAGTTAATTTATATCTATGCTTGAAGAATTCCTAATTCTATATTCCAACCATTTAAAGTGGGTTTGAGAATGACAGACAAAATCCCCAAGACAGATATCCTATGTAAACAGCATTATCCAAGCCAAAAACACTCCTCACATCAATTACCAGACAAGAACAAGACATGGAACAAATTAGAGTATCAGGATCATAGGATCTCAGAGGTCTATAGGACAAACAAGAATGGGTTAGCCACACTCCATTTACAGAAAATCCTTAATGTGGCACGTGAATATCCTTTTGAAAAGTAAATAACAGTATATAATAAGATCAACGTCATCAGTAAAAATCCATTTTTAATATTGTTATCTACTTGTAAAGGCCAGTGTTGATCAGGTGTGAGCTATGAAAGGACTCACAGAAAGCTTGCTAGCCACGTCTGAAGGTCTCATGGCATCATGAAATCAACTCTAGAACTACAGTTTAGTCCTCTGCCTCAAAACTCTGAAGGAGTTTGAGGCAAATTTTAATCATTGTGGCAGTTGTGCTGGAAAGATTATAGGATTTTAAACAAAGTCCTCCCAACAAATCTTTGCTAAAGGTATTTGGTATTTTAAAAGTTCTTTAACTTCCTGCCCCTTCCACAATGAAAGGAAAGTAATAATACATACTTCATAGGATTGTATGTGAATTAATTAAAGTTTTGGAAAATGCTTCATAAATGATAAAGCATTATTTTAAGTTTTATAAAGCTTAACTGATCCTTAAAGGCAGCAAAATGTACATTTGTAGGCAGAGAAGGGGGATTTTTCTTAGTATTATTTTATGCCATGGATTTTTCTAGTTGCTTATTGAGAGGATTGAAAAATATAAGTCCTGTAATCTTTAATATCAAAATAGAAACTTCTAAGCTCTGCATTCTTTAACTCAGAACTATCTAATAAAAATTGCATTTTTACTAGAGACTGTAAAGGATGATAGTAGATATTAATTTAAAATTGGAGGAGGATAAAAATTGCAGACAGGGGCTAGAGAAGATGCCTTAGCAGTTAAGGCATTTGCCTGCAAAGCCAAAGGACTCTGGTTCAATTCCCCAGGACCCATGTAAGCCAGATGCACCATGAGGAAGGAGGCACATGCATCTGGAGTTCTTTGCAGTGGCTGAAGGCACTGGCGTGTCCATTCTTTTTCCTTGTCTCTTCCTCCTTCCCGCTCTCTCTTTCTCTCATAAATAAATAAATAAATAAATAAATAAATAAATAAATAAATAAATAAATAAATAAACTTGCAGACAGAAGATCTCAGGAAACAAAATCCTTAACCCCAAAATCATTTACAACTCAATGATAAAGATGAAGTTTGTATATGATACAAAGGCAATTGACCCAGCATTATGAATAGCTATCTCTTTCTTGTTAAACTAAAAGTTCTTTTAGATTTCTATCTATAGCCTCATGATAAAGTATCTTGCCTCTTTTTGGAGAATTTACCACAGGCAGGTAGACTTCACCCATTCAAAGTCCCCTCCTGTGGAAGGGAATATGCATGAATTATAATGATATACATTTTAGCCTTTGTCCTAGAAAATGTATACTATGATTCATAGTTGTTTATTCCCCTACTGTTGGGCCAGATTGTACTTTCAGGACAACTAATGGAAGTGGCCAATGAAACGAGTAATATGGTGATAGAATTCCATTCAAACAAATGCTTTATGAGCTCACATATACTTTTCCTTTATTGTGAGTTATCAATGTCTTATGCAATGGTTGTTTCCCATCCTGGGTCTCACAGGGAAAATAACATGAATATTGTACTTAGCTTAACATTGCAAACCAGACCCAGTTTATGGGAGGAAGGGATTTATACCAAGCTTACAGATCCAGGGGAAGGGCCATCAAATGACAGAAGCAGTGAGCTCCCATTCCTAAACAAGCACAGAGACACCACCAAACAGCCAGAGCTTAAAACACCCCTGCATACCTTTAGGCTGGAATTCAGACCAGCTCCCAGTGACACCCCTGTACCCCCTTCCCCATAGCAGGACCCTGCCTGCTAGGGGCTGAAACTGCAAACTCAATTTTAATAAAACACCCAATTCTATGGGGGTGGCGGCATACATTCGAACTACAATAGTAAGAGAGTCATAGATCAGCCAACCTGAGCTCACAGTATCAGTGAGAAATAAACCTCTGCCATCAGTCTCCAGGATTTCAGAGTCACTTGTCACTGCAGCCCAAAATGACCTAGCCTCATGCAATGATGTTCAATCCACACTCTATTACTTCATATGAATATACAAAGCTTAAAATTTCATTGCCACTTTGTTAATCAGAAAACATCATATTCTGTTTTTGATTTCCTCCTTCAGGCTACATAAGGATTAGAAGTGGTTTCTTTTTAAAAATAATTTGAATGTTTATTTTCTTCAATAAAGGCTCTCCACATGAATTCAAATGAACCAGAAGAAGGAAAAGTAGTATTCAGGTACATTATATGTAAAAGAAGTGTTACTGGAAGTAGAAAAGAACAAATACTATGCAGTAGTCATTGGCATGCAGTAGTCAATAAGTAGTCAATAAATTTGTGGAATGAGTGGACAAAATATTATATAAATTAATCTAAATAATGGGTCATGTAAAATGGTCCTTTTTCACAGCATTTGTGACAATTTTAAAAATAGTTTTAAAATTTATTTTATTTATTTTGAGAGATAGAATGGGTGCATTAGGAACTCTAGCCACTGCAAATGAACTACAGATGCATGTGCCCCCTTGTGCATCCAGCTTAAGTAGGTATTGGGGAATTGAACCTGGGTCCTTAGGCTTCACAGGCAAGTGCCTTAACTTCTAAGACTCCAGCCCTGAAAAAAGGTTTTGCCTGAGGAACAATCTTAAAATTTCAATGGCTTAGAAAAATAATAATTTTTCAGATTTGCTGGTAGAATTCTAATTCAAATTACAGATCCAGTTTCAGTCTGTTCCACATATAATTCTGAGAGATTCTTCTGATGCCAAACAAAAACAGTACATGAAATCATGGGTGATCTGGGCCTGTGACTACAGTTTCCATGTACACAACTATGTGTACTCCATTACATAGGCAGAAGTCAGACTGCGAATCCAACCCAGGGACAATGAAAGTTCTCTCAGAGTTGCTCAAGTGTGATCGCTGTATTTCTGAAAGTGACTAAAGTATAACATGCATCATCCCACAAGGGAAAAGAAAAGAAATGCTAATAAAAAAGGACATTCTTAAAACACCTAATTTTAAACACAAAATGTATTTGGAAATTATTGAGAGCTGCTGTCACTGCTATTCTGACCACCTCCTCCTGGGAAATGATATTGAGGAGACACAAAACTCATCAAAGCAGAAATTCAGAGGATGCAGTAATCTCAACACTAAAGGAGACTACTGACTGGTGCATTCATAACACCACAGTGAATACCAAGAACTCCACTGAGGAGGGTTCTCAGTGGAATGTGAAGAGAGAGGAGCTGTAAGAGTATAACCTGAACTGGGCATGGTAGTACATGTCTTATATCCCAGGACTTGGGAAGCAGAGGTAGGAGAATGGCCTGAGTTTGCAGCCACCCTGAGACTACATAGTGAATTTCAGGTCAGCCTGGTCTAGAGTGAGAACCTACTTTGAAAAACCAATAGTAATAATAATAATAATAATAACAACAATAACCTGATGGGGGTATGAACAATATGCAATATGTTCATACTGGTTCATACTGTAAAGTTCAAAATAATAAAAATAGTCATTAAAATATATCTTGACAATGTTTTGTAGTATAGCTACAATTCATATGTTTATGAATACTTGTGACCAGCATTATTAACTTTATGTATTAACCTGGCAAGGCACAAAACAAAGATACCTTGTTATATCCAGTTTAGATGTTTCTATGAAGATATTTTAATATAAAATTAACACCTAGAGGCTGGGGATGTAACTGAGTTGACAGAGTGATTGCCTAAACATACAAAAAGGAAAGAAACTGAAAGAACAAAGAAAGAAGGAAGGAAGGAAGGAAGGAAGGAAGGAAGGAAGGAAGGAAGGAAGGAAGGAAGGGTTTATTCTAGGTTTAATCCTACCATCACATAAACCAAGTGTGGTGGTTCATACCTGTAATCTCAGCACTTGGGAGGTAGATAGGAAACTCAAAAGTTCAAAGTAATCTTTGGCTATATAATGAGTTCAAGGCTGTAGCAGACAGCTTCAGGTTCGCTGAGATGAACTGTGCAGGACACAGCCATATTCTTAATCCAAGAACAAAATAAATCATAGCTTTGAAAAGCAGGTTCCTTCTCCAGTAAACTCTTTCCAAGAGTTTGCATTTCTAACAGTCTTTCCTCAGGCATCCTCTCCATTGTTTTAATGTAAATCAAGTCAGGCCACCTTCCTTCCACCTTTCTTAAGATTGCTAATGTGTTGACAATAGCAGCTCAAGTAACCTAAAACCAGTCTCAGTGCCTCTGCTTTTAACTTGCTTGAGGTTTACCAACTTAAAATCTTAAAATCTCAGTCCGATATCTTCAGCCAAGCACATCAGTCCATTACAAATTTAAGTTTGATCAAACTTTCTGGGCCTGGATAGTGGAACATAGCCATCCCTTACGCCAGTAGCCCAGTTCCAACAAAGTCCTCTGCACTCTTTCCTTCCCCTTAGAAAGCTCATAAACCAAGCCTCGAAGTTCAATACAGTCTAAACTTAGCATTCTCACACTCTCATCAGAATAGTCCATAAAACTTGGCTTACCACTCCAGAAGGCATCTTCAGTTGCAAGTACCAAGTCCATGCCCATTCCTCCAAAACAAAGGTTCCAAAAGACGAATAGCCACACGGTCTGGTTCATCTCACCCCACGCTCCTCGGTACTACTTTACTGTAGCAGACAGCTTCAGGTTCACTGAGATGAACTTCCAGACCAGGCACAGTTATGGAGAAAGGGATATTATTTATTGAAGCTTACAGATCCAGGGGAAGTTCCTTAATATCAGAAGAAGCGGCCTGCTCTCACAAGGCCAGGCAGAGAGAGCAAAAGCCAACCAGCCACCACAGCACACAGAGCAAAATTACAGCCAAAAGGTCGCACAGCACACTTCAGGAACTCCTGCTAGGCACATTTGCATATCTTTACAATGGAATCTCAAACCCACACCATTAACACGTTAAGACCTGCCCCCAGTGACATTGCCTCTAGCAAGGTGATTGCAGATGCAAACTATAACTAATAAAACACTGAATATATTGGGGGACATATATTCAAACTACCACAAAGGCCAACCTGGGTTAATAAGATTCTGTCTCCAAAGAAAAAAAAAACTAAACTAAAATTAACACTTAAATATGTACCTTGTAGCTTCTTAGTAAACACTTTACCTTCCACAATGTATTATTATCAATCAACTGTAGGACTGAAAAGATTGAATTCCCAGAAAGAGTGACAGTTTTCTACTTCCAGGATGTAATTGAATCAAGCTACATCCTGAGCCCTTCCTTGGGTCTTCAGTCAGCTAATCTCCTCAGCATCTACTGAACCAGTCAGCCCCTATCATCACATGAGCTAATGCCTTAAAACAAAACTTTTTCTTTGTATATGCACACATACTATTGAATTTGTTTTCAGAAGAATCCTAAGATCGAAATCATTTATGAATGACAAAAGAAATCATAAAACTCAAGTCAGTTGCAAATGTTTTAAGTTACAGTATGATTAATGCATTTAAAAGTCTTACTTGGGCTGGAGAGATGGCTTAGCAGTTAAGGCGCCTTCCTGCCAAGCCTAAAAACAAACATTCAATCTCCAGGTTCCATGTTTAGCCAGACACAAAAAGTGAGACAAGGGCACAATGCCATGCTTGCCCACAAGGGGGTGCACACATCTGGAGTTTGTTCACAGCGGCAGAGAGGCTGCTGGTGCATCCATTCTCTCTCTCTCTCTCTCTCTCTCTCTCTCTCTCTGCCTCTTCCTCTTCTCTCTCTCTCTCTCTCTCTCTCTCAATTAAAAAAAAAAAGTCTAACTTGGGAGGCTGGAGAAAAGGCTTAGTGGTTAAGGCGCCTGCCTGCAAAGCCTAAGAACGCTTGTTCAAATCTCCAGGTCCTACATTTAGCCAGACGCAAAAGTGATGCAAACACGCAATGTTGCACATGCACACAAGGGGCACATGTGTCTGGGGATCCTTCATAGCACCCGAAAAGGCCCTGACATGCCCATTCTCTCTATGCCTCTTCCGCTCTCTCTCTGTCTCTCTTAAAAAAAAAAAAAAGTCTTACTTGAGTCATGAAAAAATACATGTTATCTGCATCTCTTTAATTGGTAATAAGAATATGATGAATAATACAGACACTATAATCATTAATTTTATTTTATTCAAGAAATACTTTAAAATTATTTTTTAAAAATATTATTAAAAGGATTCAATATAGAATATCAATTAAAAACAAGATAAGATGTCACCAGCATAATGGAAATTTTGAGAATCCTTTGAAAAGTGAAATATAGTCTAGAAATAAATAGTTACACAGAATGAGGAAAATGTAAGTTCAGAAACTGTAATGTTTTCTATGCTTAGATAAGATGAAGAAAAAAAAAATACAAAAAAAGCAAACAAAACAAAACAAAAAAGACAGAGCCAGAGAAAGTCCTGGAGAAATTTCCTTCACAGGACAGACATTGACCACTATTTGTTCTTCTTAATGTGTACATGAAAATTCAAAGTAAAGGAAAACAGGAAGCTGGGGAGATAGGTGAGTGGGTAAAGTGTTTGCCTTACAAGCCTGAGGACCTAAGTTTGATCCCAGCATCCACATAAAAAGCCTACCACAGGGCTGGAGAGATGGTTTAGTGGTTAAATGCTTGCCTGAAAAGCCTAATGGACCCTGGTTTGATTCCCCAGAACCCATGTAGGCCAGATGCACAAGGGGGTGCATGCATCTGGAGTTGGTTTGCAGTGGCTGGAGGCCCTGGTGCCCATTTTCTCTCTCTCTCTCTCCCCTCTCTCTCTCTCTCTCCCTGTCTATTTCTGTAACTCTCTCTCTCTCAAATAAATAAATAATAAAATATTTTTTTAAAAAGAAGCCTACCATAAAGGATGCACACTGCCATCTCTGTGCTGGAAAAGGAAGAAACAGGAGGGTCCTCAGGGCCTGTCTAGTCAGTTAGTCCAGCCTTATCAGCAAGCTGCTATTTCAAAAACTGAGGTTGGAGCAACAGGGGAAGACACTCAACATCAACCTTTGGTCTTCCTGTCCACTCCCATACATGTGCCCACATTCATATCTTACGTATATTACACACATGCAAGGAAAGAAAAGTTGAGATATCTTTGCAAGTAAAAGTGAAGGTAGAGATCAGAGGTTGCTAAAAAGTAAAAGAATAATCTTTATAATAATATATAAAATAATATATATAATATATATAATAATATATAATAATAAAGTGTCTCAGAATCAAGACACTTGTTCCTCCTTCTGACAACTGGATGCATAAGAGCCTTTTCATTTCTGTTTCTATTTCTAGAATGAAGCCACCTGTTACCTTTCCCAAAAAACAGCCACCCATGGCTCAGGAGAAGAATGGTGGTGACACAGGCCTTCCCAAAAGAGAGTTACTTCTAATTGCCCTTATGCTAACTTTAGTCTTCGATTCCTAAATCAGAGTGGCAAACAGGCATCTCCAGACTTCTGAAGAAAAGCAGTCAACTGGAAGAAAATAATCAAGATGAACAAAAGGAACCACTGACTTTGGAAAAAATAAAATTCAGGAAAAATGAGAAAATTTCAAAATAATTTAACTAGCATCCTCAGGACAAAACTTTAGCAGCTATTACAAGGACTTAAATGAAAGTTATCCTATAGAAGGAGTTGGTAGAAAGCAAGAAGATAACTTTAATTAGAAAAAAATTAAAAAAAAAGGAAATGGCTAAAGAATAGTTAATGATCTGGAAAATAGATCCACCAGGATCATAAGGAATAAAAAGAACAAAAGGGCAAACAAACATAAAGAGAAAACAAATTAAGAAGCAGAAAGACATCCAGTTCATCCTACCTCTATCTAAGGAGTACTAAATAGGAAAATAGAGATATTTCACAGAGGAAAATAAGACAAAACCTTTCCATTGAGCTAATAAAAGGCAATATCTCAATTTTAAATTGTTCTTGAGTATCAATAGCATGAAGTAAAAAGGAAAAAAGTGTGATCCCCATTTACTTAAGAACTCCAATAATAAAGAGGAAAAAAGTTCAAGTCTTCCAAGCACTAAACAAATTACTAACAAAACAACAGAAAAAATATTGGCATTCTTGGGCTGGAGAGATGGCTTAGCGGCTAAGGCGCCTGCCTGCTAAGCCTAAGAATGCTGGTTCCAATGTCCAGCGGTTCCAATCTCCAGGTCCCACGTTTAGCCAGATGCAAAGTGAGGTAAGGGCGCAATGCTGCACTTGCCCACAAGGGGGCGCACTCATCTGGATTTCGTTCACAGCAGCTGAGAGACTGCTGGCGCGCCCATTTCTGTCTCCCTCTCTGTCTATCTCTCTCTGTCTCTCTCTCCAAAAATAAATAAAAAATAATAATAATAATAAAAAGAATACTGGCATTCTTTTTCTAAGTTGTGACTATATTCTAGAATGAGTGAAGTAATACTTACAATATTTTGCAAAATAAAAGAAAAATATTTCTGAAACAAAATTATAAATACTTTTGTCAAATATATAAACAAATCACATGTTAAAAGACAATTGAGAGTTCTGTAGGAAAATAAAATATAAAATCAATAAAGATAATGTCAATTTTATGAAAAAATATTAAATTAAAAATTGGGTCAAGCTAGGCATGGATGGCGGTGCACACCTTTAATCCCAGCACTAAGGAGGTGGTGGTGGTAGGATCACTATGCGTTCAAGGCCAACCTAAGACTACATATGTAAATTCCAAGTCAGTCTGGGCTAGAGAGAGATACAGTACCTCAAAACAAAAAGCAAAAAAAAAAAAAAAAAAAAAAAAATGGGGGGTTGGCAATAGTGACATTTTAATAACTGCTGTAATCCGTGGATCTAAAATCCAAGACAGCTGTTACAAATAATGCTAGAAAAGACAGATGGATAAGAGTTTGGTGGTAAGGTCAGATGGGATATCTATCAAATTATACAAATATTGATAAATGCTAAAAACTGTTAGAAAAATAACAACTTCAAAATCAGAAGTAATTATATAGGGCTATCATCATGGAGCATTTTAAAAATTAATTCAAGAACTGTTAATGATGACATAATAGCTAAGGGACTGCCTATACAATATCAGTCCAGAAAGAATTCATATGTTATTCTCAATACATGGTAGGATTAGATAATGTCTATGTTATAATTTTAATCCCTTGCCCCTACCTATTCATAGTCCTTAGTTGACAATCTTTATGGCAGTAAAGGTTGAAATGATAAAGATCAAAATAGGACGTGCATACTATCAGGGATTATGAGATTAGAGACAACTGTTGAATGTGATCTTAGAAAACACCTGCAGCATATCTAGGAGATGTTAATATGGTGAGTCTTAGCATTCAGGAGCATGACACTCAAAGTCTGCAGCATTTATACTGCATCTCACCCCCAGGGCTACAGCCCAGTCATTCCATCTGCAGTGCAAAGCCTCCCTGTGTAGAAGCAGAGCTAATGTGACAATAAAAACTTTCATTGTCCTGGACAGAGCACCTAAGTAGAGGCAAATATTTCAGTAGAGATCACTGTCAGAGTCAATTAATAGTGGAATTTTTGTCTACACACAGACCAATTAGTTATTATTGTTCTTAGAGATGTGTTTACTTTAGATGACACATAAGGAACACACTTCAATATTATATAGCTATCATATTTAAAAGTGACTTAAGACCCCATATATATAAACATCATTATTTTTCAGAGTATATAAAAGGATGTAAGGTTTCTTAAGTAATGCCACAACACAGGCATATATTCTCCAATGTACAACAGTATGGATGAAGCCTGAGGACATAGTGATAAGTTATATAACAATGAAAAAAGACAAATGCTCTATGATTCTATTTATATAAGTACTTACATTAGTCCTAGTCATAAAGACAGTAGTCATAAAGTAGAATTGTGGTTTGCAGGATGACAGGTCTACATTTTACATAGAAAGGGTGGGATGGGAATTGGGGATTTTTGTTTAATAGGCACAGAGTACAGTGGAGCAAGATAAAAAGAGTTCTGGAGATGGATGTTGATGTTTTTACATAAAAATGAATAAATTGAATGCCACTTAAACATATACTCAGAATTCGTTAAAACAGAGCCCCTTGTCATAGTTCCTGATTGGTATATGACACACTTGCCTGTTTCTCCTAGGAAGTGAACAGCTCTGGGCACTGCTCAAAATGTTTCCCAGTGAGAGATTAAATGAGACCACCATAATGGTCCTATTCTATCCTGAGTGGCAAAAACTGCACACAGCACCTATGACCTTATGCTTGTTCTCTCTGAGTCTTATATCTGGCTGATATAGGTATCAAAATGTTATTATAGCAATTACATTCATCTACTGAAAATATTTCCAAAGATTTAATTCTAGTTATAATCAAAACACCTTACCCTCGCATTTAATCCTTTAGTGATCTGACTTTTGGTCATCTTTGGCAGCTATTCTTACTATTTCCATATCAAATCATGGCCTATAGAGTCAGAAATTCTTTCATATCATTGAGTGCCCTCTGCTCTATATGGCTTCTGTAACCTTCATGACCTTGTAGAAGCCTTTCTCCACTTCCCTTCTTTGGTTTAATCCTCTTCAAGGCCTGTGACCTACTCCTAATCAAATTATCACAGACCACATTGGGAAGTTTATGTTTTTATTATTTTATCATTTTATTAAACTATGTGCTCTTTAAGAGTGGGCTCCAGAGTGTTTATCTGAGATGGCATTTTAACTTGATAGAAACCTTGTTTCGATAAAGATAATGTCTTTTTTTCCCCAGAATATTTTTGTTTCTTCTATCAAGTTAACTACTACTTTTTATGTAGCATGCCAATTGAGAACATAGGATTTGGCAACAATAAGCATTAATGTGCCATACTGGATAAGTTACTTAATTTTCACAGGCCTCATTTTTTTTTCATAGTGCCAATTCCATGCAACGTTTACAAAAATATAAACAGCATAATGCAGTATTGTTACAGAGTCTGGTACTTTGAAGCTGTTCAACAGAGGCATTGTGACAGTTGTAGGAATACCATGCCAAAAATGCAGAAGTATTACCAATTCTTAAGAGAAAGAAGCTAAACTATAATTCTGGAGAAATAATAAAGCAACCTGATCCTAATCCAGGGGTTCTCAATGATTTCCCCCCATATGAATTCATTGCATCTCACATACCTTCCTCTGCTTATGAATTCTACACCTACCAAGAATACCATCTATATGTACATGGCCAGATCAGCTGTGTGCAAAGACCCCTCTCAGCTTCTTAAACCAGTCAGTAGTCATTGGCCTATTCTGCTTTCTTGGTACAACAGCTCCTATGCTGGTCTCCACACAAAGTATCTCGCCAGCACAACAAACAGACTAGTGAGGCCGTTTTTCTTTCCTTGATGTGTCCTAAATGTAGGCCATGAAGACTCTCAAGACTTTTGATCACTTCTCACCGCTTCTGCCTTGAAGCTCTACCTCTACCAGGCAAGGATTCCTTCCATTCATCCAATTTATCTTTCTTTTTCTCATTGCTAATTATTCATGTAAGTCATTCTTCACTTGTCTTCCTGCCATTATTTAAACTTCACTGCATGTAAGGTCTCTTCCAGGATGTCTTTTCTGATATATATTCAACATACACACACCCCACCTAACCTGGAAGTGTCCCCTAGATTCCTATCACACAGCAACTGACCAATTCAGGGAATTGCAAATGTCCTTCCCTTGACGCTCTTCTGCTCCATTACCTTGTGAGCTCTGTGTGGGAATGAACCCAGTGTCTTCCCACCATAGTATCCTCAGGTCTCCTATCAACACCTGTTGCACATGGTAGGAACTCTTGTACATTAGCATAATCCGATGACTGACTGAATATGCAACTATTCAGACTTGTGGGTGTTAATCCTTTCTTCTCTATCCCAGACCCTTCAGTGACTCTTGAAGAATGGTTGTGTTACAGAGTAACTGTCTGCACTACTCTGAAATCCACAGTTTTGTTAAGTTCTGTGTTGTGAAATAAGCAACTCGTCTCCTCAGCACGAAGATGTTTTCACTCTTTATTTATGAGACTAGAAGTGCTGGTTCTTTCACTGCAATTTCTTCTTCAATTGATTGGTTTTATTTTTCATAAACTCAGAATTACTTTTCTAAAACCCTATTTATTTGAATCTTCTTTTCATCTCTCTGTATGTAGAATGCCACTGGGTTTTATTACCTTTAAAATTGGTAAAACCACCCAGCTATGCCGTTTAGGTCAAGGTCTTATTTTGCTTACATAGTCAGACTTTTCTTTTTGATTTAAAAAAAAAGCAAACAAAAGTGCCTTTTTAGACATTGCTGATTTTATCCATTTCAAATGAAACAATATCTCAGTCCTTTGAAGAAAACCCTGGAACGTCAATTCCTATTTCTAATATCAGGTCTTAATAGGAGAGATACAATAGTGTAAGTCAAACCTTGGCCAAAAGTTTTGCTGGCATCCACTTGTGAAGATAAAGCAAAGGAAGAGCTTCTTATTTTGAATTTTATATTTATTTAATTATTTATTTATTTATTTATTTATTTAACAGATAGAGAGAGAGAGAGAGAATAAGTGTGCCAGGGCCTCCAGCCACTGCAAAAGAACTCCAGACACATGTGCCCCCTTGTGCATCTGGCTAATGTGGGTCCTGGGGAATCGAACCTAGGTCTTTTGGCTTTTCAGGCAAATGCCTTAACAGCTAAGCCATCCCTCTAGCCTGGAAGAGCTTCTTATGATGGATAAAATTTATGGGCTTTAAGAACCTTCTAGAAGTGAATGAAGTTGGAGTCATTGTTCCTTGAATTCCTAGCTGGTTGAAATTTGGTTTTTTAATAAATAAAGTCTCACTTTCCTCATTGTTAACAAAAAGTAACTATAACAGCTATATTACTTGAATGTTCTTCTGCTTCCTTTCATTTTTAACATCTTTCCTTTATTTTTTGCAGTTCTGGAAATTGAACCCAGGTAGGTGTGCTATCCTTGGTCCACAGTGTCAGTTCTTTAACAAAAATTTTTGAGTCTCATATAGCCCTTGCTGGTCTGGTTTACTATGAACCTAAGGATGACTATCAATTCCTGATCCTCTTGCATAGGCCTCTCCAAACCTCACATATGCTGAGATTACAATCATGTACAAATACACCTGTCCTGAATGTCATTTTGTTTTGTTTTAAGTGAGGGTCTCATGTTGCACAGGCCTGCCTGGGACTTGCTATGTAGCCAAGGATGACCTTGAACTCCTTAGTCTCCTTCCTCTACCTCCAGAGGTTAGATTATAGGCATACATCATCATGTCCAGTACTATGTAGTGCTCGGAACTGAACCCAGGGCCTCACATATACTAGGCAAACACTAACAATTAAGCACATCCCAGCTCTGTGTTAATAGCACTCATATAGTGCTTTATACATGGTATGTTACTGTACATGGTTTACTATACTGTCACCATTTACAACAAAGCAACATTAGCAGATTATAGCACCACTATACTATTCTATAATCCATACCTGCTTGCTGTGTGCTATTTCTGGGAATCTTTGTAATTAGCCTACTAAGGGGAAAGACCCTTGGAGCTGCCTGTGTATGTAACAGAATCTTTTCACATCTTCAGTATGTTTTGATTATAGTGTAAATATTACAACCATCAAAGCTCCATTACTTAACACACTTCACAATTCTCAGTCTTTAGCTTTCAAGATCTTTTAATGATATATCAGGTTATATAGATTTTAGGTCATCTAAAACGTGTGTGTGGGGTGGTTAACCCAGGGCCTAGTGCATTCTAGGCAAGCCACTAAGCAGCATCTCCAACCCCTGAACTTGACTATTGAAATCTTAAATTGTGCAATTTAACAAACTATCTGTTCCTCTAAAATCATTTTCTTGAATCTAGAATGTGAAAGTCCATGAATAAAACACTGCTCAAACTGAGCTCAAGTTTGAATGGCCCAAGGAGGTCCCAGGGCTGGTGTGGCTCATTCTGCTTTAGAACTGCAGCCAAGATTGCCATGGAAAATACACCTTAATTTTCTCATCATTTAATGTAGCATTTTTGACTGAGTTCTTTACTCAAATAACAAAAAGCCAGATTTTTCTCAGTTAAATAGCTGTTTGATAACCACCTAAAACTCAATGACCATGTCAGATGTCCTGTAGGGTGACAGGCAGTGAGTCACATCCTTTCACAAGTCCTTCCCAATAAGTATGAGTGAATCTGTGACTTACTTCTAATCCATGGCACATGACTATGGTGATTATGTTGTGTTACATTGTAAAGGAAACAGTGTGTCATCTGTGATTATCTTATACTATATTAGACTCAGTATATCCAGGAAAAGTAGCCACATTGTGGGTGCCCAGGAAGAAGGCCATGTGGCTATTAGGACCAAACAGAAGCCATCAGCAGAAGGTCAGATAGAAGCTGCGCTCCTCAACTAATTGAATGAAAATGATTCTGTCAACAACTGGATATGCTTGGCAGCTAATTCTTCTCAAAGGAAGTCTTGGTTAAGATAGAGGCTTAATTTCAGCATTCTGAGCTCCTGGAAGAGGTCCAGCTCTTAACTCAGGGAACCTGGAAGGCAACAGGTGCATGTGGTCTCAAGCCACTAAATTTGTGATCATTTAGTATATATCAGTGGGAAATGCATTGACTGAAATCTATTATTTATTTATTATTTCTCATCTTTCCTTGAATTGACTCAATCTCATGTGGTGTCAGCGATGGAATCTTGTGTTTGCTTTTAGCAAGGAATTCAGCCAGAACATTCCTTCCAACCCCTTTCATAAGGACCTAGACTTCTTGTATACTGGCTTCAAGTTCCATGATAGATAAGCAGTAAAAGTTTCCAGTTTTCTAAGGCCTGGCCTCCAAAGACCCAAATCTTCCTTTCTCCCAAATTCTATTAGTCAAAGCAAGTCACGGCTATCTCAGGATCAAGAACAGAGGCAGTTCCGGTGCTCTGAATGGAAGGACTAATTGCTGTCAGTGTTGGAAACCCATGTTCTGGCTACAACACTTCATGTCTATCCTGTAAATTAACAGGCTCTCACTCCACTCAAGACCAGAAGGCTTACTTAATTGTGGGATCAAACTGAAGTACAGTGTTTTATGATCCACATTCATATTCAGCTGAGTCTGCGTTTTATATCGTGTGTGTGTGTGTGTGTGTGTGTGTGTGTGTGTGTGTGTGTGTGTATGTGTGTGTGTGTTGTTGACCCTAGTTTCCTTTTCAAACAGAACTGACTTTGCATGGCAAGGCACTCATTCTGGGAGCATACTATCTGGGACAAGAATAATTCCTTGGCTTTAATCCAGTTCCATTTCCTGTATATAATTTTCTGTGACTGTAGACTTGTGCTCTAAATAATTCATTTTTTTTCTAATGAATGATCTTTATTGATCACCGCAAGAACAATTCATCCTATCCATATAAAGACCAAGTCCTAGCCGAGCATGGTGGTGCACGCCTTTAATCACAGCACTTGGGGGAGGCACAGGTAGGAGGATCCCCATGAGTTCAAGGCCACCCTGAGACTACATAGTTAATTCTGGGTCAGCCTGAACCAGAGTGAAACTCTACCTCAAAAAAAAAAAAAGAAAAGAAAAGAAAAAAAAAAACAAGTCCTAAATACCTTGTTGTGTTTTAAAGTTATTTTGTCCTTTTTATCCAGTAAAATTCAACTATCGTAAAAATCACTCTGGGTTTCCAAGGTATCAGATTATAATCCACTACGTTAGAAAAATGTCACAAGTACAAATGTCTTCAAGGCAAAACTCCATTTACTTCAGGTAGAGATTTAAGATGCCCTGTGGCAAGTTCCTTAAAATCCTCAGAAGGTTTTGTCTCCTTCAAAGTGTCTTTAAGGCATTGCTATAGAACCTTCAGAATTCTTCAATACAACATTCACTGTATTATTGAACTGATTTTCACCTTTAGGCCACATTTTACTGTCAGAGCCTATACTTGATCTTATCCCTGGAGCTACTTCTTATTCTAAAAGCTTTTTGTGGCTTAAGTGGGGAGTGAACAATTGTTATTTTCCAATTCAGTAAGACCTGGATTGACAATATAGTTTCTCAATTCTGCTTGAAAAGTGAAATATTTCTTCACTTGTTCATCTGTGCCTTGAATTACCTTCTTATGTGTAGCTGAAAATATCCATTTTCAGAATTTTGCCTCAATATATTCCCACTCATATGTGATATATATTAGGCACCTTTTCAGCTTTCCAAGGAACTTCATGCCACAATTTCATAACACAATCTACCCTTTCTCCAATTTGCAATAACAAGTCATCTAGTATTCATTCTTTTGTTCGCAATTTCCACAGTATGATTCAAACCTCTGCCAACTGTCCAGTCAGGATGCCAAGCCTTATATTTTATCTTGCAAATCCCTAACTGCTGGCTCCAAGGAGATATAATACACACACACACACACACACACACACACACACACACACACACGGCTTGATAAAGGTGACAGGATCCTGATCTTAGAGATTCCTCCAAAATTCAAACTTTGAGTTGTGACTTTGTCAGGGTAAGGGCAGCGGTAATTGTAGTGAGGAAGGGATGTAACTTGTGGCAGAATGCAGAGAGGGATGATCTCCATACTGCCTTCACAACTCCATCATTCCCTTACTATTAAAAGGTGGTGTTTCCATCTGGGGCGATGGCTCTCTAGGAAAAGCGCTTGCTATGCAAACGTGAATATCGAAGTTCAAAACCTCAGAACCCACATAACAACCTATTACAGTGGCTCAAAACTATAATTAAGTATTCCTAAGGTTAGAAGGGAGGCAAAGACATGAGAATCCATGTAAGCTTGATGGTCTGTCTCCTAACCTGGCACATGCAACAGTAACCCTGCTTCAATCAAGGTGAACATGAGGACTGGCAGCCATGGTTGCTCTCTGACTTCTACTCTTTTTTTTTTTTTTTTTTTTTGGTTTTTGAGGTAGGGTCTCACTGTAGCTCAGGCTGACCTGGAATTCACTATGTAGTCTCAGGGTGGCCTCGAACTGGGATTAAAGGCGTGCGCCACCACGCCTGGCTTGACTTCCACTCTTACATTATGTCACATGCAAGTCTGCACTCATAAACACAGACACACACACACACACACACACACAGAGAGAGAGAGAGAGAGAGAGAGATGTGTGGAAAGATGCATGCAGAAAGTGGAATCTCTTTCCTCTCTCCTTGAAAGAGGCCTGGACTCATGGTTTACTGTGAACACGCTGGTAATGACATTCCAGGGCCACGTGTTACATGAGTGGCTTCTTCTGTTTTCTTATTCCTGTGAACCATTCCTGAGACCAGTGAGCATGAGAGGCTTTGTAGACTCCTCAGAGAACATGATGCTTCTTTGGTCATTTCTTCTCCAGTAGAGTGCAGCCTCACTCATGCTATACCATGTGAGCAACTGCTCAGCTAAGTCCCATCAGTGCTCAGAACTGTGAAAAAGGGTAAGTTTGGTTTTATGTCACCAAGTATTTTATAGTATTTTAAAAAAGGAATAAGAGAAACCTGAAGCAAAAATATCAATCACAGATCCACATACATTTACATTGTATGTGAGTTAAAATGAAGATTTTCATTATGCAAAGCTGTGACCTACCAGACACTTAGTTGGTTGTTTGCATCCATCAAAAGTCACCAAACAAACAGCAAGTGTATACTGTAAGATTGAGAATAGTTCTTTAATTCTTTGCTGAGTTTGGCAAATGTGCTTGATGGGCCAGATATAAAGACTTAATAAGGACTATATTTTGACTTTATAAATATTCAGGGATTGATTACTTAATATCCTATTAGTTATAAAAAGAATTACATATTTCTTCCAAATGTATACAAAAAGTTATTTAGTAATACTGAACAAAAATGTGACTAATTATTGGCCTTTTATTAGTGTAATTTTCTAACATAATAAGATACAAGTTGGATGTTTGTTGAGGAGAAACCTACATTAAATTTTCCCTTTTGATGTTCGGTTTAACTTTTTCTCACTAGAATTCTTTTACTCCACCTAAAATAGTGTCTAGTAGTTGTAATAACTAAGAAGAGGTAATGATTTTGTCCTAGAAATCACACAACCAACCAAGCTGTAAATCTACAGGTGAGGAAAATATAAACCCTAGGAAAATTTAAGCCACAAGAAGAATAGATGTACTTAGAGAGCTGCAACTTTGCCTGAGACTGAGTGCAAAATGTGCTACATAGCCTTGAATGCTAGTGAATAAGCCTCACACTTACGTCCCAGCTGGTGTAGCCTTTGGGAGGTGGAGCCCTCTGAAGGAGGTATGAAGCTAGGGGTGAAAATGGGGTTGATTAGTCCAACCCACTGTGCTTCCCTGGAACCATAGTGGAGAAAGCAAGGCAACAGCTCACATCTTCATAGATCAGGAGGTCTCTCCAAGCTGCTTATGTATGAAGATGTGAGCTGTTGCCATGCTTCCTCCACTATGATGAAGCTTCCCTTTAAAACTATAAGCCTGAAATAAACCCTTTCCTCCCCTGTGCAGTTAACTTTTATTGCTGGGACAAACATGTAACCAGAAGTAACATGTGGGAGGAAAAGTTCTATTTCAGACTTACTGATTCCAGGGAAAGTACCATCATGGCAGAAGAAAGTGGCTCATTCCATATATTCTTCATGGCAGTGAGAGAAAAAAGCAATGAACAAACATGAATGGCCAGAGAGCAAAACTAACTCTGGACACATCTTACAGCTAGACCACAAGATCTGCCCTCAGCAATACCTTCTCCAGCAGGCTGCTGGAGACAAATAGAAAGCTTAAACTTAATCAAAATTTCTGAGGCTATGGGGGGGGGGCATTCAAACCACCACATCCTATAAGTTGCTTCTGGTAGGATGTTTTGTCACAGCAATGAGAAGGTAACTGCTATAGTGAGTTTCAAGGAGATCAAGTGTCTTGCCCTCAATTGTATAACTGTAAAGAGCTGAGATTTGAGTACATGTCTGATTGCAAAAACCATCCTTGTCTCTTTTTTTCCTCTGCACCACAGTGTGTCCTAGAAAATAAGGGAATATAACACTATTCACACACTTTTGAAATGGTTGTGATTTTTTTAAGAGGCCACAGCAGAACACCAGAAATAATTAGTGTCCTACAGAAGATTCTACTTGTGCTTCATAGTTGCTTCCTTTGGCTGCTTTCATTTTATATAACATCAAAATCCAGTTTATTTTTTCAATTTTTTGTCTTTAGTTGCTATAATTTATTTATTTTATAAAATGTTAAACTCTAGATTCCCACGCTCACCCCCACCCCCCTTTCCCTGAGGGTCCTCCTCCTTGGGGTTGTTGTTATTCGCTGTGGGTTCATGAAAGACTCTTTCTATATGGAGTACTGTGCCTCAGCAAATTCCTATCTACTCTGTGGCTCTTACAATCTTTCTGCCCTTTTTTTGCACCATTCTCTGAGTCACTGTGGGACTATTAGCAGTCTGATTTGGTGTTGAGTTTTCTGTGGCCTCTGGGTTTCTGTTTTGATGGTTTTGTTTGATCAGCCATGTTGTCTCTGGTCATCTCCCTGGCGCTGGTTGTTGCACTAGTCGTGAGAGCACTATTCATGCTGCTGCTTCCTCTACAGCATCTCCTGGGCCCTAGGTGAGGTGTCAGACAAGGGATGGCTTATGGTGGGCCGTGGGCTATCTTTTACTTGTGTTGGTGAATCTTTGATCTCCTCAGTATTCTCTGCCAACTGTAAAATAAACAGATTCTCCAACAAACAGGAAGAACACCTTGGATTAAAGGGGATATGCATAGTTATTTCAGAGACTTTTGAGTCTGTATGCTCAAACTTGATATTCAAAGGTCAGTGGAAGGTTTTCTCTGGAGTCTGTAAGTTTTCTGTCCGTAAGATGCTAACTTGCTTCCCAGGTATGAGTTCTCTCCACCCGAGTGGGTTTCATGTCCAATCATAGAGCCATTGGTTACTTGAACAGGCTATTTGCCACTAGTACACAAGTGTGTATTCCTGGTCAAGCTGGTTTATAGCTTGGCATGTCCCCTGATTATTTATACTGTTGGTAACCATTGTCTTCTGGCAGCTCCCACAGCATTATCTAGTGCCATGACCATACACAAACTTCTTCATATCTCAAAAAAACTCATTGAAAAAGAGAAAAATGTTATGGAATAAATTTGCTTTGTTATTATGCATTATATACTCCCAATTCCACCTTCAAACTTTCTTGCTGCTTGTTTTGAAATGAGGTCTCACTATGTAAACCAGACTAGCCTCAAACTTGCATCAGTCCTCTTGCCTTAGTGACACCAGGGCTGAGATCACAGGTGTGCACCATCACACCTGGCTCTGAGCATTTTCTATCCAAACGTTATATATCTAAGCACAATTATTACTTATGATTACTATTCAGGTTTTCATGGGAAACGAGATAGATAGGTTGGTTTGATTACTGCAAAAGCAGATACAATGAAATTATTGTGCCCAGATACTTAACAGTGTGCTATAACACAGTCAGTAAGACATGGCAAAGACCTTCTATTAGTATTTCCCAAATCAAACTTTCAGATTGTAACAAAAAGTGTACCTTTGCCATTCATGTCCTCAGAGATCCTGATTATCTATATGTATTAATCGGGTTTCAGTGGATGTTAAAAGAAGGGATGGCATAAGATTATGAACTATTTTCAATTCAAGACAGCAGTGAAATTAATAAGTGAATTATTGAGTGAAATTAAAAATGGACAAAAACTATCACCCTTTGAAATAAGGTGACATTCAGGGACAACACATGAGAAAAAATAAATATTGACCCTGTCTTTGTTTAAAATTTTGAGATTTAAAATTCTTCATTTTCTAAGACCCTGTTGCTAAAGACACCATATGCTGCTGACACAGAGCATGGAGAGACCTGGCTGGAATTCAGAAGAAAGCCAGTCGCCAGACAGTTAGCCTGTCTAGTACTGGAAAGCACTACATGAGTTACTGGGGGCAAGTAGCCAACAGTGGTCTGATCAACCAGAGGTCTAAGCTACTGAGAAGTCAACACCCTGACAGAATGTACATACCAGTGCAATAGTGAGACAAACCCTCAGGGGTAAGCAATAGCATTCTGATTGGCTAAGAGATCTGCTCAGTGTAAAAAGCAACACATATATGGAATTGGGAACCAGATCAGAATTCTATGGAGACAAACATTGTGTTCTCCACTGTCAAGCCCTCATTAGTCTTTGGTTAAAAAATGGGTTGCATACATCAAATTCTCCCTAAATTAATAATCCTTATCCCATTTAAACTATGCTGACTTCACTCTCCATTCGAGAATCTGCTCTTCTTTTTCAGAAGGTAGTGAGACCAGAGGAGATATACTACTCCTTGCATTTGAGCCAAGACACAGCTAGAACCACAGAGGAATTAAGGAGATGAGCATGAGTGCTGCTTCCATGCGGAACCTGATAATCAACACCAGGGTGTAGGAGAAGACACTGAGGATACTCAACACCTACCAAAGCAGAGATCCTGAGGTTCCTAAGACTTAAAACTCACCCACCACGACTCAGGAACTTTTGCAGAAGAGGGGATAGAAAGATTTAAGAGGCACAGGCTGAGACATCATGCCCAGAGGCATTCCTTACCCCCAAAAATAACTGACTGCTGCTCCCCCAACTCATAAATCACAACCCCATGGGGGTACCTGCAACCCCAACAATGGAATGGGGGCAGGGATGAGGGAAAAGAGGGTATCAATGCATGATGTATCCATATGAAATATGTTGTTTTTAATACTAATAATAATAAGAAGCAAAAACATTTTGCATTTTCCTTTTATTGATGTATTAGATATGGAGCCCAGGCCTTGCATATGCTAGGTAAGCACTCTTTCACTTAGGCAACAATCCAATTTTTCTGTATTAAATTTGAGTGTTAAAATATAGTGCATTAAAATTTCACTTATCTTGATTACTGAGATTTTTGACACATTCCATTTCTGTACATTTTATGTTCAGGTTAAGCACCTGAATGTGCAGGCATCATTCTTGTCCTTCTTCCATATGTAACAAACTTGTCATCTAAATGTATGCATTTGTTGATCTTAAAAGCAACATTACAGATAAAATAATTATACTAATAATAAGGACTGAAACTGAGTTATTACATGCCAGGGTTCTAGATGCTGTACATCATATGATATAATATTTACAGGAATTCTATGAAGTAGATGCATAATTATCACTGAGAGAATTTAATATCTGCAATTTCGCATAGTCCTTCATCACTGAGTTCAAGCTGGTACTTGGTAAAGACAGTTTTCCAACCCCAGTGTCCATACTGAAGGCACTATCTAGGAAGAGTATTCTTCAGCCAACATGTTGCCCTTCCGACATTCATCAACAATAGCAGGGACGTTACTGACATCATCATCATCCTAAGATCATTTCTAGCGTTCATATTTCTTATGAAATTTCCAGAGTCAAGATCAATGAGTATCATAATATTGGAGTACAAAACCAGAGAGATCAGTTTGAGAATTAGAAAAATGTATCTTTATAAGTTTAGTTCTGGATTGCTTTAAATAATCTAAAGCATGTGTTTTTTTCTACTTGTTCAACTTGGTTTTAGAATTGCCTCAATTCTCTACTTCACTGAGCAAGTCTGTTTGTAGAGACAATGTGAAGGAGAATTCTTTCATAGTTACACAATTTTATGTCTAAGATATTTAATATGAATTATGTGGCAAATTGATGAGCCCTTATTTAAATTAGACTTTTAAAATGATACCTGAATTTTATATCTGGGGCTTTCTAACCTTATGGCATGCTGGAGAGTAAGACAATTTCAGAGCTTAAATGTAAACATTGTTGTCTATTTTCAAGTGTCTCAAAACTTTTGTATGCAGTTCTTATGAACTATGATTGAAAGATCTTCAAAGGAAATATATTACATGCTTCAGCACCTGATAAGCCTACATTCTGTTTGTTGTGATAACCCTTCAGCTAGATGCTAAGGAATCCTGAGGTTTAACTGGCTTATCCTTTTCCCCATGGAGTCTGTAGTGCACTCACTGTGATGGTACACTTTCATTTCTGCTGAAAGAAATTTAGTCTCAATTCACTGATTACAATGCAGTGTTGTATTAATAAGTCCTCTATTATGCTAACCCAGCTGGACACACTCTGGAGGATGGCAGATGAATACATTAGCTGTCTGGCCCAAGTTCTAACTTTCCATCTGTGAGTTGGCCCCATTTTTTGATGCTTTACTTAGGAGATTAATAAACAAAGGAAGAAAAGTATTTAAAAGAGCAGTGGAAAGTTGGGAACATGGAAAAGAAAGAGGAAGTTTTTAGATATACAATTGTTATTATTCAAACTTTTTCTTCCCCCCTGAGTAATAATACAAGGTATCTGGATGAGTTTCAAGAGAATGATTTTCAACTCAGCTCACTTTATTACAGCAAATATTGATTCACACCCCCATGCTATGAATAATTTGAAGTGCTATTTTTTTGAATAATGAGATTGTTTGGTGGCAATTCTGGTTACAATCTTTCAAATCTCTGCAGAGAAACAGATATCAAGACATGTCCCATCTCTCTTTGGTTTTCTTCCAGATTATTTGTGTCTACATCCATCTATCAATCTCTGATCTTATTTTTAAAGGACAATCAAGTACAGATAACCAGAATAAATATTTGAGGTTTTGATATTTTCTTCAAAGACAAAACTATCTCTTGAAAATAACTATAGATTGAACAAAGGTGAAAATAAGAACCTTAATAATAAACTAAAATATTTTACAACCTTACAAATAACGTTATTTTTATAATATACAGGCATATTGACAAGAAAATTTGTGGATTAATTACCCTGTAAGGACTATCATGTGAATTTATGGGATTATCAAAATAGAACTCAGATGCTATTGTTTCAGAGATTTGAAGTGTGAGCAAAATTTCAATTAGCCAATTATTGAGAACCCAATATAGTCAAACAGAGCCTTTGTGAAAGTAAACTTCAAAAACATCTGATTACAGGCTTATATTTAAATAGTCAGATGGGGAAAGCATTACCATGCTATGTATGGATAATGCATAGGACAGTTGTGAAACAAGGGCTCAAACGGCTGACCTAATGTACTTCCTTAAGAACATGTCTGGTTAACTTTGAAATTCAAATATACAGTGTTCTTCAGTTATAGGTTTCCCTCTAATTTTATGTGTGTTTACTTATCCAATAAAAGCTTTTCTTGTTTGAAATTAAAGTTTAACTAGGTATGTTACCTTTTTTATTATTTACTGAATCCTTGAACTTAAGCAACATCTGAGCTGACATATCATTACTTGTATTTAAATCTCATTGGCCAAAGACAGCCACAAGGCAGAGCCTGAAGTAAAAGATCAGAGACACCTATGTCATGGAGGAAAGACTGAGTGTTGGGAGAAACAACCTCAAATGCCGCAGCTTGCCGAGCCTGGCAAGAAGATCACTAGGTGATAAATGAGATATCTGAAGCATTTTTCAAAAAAAAAAAAAGACAACAAAAGCACATATATTACTTTATTTAATTAAATGTATACCACACACACATAGCATAAAATGATCTCATAAATTTCATAGATTAGGCAAAAGTCTCAGCACCACTGATCACACATTTATAGAAAGGATAAAACATACTTATCTATCAGTAGCATGCCAATTAAATTTAAATACTAGTTTTTTGAAAATATTTGTGTTATTTGCAAACAGAGAGAGAGCGAGAATGTTGAGCACAACACTTATCTGTCACATGCCAATTAAATTTAAATAGTATTTCTTTTTAAAGCATTTGTATTTATTTGCAAATGAGAGAGAGAGAGAAGGGAGGGAGGGAAGGAAGGAAGGAGGGAAAGAAGGACAGAGAATGAGCACACCAATGCATCTTGCCACCGCACATGAACTCAATGTGCGTCTGGAGCATCTGACTTTACATGGGTACTGGTGAATCAAACCCTGGGCCAGGAGGCTTTGCAAACAAACACCTTGAACTGCTGAGCCATCTCTTTAGATCTAACTTTAAATACTATTTCCTACTTCTCAAATAATATTTCTTCATTTGATTTTCAAATTTCTATCAAAATGTCCCATGTTCATCTTAATGTTGCATCTCATACCCTGCTATAATGCAGATGAGTGCCTCATATTAAGTAGAGGACCTGTTCCAAGTACAGTTCCAGCATCTTTATTACTGAAAATTTCTAAAAGTTATAAAATCAGAGCCCACTCAAACATCTCTGGTAATTCCTATCTACTAATGATGTTCTTTCATTTGGGATTATCATCATTTTCTCATGCCCTAGTTCAGATATGATTTGTGCTTACTCAGTTTATATTCTGCCCTCTCACTTTATATGCTTTTAAAAATACAAGGTGACACAGTATTAATATTATCTCTCAGCAGCCACCTTTCAGAAGCAAATAGATAAGCAAGAACACTATTAATGGAAGACTCTATCTCAACTAGTATAATGAGAAGTCTCACTATGTAGGTATATAGCTTTCTGAGGTTCTGTGAGCATCATTCACTGATTTATCCATTTGTTCATTTCTGTGGTAGCACATCTTAAATAACTATGTTATGGTAAATAATGAGAACACAGGGGAGGAAACATCAATATCCTAAAATAATATAATGAACACCTATTTTATGAGTACAAGTAAACTACCACACTTTCCAAGCCTAGTTCATGTATCTTCACAACAAGCTAAATACATGTTTTAAGAGGCAATCTCAATTGCTACATCTGGCCAAATATTGTAAGAGACCAATAGGACTTAAATTAGAATTTCTTATGACAGTGGAGAAAAAACTGGCTTTTAGTACAATACACTTTCCAAATTCAAACCTGAATCTTTTCTTCTTCCTCCAGACACTATACTCTATACCCTTATCTCACTGTCTGGTGAGGAAAATCTCTAAAAAGTAGCCAATAGTTTGAGTAGGATTTGATAAGATGCTCTTTGGAGTCAAGTAACCAAGCTTCAATTTTTAGTAGACACAGACAAAATTCCGCGTAAGTTACTTAATCTTCTAATATTGAGTTTATTCACAAAGGGGAAAAAGCAAGAATCAGGACTGATAGTTCAAGGTTCTCTTAGCCAGGCCACACCTGAACTCAAAGCGCAGATCCTTGAAGGTGAATGAACACTTGGTGATGCTGTAATAAAATATGCACAACATTTTGCCAGCCCCCCTTCCCAGCAGGCTTAATAAATGTGATTTTCCCAAGCTCCTGACTGCCGAGGTCTGGCCCCAAGGGCAGTTCCTGATTGTCTTCCCAATGTAGTATTCTCTGATTTTACCTAGTTCTCCAGTTCCATAATGGCAACTTCCTATCCAGCAATGATTAAAACTCTTACATTAATTTTTCTAAATCAATGAAAAAGTAGTGAATCTAGACTTTATTTAAGCATGATTTGTGGTACACAGGAAAACTGATAACATCTATTTTTGTCATACTACATTTAATTTACCTAGCAATTCTAGGAGGAAATTTTTTTATAGGTTACTAAGAGAGAAGAAATATTATCATGGTGTTATACTCTGCATTCAAACTCACACATTTTTCATGAAGCTCTGAGTTTTATAAAACACCCAAGTCTGAGTGTGTGTATACCAGACTGGTTAAGATAAAAGAATATTTTGATCACTTCAATCAATTTTTTGTACTTGTGGAATAACTCTGAGCCCTCATAGTTGTAATACAGGGATCTAGACTCATTGTTAAATGAGTTCTCATCTGAGAAACTGATTAGTTTTAGAATAGTTTTGTATCATATTCTCCTTCACCTAACCACTAATTTGTTTCTTGAACAGTCTGTCTCTGTGTGAGGAAAACCTGCAAACAAGCCTTTATACTCTAATTTCTATGGTTTATCAGTATTGACTTGGAGAAAGGCAGAGAGCAAACCTGGCATTTCCGTTTCATTGAATGGATGATTAACAAGTATGGGGTTAGGGTGAATGGTCTGTTCTGTTTTTGTTTTATATTGTTTATTTCTTTTTATTTATTTAATGTGCATGTGGTGTGTATGTGTGTTCATATGTGTGTGTGAATAGGCACATATTCATGTGATGTATATATGTGTGTGGATGCCAGAAGTTGACATTGATATCTTCCTTGATCACTCTCCACCTTATTTATTGAAACAGAATCTCTCACTTGAACCCAGAGCTTACTGATTTGACTAACCTAGCTAGCCAACTTGTCCCAAGGACCCCCTGTTTCTGCCTCCTGAGTGGTGGGATTATAGTTGCATGCCACCATGTCCAACATTTAAATGGGGCATGATGATTTGAGCTTAGGTGCTCATACTTATGGGACAATCACCTTTCTCACTGAGTAATATATCTCTGGTTTTTAAAGGCATAATCTAAAACAGTATTTGGCCTAAGAGCTCACTTTCAGGTTATATTAGTCCTAGGATATAGTAAAATGTAGGATGCAACAAAGAATGGCTTAAGATTCAAAATTATTGTATTAATTCAAATTTCAAATCCTTCCCCTATAGCTGTGTGGTCTGGAATTTACTTGTGGTCTTGGTTTATTTTGTGTGTTTAAAGATAATATTATATCCTTTAAAAAGCTACAGAATGGATGCTAAAATATGTAGAAAGTGTTTAGCACAGGGCCTAATATGGTGCAGGTCAGCAGGTGACTACTCCTAGAATGTAATTTAGCACACAGCTTTAGAGCCTAAGAGCAAAGCTGAAGTCATATAAATATTTGAGATAGCCATCACACACAGAAAATACATATAAAATAGCCTTCTATCACTAAAATGGATTGTTTTGAAGATGAGAGTGTTCAGACTATCAGAAGATGCCACTCAAATGAAAGCCTTATTGCCAGTAATAATCCTTACATGTATGTAATCGTCATGTTTGAGTCCCAGGTCCTGTAAACAGAATAGCCCTGAATGGCAGGCTGCTGTTTCTTCCTGTCTGCTGAGTGGCAGATTTTAAACTCAATAATCATCACTCTATTGGTGAGTCCGATGATGCTTTTATCACAGCAGGATAAATTCTTCTTGTCAAAATTGGCACCGATTATGCAAATGAAACTTGAAGGGTTCATTAGCTAAATGGTAATTAGAGTAGCTTGCATTAAAGAAATGATATACAAAATTTCTATCAAAAAAATCACTTCATTTTTACAATGACCTTTAACAGGCATCTCAGTGAATGATAAATAAATCAGGACTTTAGAATTATAGGTATTTAAGGGCTTCACACCTGGTATTCTGTCCAAAGTACATTGATGTCTTTGTTTCTTTCCTGTCCATTTCTTTGGTTAGAATATATGGATTAGGGTACTCACAACAAAGATTTAGACATAGCATTGCTTTCAATTTACATAAAATCAAGTTTCTGTTGAAAGAAAATTCATCCCTTCAGAGCAGTTGCAATACTAATGTATATGGCTGGCCACTTTCCACAATGAGTTTTAAGCATTTCTTCCTTTTAAATTTCCATAAAAGTTTGTATTGAGTTAATATAATATATTTTCCTTAAATGTTTCCTAGAATTTATGACTGCACCTCATCATAGTGAGATCCTGTCCAAACCAATTGGAACTTTATCTATATAAGATTTTAATTTAAAATTATTTTCTTAAGGCAAAATATACCTAAGTGTGGTTTTTTAAATCCTACAATAGAAAAACTTCTATCTTTAAATTGAAGGAACTTCCATGAGATCACTGACATTACATTTAAGTTTCTCGTCTTGATATTTATTGGGAATTTGTTCAACTTTTCTTGTTCCCTTTCTCATTTTTTCTTCTTGATTTGCTGAACATCTTAATTATTTTGGTCTTATTGATGTCTGCTTACCTATAGATTTTTAAGTGGTTGCATTATAGTTTGTAGTATAAATTTAAGGGGAGATAAATGTCTTTCCATTAATTGTTGAGCTCTGGCCCCAAGGCTTGGATATGCTTTAAAGTCTACTTTAGTTTTAACCTGTCAACAGCTTCTGGATTTCAGCTTTGGTGAATTTTGAGTATCTTCAGTGCTTGTCTGTCATCCTGGCTCAGGTTGTCAGGCTCTCCATGGAAGCAACATTTTAGCTCATCTTGCCAGTTTGTTCACCTGGGTGTGTTTTCACCTGGGCCCTAGCTGCTATGCTAGGTAGGTGTGGTTTACCTGCTGGTATGGAGTCAGCTATTCTAGATGTGTTGATAGATTTTGGTTGTCCTTGGCTCTTGCTTCTTTCTGAAAAAGAAAAACAAATTCTCCAATGGAAAATGAGATCAGAGATAGGTTAAAGGGGATAAGCATTGTTAGAGAGATTTCTATGGGTATAGCCTCACTTTTTGGCAAGGAATAGTGGAAGCTTCTCATTGGAATCTATACTCTTGGTCTCCACAGGATTTTGATTTGGTTCTCAGTTCCAGCTATGGGTTCCTTTCCATTGAGTGGATCTCTTAGCCAATCAGAAAGCCATTGGTTACCTAACTAGGGTAAGTGCCACTATTGCACAAGTGTGTATATTTTATCAGGATGGTTGCTTACATATAGTGGGGTCCCCTGCTTGCTGACAGCATTATTGGCTGTTTTCACCCAGCATTGACAGAAGTCTCTCTTGTTTTGGGGAACCCATAGGGGTGAGTAAAGACCATTAATATTTAATGAGGTTTGATTTAATCCCTGCCATGTTGGAACCTTTATGGAGCTTGTTGCTTTTTTTTTTTTTTTTTTTTTTTTTTTTTTTTTTTTTTTTTTTTGGTTTTTCGAGGTAGGGTTTCACTCTGGTCCAGGCTGACCTGGAATTAGCTATGTAGTCTCAGGGTGGCCTCGAACTCATGGCAATCTGCCTACCTCTGCCTCCCGAATGCTGGGATTAAAGGTGTGCGCCACCACGCCTGGCTAAGGCTTTAGTATATTTTTGAGCCTTGTCTAACTTGGGTTATTGTCATCTTTTTCTTGTGGGCTCTTGAAGTTGATTGTTTCTATGTCTTCTCTCACTAGCATCATTCTTAAAGGAAAGCTGCTGTCATCCTCAAGCTTGTTCTTCTGTAGTGAATGATATTTCTCTTTTAAAATTTTTATGTAACTAATATCACAGTGTGACTTAGTTTAACTTTTCTCATGGTGCTTACAGTTTGGGGCCTCTCCTTTCCTGGATTTGTGGTTTCATTTTCTCAGGATTTCTGATAGATGCATACCAGGCTGCCCGAGGTTGTCTGATTTCTCTATAATGATTCTGTCTTCATTCATTTTTGTTTCCTTTTTCTCTCTTCATTCAGTTGGACACTTTGTAGTCTGTCTTCGAATACACTGAATGTTCTTCAGTTGTATTTAACATAATGTTGACATAGCATATGTTTCTTCACAGGTATTGTAGTTTCCATCTTCATACTTCATTCATAATTCAATAACCTTCCTAATATATTCCATCCCTTCTTAACTTATTCAAGATATAGAATAGCCATAATAAATAATTTCATGTCCTTGTCTCCTAATTGTGGGAACAGTTAAATTTATGGACCATTCTCATTGTGGTCATGCATTCTTGCTTTCAAGTTGTCACTGACAATATGTGACTAAAGGCCACACATTGTGAATCTTGATGATGCTGGATATTATTATACTCTTGGCCTTGCTGTGGAATGTAGTTTAGTTCCTTTGTAGTACTTTCCTCCTTTCAAGTCTGAATTTTATACTTTGTTTATGGATTCTTAACAATGATGAGACTGGGGCTAAGTACTTTCCCACTTCTAAGGAAAGATTTTGATTATTCTCTCCCACACCATGGGAATTATTTTTGTCCACTTCAGCAGGTAGGAAGGCAAACTATTCCCAGCTTTCACTGAGTAGATGGTGCCTCTTTATTCTTTAGTGTCTAGTTGTTTCCTCCCTTGTATGCACAGATCACTATAAAGGTGAGCACTTGAGAAGATGCCTTAGCAGATCTCATCAGCTTTTCTCTGTTTGGTATTCTGTCAGGCCACTTCTGCTTCCCTGAATTCACTGGTTTTCTCAGCTCTGCAATTTCTTTTGGTATTTCTGTTTCTGAACTAAAGACTGGAAACTTCCAAGCCACAGAGCTTTGGTAATTTCAGGGCTTATCTTTCTTGTTTATTTCATGGCTCTAGCTTTTGTTACCTGATTCCAATGTTTTGTACACAATTGTTTCATAAGAACCTGTCTCCATTTTTGTCTTTTTAAATGAATTGTTTCAGATTTTTTTGTAAGTCCAGACCATGTTACTCCAACATGGTAGATTTTAATTTGGGTATGACTCTGGAATGTGATTAAATTTTTGCCACCTAAGAGTACATGTTTTATCTTACACTATAATATTGATGGTTCTGTTCCATCAGAGAAAAGGAGAGATGTTGTTTTCTTATGGAGAATGATAAAATATATATAAGAAGACAGAGAGTTTATGTCTTAGCAAAGGAACAGAGAACATTGTCATCTGTAAGATCAGGAGGAGAAAAACTGACGGAAGGCTAAACCTGGATCTGACACTGAGGAGACAGAGCCAGAAATGCGATGAAGATGAATGAGAGGGTTGCCAACAAGTGACCACTGCCAAGTTGTATTTGGACAGCACACATGTTTGAGAAGCCAAACTTGATGCTTCAGCAGACACTGTAACCCAGACTTAGCAGACAACATGGTGTGAAGATACTGCAGAGCTTAGCACTGGCATGTCAAGGGAGGTATGTGTCAGGAAAGGAAGGAATCAGCCTCTGAGTTAACGGAATTCAGGTACCTAAGCTGGCAAGAAGGACTAGGTGGCCATGAGGAGATTTATCACACAACTTAAGAGAATAAGATTAGAAAATATTAGCATAGGTAGAAAACAATAGTACCTGAGATGAAGAAAGTTATGCTAGAGGAGAAAGATTAGCATATTTTCTTTTGGAACAATACCAAAGTATTCAGGAATAGTACTTTATTCTGTTGTCTTAAATTGTGACAAATTAGAATAGCAGTGAAGATTAACATAGGCAGACAGCCATTGACTATGAGGCAAACTGCTGAAAATATGGTGAATATAGAAAAAGAAATACTATCTTTGAGCCTGAACTTCCAGATATGATGAAGGGGTTCTGGGTAGATGGTTAACATAAATCATAGTCTGAGAGCCAAGAGACAATGGGTCAGTGAGGACTTTGGCTCTAGGCCCAAACCCTGGGTGGAAATGGAACTCCTGTCTCTAGTCTGTGTGCACAGGATGTGCCCTGCAGTTTTCTGGGAGGGGCTGGGACCAGGGAATCTTCCCAACTCTGGCCATATTTATTCATGAACATATATGATTATAATCTAGGCCCTATCATTTAAGGCCTTCTTGCTGGTAGGGCCTTGGTTGTAGTATTGTCTTCAATTCAACTTTGTACTTTTCTTCCCCAGACACTCCTAGCCCCTCTGCACCTCAGGTCCATGAAAAAACAGGAGGCTTTTGTCCACAACGTTGGGACAGGAAGATGAGCCCTAACCCCTCCTCAAGCTTTTGTTTCCACTGTGGGTACAGATGTCCCTGACTCCCACCAGATGCTATTCTACAAGAACAGAACAGAAATGCAAGAGTCTATGCCAGTTTTCACCTCTTGATCACTCAGTGGCCTTAAGTGAATAATACCATGATTATTGCTCTCAGTTGGGACCCTTGCCCTGATTAACCATCCCACACCTGGCTCTCCACCCTCTGGCTATAAAATGAAATTACTTCAGCTTCTTAGTTGCCATGAGAAAATGCTGCTTTCCTGTACAACATTTTATACATGAAAACTTTCCTCTGAGTTTCCAAAAAAAAAAAAAAAATGGATAAAAGGTCAGAAAACTAATTAAAGTAATTGTGCCCCTCATGGAAATGAATGCATAATGTCAACAATTACATCAATTAAGCAAAATTTGATGCTGATTACTTAAAAACACCATGATAGAATGTGTGCCTAATATTAATACTATTCTTTGAAGACTGGCACTTCTAATTTCAATAGTTGATAATGTTGAACTCAGTGTTTTAACAATGACAGACATGCAGGACACATTTGTGCCTAAACTAAATTAACCACCAGGTTAGACATAGTGGATTTTGTTGTTTTAAATTTGACCTTTCTCCCTCATTTAATGTCATTTGATCACTTCTTCATTTTATTAATACATATCTACTGCCTGTTACTCACCTTACTAAGATATAAGTTTAAAAAGATGAAAATTACATGTTCTTTTAATTCACCCAAACATTAGTGAATACAATGCAAGTTATCATAAGACAATTGTGATGCAGTAATGATAAAAACATTTGTCATGTAATTCTTCACAAACAACAAGAGGATATTAAAAACTTTAAACATGAGATTATGTCAGTGTTGTGTAGCCATTCTGATAGCTATAGGGAAAGACCCCCCTTCAGGTCCTGGAACCACATAAAAAACTAAATCTTGTATAGGCTGCACTATCTTATTTATACACCTTCCTATATTAAAGTTTACTTCACAAATTTAGTTAACTCAATCAAAAATTAATAATAACAGATAATAAAATGGTTATAATAATATAATGTGATAAAATTTATTTTAAGCCTATGAATTATTTATTTCTAGAATTTTCCATTTACTCTTTCTGGACTTCAGTGGTACACCTCTGTGAAATAAGGAAAACCAAAAGCAAATTAGAGTTCCATACAACATGACACAAAGTAAATACTCTACTTTCCTTTACATATGTGAGCCAGTTCCCCTCCACTCTGATTATTTTTCCTGCTTTAAGAATGCCTGGACAGTTGTACTTTTTGTCTAGACTTTAACCTCAAGATATTTTTAAATGTGTTTTATTTTCTTAGGCAGTAAGATAATTGCAATAAATAGTAATCAAAAGATGTTTCTTATGTGGCATCTATTTCGACTGCAAGCTTCTCTTTTGTTTAAAACATGGAATTTTTCTCAGTAAGTACTTTGTATGACATGATAAATATATTTCTATGGAAATTTAAAATTTTTTGATCAGTTTATCTTTTGCCTTTAGGAGTATTTTTGGTGCTAACTCTAAAATGATGAAGAAAAGATCACTGCATTTTAAAAACATCTAGATGATATCGCCTTTTGGTTTGAGATCTGGGCACTCATCTCTTCTTGACTGCAATTAGAATCAAGCAGTCATTAAGCACTTCTAAGAGGACATACTATATGGATTTAAATAGATTATATTTTTAGTTCACTTTCCCAGTGTTAAGCCAGTGTACCACATAGCAAAAGGCATTTCTAGGTCAAATATTTACTTTACTAGCTTCTTGATATACCTTCTTTTATATTGAGATAAAAACTTAATACTTATCCATTCAGAATATTGCTATATAAGTATGGCTATAAAACAAAATTTAAAAGTAAAGAAGCTTGCCAGGCTGGATGTGGTGGTACACGCCTTTAGTGCCAGCCCTTGGGAGGCTGAGGTAGGAGGATTGCTATGAGTTCGGGCCATCCTGAGACTACATAGTGAATTACAGGTCAGCCTGGGATAGAGTGAGACCCTGCCTCAAAAAAACAAAGCAGAAGAAGACGAGGAGAAGGAGCAAAAGGAAGAAGAGGAAGAGGAAGAAATAGCAGCATCTAGGCATGGTGGCACATGCCTATAATCTCAGCCCTTGGAAGGAATAACAGAAGGATAAAAATCAAGGTCATCTTCTGCTAAGCATAGCGAGGCCAGTCTGGGATACTTGAGATTGTCTCAAATAAATGGACAAATAAATAAATGTGAAGAAAATAAGGAAGAGAGACAGAGAAGAAGAAAGGGGAGGAGAGAGAGGAATGGCTATCCACTCCAAAGACTAGGGGAAATTTATATGCCTTCCCTCTCCTTTTCTCTTTTTCATCTTTTCCTATATCTTTCCTATACCTCCTCAAAGGAAAAAAAAAAAAACACCTCATGTTCAGTGCTGTTATATAAAAGATACTGAAGAGGGCATTGAGATGATAGAGTAAGAGATATTCTTTCTCTCTGGGAGGTCACTTACAAAAGTGAAACCTAAACACATGAAATGTATATATGTTCCACAGCAGAAGGTTCTTTAAGGAAGTGGTGAGCACTCAATCTGTAGATCTTTTCCTTGGCTGTGATACTAGAAAAGACTGCAGGGGAGCCTGACATTTGATACCAGGATATTTCAGTGGGATTTTTCCTATTTCTTTTTTTTTTTTTTTTTTTTTTTTTTTTGGTGAGGTAGGGGGTCTCACTCTAGCTCAGGTTGACCTGGAATTCACTATGTAGTCTCAGGGTGGCCTCGAACTCACAGTGATCCACCTACCTCTGCCTCCCAAGTGCTGGGATTAAAGGCATGTGCCACCACGCCCGGCTTCTATTTCCTTTTATTCTCTACTTTCATCCAAATGCCAACAGTATCCAAGACAGGAAAGATGATTTTTAACTTCCTTTTGGATCTTGACTCTTGTCTTTTTGACCTCTGACTTCTGTCTCATGAGAACAGAAGAGATCAGGCTAACAACACCCCTTGTGAGCAGTAAACCCATCCCTAGTATGTGTCCCAGCAGAAAGACTAGAGAAGGGCTCTTTGCTAAACACCAATGCCTGGTGGACTCTTGTCTGTTTTTGCCATCTGTCAGGACACAGAAAAAAGGACTCAGGAGAATACATAATGAGGAAAATGGGCTAAGGAGCAGGATGAGGAACAAGAATGAATATCTTATGGAGAACGGTTGAAGTACATAGCTATAATACTTCCTTGCCTCATATTTATATAGAAATGCTCATGTAGTAGGATAGAATGTCAATCTCTTTCAGGTCAACGTCATCTTTTAAGTTTCATAGCAAACTGTAATACAAGCAAGATTTTATTTTTTACTTTTTATTTGGCAGTTTTTTTTTCTATTTTCTATTTTCTTCTCTATTTAACAGTTGAGGGAAATGAGACACCAATAACTGAATTAGTTAAAGGCCACAAAATTTTTTTTCCCAACCACTAGTCCAAAGGATTTCTGATGGTGTTTGTTCGGTCACCTGGTATTACTTTGAGTGAATGCACGGTGGTCTAGAGACCCTGGTTTCTGAGCTTGATTCTTATTTGCGCTATCATCTCCTTTTGACAAAACATGGTTGTTTCTCACCATGGAAAGCAGAAAATAAAAACCAGCAAATATTTGTAAAGATTTGTGGGGGCGTATTCAGTACATTCTACATTCAATGCTTGAATTGCCTTCTCTTTTCCTTCCCTCTACTTCCCTTTCCTATCTCCCCACCTCTTTTTCTTTTTACCAGTTTGTAATTCAGACGCATCCCCTAGTCTTGAATTATACATTGCTTGTATGTATAGCATGTACCATCCAAAGTACCGTATCTATACTCTGAAAGTATGGAGATAGCAAATTAGGAAGGCACAGGATAAAAACCTAGCTTTCAGAGTCACAGCTATAGGGCAGCACACCCTAAAACCATCATAGACCCAGTTAGCCTTCATGTGGGACGGAAAACTGTGTTAGAGGCAGAGCCTGACACATCGTTACTTGATAACTTCTAACCCCTTCTACTTATATCTACCTTCAAATAGCATGGGCTTTCTGGAGCATGTTGATCTTTTTGCCCCCTTGTTGCAGTAGCGCTTGGGTTACAAGTGAAAGGCAAAAAAATTGCTCAAGAGCAAAATTTTGATCCAAATGAAGTAGTCCAGTAGGTGGAGAGAGAAAGTGGGAGAGAGAGGGAGAAGGCGAGAGAGAGAGACAAAGAGAGAGAGAGAGAGAGAGAGGAGATATAAAGGACCTTAGAAATGGGCATCAGTGTGAAATGTTATATTTTTTGAAATTTGGAATCGAAGTGAAATGACTGGCTTGTGGTGCAGCACCATCTCAACATAGGAAAGAAAATCATGTCTAATCCATAGTTAGAAAGCACTGACCTAGTAATTTTCTTTATTCATTCACATAGTATATAAGCAGTACTTAATGCACATGTTAAATATAGCAGAAATGAAACGCTGTAGTGACTCTTATGACCAGATTTTCATGATAATCTCAATTGATGGCATCCAATGTTTATTTATTTATTTATTTACAATTTAATAAATGTAATGTCTTGATCACATTCACCCCACCAGCCTCTTTTGTTCTCCTCCCACTTCTAATAGACCACATCTTCCCAATTAGTCCTCTTCCTACATTTTTTAAAAATACAAATGTGAAAGTTGCAAGTGTAAGGTAAGTATCTAACAATTACTGGTAACTAAGTTCTTTAATTCAAATAGACAAAATAAGGCATGAATTTTTTTCTACAAAGTACGAGGATACGGATGGGAGTCCTGCGAGCTTCAAGCTGTATACAGTCAAATGAGTTGTCTGCTCCTCATATTTTTCCATTATTATGTTAGACAGGCGATTGAGCCACAAAAATTCACTTGAGATTCATAAAAAAAGCAATATCCTCCAACTGTTGGCTGTGGTTTCAAGACTGTGGAAGAAATTGCTTTGTTGTTAACTCATTGGCTGAGGAAAGCTGACCTTTCTGTAGCAAGAATTTCCAACTTGGACATGTGCCTAAGATGATTCTAGCACATGTTCAGTGTCACACATTCAGTTGTTATGCTTGTTGACACTTTTAATTCTGTCCTAATTAAATCTAGAAGCATGGGATTGTGCTATGCTTTAAAGAACCAGAGGGCTCTATACAGCAATTAAAAGAATGTGTTTTACACTTTAATACTGAGTTTCAGAGAATTTAGAAAAAGGGTTCAAGAAAACATGGCCTTGAAAATGATAACCCTCATTCTAACTTAGAGACACTGAAGACTTGATAATGAAGAACGTATGGGGCTTAAAATGTGAATTCATGGGCTGGAGAGATGGCTTAATAGTTAAGCGCTTGACTGTGAAGTCTAAGGACCCTGGTTTGAGGCTCGATTCCCCAGTACCCATGTAGGCCAGATGCACAAGGGGTCACATGCATCTGGGGTTCGTTTGCATTGGCTGGAGGCCCTGGTGCACCCATTCTCTCTGTCTGTCTGTCTGTCTCTCTGCCTCTTTCTCACTCTGTCTGTCACTCTCATATTTTTTTTTTAAAGTGAATTCATGACCTATGCAGAGTAACATAAGGAAAGTCCACACTGGGTAACCATCAGAAAAAAAAAATAAGAAAAATGAGACATTTTAGAATTATGGGCAGAGATTATTATTAGGATATATTATTTAAAGATTTTATTTTTATTTATTTATTAGAGACAGAGAGAGGGAGAGAGAGAATGAGAGAGGAAGAGTGAGAATGGGCATGCCAGGGCCTCTAGCCCCTGCAAACTCTAGACGCATGTGCCACCATGTGCATCTGGCTAATGTGGGATCTGGAGAATCGAACCGGGGTCCTTAGTCTTCACAGGCATGTGCCTTAACTGCTAAGCCATCTCTCCAGCCCTTATTAGGATATTTTGTACATATTCTTCAAGCCCTATATAAAAGCTAGCTAGTAGCTTTTAAAAAATAAATAAAGCTAGGCAGATTGTGGGAAGGATCATAAGACAAATCAAATAAATGTAGTTCTGAGTATAAAATTTAGGAGTTAACATGCTAAGAAATCATAAAATTGTTGTGCTATCAATTTTTATGCTCCATTAGCCCAAAATTACCTACTTGGCATTCTGTCTGAGTCCAGGGACATGGATCAGTGAATCACTTTGCAGAGCATTTTCATTTGTGTTTGATATGGATGCTATTGCAGGAAAAGAGAGGGTAAGGTGAAAAGGAACAAAATCTTCAAGCAAATGGGAAACTAATTCAAAGTGCTCAGAGTGAGCACCTCAGCAAAGTGAGAGTTTTGTACAAGTGTCTTTCTGTGGTCCAGGTTATATGTGACAAATTAGGCTAAGTTACATGTTGGCTCACCATTTTCTCAGAGAAGTGTGGGTAACAAGCTAATTTTATGGGGTTCAGACAAGCCATTACATTTAAAGGGTTTAAAAGAGAGTCAGCTCCTGGGCATCTTCCCTAATGACTCTAAAATCTACTGGGATAGTTGTTCATCATTAGTAATTGTGCTTTTCATGATAGCAAGGAAATGCAACACCATATATATACATACATACATACATACATACATACATACATACATACATACATACATGTGTATATATATCCGGCCATAAAGAAAAATTAACTTTCTTGGAAAAGTAATAAGCTGGAAAATATACTAAGTGAATCAATTCAGATACGGAAGGACAAGCACCACATGGTCTCTTTCTTATGTGAGTCCTATCTTAGGACCTTTATATGTGTGTATTATAGTGGAAGACAGAGTGTGCAGATGCCAAGGAATGAGAAAGAAAACCATGAGAAGGGAATAAATGAAACTTCAAGGGATAAGGGTAAGGAATATAGTAGACCTTAAGTGATCTAGAAGTTGAAGGGGAAGCCCAGAATGAGAGGGTGGAAGCAGGGTTGGGGGACTTAGAGATGGAACGGAGGAAGGAAAAGGGGAGAGTGAACCCAAACAAAGCATGTGTATCAATAAAGAAATTATAAACATTAATAAAAATAAAAGTAACAATAATTAGCAATTTTCCCAGTTGTTGTATTGTGCTGTGGTTGACTTCTTGCCTTCATGTGGTTATTGTAAGAAGTTACCCAGCTGCAGTGGTCTTATTTCTATTTCCTTCATAAAAAAAGCAGAAGTGGGTCAGAAAACTACTCCATGTAAAATCTTTTAGTGCTGGCTGGGCATTATATATATATATATATATATATATATATATATATATGTGTGTGTGTGTGTGTGTGTGTGTGTGTGTGTGTGTGTGTATTTATATATAAAATGGTGCTGAGTCTGGGCTGAAATCAACATTAGGAGACATTTTGAAGTTCCTTGTGTAATGTTCAACATTACTTATAACTCTCAATAGAACAATCTTCCTGTCACAGTTGTGCATTGTGCCTCTTGAATGTCACATACAGCTGTAATGTCCATAAATTTTCTCTTACCTAACTAAGCTCTAATATTCAGTGAAGTTCTGAAGGGGAATGGGGGGAAGGGAGGGAAATATCATGGTTTATTGTCTGTAAGTATAGAAGTTGTCAATAAAAAATTTTTTTTAAATTATTAGAAAGTTCTTTATTCATAAGTATGTCTAAGAATCAATAAAATATTCAAAATCTGCTTTTAGAACTATGTCAGTTTGTTTTCTTTTGTCTAACAAAATATATGAGACTGGATACTTGGTATTTTTTCTTGTTGCTCTGACTCATGCATCCATATCTATCACCACTACCCAATGGGTCTGGAAAACCAGGAATTTGGGATAATTAAGCATTGATGGTATTATACTAAGAGGTAAGTTTATTGGGAAAAACAATACTCTTAAAAAAAAATACTCTTTTTCTTTATATTTTGCCATCACTTGATTTTAGTGTTATTTTAAAATTTTTGCTATGAAATATTGAAATATTCACAAAAATAGAATAAATGATATCCTCTGGGGTTTTTTTAATTTTTTTACTTTATTTATTTTTGGACAGAGAGACAGACAGAGAGAGAGGGAGAGGGAAACAGATAGAGATGGGCGCGCCAGCAGTCTCTCAGCTGCTGTGAACGAAATCCAGATCCGTGCGCCCCCTTGTGGGCAAGTGCAGCATTGCGCCCTTGTGTCACTTTTGCATCTGGCTAAACGTGGGACCTGGAGATTGGAACTGGGTTCTTAGGCTTAGCAGGCAGGCACCTTAACCACTACCCCATCTCTCCAGCCCTCCTCTTGGGTTTTTGTCTGCACCAGCAATAGTGGTCTATGACCTATGGCTGTCATTTGACCTTTGCCCTCCTTACCTTGACCCTCAATATTAAATCCTATAGTCCCCAGGAAGATCTCTTAGAAATTACTTTAAAATTAAAACATCTGCTGGAGATGTTAAATACAATTTACATTTAGATACAAATGCAATTTAGATTTAATGGGAGAATTGGGGCATGTAGCTACAGCAATCAGAGCAAAAGAGCCAAGGTGTTGAGTCTGTTTTATAGATGAGAACAGGGAACTGGGAATTGGGGTTGTGGTTTTTATTCCCAGCCCCACTCTTTTTGCTGTGGTCAAGAGAAACACATTTCACCCATGTCAGTTTATCCACCTGGAAAGAAAAACTGCATATTTTTCTAATATGAGTCTTCATATTAGATTATTAGATAATAGATTATTAATGCTGCCTAAATTCACTTTTGTCATATAAACAAAAATGCAAAATAATATGAAATACAATAGGTTGGTTTTATAAGTACTCTCCCAATCCTTGATTTATTCTCCTCCTGATTTTTTATCCACTGATCCCTTTTATCCACATAAAGTCCCAATTCTCTTCAAAACAGGTAACCTTGCCCCCTATTTTAACATTGTAGTTCTTACTCAGAATTTTTCAGGATAACTTTCTCCTTAACATCACCAGTTCTCTCACACATGGTCCTCTGACCCATCATCCCAGAGGAATCTAGTATACTGAAAGATCAGGTGCTGGAAAACCTTTAGAAGATGAAGAAAGGGCCCACTGTGGGAAAATGGATATCCACATAGATAGTAATGAAATGAGAGGTAGTTCATTCAGGCCACCAGCAAGTGTCACTCTCAGGTCACATTGTTCTTTGCACCTTAACATTATCAAAAAGAAGGTCAGAGAAGAAGGGGCTTCTGTGGGTCTCTAAATCATTCTTGGCCTTCTTTCTTTTCAGTGTGCTTGAGTTTCCTTTGTTGGTTGTTATGCACAAGAATGTTCTACCCCCATACCAGGACTACTAGTGTCAAGTGTCAACTAGTATCAACTAGTACAGTGTCAAGTGGGGTTTCTACCCCCAGAGTTAAACAGACAGCTGGAGTAGGAATGGGTCCAGAGCCACTTCTGTGTTTTGGAACTGCCTCTAAACTCCTCCTAGCTCCTCCCTCTCTCCAGCTCCATTCTTTTCCTCTTAATTCTCCATGACCCAAGAGGCCTTCAGGTTAGGTCAGCCCTGCTTCCTTCTCTTGCCTAAGAAGCAGCTAGTGATCCACAAATGGCTTCTCTCCATTCTCCTCACCTAAAGTGATATTCTTACTTTCCTCTGATTCTTACTAGCATTCCTTGGCCAGTTTTTTTGACCACAGAAGGATTGAAAATGGATTATAGGCCGGGTGTGGTGGTGCACGTCTTTAATCCCAGCACTCGGGAGGCAGAGGTAGGAGGATCGCCGAGAGTTCGAGGCCACCCTGAGACTACATAGTTAATTCCAGGTCAGCCTGGACCAGAGTGAGACCCTACCTCGAAAAACCAAAAAAAAAAAAAAAAAGAAAAGAAAAGAAAATGGATTATAGTAATGATCCAGCCCACATCCCCATCTGGTATGGGATCATGCCAATGTACCTGCCAGCCCTTGCTTCCAAATACCACAAAAACCAGGCTAGCTTGGGTTGCGGTTTTCTTCTGGGGCTCGGCAGGAAAAGAGATGTAGATACATCCAACGATGAAGTGGGCCAGGCTGAGAGAAATAGAAGGGGTTGAAATTCAATGGTGGAGTGCTTGCTTAGCATGTATAGGGCCCTGGAATTGATCCCTTTCACCACATACACACAAATACACATGCATACACACGCACATACACACACACACACACACACACACACACACACACCATCTGCTTCTCTAACCTTGTAATTTTAAATGATTATTTTTAAAATTCAAAAGAAATCAACTTAGTGCCTTACTCTGACTATGTCAACAGTGTTGTCATAGAAACCTAGAGCAATGACATATAGCAGATTTACAGTCATAGTATCAAGCTAGGCTTGATGCTAGAGATTCTCTCAGTAGGCCTGGATCAAAGATCTATGCTCACGGGATTCACAACTCAAACATCAGCTTGAGTATCAGCATTCATCTTTATAATCTTGAATATAAGGTATAATGAGGTGTTTTACTCAGATGTGGAGAAAAGAATCAACAAGACAAGCCAGAACAGGTGAGAAAGAAACCATGCAGTAGGGTGACACGTCAACCATAATATCATCTCTTTTGGGGACTCCAAGAAGTCCCAAGGGAAGGGTCACCAAGAATTTATGTGTGAATTTGGGTGTGATGATTATCTAAAAATGCTTCCACAATTAAGTTATATTCAGAGAAGAAAATTTGAATTATTAATATGTAAAGTATTTTGCTATAATATTATGGAGTTCCACACAGAATCATTTATAATATTATGAGTTTAGAATGAATAAAACTGATGGCCATATATTTTTTTATAATAGGTACATAGTTTTAAAGAGAAAAATATATGCAAATCTGTCTGTTTCATGACAATGACATACAAATATAAGCCACTATTGAAATACAGAGAAAACAGGTTACTATATGTTTTCATGAACAGCAGTCTGTCTATTTTTAGATATGTGTAAGAGTGTTACTGTTAAATAAAACAGTTTCCAACCAAGGGTGAAGGCAGCTTTGATTTAGGGGAGAATGCATATAATTTTGTTCATTTGGTGAGTTGCATAGTTTGCAGTGTCTACTGTTTATTTGTGCTGTTGGTGACCATTGTCACTTAGTAGCTCCCATAGCACTGCCAAGCACTATGAGTATTTATCAGAACAGAACTTGCTTTCCTTTTGATTCATACATGGTGTCCTAGCATGTCACCCTATGGTATCTTCAGCAATAGAGTCTTACAGATGGAAGAGAATAATAGGGAGATTCAAGATCCATCAATTCAACAAGAAAAGATGCCAGACTGCTTACCAAGAGATGTGCCACCTCTACCACATTTACTGCAGAGGATGCAGCAACATGAATATTGCTCCTGGTAATAACCTGACAACTGCCTCCAGGGAAATAGCAACAAACATGGAAGTGAACTGAAACACATCAAAACAGAAATACAGAGGCAAAAGAGAACTCAACACTAAAACCAAACTGCTAACACACCCAAGGGTCTGAGATTGCTGCAAAAGAGGGGATGGGAAGATTGTAAGAGCCACAAAATGGATAGAAATATCCTGAGGTACAAGCCCCTTCCCCCTCAGAAACTAACATAGGTCCTAACTAACTCACAGTGAATATCAAGGACCTTACTGGGAGGTACTTCAGGAAAATGATAAAATAAGAAGGGATTCAGTGGGGGGAGGATTTGAGAGAGGGGAAGAGGAGGGTAGTGGGAGGTGAATATGATCATGGTATACTGTTCATATTTATGGAAGTTGCCAATAAAAAGTGCTACTGTTGAAAAGCTAATTAAAGAAAAGAGGGAACATAAATTCTGATTAACTTATACATGTTTATTTCCTCTGGATTAATCTTCACCATCCTTAAATCACTTAGCCAGCCTTCTTTATCAAGTACTGTTTCTACAAAAGAAGAGGGGAAGAACGAAAAAGTACCTCCTCTCATAAGCAAACCTCTTTTGTAACCTGCACTGCTATAATCTTGGATACCACCTCTCTGCAAGATGAATTTCCCTTCAATTGCAATATGATGAACTTTGCCCAAAGTTAAAGAAAACATGTTTTATGCATGAACTTGACTGCAAGGAGCAAAACCACACAGACAGTACCTTTCCCACTTCTGCAGACTAATTACAGTTAGCTTCCAGAATCCCAACTCGGCTCTTAAATTAAATTTGGAATGTCCGTGACTCATGAGTGATTGCTTCCAGGATGGCTGTGGCACTGGGTCTCATTCTCTATAAATGTCAGTCATTTTATCAGTATTCCCCAAAGCAAACAAATTACTGAAAGAAGCCTGATACATGGGAGCACCAAGCAAACCCTGACAATTAAGTCATTTAATTTATTCAACCTATCCTGGTATAAGTGGTGGGAATAGAATAGTGAAGAATATAAAGTCCTTCCCTTCCCCAAACTGAATACATAATAAATGCATAAACAATAAAGTGATTTTTAAAGATAAGGTCAAATTCCATTTCTAGTTATACATACTGCTTATAATGGTTAGCAAAATGAGAAGTGACATAACTGAGTGGAAGGAAGCATGCATGTTTGAGGACAGATCATCCAGATGTAGCACCAAAAACGTCTAGGTTAAGCTGGAAGCATGATCTTGGAAATCTGGGACACCCAGCAGACACAACTGAAGTAAGGGGAGACAAGGGTTAATCCCAATGCAGGGACTTTGGGGGACTTTGTAGCTCTGATCAAAATGGTGACTTCATCAGAATGGGAATACATGTCACTGGGAAGCATTCCAGTCCCAAAACAAAACAGAAGGGTAAGTCTTTGAAAAGATTCTAATGTCCTTGACTCATGGAGCTGGACAGTCCCAGAAAAGCAAGAGCTACATGAATGAAACTGAAGAAAGCCAGTAAAAATTGTGATGAGATTTGTTTTGCATTTTCTGATTTTTAGTACCATTGGAAGGAATTTGGTCCTATAGAACTTTTTTGAGATTCCTTTTTAAAGAAGACTGTTGCTAGGGAGGTTGCTAAGAAGGATCAGTGAAACCTGGAAGATGAGTGACTTCAGGATTTTTATGTAGACTAATTTAATATCAGGAGGGTGTAGGCATTAGTAGCTTAGTTTTCCAAAGGAGAAAAACATGTGAATCATAAAAGATCTGTGAAGGGCAGTGTCCTTACGTAAATGTGTGCATTGTGTTATGTGCATACATTGTGCATGTCTGTTATTTGGGTTGTGCTTATGCATTGTTCATATGTGTTATATGCATGTTATATATGCACTATTCATGTGTGTCATGAGTTTGTATGTGCATTGCATTGTGTTATGTTCATGTTATATTATTATGCATATTTGTTGTGTTATATTTGTACATGTGTACTGTGCATGTAATTTATGTGTTATGCATGCTACATGTTCATGCTATGTGTGTTGAATAAGCATTGTGTTATGTCCATACATTATACATGTGTTGTATGTATATACATTGTGTATATGTGTTGTGTGTGTTATTTGTATAATGAAAAAGTTATATTTTTTGCATTTGTGCTGTGTTTGCATGTTATGTGTGTTGTATATGTGTTATGTGTGCCATTACACATATGTGTTGTCTGTTATATGTATTATGTGTATGTATTGTGTTTGTGTTGTGTGTGTGTATTATCTGTGTGTTGTGCATGAATATTTTGTGTGTGTGCATTACCAGTGTGAGTTGTGCATATCTGTTGTATGCATTATGCACATGTACCTTGCATATAATGTGTATGCATTACACATGTGTGTTATGTATTCATGTTGCATGTGTTGTATGTGTGTGCTCTATGTCCATGTTGTTTGTACTTCACACATCTCTGTGAGATTATTAGTGCTATGCCTGTGGGTACTAACTGAAGCATTTGTTTAAAAGATATATAAATCTATATTCAAGAAAAATCAGAACAGAGATCCCATCAGGTAATAAATAAAACAGTAAACATACAAAAATTGGCGAAAAGAGGAAAACATAATAACAGAAAGTGTATTGCTCACTGCAAGTGGTTTAGTAGTGTAAGGACATTCCTAGACTTTAAGCCCAACAAAAATTGAGCAATCACTCAAAAGCCCTCAATCCTTAAAAACACTGTTGAAATCTTCAAACACATTTATATCCTTAATTCTAAAATGAGGGGGAAAAAATCTCATCTTGTGGGCTGTGGCCAAGCAGGTTAGTCGTCTACCCAAAACATATTCTCTCTTCCACAGCCAGAACTGAAAGAGAAAACTGTCCCTTTGAAACCTAAATTCCCAGGCCATTTGTAACTTCTTGCACCCCTGTCTCCAAACACCTCCATCCTGCTTTGGTTATGGCAGTTTTTCTGACTCATGGATATGCGTGTCATTTATCAGGTGGGTTTCAAGAAGCAATTGTCATATTTCATACATTCTCTCTTCCCTGTTGTTTGGGGAAATTTGAAAGATGCTGAAGCAGCCTGATATGACCATGAAGCAAGTGTTGTGCTGACCCATGGGAGACTTTGGCTGCAGTCAGGGTAATGGAAGAGTAGTGGCAATACAGCGACAGCCAGGGACACGGTTATGGTGATGAGGCTGTTCATACCTCCTCCTGAAAGGAGGAGCGAGCATCACCAGACCCTCATCTGAGATACTACCCAAGCTGCATATGTCCTTAGTGGTACTGGCTATATAGAAAGGGGAAGTTGACGGAAGCATTTATCAGTCTTCTTTATATACAGTAGGTATATTTGATACATTGATTAATTCTGTTTCCTTTTACTTTTTAGATTTCTAGCTAATTTCAATCTCTTGTTCACCTATTCGGGGCCCATTTACTTAGAACAGAGGTTTTCAAAGGAGTGTCCCTATTTTCAGAAAGATATGTCAGAATTTTTAGAATGTGTTTTTTCTTGTCATCATGACTAAGGGACCTTCCTGGTATTTACCATACAGGAATGTGCAGGAATGCTGTATGTCTCGTAATGTTATGTACTGCACATCAAGGATCTGTTAAATTATTTTTGGAGGATTTGTGTCAAAGAAAAATGTTTCAGCCCATATTCTAATCCAATTATTAGGATCTCATTTTGGCTGCCCCTACACTCCCATATCCTTGTAATTTCCAATGAGATACACAGCATAGTGTAGAAGATAGGTGGACTTCATTACAAGTCAAAATGTAGCACTCTCAAGGACAATGTCCAGAGAGACTATTGTGTCAATCTTTCTCCAGTTCTGCTAATTTCTGTTATCCTGTTACATGATATTTTAAATTTTAGAAAAGGGCAGTTGTGATATTTCATCTTTCCTTTTACCTATCACTGTTTTTACTTGCAAAATGAGTGTGTTACCAGGGACACAGAAGGTGGAGCCAGAGCTTATTTTCAAAGGAAAAACTAGAGCACACCTTTGGCATGCAGACCTGCTAGCCAAAGAAGTCAAAGAGCATGTCTTGAGACAAAATAGTAAGCTCTGAAATCTCTCCCTTATTGCCTAATGTGACCTTTGAGAATTGTTTTTATTTTGGAAATAGGAATGCTTTTATTTGAGATAGAGAGAATTTACCTCATTTTTTGAAGCCCAGACTTGAATAAAACTGCCTATCTTCTTTTCCAATTTCTGCCTCCTGGCCTATTTCAGAAGAGGCTTAGGTAGTGGAACCTCTAGTACTGTGCAGCCTGGTAACAATCAAATCCTGCAGTTTTAGTTCCGGAGTTTATAAGCTCCTGGTTGTGAGGAAGTGACCTTTCTCAGTGACCTCCAGGCCTGTTGATATCTGACTACATACCTAGTCTTATATGCTATAATATCATAATGTATATGTGTTATAACAATAACCATTAAGAATAAAGAACTTTCTTTAAAAATCTACCAAGATTTTCTTTTGGAAAGTATGCTATAAGTCAACAGTCTTATGGGTAGTGAATTGCTGGTTAAACATTTTCTTTATTGTTCTGTAAGTTTATTATTGCATTCACATTGAGTCTGTGCACAACTTGAATCTGTGCATTATTCTATCTGTCCATTATCAGAGAGTGAAACTGTTGATAATATTTAGGTAAATATTTTCTTTTTTTCTTAAAGCTAAAAATATTTTATTAACTATAATATATTAGTATAGAATATATTTTAAGCGGGTACAAGTGATTCAGGAAAGTAGGGCAGACTGAGGTATAGAAGTCTTTGCATAGAGGCTGCAAAATTAGCATATGAGAAAAAGTTTTTGGCATAGAGGAAGGCTGGAAACCCCAGCTGAGGAAGCTAGAATTAGAACCATTGGCAAGACACAGAAGCACTTGAGTGCCTGAAGGTAACCTGTATGTGGCTTATAATAGTACTAAAGCACATACCTCTTGGTGGAGATTTAATATTCTGAGACATGAAATAATGCATGCGGGTGTACATACAACTAAATGTTGCAGATAGAGCATGTGTGAGAAAGATCACACAATGAAAATTACCCCAAATGTCCCTGCTATATGCATAGAAATCCCATGATTGACATAGTGTTACTGTTTGTGCTATTAAACTCTTCTTCTCTGTTCTGGCTGCTTCCCCGACTTGAGAGTGCACTAATATACTGTTTAATAAACTGTCTCTGCTTCTGCTAGTATCCTTGTGTATCTGCCCAATTCCTTGTTCTGGTACATGTGAACCTGGAGATCCTCTGGGGGTGTGTCCATTAAACCTTGATATCTTCGAGTGTTGCAAGTATCTCGCAATTTACCTTGCATTTTAGTGTTCTTGCACCTAGTCCTTTACATGTGAAGTTCATATAATCAATTTTTATTACAAATTAGCATAAATAACTATAAAATTATTATAAATTGTTTATTCCTTATTTTTTCTTTTATTTTAGTCAAGACATAATAGTGATTTTTCCAAGAGAATAAAACACATTTTTTTAAAAAAGGAAATGCATATCAATCAAATTGCACTACCATTAAAGGATTCCATAGATTTAGTGGCTTAGTAAACATTTATTTTCTCATTATTCTGGAAATTGGAAGTGGAAAGTGAAAGTGCCAGCAGTGTTGTGTTCTAGTGGACTCCTTCGTGGCTTGCAGAAAGATGTCTTTTCTGGGGCTGGGGGAAAAGCTCAATCAGTAAAGTGCTAGCTGTGAAAACTTGGGCTTATAGACCCAGAACTCACATAAATGCCAGCATGGTAACATGTGCTTGTGATCCCAGCACTGGGGAGGCAGAGACAGGTTTTCCTTGGGGAAAAACTAGCTAGTTAATCAAACCAAATCTCTGAGTTCTATGAGTCCCTGTCTCAATGAATAGGGTGGAGAGCAATTAAAGAGCATATTCAACAATGACCTCTGGTCTTCACATGAACATGCACATGCATGCATATGCATAGGTATACATACATGTGAACACACATGATAAATACATGCACTCACACCACACATACAGAGAGAGACAGAGAGCAAGAAAGTTGTGAAGTCTATATTCTTACAGGAGGGAAGGAGGGAAAAGCTTTTCTTTTTAAAGCTACAATCCTATTTAAGTAGTGTTTCTCCCTTATGATTTCATTTGATCATTATTTCCTGAATACCTTGATTTTTCACATGGGGGTTGTGGCTGCAATACATACATTTTAAGGGACACAATTCAACACATAGCAGTTAGTTTATAATACTGTTACTTTAATATAGAAAATTGGATATTTCAATGTAATTGCTATTAAGACAGAGAGGAGTTAAGAGGCACTAATTTAACATCTTGTGTGTATTAAGAACTTCTGTGGCAGATTGGTGGGGATTAGATAAAGAAGAAAAATAATCCTCCCTTAAGGAGTAAAAGTCTTCATTAAAAATGGGCATGTTATAAATGTAATGAAAACCACAGACTTGAAGCTCCTAACTCAGATCTGTGAATGTAGCAGGGTGCTGCTGTCGGTGTCTATGCACTCTCCCTGATCATAGGGGCATGCTCAGTTCATGTCACCCACCTGTTAGTGGGTATCTTCTCCCAAGCACAGTTCCCACACAATATGGATGAGGGTTAGCACAAACGTTCCCCGGTCAGTCACTCTGATGATACTGAAGGTATCTTCCATGCATACCCTGGGAGCTCTAGCATGACTGAGACCCCTTGCTCAGTGGAGTCTGCTCCTAAATGCTGCCTGCATTGGCTTCCTTCCCTTCTAATTCTCATTTCCTGTTTCTAGATTTACTTCCAGAGTGAACTATTTGAACCATGGTCCCTGGTGCAGAGTATTCGAGGCTAAGATAAATCGAATACAGGTGAAATCCATTCAAACATATGCTTTAAACCCTGTTCTCCACCTCTTCCTTACTGTTTTGGGTCTCCAAGAACCATATTTTGCACGCTCTTTTTCCAAATGATAACTAAGTAGTTTGGGCAATGTTAGTCATTGGTAGAATAATAAAGAATGGGAAGAGGGAAAAGCCAGGATATTCCTATATCTCACATGACATTTGGTAGCATTTTTGGCCACCTCTTGGACAGCTTCCAAAGGATAGGCCATTTCTTTACTCTCTAGGTCATCCCTCCAGCCCCAAAGGGCAGCCCATTTCTTTGTGGCTGATGTCCTATCTCACAGCCTCTACCATGATTCTGCATCTTGTAAGACAATTTCTGCATCTTGAGTATAGAAGACCACCCACCTGTTCCTTACTTAATTTCAGCATGGTATATGTAGTGATATTGTATTCCAGCATTGTAATCATCAATGCCACATGAAGTAACAGAATGAGCTAAAAAAGTAGAAAACAGGTAGATGAAGGAGGAACTCAAAAGCATGCTAAGGATAACTGAATGCATCCTGTTCAGTAAGATTTTTTGAATCCATATATTATCTCTTACTTTTGTTTTCTTTGAAACCATCAGAGTACTATTCAAAATAATATGAATCTTTGCTTTCATATTACAAGGCAGTTTTTCCATGTATTTTGGTAACATTTCCTTTTGGGCCACAAAATTATTCTCTACCCTGAGAGATTTAAATGTTTCCTGGGAGATGTGACTCATACCCATAGAACATAAGCAGAAAACAGACAAATAAGTATATGGAAAACAATAAGATGTGATGAGATGGTATCAAGAGTGATGAGGTATAGACCTATTGTTGCAGAACCTGAGGACGGTGATGACACAAACTAACAAGTCAGAAGAATTAGATCAAAGTCACTCATCACTTCAAACTCCAGCATCCTTACAATGCTCCTTGACAGCAGAGAAAATTATAGAACCAAACTCAGATATCTGTGGAGCTACATGGTACTCCACCCTAAATGGCCAGTATTTACCTTTCAATGAAAAAATAAAAAACTCTAAAGTTTGTGATCAAAAATGCTATAATGAATATTTGAATTGAAACAACTGGAAATTATAAGGTTTTTTTAAAAATTTTATTTTATTTATTTGAGAGAAACAGACAGAGAAAGAGGCAGAGAGAGAGAGAGAGAGAGAGAGAGACACGGGGGGGTGCATCGGGCCCTGCAGCCACTGCAAACGAACTCCAGATTCATGTGCCACCTTGTGCATCTGGCTTACCTGGGTACTGGGGAATCGAGCCTTGAACCATGTCCTTAGGCTTCATAGGCAAGCACTTAACCACTAAGCCATCTCTCCAGCCCTAAGGTACTTATTTTTTTCTTTTGTCTTTTCCTCCACACATAAAAAAATCCCAAACAGAAATCTAGAAGCTCCTAAGAGGTCAACACTGAAGTAGACTTAAACACACCCATCACAGATCAGGGAAATTTACAGAAGAGGGGACAAAAAAGATTGTAAGAACCACAGGTTGAGAGGAAATATCCATAGGCATTGCCCCCCACCCCCAAAATGACTGACTGCTGTTCTCACAACTCACCACCCACAACCTCATGGGGAATTCCAGCAATCTCACTGAGAAGGGCCTTCAGTGGAATGGGGCCAGGGAGGAGGGAAAAAATGGTACCAACACATGATGTGTCCATACAAAGTATATACTTATAATAATTTTTAAAAAGTCTACCCTGCAGGATGATTGGCATAAACTGAGGCTGGTAAAGAAAAAAATGTGAAAAGACCAGAAGCTGACAATAGGCACACATAAGTAGCAGTCACTTTATGTTGCCCTATTGGCTACAAGAGTTGCTAAATTAGCTAACAATTATTTTAGTCAGAATGTATTAAAACAAAAATGGGAGGAAAATCTCTGACACTATAGTTGTTATTTTATTTCCAATACCCATCAACATGACCAAACCTCAGTGGAAATCATGATTACCGTGACTAAACTCAAGCAGCTTTGGCAAGAGCTAGGTTTGATTGGTATGGACATGGAGGGGGTTGCACAGGCCGGCCTTGCAGTTGAAGTTCCTAATGCTTTCAGATCTTTACATCCCAGCACACTCTGAACTCCATAGGTTTTTAAAAATTTATTTATTTATTTATTTGACAGAGAAAGAGGATGAGAGAGAGAGAGAATGGACGCTCCAGGGCATCCAGCCCTGGAGCAAATGAACTCCAGACTTGTGTCCCCTTGTACATCTGGCTAACGTGGGTCCTGGGGAATCAAACCTTGGTCCTTCGGCTTGGCAGGCAAACACCTTAACCACTAAGCCATCCCTCCAGCCTGAACTCCACAGTTTTTAAAGAATGCTTTGTTTTGTAGGAGATTAGCAATTTCCCTAGTATTGCAATATGATGTTTTCCCAGATGGGCTATCAAAAACTAGGGCATTGAATTGCATGCTTTGCCTTCTGACTTGCAATACCAAGTGGCCTTGCACCCTTCTTTGCTGAATTCACTGAGATTCAATATAAGCTTAATAGGCTTTCATTAAAATGATATAAAGTTAAGGGACTGTAAGAATGCCTATCATTTTATATCTAGCCATAAGAGGGCTTATACAAATTAAGTCTGATTTTGGTTCTAAAAAAGAAGCACAGTTTACTTTTGTTCTGGAGTGAGCACTAAGTGACCTTAGATCTGCTCATTTCCTTGTCATACTTCAAGGTATGCAGTGGTGTGAGGGGAGGATAAGAAAGGAGATAGTCAAAGAAAAGTGTAAGGTAGGGTGACTCAGTACAAAACCAGTGTAGGTTCACTTCTCAATAAGTTAAAAGTCATTTTGGATCTGCAGGTATGGTTCAGTGAGTGTCTTCTGGTCAGTAATGAGGGCCTAAGAGGGTCTAAGACCATCCAAGTGTGATTCCTCAATACTCATCTAAACATCTGGGCATGGCCCTCTCCATCTGTAACTTCAGTCCTACAGGGGTTGAGGATGGAGAGAAGAGAGATACCGGGGAATTGCTGGGGCTTGCTAACCCACCCCCCAAAAAATGGTGAAAACTCAGCTCTGGGTTGAGTAAAAAATTTTGTCTCAAGGAGACAGGTGAATGAATAAGAAGAAAACACCAGAAATTCTCCTCTGGCCTATGCACATGGATATACACAGGGTATATGCATCTGCACACACATATGTTCATTACACACACCTCATACTACACACCACACAACATATACTCACACACAGAGAAACAAATTTGAATAAGGGCCATTTTCCTCAGAGAAAGTCTGGATAGCCAAGTCTCAAAGTGACCCCAGGTCTATGTTTTACTCCCCATTCTTAATTCAGTTTTCTACCTTGCATGTATATAAATGTCATCTGGAAAATGTGAAAAATATGAATTTCTTAGGCTCCTTAAGTCATAATTGTGATACAAGGCCAGGTCCTGAAAGCTGTGTTAACACATTGGATTAATTTTGGTAAAACTTCGAATTTCCAAAAGTTTATGGTTCTCTGCAAAACAAAAATCTGTGTTGAGCTGGAGAGATGGCTTAGCAGTTAGGGCACTTGCCTGCAAAGGCAAAGGACTCAAGTTTAATTCCCTAGGACCCACTTAAGCCAGATGCACAAGGTGGCACATGCATCTGGAGTTCATTTGCTGCAGCTGGAGACCCTGGTGTGCCCATTCTTTCTGTCTTTATCTGCTTCTCTCTTTCTTAGCTCAGTAGGCAGCACATCAGTCTCATAATCTCTCTCTCTAATCAATAAAAATTCTTTCTTTAAAAAATCTGCTTCAGTAAGATTGCGATATAAGTTAAGTAATGCCAACATCTTAAGGAGAAGAAGGCCCTTGATAATATCAGTTCCTTCTCTGTGCTCTACCAACAAGGATATTGAAGAGACTCTGAGTGAGAAGCCAAACTTAACACTTCTCCTACTATGGGTCTCCCACATTCAGATGACCACATGGAGGCCAGGAGGTAAGAATGTTTAGTCTCAGAAGTTTCTGAGATGAGAAGAAACTAGTAAGACTATTTTATGTGTGGTGTGTGTGTGTGTTAATGATGAAGTGACTGCTTTAGCTAGATCTTTTCTTTCTGTTAAGTAATTGTAGTATCTTTCATCAAGGCCTTTAACTATTTTCTGCACTTCTAGGCTTTCTTGCTTCATAGGAAATTATTAATTTGTATCATAGAGCTGATTGAGGAACATGATTTTACATGATCACCAAGCACATTATAACACAGAAATATTTTAAAAATTTTAAAAACTAAAGCATCATTGTTAGAACTCATTATTTGTCTAAGACAGTTTTTCACTATGTAGTTCAAGCCATATTCACACTCACAATCCTGCCTGTGCCTCCCAAGTGCCTGAATTACAAGTGTGCACACAACTAGGACATGGGCCAAAATGTGTTCATATCATATTATTAAACAGGCTCATTAACTCTTGAGTGTTGACAATTTGCCAATAAACTAATAGCTTTCATTAAATGAAGTCCAGGAATATTCTTAATCAATCAGAAAGAATTTATTGATCTTTTGTGTCATGTGGCTTGTGTGTGATAGGCATACTATATATACTGGCTTCATTTATAATCTTTTGAATTAAATTAATTTTTATATATCCCATATATGTGTACAGTATATTTGTTCACATTCACTCCCATTTCCCTCTCTTGTCCCCCTCCCACTGAATTCCTTCCTTTTCCCAACTAATCATTATTTCATTCTCATGTCTTTGTGGGAGGTTATCAAATAAGTTTAATTATGATTGCTTGTATGAGGATGGGTGGGAGCTTAGTTACCAGAGCAAGGACAACTTGCTCTTTCCTTTGCCCCAGCAACCATTAACTGTCACTAATTCCTCAGGGAACCCCTCCCTATTACATGATAGAATGCTGACAGGCTCAATCTTGTGCAGATAACTGCAGCTGCTGTGAGTCTACAAGTACATCATCCATGTTACATCCAGAGAACAGTGTTCCACAACACTCCTCCCCTTCCATGTTGTCTTACATTCTTTTCTATCTTCTGTAATGTTTCATGAGTTTTGAAGGGGGTGATATGGATAACCCATTTAGGACTTAGCACTCAATGGCCCCTTCATTCTCAAAACTTTGTCTGTACTAACTTCCGCCCACTGCAAAAAGAAGCTTCTCTGACCAAAGCTGGTAGCAGCACTAATCTAGGAGCATGAACATAAATACTTAGAAGACAATTTGAGAACACATGTCTGTTTAGCAAACAGCAATGGCAGGATCACCACTAGGGCCTATGAACTCTCTAGCCATTGGCTTTGACCAGATTTACAGTACCAAGTATGAATTTTCTTCTGTGTTAAAGGTCTCGAAATTAAATCAGAAAGCATTTGATTACCCATAACAGTCACACCACCACTATTGTACCAGGACAATGCCCTAAAGAGATTTTTTTAATTTTTTAAATTATTTTTTATTTATTTTTGGAGAGAGAGACGGAGAGAGATAGAGAGGGAGAGGGAGACAGAGATGGGCGTGCCAGCAGTCTCTCAGCTGCTGTGAATGAAATCCAGATGTGCGTGCCCCCTTGTGGGCAAGTGCAGCATTGTGCCCTTGTGTCACTTTGCATCTGGCTAAACGTGGGACCTGGAGATTGGAACCGCTGGACATTGGAACCAGCGTTCTTAGGCTTAGCTGGCAGGCGCCTTAGCCGCTAAGCCATTTCTCCAGCCCCCTAAAGAGATTTTGTGAGGACAAAATTAGATAAGATTGTGGCATGATATCTTATATATGTTTATTTTTCTTATGTGATATTCAATACACCCAGTGACACCCACATACACATACATACGTACATACATACATACATACATACATACATACATACATACATACAGAGAGAGAGAGAGGGAAAGAGAGAGAGAGAGAGAGAATTTTAAATAGTACCTGTGGTATTACCTGTCATTTTTTTTCAATGAGAAAATTCCCCCAGCTCCAGGTATATAAAATAGGTATAAAAATAAAATATTTACTATGAAAAATCATAAAGTTATTTTAAAATAATACTTTTGAATTCATATAATTTTACCAGCTAGTAAAGACCAAAGCAAATTTGTGTACTAATGAGGTAGATGGGCTTATTTTCACATGAAGAATTAAATCTTTCCTGAAAATTTAATACTCCAACATACAAAGCATTTTTAATGGTTTTCAGACCTGGTCAATATTTTGACTTTAAAATTGGCAATACTGAAACTACCACTTCACACAATGTTTTACAAAATTGCACAAGTATGTTTAGGGTCATTTCAAAAATTACTAGAAATTCTGTCCCAAGATATACTATTTTGATACTTACATGCTAAAGAATGATGGTAAGAACATATGAAATGTCTTTAGAAAGCTTTTCATGCACAGTGAAATACTGTGATTCATAATGCATAGTAGGTCTTGAATCTGAGCACAGAAGCTTCAGGCAGTATTCACTGGTGTCGTGTGGTGTGACAGCTTGGTCAGTGCTAAGTATACATACTGTGTGTTCAGGCCAAGATGGCAGTAATGTTTTTAGTACAACACAGGCAAGTGCTGCCAGAAAAAACTCATATTTATTACATTCTTTATTTTGGATTAATTTTTTGTCTTTACACATTCAGAAACCTTTTTGTGTTGCCCCCCATAGTTGGCTATGTAACCCTATATGGGTTTTGAAGTATCATAAAGCAAGCACAAGAATCTATGGTTTTGTTTTTCCTACAAATAAACACAGTTCCCATTTGCCTTACACATTTTAAGCATACCATCACATAAGGTGTTATTAGAGAATTTAAAGATGAATATTTTTCCTGATATAAATATCTATTATCTTTTTCTATGTGTGATAAAATAAACAGCATTCTTTCAATGATAAACAGGACACCTAAATGCTATGGCCTTCCTATGAGATTTTTGTGAATGTCTCTAGTGTAATGAAATATGGGGGGGTTGTTGTCTGTGTACTTGAAACAAGGTGTCACTATGTAGCCTAGACTGGCCTTAAACTCACAATCTTCTTGTCTCTACCTGGCAAGAGCTCAGATTAGAGGTGTACCCCAAAATACAGCTGCATATGGAACTTATAAATAATATCTTCAATGAAAAATTAGGTGGCACTCATGTGAGCAGCCAGACCTCTAACTCAATTGCTGTAGACATTCATGGGATCTGCTGGTTCCTAGTCTTGGATTGAGGAATGAGTTGGAACTCAAGAGTGTTCACCAGAGCCAGATTTTTCTCACAGTCTATAGCTATGCAGTTTGAACGCTGGGCAACTTTGTATGGAGAGGCTTCCTTCTGAAGCATAAAGTCACTTGAAGCTATAAAAAGAGGGAATATCTCGGGGATCATGTCTTAATTGTTCTTGGATCACATGATATTTCTGACTCAGTCACTGAAACCAAAGATATGGAAGTCACTCACAAATTAAAGGAATCAGGGTCATCCAAGAACTGAGAGGAGATCAGCTCTCCAAATGCTACATGGCAGGTAAATAAGGGTTATGTCAGAAAGACAGCTTGACCCTGGAGAAAAGACTAAGAAATAGTTACCATTATTCAAAATCCCAATCCTCATGAACATGTGATTTTTTACTGAGAACACACGTGTCAGTATGTTGCCTGCCACTTATCTTTGCTATAGGCAGAGATCTTACCTTACTTATGTTAGGCTAGGGAAGACAGACGAAAAAGTTCAAAAACAATGAAACTTATCCTCAAGGATTGCTCTGTTACTCTTCATACAAGCAGAGCAATTTGTGAAAACATGAAGTTATATGGTAAATGGAGTGGTACAAATCTGGAAACACTTTACATTTCTAGCTTTTCCAAACATTATCAATAAAGCATTTTGACTTGTGTACTACAGAAATATTTTAAATGATGAAGAATTTCACACTGAAATTCCAAAGTCAGATTGAGAAGACTATAAAATAGCACACTTTTTATAGTAAAGCAAAACCAAGGCTGAGTTTATTTCTTTAGCAATCATTATTGATATAATATCTTATATATATCTATACCTGAGATATTAAGAGGATATACAGCCAAATACAAAATAAGTAATAAATAACCATTATTTTATTACCATAATGTGGGCTAGGCAGTTTGATTTGGCATTCAGTCTCTTTCCCCAAATCAGTACAGATCACATACATGATAGTCTGACATAGTGATGAACCCACATTCCAGTACACACTTATACCACCACCATCACACACTTCTCTGTAGAGCTGGCTACAGATCCAAAAGCCCATGAATCCACAGCCTTCACGGCCCACACTCCAGTGGAGGAGAAATGCTGCCCATCCCATAGCAGACAGTTCCAGCTTTCTCCTGGCCACACACCATTTGCTTGAGTAGGTGGTATCAACCCCTTAATCAGCATGATTCATTTCCTTCCCTGTTTTGAATCAGAAAAGAATAGAACAAACCTCTAGGCATAAGTTGCTAATGCCATTGTAGGGAACTTTAGGAAATACACATTAAACATTCAATTGAATTGTAGAGAAGGATTTCTTTCTGATGAAGGCACTTTGTCATTCTTTCCGAAATTGTCACAGATCTGCTAATGACCAAATTGAGATATAAGACAAATCAATCATGAGAATGACCAAATGTTGCCTATAAGTCTCTTTCCCTCTGAAGGGCCTTTCTGATGACTCTGTTATTAAAAAATGTGGTCCACTCTCAACAGTATCCTCTCCTAGCACTTTTTTGTGTCTGGGTGTGATTTCTGTCTTTGCAAGCAAGCTGGAAATAGCCTCTTCTCGCCAATGTGTACATGTGCTTGTGGGGGTGGAGAGAGAAAGACATGAAAAGCAAATGGAGGCAGATGGGAGCAGATCCACCTCCACAATTCACCAGGTTTGCAAGGGCACACTAGGCACTCTTAGGCCCAATATGCCCATTTTGGTCTACCCACTTCTTCTGGCCACTACCGTGTAAGTCTCAGCCTGAATTTCCACCCTTCTTTGCAGTAGGAGGGTAGGCGAGTAGGAGGCTGTTTTGGCTAGAATACGATAGACACACAATGTTGCAAAGTACAACACCTACTGTAAGTCCCCTTGTGCTGGTTATCTCCAGACTGCTCTTGATATTCCCTCAGTTTGCTTACAGAGGGAGAAGATGCATCATTGAGAAGACACATGGGACTAGTTGAATGTCTTCCTCCATGGCCTGTCACTGCTGAAGTGCTACATTTTGTAAGTGGTACTTTTTCTTTCTCTTCCCTTTCCTTCCTTCCCTCTCTTTCTCATTCGCTCTCCCTCTCTCTTAATTCAAGGTCTCACTCTCACCCAGAATCACCTAGAATTCATTCTGTAGCCAAGGATAGCTTTAGCACAGGGATCCTCCTCCTTCAGCCTCCCAAGTTCAGAGATTATAGGCCACCATAGTAGGCTTTTTCCCCCTCTATCCTTTTATTTTCTTTTCTACTTTTTTCTTTCCTTACTCTCTCCTTCCTTCCTTTTCCCCCTCCTCCCATTTCTTCCTCCCTTCCTTCCTTTCCTCCCATCTCTTCCTCCCTTCCTTCCTTCCTCCCTTTATGTGAAAGACACAGTTAAGTGGCAGCAAAAAGGACTCAAGGGATGGTATTGTTTCAAATACAATATGGCAGATGCAAGGGCAATCTGGCTACAACATCTGTCACCCCATGGATTGCCAGGGTTGATTCGGCTGATCTGGCTATCAAGGCGGGTGTCCCTTTCCTCCCTCACTGCTCCATGTGCGTCCCTCCTGAAGCTGCATGCTTGGCTGAAGAGGACAACCTTCTTGAATAGAGGAGGATCAGTCTTTGGTCAAGGATATACGAGTAGCTGTGTTCCCCTGCTAGAACCTCCAAACAAGCTCTCAAATACAACATGACCATATCCACAATAATAATTTTAAAAAGCTACAAAATCAGTTAAAATACAATGTTTAGTTAGCACCTTATGTCACAAATTCCCACTGTTATATTGACTATGAAAATAAGTATCCTGATAATTTCAGTCTAGTCTAGAAAGACTGACAGAGACTTTTATGAATTTTCCCTCCACATTTTTATTCTTCTTATAGAGCCAACTATTAACTCATGAAACAATCATCCAAACCAATCCAGCTGACTTGTGCTCGGGCTGGGGAATCTGAGGATATTGCCAGATAGGAAGTGAGAACTTATCCCATGGCTTCCAAAGAGATATCCATGAGGTAATATGCTGGCTGTCATTGATATTTTACACTCAAAATGCTCAACCTTATGAGTGTGAGAAAGGGATTGTGTAGTCAAGAGTGTAAGATGACTCAGCTGGAACACCCAACTGTGCAAAGTCATTACCAAGCACTGTCTCCAAGGCATTCTGGCTTTTCTCTGAGGTCTGTGTCACCTTTACAGTGTTTACACTTTTCTTAGTAAAATAGCAGTCATAGAGTAGACTAACTGTAGGAGAGTCCACCAAATAAAGCTGAATTTCTTGCGTCACCAGTAGAAACAAATGCGGTTAATCTTTCCCAGAGTCTCAGCCTTAAAAAAGTAATGAGAGTCAAGAATGTGGACTAAACTGAAGGGATAGAAACTTGAAGACTAGCCAGGAAGGGTCAATCATGTTACAGAGAACTAAGAAACTGGGAGGTGGACAAGGTATCCCAAAAATGACTTCAGTTATTAAGGAGGGCCAACTTCAGCTTCTGATGAATTGATCATGACACTGTAAATGAAGTTACTAAAAACACAATGAGAGCTAAATCAGCATTTCAAAGACAATCTCCTTGATTATTTACACACATAATATGTAGTAATACTAATGTAATCATAAGACTGAAACACTCCCTTAGCGAAAATCCCAGGGACAAGGAGAGCAGGGGTGAGAATACACAGAGCTAAGTGACAGGCAGGGCCAGTCATTGGAAGTACTTTGAGAGGGGAAAAGGTGGTGACATTTGAGGCTTTTGTCAGGCTAGCAGTCATTTGGCCCTTAATCTGCAGCTGTATTTATTATGTCTCTGGTTTCTTGCTTTTTAAGCTAAGAAAATAGAAAATTTGAAGGTATAAATGTTTTGCTGCATGTGAAATTAAAAGGAGCAAAATATTTCAAATGTCTATCCTGCTGACTTTGCCTCTTGTGACATTATTATTTGAGCCAAAGCTCTTCAGTTTGCAAAAAACAGATACCCAAAATTGAGACCAAGTAACCTGGGGCCTACAGGAGCCTAAAGCTGTCCCATAGGTTCTCATACAGAGCCAGGAATGGAGATTGAGTCCAGTGTACCTGACGGGAACTGATCATAGGAGTACATTCCTCCCCTTACCACATAAATCATTTTTTCTCTCTAGTGACAATCTTCCTGTGACTCAACTCTCCTTTGACGTTGAACTTCTATGTGCCATAACAAGCTGGCAGTTTTCTTCTTGTTTCCTTAGCAAAAACTTCAAAGACAATGAAAGCAAGAGTGAAAGAGACAGAAAGACACAGACAGAAGCAAGACAGAAAAGAAAATGGAAAGACGTTCTAACTGACACATATCACTGACAGCCATAGGTCTCCAACCTGTTTTCTACTGTTTCTTGTGTCTATCATTTCTCCACTCACCTGGTGTCAAGATGATGGCAACAACCTAGAATAAAGCATAAGCATTGGGGGCAACATGATTTAGTTCATGAATGTAACCTCATCAATGCATGTCAATATATGAGGGCCAGCCCCAGTCACAGAGAGGGAAGATAGTAATAGTAATTACATTTATTCCAGTATCTATTAAAGAGCCATTTGTGCTTGAGATGGATGCTCCTGTGTGCCTTTAGCAGATCAGGTGATTAAGGCACTAGGAAGGCAATAAATAGTCTGCCCAACTTTATATAGCTCAGAATATGCAAAATGGATTCCAATTCCAAAACCTCTCATCAGAGTGAATGCTCTGAAACCAAATGTGTACATCTGCCGCTGTTACACTTCCTCACATTTGCAGGGTAGAAACAATGGGACTGTAAAGATGCAATGGCTGGGATGTAGTCTATTTGTATGATGGGCATCTGTGTTACTATCTTCTCTTTCATCAGAAGACTCTGTTCATTACAGAGGCCACAACTATGCATCAGTAGCTGGCAAGGCCCTTCAGCCTGGTTATTTAAAGCTTGGGGAGACACAGCTATGGACCAATCATTCCCATATTGTCTTAGTTGATTTGGGATTAATACAGAAGAGTTGAGCAGTTGCTGCAGAGATCAGATAGCTTACAAAGCCCAAAGCTTTTGTTATTTGGCTCTGTACAGAAAATTTGCTAATTCCTAGATTAGAGAATAATACTTAATAGTCAATACACAACTTCAGACTTGCTATTATCAAGCCAGTCCCTGTATCCTGTGCCAGCTGACTGACATGTAGCAAAGAAATAAACCTTCAAGGTATTCCTATGATCTCAAAGTGCCCATCAATATTAAGTCAGATAAAAAGATAGAAACACTAATAAATCAATGGTTTTAGCTAAGGAAACAAGAGTATCAAGTCACATTTGGAAACTAAGCATTCTCAAACTTGGGGTGACACTCTTTTATTTGACCATGGGAATCACTTAAAGAGTTTCTTTTTTCTGAAGACTCTACAATGTGGCCCCTGTAGTGTTCCACACTACATTATACCTAACTCTGCTACCTAAATTAACCAAGTCTAATTTACCAAATTTATCATTATAGGAGGAAGATTATAGATGGGAAAGAATGACCTAAATAATCTTCAGGAGAAATCAGTGTGTAAAAACGGAAGGGGGGCAATGATACAGGGTGTGTTCCTCATTCTGGTACATTTAGAAATTTTATTTCAAGAAAACCTTAAATCTCATTATTTTGTTCTTAAATGCCAGGTACAAAATGACCACAGCATACCAATTTTAAACTTGGAAAGACACTTTTTTCAAGTGTCTGACCTTAGCCAGGCACAGAGTGCGCTGAAGGGCTGCAGCACAGCACAAGCAGAATAATACCCATTGCTTATCTGAAAGGAATATTGTGCATGCAGATTTCCAAGACACCCACACCCCTGAAATAATGCCAGAGAGTTAATCAAATACTTTTCTGCCTGCACAACTGTGATACCTAAAGCTGCTAGAAGCATAATTTTTAGACATCCGTGGGAGGGATTCTTTTTTGTAATTCCACATTTCTTCTACTCCCACCACATGTCTAGGCTTGCTTTCCAGAGAGACACACATTGCTACCTTTGCAGGGCTTTTTCTTATTATTCCTTTTCTTTCCTTTCCTTTTCTGTCCTTTCCTTTCCTTTCCTTCCTTCCTTTCTTCCTCTCTCTCTCTCTCTCTCTCTTTCTTTCTTTCTTGTTTTGTTGGACAGTATGAGGAGCCTTATGAGCTGAGCCTTCTAGTGCCAACTGAACACGATAGTGAGGAGGTGCAGGATACACTGAAAGGGCATAAGCGAATCCAAATGCAGTTCTTTCTAAATGAACTTCTCTTGCTCCCCCTGCCATGAAGCATCCAAATGGAAACAGTTAACTCTCCACGAACTCTCATATCATCTGTTGAATGAATGTCTACTGTAAGCCACACACTTGGATGATGATAGGTGATTGGGAGGAAATTCTGCAATTGGGAAGACAGTATCCATGGTTTAACTAGATAGATGGTAAAATATTACAAGTGGACTTGGCATTGTGATAGAGAAAATGAAGCCCATGGATGTGTGGAGGGAGCTCAGAGTACGTCTCCTCCAGGAAGACATGCTTAAGCTGATGTATTAAAACATGAATGAGATTTAGCCAGGAAAGGAGAATGGAGGAATCTGTTTCAGCCACAGAGAACAGCACTACAAGACCCAGAGGAGAGAGGCAGCATTTAGGAACACAAGATTCATCAGGGTACTAGATGCATGAACTTGGTGGTAAGAAAGATATGGGTCTGGATCTCAACATTTCATGCCTCAGTTTCTTCATCTGTAAAATGAAGGTAAAAGCAGTACCTCCTAGAGTTCTTAAGAGAATTAAACAAATACAATCCATGTGACATGCGTGTGTATGTGTGTGGTCATTTATTACTACATTATTTTGGTATAATTTACTATTTACATTGCTACATTTAAATATTAAAATGTTATAGTATAGTTAAACTCCCAGTTCTTTTAAGTCTCCACTGAAAAAGCAGGATTAATCATATACCTGTTCTACTGGGTTTGTATAAATATTAAATAAGATTTAAATAAGATAATGCCTAGCTCTGTATTTCAACTATAAAATGTTCTGGTAAAGTCAATATTAAAATTTTTAAAAATCAGAGGGTTTTTTTTTTACATGAAAGAATCTTAGGCACAATAGCATTTAGAATATTGATCTTGACATTTCTGCTTGTTGTTCTTATAGTGTTGGGGACTGAATGCAGGGCCTTGAACATACTAAGCCAGCACTACACTGAACTACTTACCAAGCCCTTAGCAGATTTTTACACATCCTTTTGCTTGTTGCTTTGAGCACAAATGAGTACGTTGAGTTGTGGCATAAAGGGCACACTCAAGGAAAGAAATATGAGGAAGGGATGTGCTATGCAGATGTGTCTTATTTTAACAGTTAAGTGAAACCTTTTCTAGACTCTTCTGAGAGACATCCACCTACAACAAACTAGTCAAAAGCCCCCATGTGACTATCCTTGCTTCAAGGGAGAATGGAAAGTGAGTGTGTATGTATGCACATTGTCAGTACACAATTGAATGTCTTGTCAATAGAAAATACATGTCAGGTACCACTAATCCAGAATGTCTGCCATCAGTACTTTTTGACTCTCCATGTGCTACATAAAAATTATTCTTCAAGTTTAACATAGCATTTATCATTAATGACTTTATCTTCACTCAATAAGGCAAGACAGACATAGATAATTTAGATAGCATAACTCGGTCATTTGCTCATGAGAGAGAATTAAAAGATGGTCAGCTTGATTGTAGTATATTTTTCATTCAAAGAATGTCTGAAAACTATGGGCAATTATTATAGTAGAGTTTATTGCTGTTGGGGGTGGTGGTGGATGGGTTCTTCTTTTTATTGTTGCCTTGCTTTTGTTTTTGTTTGAGATGGGGTGACATGATATTGCCCAGGTTCACCTTGAACTTCTGTGTTCAAGTTATCCTTCTGCCCCTGAGTAGCTGAGCAGGTCCTGAGTAACTAAGATTATAGACAAATTCTTCCATCTTTGACTCGTGATTGGACTGTATTTTGAAACTATATGCTTTCCCTTACTTTGTTCTCCAAAGCCGCAACTCTGGCATTTAACTTTTTCCAAGCTTACTGATTTGGGATCTTTCTGTCTTTGTTATGAAGGCATTTAGTGCTATGATTTTTCCCCTAAGGACTGCCTTCATTGTGTCCCATAAGTTTTGGTATGATGTGTTCTTGTTGTCATTCAATGCTAGAAATTTTGTAATTTCATTTTTTATTTCATCCACAACCAATTTATTGTGTAAAAGTGTGTTGTTCAGTTTTCAGGAGCTGGAGGGATACCTGGCATACCTTTTGTTGTTAATTTCTAGCATTACAGCATTGTGATCTGATATCATGCAGGAAATTATATCAATTTTCCTAAAAATATGGAGGCAGGTTTTGTGACCCAATAGATGATCTATTTTAGAGAAGGTTCCATGGGCTGCTGAGAAGAATGTGTAATCTGTAGATTTGGAGTGGAACATTCTGTATATGTCTGTTAGGCCTAGTTGCTCTATGGTGATATTGAGCTCTCTTACTTCCCCATTAATTTTCTGTTTGGATGATCTGTCTATTGCTGATAGTGGAGTATTGAAGTCCCCAACTCTGATGGTGCTGGTGGTTTTTTCTGTTTTGTTGTCAAGTAGGTTTTGTTTTATGAATTGTGGTGCACCTGGGTTTGGTGTGTAAAGATTGGTGATTATGATATCCTCTTGTTGGATTTTTCCCTTGATAAGTAAAAAGTGGCCTTTTTTGTCTTTTTTTTATTACTTTTGGCTTGAAGTCTATTTTATCTGATATTAGTATAGCAACGCCTGCTTGTTTCTTATTTCTGTTTGCGTGGAATATCATTTTCTACCCTTTTACCCTGAGGAGGTGTCTATCTTTAGTGGTAAGGTGGGTTTCTTAAAGACAGCAGATTGGGGGATCTAATTTTCTGATCCATCCTGTCAGCTTATGTCTCTTGATGGGTGAATTAAGGCCATTAATGTTAAGATTAATAATTGTGAGGTTTGATTTAATCCCTGCCATGTAGTGGTGGACTTTGAGAGGTTGTTTTGTTTTTAGTGCCTTCTCTGAGTTTGGTTATTGTGATCTGCTTCTTATAGGTTCTTTAGGTTGGTTATTTGATTCTTCTGTGTGGAGAATTCCCAGAAGTACTCTCTGTAGATTTGGCTTTGTGATCATATAGTTGTACAGCTGGGTTTTATCATGGAAAGTTTTTCTTTCACCATCTATTATGAGTGATATTTTTTCTGAGTAGAGTAGTTTGGGTTGGAAGCCATAAGTTCTTAGACTTTGCAATGTTCCATTCCAGGCCCTTCTGGCTTTGAGAGTTTCCATTGAGAAGTCTGAAGTAATTCTGATGGGGGTTCCTTTGTAACCTTTGTAATGCGTTGTTTCTCCCTAGCTGCTTTTAGGACTTTCTCCTTGTTATCGATATTTAAGGTTTTAATGATAATATGTCTTGGAGAATTTCTCCTTTGGTCCAGTCTGTTTGGAGTTCTGTTAGCTTCTTGTACCTTGATGGGGCTTTCTTTTGAGAGACTGGAAAAGTTCTATTCAATAATTTTGTTGAATAAGTTCTCCATTCCTATGGTCTGAATTTCTTCCCATTCTGGCATTCCCATGATCCTAATGTTGGAACGTTTAAGGCTATCCTACATTTCCTGCATGTTCTGTTCGCAAAAAAATTTAAACTTATTGAAACTTTTGGATTCATGTGCTGTTTTTTCTGTTCTGTCTTCCAGTTCTGAGTTTCTATCTTCCACATGGCTGGCTCTATTCCGAAAAGCTTCTATAGAGTTTTAGGTTTGTTCAATTTGGTTTGTATTTTCTACTGTTTTTTTATGTATAGTTTCCAATCCTCTGTCGAGTTCCCTTTTCACATCATTTTCTGATTTTTTTAGTGTTTCTTGGAATTCATCCTTGCATTTATTTATGTCTTCATTGAGCTTAGCCAGCTGGTTATTGAGGTCCTCTCTTTTTTCACTCTCCTTCAGGTCACTTAACTGTTTTTGGAGCCCTTCCTGATTCTTTTCTACTAGGACTAATCTTACAAGAACAGCATTCATACAACTATTGGTCCTTTGTTGATTTTCCAAGCCCCTGTATTAATCACTACGGTTCTCTTACATCATCCTTTTTCTAGTGCTACCCCACAAATTATGCTTCTTGTGTGAGTGATTCTATCTTTAGCTTCTTAAAGTCTTCTTCTCCACCAGAAAGACAATGCTGCTAATGAAGTAAAAGCAAACAGTTGGTTTAAACCTTAAAGCCCTGAAGTTCTGCTTCCTTGGCATCATGCTTGTCCACAGTCTTCTCCAGAGGCTGGCTCTGTAGGGAGAAGGGACTCTGGCCAGGGCATTTATGACTAGGGGCTGGCCAACTTCATGAATGTAATGTAATGTCTTCACCTCCTCTTTTCTCTTTCCCTTTCCTCAGTGCCCTGTCTTTGTTGATTTCAGGGTTTAGAACTGGGGGTGGAATGAGGGATGAGGAAGTCCATATTTACTATCAGGAATAGTATAGTAAGACAATATGGCATCATTGTTTTGGCCCAAGATATATGAGGCTTGTAGTATGCATCTTCACTAAAATCAGTTATTTAACATCCACTTTAAACAAAACTTCAGGTAACTCTCCATGCCTGGTTTTCAGTAGATATTTTGCTTTGAAATAATTTGAGCTCAGTTAATCTCACAGAGCTGATGATATTTATTTGCCCCAAATTGTGATTTTTTTTTTTTTTAGCCCTATTGCTGCAGAGGTTTGCAAGAATTGCCATTTTGCATTGGGGGCTGTGGTCAAGTTCCTAGCACCAGTTCTGATTAGGTGCTAGTCTCGATGACCCACTGGTCTAGAAAACCCACTTATGGAGGATGCTGTGGTGAGGGATCTTTTGAGAATGACAACTTCACAATTCAACTTAAGAATTTTCAGGAAAGAAAATGTCAAAGGTCAGAGAGAAAATATAGCCAATGAGAATAATAGTTGAAACACAGGAATTGGATATATACACATGTGAGTCCTGATTCTATGCAGCAGCTATGCAAGTCAGGGTAAATTACTTATCTCTTCAGCCTCATTTTCTCCATGTGTTGAAAATAAATGAGATAATGTTAATATTTGACAGGATGGAGTATATTGCAAGTAGAACCTGGTGCAGTAAGCAGCTGCCATTCCTAATACAGAAACATGGCAAAGGCCTGAAAGGGTATAAATTGAATATGGAAATCTGTTACCAAAAACAACAGTCTATATTAGAGATGATCTTCTCCAGGCTTGTTGGATGTTTTATTGTTTTCTCTTCCCCACCAGCCAGACTACTCTGAAATATCTTTCCTGTATCAGCAGTCTGAAAAAGCTTGTGCCCTGATTAACTCATGGGAAACTTTTGGTGACAGGGTATAAAAGTTATGACAGTTCCACCCATAAGGTTTTTATCTAGTTGGGTAGACTGACTGAAGGATTATCCAGGTCCCGCTCCATTGTCAATCATTAGACTAGAATATTGCCTGATATATCTGCAGGAGAGCTTTCTGGGTCTGATTTTCAGACAGCAGAGAATTTACTATCAGCAGCATCTTCTTCATGGGCCACCTTGGCTGCTAGCATGTCAGTTTGAGTGGATTAGCTACAATCTGAGACAAGAGCAACTGTACTCGTATAATGGAGCCCAATAGGACAAGCTGAAGCTTTCCAATGAGATGAGTGATCAAAGACATCAAAAGATAACTCAAGACAGGCGTGGTGGCGCACACCTTTAATACCATTACTCGGGAAGCAGAGGTAGGAGGATCACCGTGAGTTCGAGGCCACCCTGAGACTACATAGTGAATTCCAGGTCAGCCTGAGCCAGAGTGAGACCCCTACCTCAAAAAACAAAAAAAAAAAAAAAACAACTCAAATTTTATTACCATGTATAACACTTTTCAGCTTCATGATATTTACTTTAACTAATCTGCCTGGACCTTTGCCTACATTGGTAAAATTGGTATGGTTTTCCCATGTTCATTGCAATAGCTACATCTGCAGGCCAACTTCCTTCAACTTGTCTTGCCTGAGACAAGAACAATCTGTCAACTAGTTTATTAAGACCAAATTAAGGATGTTTCAATAAAGTGTTTAAATCTAAAGTATTTAACTGTTACACTCATTGGGCATTGCTCCATGGAGAGGAGAAGGTAATGAGGAGACTGAGTTCCAATTCTTTAGAAGAAGGATGACCTGCAGAAAGAAGGTGTAACTCTATCACTGAGCAATACATACTTGAAAGAATCTTTAAAGGAAAATGAATTTTACTTTTTTTATTCAATATAGATTTTGAGTTTTCAAAGCAGGAAAGTTGGTTGACTAATCCAATCTGAGTTGTGAAACTTTTGATAAGCTGAGCATCCATACTAAAAGCCTCTCATTTCTCTCACTTTCTATGTGCTTTCCTACCATTTTAAAAGAAAAGAAGGCAGAGTAACTAAATTTTATAAATTTTAGAAGTAGAAGGTATGGTTATTCTTAAAATATATGCAAGGGTCTTAAACACTTTCCGTTGAATAAAAAAAGAACAATGTTATTTCCTTGAATTATGAGGAAAAATATGTTTATCCTCACCACTGGGAAGCAATCCAAGTGAAAGACAGAAAAATCTGTCCCCTGGGATTGAAGACAGCTCTAGGAATCTCTCTTCTAAGGACAGAGATTTCCTGCAATGAAATTTCAATGAACTTGGAATTGGGAAGAAAGCCTTCAAAAGCCCAAGTTCACAATTTGTTGACTTGTCATATTTCTATGATGCATCCATCTTAAAATAACAGATGCTTTCTTAAAGAGAAGGTAAAATCAAATATCACTAGAGACCCTAATTTTGCTCTGGATTTTACAGTCTCTTATTTTATTATCTGTAATCTTATAACCAGTGGGAAGCCTGGATAACAAAACCATCTCTGAGCTGTGTATCATCTGAATACTATACTGGCAACTCAATCGGAAGCTTTGAAAGTTTGTAAATGAACAAGCATAAAATATATTCATTTCAAGAGCCAAGACCCGATTTTAAATAGAAACCCATGCTTTAAACCCAAGAGGATCAGCAGGGAAATAGTTTATTGATGTGGAAAATGATAGCATAGATGGCAGTATTCAATAATTTGAGAAACAAATAGAAACCAATCACCTTACACTGAACTTCCATGAGAAGCATGAACCAGGAGGCACATGGGGAAATTTAGCTCAAAGAATGACAGGAGTGTCCAGGATACATCTGCATATTCCTTCCAGAACAAGTTATAGAGGCTCCCTCACACTGAAAGAGGACCACTTTGTTGCTTTGAATATAAAATGTTCCCCATAGCCTCATGTATTTGAAATTAAGCCTCATACTGGTAGAGCTAGTATGTGTGGCCTTTGGAAGGTAGAGCATTGCTAAAGGAGATGTATCACTGGGGACAGATCTTGAGGTTTATTAGTATAGTGCACTGGATGTTCACAGCTCACTCTCTATTTCCTTTCTGCTGCTTTGGAGATGTGACAACCTACTGTCTTACCCTGCCATGCTTTTCCTGACATGATGCTCCAAAGTAAAAGCTAGAAATAACCCCTTTCCCATAAGCTGCTTCTGGTTGAATGTTTTGCCTCACCAAAGATAAGGTAACCACTATAAACACCCTCTCTTAAAGCCCCGAGGGATTTTTTTAAAACTATGTTTACGTTTTTCTATCATTGACAATCTAGTAAGATTGTTTCTCTGTCATTTGGCTCAACTCAGGAAATGAGAATCTTAGCTATCTAAAATTCCAAATACGGCTTGTCAGAGAGTCCAGGTTTGCCATCAATCTTCTGACGTGATCTGAACTTGCTTAGTTGAGAGATGACTAAAGTTCAGGGAATGAGCTGACTGCACTTCCCAACTCTTCCATGTTCTAGTTCTCCCTTCAATCAAGAGAGAAGGGTTAGTGTCCTGAAGATCCTTGGTGGCAAGCCTCAAGTAGTCTCTTTTTCCTCAGTATGCTACAGAGACTAAAATATATTTCTACATCTGAATTTTAGTCTGTCCTGTTCATTTTCTAAAGCAAAACAACTTTGTTCTTAAAGTCTCTCTTCTTGGCCCTTTTCAGACCTATTACTGTTGTCAACATCACCACCATGACTTAGCCTTAGCAAACACAATCAAGTGAGTGCTATACTCAATACATTCCATATTCCATACACACTTTCATAATCTTCACAACCCTCTCCTAAATAAGGGTAGTATTATTCCCACATTATGTAAAGAAAAATTGAGGCTCAAAGTAGTTAACTAATTTTTTTTTCAGTTAGCAAGTCACAGAGTTAGAATTGGAACCTATGTGTCCTGAACTAAAGCTCATCTCTTGGGTTACTATAGCCCTTACGAGGGCCAGGAAAAACAAATACCAAAAATTACCTTGTAAATAAAAATACACTGGAAACCACACACACACACACACACACACACACACACACACACACACACACACACACAATGTTCCAAATGCACTGACCACTTATTATTCTAACTGGGCTCTCTTTAGGGTTCCTTGTCTATTCGTCTGTATAGCCCTTAGAATTTACATAATGTCCAGCCTTTTCTTAGTCTAATACTTAATGCACATATTTGTTATCAGTGTTACTAAGAAGATTTGCTCTATCCAAAGCTTTCTGCAAAATGTAGGCTTCCTGTGAGTCTTAAAGAAATCATGTGTTGGTTTTCTTCTATGTGTGTTTACTGTTGAGACCTGTTCCTTCAGATGCTTAAGCTTTCCGATCCATAGCCTTATGCACTAACCACTTTGCATTCTGCTGTAAATGAAAGGGAATTCAGCACATTAAGGATTCTTCATCATCTTTTTCTAGTGTGATCTTAAACAGCCCCTTCCATACTTCCCCACCTTTCTTCTCCAGTTAATAGAGTTAAAAGAGTGTCTTGGTGACAACACATCACAGAAGTAGAGGACAGATTGTTTCTCAAAATAAATGCCAGAGACAGGCCAGGATCCCACACTATCCTCTGAGGGATGCCCTTAATTTACCTAAGGACTACATTCTAAGCCCTTCCTTTTAAGATCTCATCACCCCACATCACCATCACCATCACCATACCAAATTCCAGGCACCAAGTTCCATACATTGGTAATAGGTCAGGGGTAAAAACAGGTAGATGTCTCTTACATTGCTATGAGCAAACTTAGACCATAACTGCCTGAGTAGGGTGGAGGCAAAAGGAAAGTAAGTGAGGCTGAGGCTCTGTGTGTTCTTCAAGAGTCAAGGGAGGTAAAATAAACCAGAATTAAGACTCAGGAGGCATGGTCCTTGAAGCACAAGAAAACCCAGTCAAGTGTGATGTCATGGAAGCCAAGTGAAAATGAGTTCTAAGAAGGAGAATAATCACATGTATCAAATGCTGTGTGCTCTTGAGAAGTGCCATTTGAGGAAAAGATGACAGTTAAACCTGAATGGAGTAGGTTCAAGAGAAGACAAGGGAGGCAAATAGAAGGCACAATTGTGAGGGCTGTCATTAAGAAAGTAACACCAACTGTTGGCTTCAGTAAGAGAAATGCACTTTAAAATAAATAATTCTGAGACTTAGAAGTCCCAGATCAAGGTGTGGGCAAGCTTGTTTCTCCAGAGACTTCCCTCCTCAGGAACTGGCTGTTTCCCATTGTCCTCACATGATTGTACTTCTGTGCATGCAACATTGGACTCTCCATATGTCCATACTTCCTTTTCTTTTAAATCCAACTGTCAGGTTTGGTTAGGGTCTTCCTAATAATGTTGTTTGAATTACATACCTCTTAAAGGCCCCATCTTTACTCATCGCTTCATTCTGTGGTCCTGGGGTGAGGGCTTTAATCATAAACCTGGGGAATACATCATTTAATCTGTAGCACAGCCATACAGGCAAGCCTTGGGAGAGGAAATGAAGACTAGGTGACAAAAATGTGGAATGTAATTGAATTCATTTAAGAACAAATTTATGTGTCTTTAATTTTTGGTAGAAGAAATGGTCCCATCAGGCTATGTATTGTAGTGTATCTGGGATCAGGAAGGGTAACAATTACTCAGTTTCCCAAAACAGGAAGCTAAAAATAGCATAGTGATATATTATGTGCAATTTGATTTATGTATTCCTGCAAATGTTAAACCACTAGAAATTAGGCTCAGAATATTTTCCTACAAATTTTACTGTCAAAGAATGCCAATAGATGTTTAGAGATAGAGTTCCAGATTCAAAAAGCATTGGAAAACACATACATTTACTTAGGAACTTAACTTCAATAAGCAGATGTACCTTTTAGTTTTGAAGGAGGGATGGGTCACAGCATTCACCAACAACTGCAACAGAGATTGGAATTTTCACAGATAATTCACTGCATCTGATGTTGCTTATGTACCATTATTGGTAATAAAAGCTAACACAAACTTCCTACAGTGAACAAAGTCACAGGTTTCAACCCCAGTGGAAAATCAATTTATTCATTGCTATTATTATTGCCCAGCCATTGTAAGCATTTCTGAAATAATGAATGATGAAAACCTCAGAATGGACAGGTAATTTCAATGAATACCAACAGTTAAGAGCCATTTCAAGCAAGTACTTCATAAGCATTATTTCACTCAATTGTCTCACTAGCTTTCAAAGATGGGCTTTTTGTCATAATTCAATAAATCAAGCCTGAGGACCTTCTTTCCATTAGAAGTCACATGGGGTCCTTTTGCTTTACCAGATGTGGACCATGTCTATGCTCTGTCCAGGAACGATAGCTGGAAGCTTTAATAACCCTTGGATCATGGCCACAGTGAGCAGAAGCAGGTGATACCTTCTATTACTACCACTCTCACAAGACTATGGGTACTGGGGCCCTCCTGTGGTGGCAGGTGTTGCATCTACAGCTATGGACATGGGGTGTCAGAATTCCCCAGCTCTGGATAGCAGCTAGTATGACAGATTCTGGACACAGGTATCTGAATTCTCTAGATCTAAGCCCTAAAACATAGTCAAAAGCACTTGATAAAAAAGAATTTTGAAGGGTGTAAAGAAGGACACAGGGACACTCAGTGGCCAACTAAGATGTGAACAGTTGAAATGTGAGTGAAGCAAGAGTCTGTGAAAAAAAAAATAAGGAAGAAAACAAGTTTGAAAACTTGTTGAGGATTTATTTAACTTTAATTCTGTAATTAGGGTTGGGTTGTCTTAAATATGCTAAAATATATTGCTGTTGTAGGAGACCAGAAGCTACCACTCCAAATATGACTATAGAAGACCAGAATATATTACCCCAAATATGACTGCAGGAGATCAGAATACACCTCCCCAAATGTGCCTCTTTGGAGAAGAGTTATATTGAGTTGATTATTCTTAGATATAGCAGACAAAGAAGAAACTCCAAAAGCAGTGTAAAAGTTTCCCTTTTGTTGGGCTGGAGAGGTGGCTTAGCTGTTTAGGCACCTGCCTGCTAAGCCTAAAGAATGCCGGTTCCAATCTCCAGGTGCCATGTTTAGCCAAATGCAGTGACACAAGGGTACAATGCTGCACTTGCCCACAAGAGGGCACACACATCTGGAGTTCCTTCACAGCAGTTGAGAGGCTGCTGGCGCGCCCATTCTCTATCTGTGTTCCTCTCCCTCTCCCTTCCTCTCTTTCTCTCAAAAAAAAAAGTTTCCTTTTTGTAAGTAAAATTCACATTAATAGCAGAGATCTCCCTTTGTAAGGTACTAAATCAGACATCTTACCAGTGGAGAAGGCAGACGCTGATTTCCATCTCATAACCAACCTACTGAGTTTAGGATGCTTTTCTTGGTTACCTCCTCACTGGCCTACCTGGTTCCCTTCTTTTATGGAAATAGCTGAAGATGGTATTTAAGGCTGAATCTAAGGCATCTCTTTGATCGCTTTATTTCCCTGAACGTCTTTTCAGCATACATGAGACACGTGTTAACGAACTTGTTAGTGTTACTTTTTCTGACCTATATTTTGTTATTGGAACCCCAGTCAAGAGTGTCCAAACATAGAGGGAACATTGTTTTTCCTCACAATACACTTATATGTTAATAATATGTTGCCATTATCTAATGATGGCCAATTTCTTCTATTTGCCAAATTAAGCTTCTTATATATATAGAAATACCTTTAAATATTAATTACTGATTTTTTTGTTTATTGTCTCTGTTCTGAACACAAATTACTAATAGTTTGCTTTGTTTTCTATAAATACAAGTTGCTTCTGAGCATAATCACAATATTCTAAACATCTAGGAGGATGAGGCAGAAGGATCCCAAATTTTAGGCTAGCCTGGGCTAAATAGTGATTTTGAAGAAAGCATGAAGTACTTAATGAGACACTATCTCAAAGCAAGTTGAATGAGTGTTCAGAAGGCAATTTTTTCTCAATCTGTTATCAGTGATCACATCCTATGGTCCAATCAAATTTCTATGTGACCATCAATTACTCATCCAACCTAAGAATATAAAAAGATAGCTTTCCCTTGTTATTTGGGTATTCATTTCTTAATACCTCTATGTCATGTTAACTTGATTCAAAAAGATTCTTTCTCTTTCTAGCTTGTGTTTTGTCATAGGAATATCAATAGGCCCTTGTGATAGAAAGAAAATATCACATCTTGCTACTGCCTACATCATTACCAACTGAACCCAAATTGGATCCTTCTTTTCTTCTCACAAGTATGGAATTAGTAACATGGGCATTAAAGGACACTGCTAGTCTTATAGAAGGGAGCACGTAAACTGGCAAATCAAATCTGGGACTATCGAGAGTCAGGAGCTGGTAGAAATTAAGTAGAAGTAATGAGGGGGAGGGATAGATTAATGAAGATGAAAAATATTCCTCTTTTTATCTGAAACTTGGGTGACACCTCTTTTTACTCTTTATACTTTTTTCCTGCCATTGTCATATTAATTATCAACTGCCCGGATACTGGAGGGTATGGCACTAAGCATGAAGATGGGGTTATAATAAACTTAGACATTGTCAAGCTGACACTGCACCTACCATCTCAGACTCAACCAGTTTGGGTGAATCCTACTAAAGAGAGACTTCTGGCCGTAAAGTATCCTTACTTCAAAGACATGTACAATTAGAGTGAAGTGAAAACACAGCTAGCTCAAGTAGGTAGAACAAGAATAGGGTGGGTAAATGCTCTAAACAAATGAATGGTCTGATCCTCGATTTAAAAAAAGATGAACAAGCCAAACAATAGATGCCCAAGAGGCTACAATGAAAAACACTTCAGTTCATATTACATTGTGTCACTGAAAGAAGCTGATGACAGTTCTCCAAAGATGTGAACATAAGAGTCTGGTGTAAAGCAAGGAAGAGAAACCCTGCTTTTAAGTATTCCTTGTTCATGTTTGATGCTCTGATGAAGCGGTGTCACTATATTCAGCAGGAAGAGGGGACAGTTTAACAGAACTTCTACATCCTTCTTCTCTCTCACATGGACACTAGGTAGGGAAGCTTTGTAGCAAAAGACTGCTGGCCATCATTCTTGGTGATGATTTGCATTTGCATTTTTGTAGCACTCCTTACAGGAACAAATCAAACCATTAAAGCTCTTACACAAAGGAAGTATCATTACCTCTGTGTGTGGTGAGTCGGTGGAGGTCTCCAAGGAGACCAAAGATAGCCAAATCAGTACACATCTCCTTTGGAGACTCAGATGGTTCCCACAGAGCTTAGGGGCCTTAGGACAATTCCTTTAACAGTAATGAAGTAATCCCTGAGTCAAATGTTTTGAAATATTATTTCTCCAAAATTGTTTAGAGTTCTTAGTTTTACATTCATCTCCCAAATAGCTTGAGGCCCAGCTTTTATCTGAGAGAGTAGAAAAATCCTTTCTTGAACTGTTTACCTTTATTAATACATCCCCAAATTCTATCAAAGAGTATTACTACCAAGACAAAGAACTGGGCATTGTGTTCAGTATGCCCATCAGATTCTTTCAGAATATTTGAATGGTATTAAAAATATATGCTCAAAAACCCCAAGGTCATCTACTTTGTTCCTGCCTGAAATTCCTCAAAGCAACCAACCAATAGGTCCAATGTCTGATGAGGCCAAAGGATCTGTGAAGTAATAAACTTCTGGAAAATGGGATAGTGTCAGTTTTCATTAGCTTATAATGATTATATATATATATATATATGGTTTTTTGAGGTAAGGTCTCACTCTAACTTGGGCTGACCTGGAATTCACTACGTAGTCTCAGGGTGGCCTCAAGCACATGGCAATCCTCCTACCTCTGCCTCCCAAGTGCTAGGATTAAAGGCGTGCACCAGCACACCTGGCCAGGTTCAATTTTTTTTTAATTTTTTTAATTATTATTATTGTATTTATTTTTGGAGAGAGACACAGAGAGAGACAGACAGAGAGGGAGAGGGAGACAGATAGAGATGGGCGTGCCAGCAGTCTCTCAGCTTCTGTGAATGAAATCCACATGTGTGAGCCCCCTTGTGGTCAAGTGCGGCATTATGCCCATGCATCACTTTGCATCTGGCTAAACGTGGGACCTGGAGATTGGAACTGGGTTCTTAGGCTTAGCAGGCAGACGCCTTAACTGCTAAGCCATCTCTCCAGCCCAAGGTTCAATATTTTTTATAAGACCTTTTCAGTATGATACAGCGAACAGTAGGCACAACACCATCCCTGTCTCCCATCATCAAGAATTTTTATTATGTCATTTTCTACCATGGGGTCAGGATTCCAAAGCAGATTAAGGGAAGATAATATGGCCTTCTTGATCCATTTGGCTGACAGCAAAGAGTATCTTTAGCTACCGTAGGTCTCTTTAAAATCTCATTTCTGCCAACATGGCTAAATTCTACCCTCAGCATCTGCTCTCAAAATGATGCCAACTCTTGCTTTGTAAAACAGAGTAGACATGGGCAAGGCACAGCCAAAAAACTTTTCATCAATATGGAGTAACTTAGATCAGGACATAGCCTGACCTCTGCACAGACATACACACATTTTCTGAACATCTTGTAGGTGCCTCTATAAAAGTCCTTTTTAAAATAATTTCATGGTCCTATATTGAGCTTCAATTCAAATACAAGCTCTATATATTTATAAATAAGCAACTAATATGTTTTTAAGTATAAATATGTGTTCTTATATGTAAACTTAATATGTTTTTAAGTATAAATGATGTGTTCATTTGATCAATGAGAAAATGAAATAAGTTTCTCAAGGTCAAAGACCCAAAAGTAGACAAATCTCTAGTTGAAGTTTTGAAGTCAATAGCAACAAACGAATATAAAAATTTTACATTCTGAGGTTATTGACTTTTTCCTTTTATTGTCAGAATATTGTTTCTTAAACTAGATTTGGGAATTAGAAGCAGATAACACACACTTCCACAGCAACATATTCCATCACAGCCTCCCCTAGGCATTGCTCTGAGCTCAGTGGTATCTCCCATGCAATCAAGAACAATTAAATGATGATTGTTCCTCTCCTCTGCAAGTTTTCTACCTGCCACATTAAGTTGATGGGTGCTTTCTTATTTATCTTGGGGCAATGTCTTTCTAACCAACTCTATGGAATTGTCAGCAAGATAAGATGGAAAAGCCATTAAAGCAAAGGGAGAGGCTGGCTCTTCAGGTGGTATCTGATGGAGACTCCAGAATTCAGTATTTGGTCTTGGTGGACCTCATAAAACAATGCTTCAAAATAGGGGAGTTTTGCAAGTAGTGTTATAAAAGCTATGAAAGTTGATATAACCACAGAGTAGGACATTTTCAGACCTTCTTACCCTTTCTGCCCTGAAGCAACTTCTTCTAGAATTCTCTGATTCATAACCCTGGAAAATTGGTCATAGGACCCTCCTTCCAAGGTAAGGGAACAGCTGCCTTTTAGTTATATGCCAAGAAGAACTTAACAAAAATGGCAGGCCTTGCTGCTCCCTCACCTCACACTTTATAGCCATTAGGTCATATACCCTATGAAAATCCCTAGAGGCATACGATTTTCCATGGGACTTTTGGATCTTCCTTTCTGAATGCTTTTGTAAATTATATTAGTAACCTTTAAGTCTTAGACGCCTGTACTCATCCCCAGATCCTTGCTTCCAGTCTTCCATAATTGAGGCTTCAAAGGTTTTACTTCCTCAAATGGGCTCAAGGGTGAGTTATCCAGCCTTGCTTCGTTCCCAAACATGAGCCACATCTTCACACATCTCCCAAGGCCCTTCCCTATTAGTATAGCTCCCTCTACCCCAAAGCAGAGCTTACCCCAGACCTTCTCAGGTGCTCCTCCTTCCTTTTTTTCCTTGGCTTTTCTTGAACTAAGACACATACTCAGACTCTCTACCTATTCTCTATGTCTCTGTCACTCTCTCCATCCCTGTTGCAAGCACCTTTTCCCTCTTTCTTTCTCTCCTGGTCCTTTCTCTCTGTTCACTCTCCCTGCTTCTTAGTTCAGAGTCTGTTTCATCACCCCAAATTCCTTCCCCTCTTTTGCTAATCTGCCTCATATTTTCTGAAGTTCCCTTATACCTGACCCAGGCCTCTGCCCCATCCTTTCTCCTGTCTTCAGCCCCTTTGTCCCAAACCTCTGCTCTCCCACGTAAGGGTTCTGAGACTCTGAAGCTCAGAACTGATATAAAATAAACATTGTGGACCAGAGAGATGGCTTAGTAGTTAAGGTGCTTGCCTGCATAGCCTAAGGACCCAGGTTTGACTCCCCAAAACCTATGTAAGCCAGATGCAAATGGCAGCACATGTGTCTGGAGTTCATTTACAGTGTCACGAGGCCCTGGCAACCCATTCATTATCTCTCTTGCACTCTCATAAATAAATTTAAAAAATTAAAATAAACATTTCTATTATTCTAAAAAAATCCAAGTCTCAGACACTCTATCCAAACCTAACAGTAACTTTGTATGCTTTTCTGATTAACCTGTTTTTTTGTTAAAGAGTTATCATCCGGGAATGTCTATAGTATTCAGCTTTATTTACCTATGGTATGTGATGTGGGTTAGGAGAGAAAGACAAGGGAAACTAAGGTGACCTGAAAGAAGAAAATGAGCCCATTACTTCCCTGTGTCTGGTTTAAGTCTCACCCTGACTGAGTCAACAATTTCAACACAACTAAGAAAATCTTTCATGAAGATATTTGCCTCCAGACAATAGTTCCTTTCTGAGAGACATCTCAAATGTGTCAAAAAAGTGAATGAGACTAAAAGACAGAATACATGTGACCTGTGTGTTTATCATTAACAACACTCCTTTCTCATTTATAAACCTGTATTTTTTCCTCAGAAAATCTTATGAATAAAATTGTGAACTATGTTTACAGTCTAAACATTTTCATCTTTTCAGCAAATCTTTATCTGTAAACTTAACAATGCACCACCTTTAAACCACCTGCTGAGACCAGGCTGTGCTTTTCTTTAAGTGACTCCATATTGTGTGAAGTAGCATTGTTTTAGACTGTCCTGCTTTAAGTGACTCCATATTGTGTGAAGTAGCATTGTTTTAGACTGTCCTGCTTTAAGTGACTTGTTTTAGACATTGTTTTAGACTTTTTTCTTTAAGTGACTCCATATTGTGTGAAGTAGCATTGTTTTTTAGACTGTCTTGTGTGAAGTAGCATTGTTTTAGACTGTGCTTTTCTTTAAGTGACTCCATATTGTGTGAAGTAGCATTGTTTTAGACTGTCTTGCTTTAAGTGACTCCATATTGTGTGAAGTAGCATTGTTTTAGACTGTCCTGCTTTACGTGACTCCATATTGTGTGAAGTAGCATTGTTTTAGACTGTACCTTGTCAGCGGTGTTTTTATTTTACAAGCAAAATTTGGTCCATTTTGAGTACAAACAGACAGGATGACTACACCTTGTTGGGCATGTGAACAACACTATCTGTCCAGTACCATTAACGAGACAGAAACTGTTAAGTTACTTATTCCTAAAAATAAAAGTATATCACATTAAAAACGTATCAAAGTAGATTGGTATCATAGAAAACATGCAGCATATTAAAACCAACAAAAACACTAGACCCAAGAATGTATCAAACTCCCCAGATTGAGGCAAATGTACAGTATCTACTTCTGAACCCCATAAAGAGGCGGAAACCTAGCACTGCAATGGTGATGGCTTCGTTGACATGTCAGCTGACTATCCAATGTTTGTGTCAAGTGACTGACAGGCAGAGAACTCCAGACCTACCCAGCGTCTTCAGCTCAGCTCCATCTCCACTGCTGATGAGGTCTGCTAGAGTTACTGTATGTCTGTTCAGCCATTCATCCAGTTGTACTTAGACCTGGCTCTACACTTCACCTCTGTGTCCACCTTCATCCTACACTGCACTTTGGCAACTCAGCTCTGATCCTGTAGTTCCCCAGCAGTGCTTATCTAACCCCACAGATATTTTCTTTGTATCTCTGTCAGCCTTTGTCTCTGTCTCCAGCACAACTTCCTTAAACTCCTTAACCTTCACTGCTGCTTTTCTAAACTTTCCGTAGTGATCCTGTAATGTATGTATTTATATATAATTACTATGTTATGTATAATGCGTGACCTGAGAGTCAACAAAGGTAGTTAAGATTGGAATAAAAGAACCTGTGACTGCCATGGCCATCTATTGAGAGAAATCAAAAGTATTTGGTAAATTTCAGACAACAAAACCAACATAACTTATGAAATTATTGTTATTAGATAAATTCTGACACTGTGGGAAAACATAAATGTGTCCTATGTTTATAACATAGCACACTCATGATACCACCTTATAATCTCAATTATAGAGGGAAAAATACTTAGAAATAAATGGAACAAAACATTTTACTTAATAGTTTCTTCATATTTTAAACCTAAACATTGATTAGATTATGTTATATGAATACTATAACTTCAAAAGCTACAGTCATACATATATATTCATCCTACAGGCAAGATCCCCTAGAATTATCTCATAATCTCTGCATTGTATTCTCTATGAACATGTGCTCAATAAACCTCCTCTTTGCTTCATGCTGATTGATCCTAGAACTCTTTTTTATGGCATAATTCTGACTGAAATATCCCAGTCAGGATAAGGTCAAAGCTTTCAAATAACTACCTTAAAGGTGAAAGAATCCCATATAAACCAAACTGTCTCCTTGGTGACAGCAGGCTAAGGTAACAACAGAACACTTAAGCAAAATTGATACAATGGAGGAGGATGTAGAAAACACACTTTTCAAAGATTGTCACAGTAGACCTCTATAGAAGATTACATTTGAGCTGAGACAGATGAAGTTCACATGCAAAAGTTGTAAGATAGGCAGCCCTAGACATATGGATTAGAACAAAGTGTGCTGGTATTACAACACCAGCAAGACTATTCAGAGAAGTCAAAAAGACTCTCTGGGGACTGGAGAGATGGTTCGGTGGTTAGGCCACTTGCGTGCAATTCTATTCCATAGGACCAGTGGCTCATTCATCTAGAGTTTGTTTACAGCAGCTGGAGGCCCTGGTGCACCCATTCTCTCTCTCCCTCTCTCTCTCTCTCTCTCTCTCCCTATCTGCCTCATTCTCTATCCATCTACCTACTATCTATCTCAAAAAGATAAAAATAAAACAGACAGTCTGCTCCTATGCAAAAATCTAAGAGAAAAGCCTTCTACATTTTGCTTTGGTGAATTTTCCCATAACTAAGAATCTTTCACTCACTCTAAGTTTAAGAAAAAGCTATACTGACATGTATCAGAGAATAACCTTTATTTATAAAATTCTTAGCATGCCATAATTCCCATTATGAATTTTTAAAGCATAAGGAGTATGCTGATAGTTGCATGTTGCATTAAGCAGAAACAGAGGTTTCCTCAATCTTAGTTTTCCTTCATCCAGAACAGCATCCTGGAGACTGAAGCGAGTTTTCTTGGGAGTACTCTCTAATGGTCAGTGGTGTTCCAGAGGAGCCAAGACAGCCGTGAAAACCAAGAAAGCCTCAAAGCCTCTGCCACTGTAAGGAACCAAGCCAGGTCTCCCAAAACAACCTGGCAACAAGATAAACCTTTGAATGTTTCTTCACATTTATTATTGGCTTCTTTGTTTTGAATGTAACTAACATGGCAATCATGAGGACATATCCATAGAAAACCAACTAAACACACTTTAAAGCTGATTTTAGATGTCACTTGCTCTTACTGATGGCTGACTACACTTAGTTACAAAAACAATTCACTTAAGTTTTGGCAACAAACAATGGAAATAAAATAAGTCAAAAATTTTAGGAAGCTTTGTGAAAATTTGTGCATTGAGACAGGACCTGCTTTCACACATTACTACCCCAGGAAAGGTGAACTTCAAAATCCTGGGGATCTATTTTTCACTGCACAGTCCTGGGGCTACATGTTTACAAACTGAAGATAGCTGGCTCCAGAGGCTACTGAAGATAGGTTTTTCTGGCTTGAACTGATCCTCAGGTAGATGGTAATTTTTACTGAATTTTTCTACCCCCCAACCCCCTCCACTAATGCCTCTGAGGGCTATCTGTCACTCTAGGGCTGTAATAGGTTAAAAATCAGGTTCCCTGACTTGTGATTGCTCTATCAACTCAGGCCCCTAGGGCAGCTCAGTTTCACACAGCTCTCTGATTCCTATAACGTGAAAAATGGAATTGGTCCTTACTAATGCCCCATCTGTTGGAGAGGCACTATGTCATCAAAACCCACAACTGAATTTAAGGCTTGTGAGTGCTGTGGGCTTGTCCTGAGGGTGGTCTGCATGTCTGTTTTCACCAGGTCCACCTGGCTTACCTTTGGATGTGGCTTCTATTTCCTCTTCCCCTGCCAAGCATCCTCAAGGCAAACTGTGTTTGCCATGGTTTCTTTTAATAAGTCACCCATATCTTCTTCTTGGCACATTTCAGCTGTTTTTACCTTTGCTTTTTGAGTGTCTTAAACTAGCTCTTTTTCGTCTTGGGAAGAGTCTATTGCTTCTTATCCTCATTAACCAGGCCACATGGGGGTATCTTCTAATCTTTCATCTTACTTGGAAGTAGGAAATGTTAATTAACTATAATTCTGATTGGGTTTGTTTCAATCAAGGATAGTTCTTGTATTTTTTCATTTTATTTATTTATTTGAGAGAGAGAAAGAGAGGCAGACACAGAGAGAGTGAGTGTGGGTGCACCAGGGCTTCCTGCCCATTGCAAATGAACTCCCTATACATGTGCCACTTAGTGCATCTGGCTTTACGTGGGTACTGCGAAACTGAACTCTGGTCCTTAGGCTTTTCAGGCAAGCACCTTAATTGCTGAGCTCATATCTCCAGTCCCAAAATATGTTTTTATGAACAAATATTTACTCAGCACCTATCCTGAAAATAAAATACAAGATCTTTCTTCAAGGGGCTCAAAGAATCATTGCTATAGAGTGTGTTAACGCATATGATGAAAATACATAGGTTATTACAGAAACACAGAAAGAGCATGTGGGGGTGCTTCTCAGATATGAGGACATTTGATGTGATTTCTGAAAGATACATAAAGGATAACAATAGAAGCAAGGATTGGTGGGAGAAATAAGAGAAAACATGAAAAAAATAGCAATCTAATTGCACTATTTGTAACATTTCACAGTAGTTGAAAAGAGAAGGAAATATATTTGGGACTTCTTCAATCCATGTAATCAGGGAATGAAGTCTTTAATAAGTTGACTCTGAAAATATATGACTAGAGTAGAAACAAACAGATTCAGAACTTTGGGGGAGTTGATAAACAATCCAATAAAGCAAAACAATATTCACTATAATTCTTGTGTGTTATAACATTTATTTTTAGACTGTAGTTTAGTTCATCAGTTTAAAAATACAGTTTGTTCTATTTCGATACATTTTGAAGCACCTACACTTACAGATGTACATATTTAAGGAAGGAAGGATTGCTTTTGGCTCATGGTTTGAGCAGGTACAGTTCTACATGGCGGGAAGATGTGAACTGGGAAACTATAGCATGTGGCTGGGATTCCTCTAATCTCAGTGCATCAGGAAGCAGGGGTGGAGGATGCCACAGGTCATCTGGTTTTCTCCTTCTCCTTTTATTCATTCTGAGCCTACAGACCATGTGATGATGGTATCAATCACATACAGGGTGGATTTTCTCACCGCAATTAATCCTCTCTGGAAATAATCTCATAGACATACCTAGAGGTCTACTAGAAGATTCTAAATCCAATTAAGTTAACAAAAGGAGTAACTATCAAAAATGATGAATACCTATATTGACAGTCTCATGAAATGTTTTCAAACAGATAATAAAATAAACTCTATCAACTTTTAATTTGTAAGGTAGTTATTTGTTTCAATATATAATAAAGCTAAAATTTAAAAATTGCCATATATATATATGTTCTAGACAACTATTAAGGAGTCCACTGTTTTCTCTATGTAAATGTTTCTTTCACCACTGAGTTTTTATTGCCTTTAATTACCCCAAGACTATTTCTTGAATTAGCAAAGTTTTTCTTGTTCTAAACTCAAGAAACATAGACTTAAATATTTCTCTTCAATAAAATAGCTCCATTATACAATTACTCAGATGCAAAAGTGAAGTAGCTTTTGACCTGACCATGCTATATTTAATCTAGATTATCTTATTTTTTTGAGAGACATAGAGACAGAGAGAGAGGGAGAGGAAGACAGATAGAGAATGGGCGCACCAGCAGCATCTCAGCTGCTGCGAATGAAATCCAGATGTGTGCACCCCCCTGTGGTAAGTGCAGCATTGCACCCTTGTGTCACTTTGCATCTGGCAAAACGTGGGACCTGGAGATTGGAACCGCTGGAGATTGAAACCAGCGTTCTTAGGCTTAGGAGGCAGGTAACTTAACTGCTAAGCCATCTCTCCAGCCCTAGATTATCTTATTTTTATACAGTCTAAATTCATATAAATCACATAAAGGGCCTCATTCCATGCACAGATGTCATTTTTTGATCAAATATATTTCATGCCCTTATAAAATGGAGAATATCAGCTCAAGAACAAAAATTTAATACCATTCAATATAATTATGAAATACTTCAGGTTCAAATATGAATGTACAGAAATGAATGTATTTAAGAGCTAACGAAGAGTTAGATATGGTGGCACATTCCTGTAATCTTAGCACCTAGGATGTGGAGAAAGGTGAATCACTCCTAGGCATATATCTGAAGGACTCTTCTCACTACCTTAGAGACACTTGCACAACTATGTTTATTGCTGCTCTATTCACAATAGCTAGGAAATGGAACCAGCTTAGATGTCCCTCCACAGATGAATGGATAATAAAGATGTGGTACATTGACACAATGAAGTTCTATTCAGCAGTAAAGAAAAATGAAATTATGAAAATGTCTGGGAAATGGAGGGATCTGGAAAGGATTATACTAAGTAAGGTAACCCAGGCTCAGAAAGCCAAACGTCGTATGTGCTCTCTCATATGTGGATCCTAGTTACAAATCTATAGACTTGTGTGTGAGCTGGAACCAAATATTGGTAGCAGAGGCCAGTAAGCTAGAAAAAGAGGGAGGAGAAGGAAGGACTTATAGGGATGGTATTTTATTTATGAAATAGAAGAACAGATTATAGGCAGGGGAAAAGGCCTAATTGAGGCCAGGGCATGAGAATGTGTAAAAGAAGGGCGAGGAGAGGTCAATCAAAATTCAAGATATTCTGACTAAGACTTATGTAAACCTACTTTTTTGAATAATGGTACATCCAGAAGCTATAGATTGTTACTAGAAAATTTTCAGTGCCTGGGATGGTATACCTTCTAGGGAGCTGTTGGCTAGGGAGGTCCCTGTTGCCTCCAAAACATTACAGGCTATTGCCAAGGCCTTTGGTTTCCCTTGAGAATCAGATGGGAAGACCCTATTGCTGAAGACCTCACTTGCCTGAGCAGCAAGATCACTGAGAAATCAAGCTGGTGCTGAGCAGAAAATCTTCTCCCTATAAACCAGCCAACTGAAAGCTGGAAAAGCTGCACTGCATGCAGCCGTATGAGACAGAAATCATCAGCAGTGAAAACAGTAGACACTGGAAACCACAAGTTTGGCCAGACGGGCCAAATGACTGAATGGGTGCAATAGTGGCATGTCTGCTATTGGAGAAACCAACTGCTCCCTAATTGGATTGAAGGCCCTCTCTATGGGAGAGAATACATGCCTGATACTGAAAAAAAAAAAAAAAACTAATCAAAATCTATGGTAGGGGAGGTCATGAGCCTTAGGGGTATAAAGCCTGCTCTTGTCTGGCCAAATGTATATATTATTCCCACCAAACTGCCCTGAAAGTACCACACTTAATGTTCATATTCACATATTAATTCTACTCTCACTTCTGGTTAGAGAAGCTTCTTTTTTCAGATGGCAATGACCACTGGGAGACCCAAAAGGCAACATAGAGCTGAGAAGAAGGGACGGAGGAGTATCCAGCCCTGAAACATCTCTATCACACCCTCCAACATTCAGGGTCCATTGTGGAAGAGGGGGCAGAAAGAATGTAAGAGCCAAAGGAAGGTATAAAGGGTATGACTTCTTACAATGCAACTGTCCAGACAGAAATTGGTCTCGATATCCATGACCTCATAGTGCCTACCAATACCTTCACAAGACCCTCATAATAGTAAAAAATAATGATGACATCAAATTAAAGAGAGACCAATGGAGAGAGGGAGGGGATATGATGGAGAGTGGAGTTCTGAAGGGGAATGGGGGGAGGGGAGGGAAATATTATGGTTTATTATCTGTAAGTATAGAAATTGTCAATAAAAAAGACATTTAAAAAAAAGAGTTCAAAGCCTGCCTGAGCATGAGATCCTCTCAGAAAACTTCCTACTAACCAAGCAAACAAATAATAATTAAAAAAAAAGAGTTAATAATCAATGCTGGGTGGGAGGCTAAGTCAAGGGTATTATGAGTTCAAAGCCAGCCGGGACAACTCAAGGAGATTTTATAACCAAACAAACACTAGTTGTTAAAGGTTGGAAACTTCAAAGTTGCTCACTGAGGCTGCCTGGTAGGCTCTGACACATGCCTGCCATGTGACTCTGTGTTGTTACTTTTTGTACCCCCGTGTCCAATCTCCAACATGAAGTTGACTTATCTGACCATTTAACTAAAATAGGTGGCTACTAGAAGTTATTCTTATTACAAGGGTGAAATTGGCCAATTAATATTGCTTTGAAAAATTAAAGAAAAAAATCTGCCCTACATGTTGCAAAAATAATAAAAGCTTATATTTCAAACTTGCTATTACTTATTGAGACTAATCAATATATAATTTCATATTTACTCATAATTTATCATATTTTAAATAATGATTTTAGAAATGATATTGAGATAGACCTTGTGATATATTATTGATGGTATGACAGAGACAAAACTTTTCCAGAAGGTCTTGGAATTTTCCATAAGATTTAATCTACGACTATACTTCTCAGAATATACAACATAGAATGATAAGAAATGACAGAATAAATAAAATAATTACAGATTTCTCATTGTCATTTGTAGCATCATAAATATAAACAAGCCTATGTTTCTACCAATTCAAAGGGAAGTTAAATAAATTATAGTCTATCTCTATGTTATAAAACTAGATAGCATCAAGAATCAAATTTATCCTTAATGTGGTGGGAAACTCAAATATAAAATTAATTAAAACAGATTATAAATTACAGTGCTAACTATACTGATAATTTTGAAAAGGAATATGTTTAGGTTTTATGTGTATTTTTGAATTTTGTGAATTTTTCAAATTTCTCTTAGCATAAAGCTTACCTTTATTTTCTTTAGACATTAGAGCATTAGGCTAAGCTTCTATCTCTGTTTGTCATACATTGTCAAGATTAAGTTCATTTCATTTCCCCTTATCCATGTTTCCTATATGTATATGTACATATTCATAAATAAACTGTGATGGTTTGAATCAGGTGTCCATCATAAACTTGTCTGTTATAAATTCTTGCTCCCCAGCTGGTAGCAATTCAGAAAGTGGATCCTTACTGGGGGCGGGGGGTGTTGCTAGGGGTGGACCTTGAGGTCTATTGGCCCCTGGCTTGTCAGAATTAGTTGGATCACTCTCTAGCTACCATTGTCCACCTAATATTGGCAAGAAAGTGATGTCCAACCTTGGCTCTACTGCCTTTTCTCTGCCATCATGGAGCTTCTCCTCTAGACTCTAACCTAAAATAAATATTTTTCTCCCATAGTCTGCTTTTGGTTAGGTGTTTTGTCCCAGGTACAAAAAGGTAAGTACAATAGAAAATATGTATTTGTGTAAAATCTTAGAAATGCAATGGATCACATCTTTTTTATGACAGGAATTTTCAGGGCACATCATCTATATTGATATGATGACAAGAAATAAAATCAAAGAAGAATGCTACTGAGAGTTGATGACTCAAGGTTGAAACCATTCTTCTTCCCCTTGCCAGGGCTAATATCTTGTGTGAGTCATAGTATACCTTTAAATATATACTTTATACTTGTTTAAGAAAGGCAATAGCCACATCACAGAATGTTTGTGACCATTAAGTACAATTCAGATGCTAGTCATACAGTAGAGTGATTGTCAAGTCATAGATCCTCAGTAGGATTTTTCAGGGTCAAATGTTGCATGGAGCTTCATAATGTACTTTGGATTTCTTTGAATATGAATACTTTTTCTTTACATTCTACAATGTTAATAGAATACTTTGTAGAAAATAAAGACTCATTACCAGGTAATGGAAAAAAAAGAGGCACCTTTTCTCAAACATGGACTTCATATTAAGTTTCTTGAGCCCAGTAAATTCACATTATGCCTGATGTTTTTTCTTATGGCCCAGACTCTAAAGACTATTCTTCAAGACCAGCTCTAAATTCACATAGGACCCAGAGGAATATAACCTTTATTATCATACTTATCTGTGGATAAAATTAGTCTATCCCATTCTACTCTTCTACCCTTTTTATGAAAAACATATTTTGCTGTACTGCTGGGACAAATACTTCTCAAGAAAACACTATATGTCTAAACTTTCCTTTGTATTATCTTGTGAATATGCAAAAGCTGTGCACAGTTAAAAACCCTTTGTAAATGAGCATATTCCTTACTTAGGATAGTGGGTCAGCTCTATGTGAATGGTCACACTAGGTCCTCACTCACATATTGTAAATGAAAGGAAAGAGAGATCAGCTTTAATCCCATGATTACACAGTAAGAGTCTTGACATTCATCTAAGCAATTAATTTTTACAGGGTAATTACTAACCTTTCATTAAAAATAAATTCTTGCAATGAATACCACACTGGATTCTTAATAATTGTGCTTGAACATTTTCACTCTGCCATCACAAGTTACTGAGCAGCCTAAGATAAAGAAATGACCCAGATCCTTGGTAGGTGGGAAAGCCAACAAGATCGAGGCTGTTCAGTTGCCAGATAGAAAGAGAAGCAAGCAAGATTCAGAGTGAAATATTTGTCTATTTACCATATTGGGCTAATATTTGATATTAATGATTTTTTCTGGATCTTCTGTATATGACTACCTTTCATGAGACAAAAGCATCAATAAATTATATTTGTTATCATTACTGGACTCAGCAGAAAAACTTCTAAATATCTTAAAGCTGAAAAATTAATGCTGTTAGGTATGTTTAGAAAACATTTAATTTAACTTAATTTTTTTCTTGAAAGTTAAAATTTTGTTATTGACAATAAATATTGTCCATTATTTTTCTTAATGTAACATGTTCATTTTTGTTAATATTTGAGAAAATACTTGCAAAATACCTAAGTGTGAATAACGTATAGCAAACCCACAAATGTTTCTCCTTGAGACATTCATTGTATCCTGTAAGACAAAATTCCATTATAAATTTCCTGTTTTGTTTCTCAGAATACAAATTAAAAGTATTCATGGGCCAGGGTTTAATCCCAGCACTTAGGGAGGCCACAGAGGTGGAAGATTACCATGAGTGTGAGGCCAGCCTGAGACTACAGAGTGAGTTTCAGGTCAGCCTGGGTTAGCGTGAGACCCTACCACAAAAAGACAACACCAAAAACAACAAGTATCTATGAGTCAATAGTTGTGCTACTTTTTCATTGCTATGACTAAATACCTGACCAGCAGCAATTTAAGAAAGGAGAGAAGTTTATTTTGACTCATAGTTTAGGGGAAGCTCCATGGTTGAGAGACTGCCTAAGCTGCTTGCTCATATCTCAGCAGCCCAAGAAGCAGAGACAGAAGTGGGGTCAGGCTATGAACCTCAAGGCCCTTCCCCCAGTCACCCACTTCCTCCAGCTAAGCTTCATCTCCCAAAGGTTTTACAACCTTCCCAAACAGTGCCACCATCTGAGTTCCAAATGTTCAAATACATGAGCCTATGGGGGACCTTTCACATTCATAACAATATTTAATGAACTTAGAAACTTTTAAAGTTCATCCAAGATAGTCTTAAGTGAAACTGTTCTTTAAAAAAAAGCTGTGTGTGACTGTGGGAAGCTATTCACAGCTTGTTGTCCCTGCTGTACTAGCAATTCTACTTTCCACAGCCTCTCTCACTTCCTTAATAGCTAAAAGTCATTACTAAATGTATACATACTTATAGAAATATAAGATTGCTGCCTTAGAAGCTTGAGAATACATAAGTATTTCCATCAGCCACCACACTTCAGGTTGCCTATGGGAAATACCATGGTAAGCTTGTAAAAGTGAACAAGGTAAATAATATCTTAGTGATATTATGTAAATTGTTACTCTTTTGAATGGTTTCATGGACAGGCTGAGGCTTCTAGATCAAATTTTGAGGACTGTTAGAATTTCTGGAAGATTCTGTGGTTTAGAAAATGCTGTATTTATGATGTACTAAAATAAGTTTCCTAGTCCCAGTTTTTCCTTCTTTTTCATAAAATTTGATGCTTTTCAAATCCACATTTAAACCCAAAGATCCTTTTTAGTCCACCACAAAGCATTCTACATTACAACCTCCATTCAGTGAAGAAGCCAGCTGGGGTGAAGTCACCAGAGGCCAGCCACTGAGGCCAGGAGTCCAGAATTCCAAAGCCTTCAATCAGCATGGCTTCGAAATTCTTTGATCTGTCCTCCTTTCCTGGCCCCTTCATCTACCACTTTTATGCCTATCTGTTCCTTTGTTGAGATCTTGTTTTTGTGTAATGTTGCTGGGTATTCTGTCCTCAATTTCCTTGTTAGGCAAGAGAAGGAAAAGTTCCATCTGATGTGCGGCTATGTGTCACTCCTGTTTCGTGGGTTGACTGGCTCTTCTTCTCCATCCCTGTTTTCTAGGACTTCTGTTGATGGGAGCATCACCACATGGGTGCTCTTCAATTGCTTTTCTTTTTCATGGATGTCAAAACTCAGGGTTGATGAGCACCCTTGAGACAGCCCATCACCTAAGAAGCCATTCTATTTGGAGGTCCAATTTTTTTTTTTTGGCTAACTAAATTTGTAGTTCACCTTCGTTGTAATACAAACTTTACCTTTATCTACCTAATATTATAGAAAAAGGAATCAAATTTCCCTACACTCAAAGTCAATTATCTTCTTTTGTGTGAAATGACGTCTTGTTTTAGTCTCGTTCAAACATCAACATCAATGCAACCCAGTCTGATAAAGCAGCCATGTACTGACACTGTACCCATGATGGATACCATGTCCACATGGGAAATAAACAAAAGAATAAAATTAGAAACAGACAACACAGGAACATTAGAGTTCATAAATGGACTAAGGCACATTAGTAAGCATAGTCTTCAAGTATGTTTTCACCATAATAAATTGTGGCAGGCAGATGATCTTTTACTCTAATGTTGATGTTTTCTGACTCATGTGACTTTGGCAAGTGGATTTGAGCCTCATACTCTGGTGGGTACAAAGGAGTTTAACTTCAGTACATAACTGTGACATTTGGTATGCTTTTCAGGTAAGTGTTTTTATATAAAGAAGAATGCAGTGGCTGGACAAAGATGTCAACTTAACCTTTTAAAGATCTTCTAATTTTTTGAGATGAACTTGAAAATCATAATGTGCTTACCTTGGTTTTGTAGCCAAAGCCAGAACAGGCATTTTCTAAATTATGAGGACACCTCAGAAAAATCAAAATTGAGAAGAATTCCAAACATTGTGTCTCTAGTCTTTAAAAACATTAGTGTGACTCATTCAGCATGGGATTGATCCTCAGCACTGAGGAAAATTGAATGTTATTCAAGAGGAAAGGCACCTGAGCATCTTTATGAGATTAAAGGAGATTAAAAAGAAGTGACTACCATCCCAGTGCTTAACCTTAGATTTAACCTTGCATTGAGGAAATAATTCTATGGAGCATAATATTGGTATAATTTGGAACAAAAAGTAAATTTGAACTACAATAGTATTGAATGCTAAATTTCCTGACTTTGACCATTGCACCATAAGTTATGTAAGAGAGTATCTTTATTAGGGCCATGAAATCTGGACCTAGCAGGGTAACAGCTGCCCAGCCCTGTTGAGATTTTTGCTTTAAATCTATAGTGCAAAGCCATACTAGTGATACAAGAACTTACCAAATTCAAGAATCTTATATCATCACAATTACTATTTGTGGTGGATTTTCCCCTGTTACATAAGTTGCCTACTTGATTTCAAATAGTCAAAATGGCAAAACCCCCAAAAAGGAAAAGTTCTATTAATATGCAAATAAAAATGATGTGGTTCTTGATCTTTAAAAGAATATATTATTTGGTAAATATAGAGAGAAAGAAATCAAATAAATTATTACAAATTCAAAGGTCCCAAAAGATGTTTGTTTTTAAGAGTAATATTTGTTTACAAAATAGGGACAGAATTTTCATATTTCAACCTACTTATCTGTCCTTTTGTTAGTACTAAAGCCAAGAGGCAGAAATGGGTTTTGGAGCTAGAAAAAAAGAAAAAAAATGTATAAGTGAAGACAGTCAATAACTTGGCTCTGCAAGAGAAATTATAGAGTCTGAGAAGAATCATTATTCATAGATGAAAAATAACACAAGATCCTAAAGATGGAGATAAATGAAAATGATGATCAGTCACATCAGTTATTGTTAAGGAGGGCATCTGATGAAAGTGAGATGCTGCTACAAGAACAAACCAGCAACCCAAAAAAATGCAAATTCTCAATCCCACCAGCTGTCTAGAATGAGTGGAATTTCAGAAAGCTGGGGACAACATGCTCTTATAGTCACAGCTAGGTAACTCCCAGCAGGAGCAGTTATAATCACTGCCCTTCTACTAACACCTTCCCTACAAGTTACAAGCCATGCAGGCTTATTAGAAAGTCAGAGTAATCCTTACCAGATCCATCCATTTCCCTGAAAAATTCATAATTTCATTTTTCTTTACCACTGAATAGAACTCCATTGTATAAATATACCACATCTTCATTATCTATCCACCAGTTGAGTAACATCTAGGCTGGTTCCATTTCCTGGCTATTGTGAATAGAGTGGCAATAAACATGGTTGAGCAAGTATCTCTAAGGTAGTGAGAAGAGTCCTTAGGATATATGCCTAGCAGTGGTATAGCCTGGGTCATATGGTAAATCTATTTTTAGCTATCTCAGGAACCTCCACACTGATTTCCACAATGACTATACCAGATTACATTCCTACCAACAGTGTAGAAGAGTTCCTCTTTTTCTGCATCTTTGCCACCATTTATTGTCTTTTTTTTTTTTCGTGATGATAGCCATTCTGACAGGAGTGAGATGGAATCTCAAAGTAGTTTTAATTTGCATTTCCCTGATGGATAAGTATGTAGAACATTTTTAGATGCTTATAGGCCATATGTATTTCTTCTTTAGAGAACTCTCTATATAGTTTCATAGCCAATTTTTAATTGGATTGTTTGATTTCTTATTATTTAGTGTTCTGAGTTCTTTGTATATCCGAGATATAAATTTTCTGTCAGATGTATAAGTGGCAAAGATTTTCTCCTATTATGTAGGTTGCCTCTTTGCTCTATTCACAGTGTCCTTTGCTGTATGTGTAAAAGCTTTGTAATTTCATGAGGTCTCAGTAGTTGATTAGTGGTTTTATCTCCTGAGCAACTAAGGTTATTCAGAAAGTCACTGCCTATGCTAATATGTTGAAGGGTCTCCCCTACTTTTTCCTCTAACAGTTGAGAGTTTCAGGTCTGATAATAAGATCTTTGATCCATTTGGACTTGACTCTTGTGCATGGGGAGAGATAAGGATCTATTTCAGATACAGATATCCAGTTTTCCAAGCACCATTTGTTAAATAGGCTGTCTTTTCTTCCAATGAATATTTTTGGCATTTTTGTGGACATTCAGATGACTGTAGTTGCCTGGATTTACATATGGGTCCTCTATTCTATTCCATTGATCTACATGTCTGTCTTTGTGCTGGTACCATGTTGTTTTTGTTACTATGGCTTTGTAATATAGTTTAAAATTATGTATGGTAAAACCTACAGCCTTATTTTTGATGCTCAAAATTGTTTTCGCTATTTGAGGCAGCCCTATGGCAGACAGAAGTCTTCAGCAGTGAAAACAGTGGGTTCTGCAAGCCTCAAGTTTGGCCAGCCAAACTTGCAATAGTGGCATGTCTGTTATAGGGGAAATCAAGTGCTCTCTAATTGAACTGGAGGCCTACTCTATGGGAGGGAATACATGCCTGGTACATGCCTGGTACTGAAAACCTAATCAAAAGCCTATGGAGAGGGAGGTCATGAGCCTTAGAAATGTAATGCCTGCTCTTGTCTGGCTGAATGCATATATTATGCTCACTAAGCTGCCCTGTAAGTGCTTTACTTAAAATTCCTACCATATATTAATGCTACTTTCACTTTTGGTTAGAGAAGCTTCTCTTTTCAGATGGCAGTGACCACTGGGATGATCCAAAAGGCACCATACTGCTGAAAAGAAGCAACAGAAGAGTATTTAGCACTGAAACATCTCTATCACAACTTCCAAGGCTCAATATCCTTGATCTCCTAGTGCCTAGAACTACCTTCACAAGACCTTCATAATAGGAAGAAAAGATAATGACATCAAAATAAAAGAGAGACTAGCAAAGAGAGAGGGAATACATGATGAAGTGTGGATTGGTGAAGAAGGTAGTGGTGGTGGGGGGAATAATCATGGTTTATTTATTGTCAGTAAGTATGGAAGATATTAGTAAAAAAAAAAAAAAAAAAAAAAAAAAAGTCAGAGTAAGAACACAGTTTTGAAGAGCTGAATGAGCCTTAAGGGCCAAGATAGTGGGTGGCATGCAGTCACTGAGTAGGCCCTGTAAAACATGTCCTCAAATTGTAAAAATGTGACTTTGAGGGAGGTTATGCCCCAAATCATATAAATTCATGTGTAACAAAGACAATAATTCATTGATTTAATAATTGATAAATAAATACCACTAGCAGAAAAATCTCACTTCTTTTAAATTATATTTATATTTTTTAGCACACAGAATTTTAGGTATTGTCCCATTCCCCTCTTCCATCTTGTATTCTCCTCCCCCTGCTTCTGTTTATCCATCACATGTGTCCTCATGATCTTCCCCACCCCCTCCCTTGTCATCTCTTATTACATGATTTTTACCACCATTCTTTTGGGTTTTACCTGCTTTGTCCCTCTGTACATGAGACATATAGATATACACTGAGGAAGAGATAGAAGGGTAAGAGGCAGTTTGGAAGAGGAATTTGAGCCATGGGGAGATCACAGTGACCTTATCTTGCCTTGGTCCTAGAAGCACCCAGAGAGAAGATACTGTCCCTCCCTAGTAGCCTAGTATCCAAGGCTACTAATGAGCAAATATCTCTGTAAGCTAATTCCCTACCCGCAAAACCCATAGCCAAGGTTATTAGTAGAGCTAGTGTTTCTGTGCTCAGGGCCTGAAGAAGGAAGGCGTTCAACAAGAAGCCCACTTCCATGCTGGTGAACAGAAGTGGGGTGTCCAATCCACAGTTCACTAAGAATGCATGGATAGGCAAGACCCTATAGATATACACATAACATAACATAGGCTGGGGAAGGGGCCATAATCCTAGGTAAAAACCATGGTCAGACAGAGATTGGTGGCCATCCTGCTCAGAGGCTCCTCCCTATCACCAATGCAGCTTTTGCTTATTTTTGCCGGAATAAAAACTGTATCCTTGGCAGTCCTGCACTCTGATTACTTCTTCTTTGGAGAGAAAGAATTCATTGTAATGGGATTATGGGGGTTTAGGAGAAGTCCATGAACCCCAAATCCTGAGTTCATGTCTGTTTTCTAACCAAAGAATTATGTAAAGCAGACTGAGAATGATAATTATTAAATAACTACATTTGTTCAGGAATATACAAAGGAGAGGGAGGATCCATGAACTAAGGAAGGGAAAATGGATACACTCACATGGCCCAAGAACCCATGAGGGATGTGAGCATGGGCCTGAAACACAAAAAGGGATTTAAAGAGGAAAGAGAAGAAAGTGCAGAAAGCTCTTGCCATGTTGAGGGCAGGGCAGAGGGGGACAGAGAGCCCACGTGGGAGTAGGGGGAGCTCACCAGGACCTAGACATTCAGGAAAGATAAACAGCCAGTAAAAAGAGGGGCCTACCCTCCTGGTAAGTGTCTACTTACAACCTTACTGTAGTGGGCCTTGCCTTCAGGCTCAGGTGAGCCAGAGTGAGGGCTGATTTGGGCTCAAGAAGAGGCCAGCCATGAAGCCAAGTGTTACGCTGAGCTTAACCAACCACAATGCCAGGATGAGATTTAAATTCTAGGAAAGGGGAACTCCCTCCTAGCAGGGGCTCAAGCTGTTCATGGAAAAACAGGTATAGGTAACTCCTTTACTCAAGAAATAAGGAGAGGAGATCCTTCTCTGATCTCTAGTAAAGTGGAGATTGCAAGGACAAACTTAAGGACATTTCTGCTTTTTCTTTTCTAGGGGCCCTCCTCCCCAAAGTACCTAACAAAGCTACTTGACTCCCTCTTACTATGAACTCACAATCCAAGGTGCTGCTTCCCCCTGAAACAATATTACAAGCTTGGATCTGCATATGAAGAGAGCATGCTGTTTTGGGCTTTCTGAGTTTGGGTCACCTGGCTTGATATAAATCTTTCCAGATCCATATTGCAGAAACAGATGTAGCAGCAAGACCCAAAAGCATTCAAACTTATTTTCAATGATTCGATAAGTACAAAGCAAATGTACTTGGTCACCACCAGGTTTTGGGGGAATCACCATAAGCTCTTCTTCAAGAATCTTCCTAGATGATGATCTAGACGGACCCAATGAGAAGAATGGGAGTTCTTTCTTAAATTGGAGCAGCCATATGATTCAGCTTTCCCCTCTTGTGTATACACACAAAGGAAGCAGATATGAGAGATGCCTGCATAGCCATATTTATTGTATGATATTCACAATAGCCAAGCAAGGCAATAGATTGCTGGACAATAGATGAATGGATCAAGAAAACAAGGGAGCAATGGAGTATGACAACACAAAAATGAAATCATGTCATCTGCAGGAAAAAAGAGAGAGAATTGAAAGTCATCATCAGGCTGGAGAGATGGATTAGCAGTTAAGGAACATGCCTGCAAATCCTAAGGACCCCTATTCGATTCTCCAGGTCCCACGTAAGCCAGACGTATCTGGATTTCGTTTGCAGTGGCTAGAGGCCCTGGTATGTCCATTCTCACTCTCCCTCTCTCTCAATTTCCCTCTCACTGTGTCTAATAAATAAATAAAAATAAAATCATTTTTAAAAAGTCATCATCAAAATAAGCCAGATGTATAAACGTAAGTATCACAGTTTTCTTCTTACATGAGGAGAGAAGACTCCAAGGATACTCTTTTCCCCCAAAGCTGGGATTGCAAGCCTGTGCTACACTTGGCATTTAATACAGGCTTGATTATTGGATCAAGGTCTTCATGCCTGCATGCCAAGCACTTTAATTTTTGATGAGTACAGTTTATGAATCAGAACTAGGAAAAAAAGTAATACCCTTTGTTAATTGATTAATTAATTGATTTGTTGGTTAATTAATTTTTTAAACTTTTTAATTTTAATTTTTTTAAGTAACAGGTTTCCATATGGGATCTCCATGATTCATTATCCCCAGCACACACTTTCCACTCATCTCCCTGCCCTCCTTTTTCTGCTATATCTTTTTTTTTAAAAAAAAATCTTTTTATTTATTTATTTTTTTTTTTGGAGAGAGACACAGAGAAAGAGGAGAGGGAGATAGAGAAGAAGACAGAGATGGGCACACCAGCAGTGTCTCAGCTGCTGCAAACGAAATCCAGATGTGTGCGCCCCTTTGTGGTCAAGTGCAGCATTGAGCCCTTGCGTCACTGCATCTGGCTAAACGTGGGACCTGGAGATTGGAACCGCTGGAGATTGGAACCAGTGTTCTTAGGCTTAGGAGGCAGGCACCTTAACCCCTAAGCCATCTCTCCAGCCCTGCTATATCCTTTTGTTCCTAGTATTCTCCCTTCTACTTTGTTCTATAATCTGATAACAATGGTTTGGAATCACACAGAAGATATTAAGCACAGGCGAGTGAAATGGAAAGGATCAATTATCAATAGATGGTATTAAGCATTCATAGTGAACAAAATTTTAAAATATGAGGTGGAGTGAAGAAAAGTGACCCATAAAATTTTCATGTTTGAGGAGAGAGAAAGCAAAAATAGTTATGAAGTTGTTATTTCCATCTTTAAATGGCCTGCAAATAAAAGAGTAGAACATATAAATACCAAGTGTGAGTTAAATCACTTTAGCTAAAACTGCATTGGGAAATTTTCTACTTCTGTGGTTCACATCCATGAGCCACAAATATCTCAAATCTGGTTTGGAATCTGATTTGCAAGAGAGGCTCAAATTTCAGTTTTACAGTGATCAAAAGATTGAATTTAATTAAAGTTCATTAGTGACACATCCCAATCAAAGGGTTTTTCTTTTTTTAACTTTTTTATTAATTATGGACCCAATCAAAGTGTTTTTCTATGTCTTTTGGAGAAGCAAGAATTCCAAAGATCAATTTGAGACACTAACATTAAATCTTTGATAAGATTTAGAAAGGGAATTAATGAGCCAATCCCATTACAGTTGCGTTCTACCTGTGGTTGCCAAGATAACAAGAAACTTGGGATTCCCAGAATGTTTGTGTTTTATCAATTAACATCAAGAGTCGCATAGGCAGTAGCCAACAGACTGCTTCCTATGTGTTTATGAAAGTGTCTAGATGCTGATCCCAAGAAAAGTAAATTCTACTATCTACTATAGTTTCTTCAAATATATATGCATTTTAAACAAGTCATCTGTCATTTTCCCTCTTAATATATCCATTTGTCTCTAAATTACACCACCAATTTCATTTGTGGCTTACTTAACAATTTGTGATCTGTTCAATAGACATAAATACTGAAATATACTCTAGCTTCTTCAGAGAACACAAACCACGTACCAAGAATGCATAAATTGGTCACAATAACTCAGGCCTGAGGGTAGAACATTTATTTATTCATTTATTCATTCACTATTCAATAAAAACAAAAAACCCTGTTCTAGTGTGTAGTATAACTTATAGAATTAAACACCCAAAGAAGGAAAATACAAAACAGCACAGGATCGGGTCACCTTGTGCTTCAGTCTCATGAAGAAACTAATCAGTTTAGTGCAGTACCCTCCCATCTGGCTTGTCAGATGCTCTTAAGTGCTGCCTCACTTTCTTCCTCACTTTGGGAACTTTCTATTTTATCCTTAGAAGTAATCTCACCAGTAAGCTTTTGTTTTACTATTCCCATCTTTAAGTCTGCTTATTGGAGGCATGAAAATGATGGAAATTTATATTCTGTTACTTTGGATGAAGTATTTTTAGTGTTAAATCTGGGTGGTTAGTAATACAAGTCTTCTGTACTCCTCCTTATTTTCTTTCTACTTATTCTATAAGTAGAGAAAGGAATTCTAAACTCTTTAACTAAAACTGTGTATTTTCCTGTTTAATTTTTGAGCTCCACCACTTTTTACTTGTACATTTTAAGGTCAGTCATCAGATGCATACACAGTTCAGATAAGGTCCATTTGGGTGAAGTTACCCCTTTGAAATTGCACAATATCTCTTTACCCTTGTCATTCTTCCTTGTATTAAAATGTGGTTGTTTTTTTTTTTTCTAAAGAAAACTCCTCAAATAATTTTGTATATTCCCTTTAACCCAAGCTGTTCTCACTCTTGATTGGAGAATCTGTTTTATTTTACAGAGAAAATGGAGGAGAACCAAGATCCATTACTAAGACAAAAAGGATAGCCAACTGCCCATCATGAGACATGCTACCTCTAACCAAATCTGACAGGGTCCATGAGAAATTGCCAAGGTAGCAGTGATATGAATACCACTCTTACTGCTAGCCTGACAACCAGTTCCAGGGTGTAATAGAGACAGTGATCAATAAAACACATTAAAGTAGAAATCCACAGGCTATAGAGATTTCAATACTAAAGTAGGCTGCTAACAGGCCTGACACGGTTCAGGAAACATCGTGGAAGAGGGGGCAGGAAGATTTTAAGAGCCACAGAATAGGTAGGTGTAACCTGAAGCACAATTGCCCTGCTACCTAACAGGGACTGACCAGGGCCTTCATGACCCCACAGTGGATATCATAATCCCACTGCAGAGGGCCCCCAGATAAATAGTAGTTGTAAGATGATTAAAAAAATTTTTTTAAACATGGGTTATTTCTTTGTATTAATACAACTACTACATATTTCCTTAGCATTTCCAGCACTTGCACATTTCTTTTTGCATCCAGTCACTTTTTTTTTTATTAAATAGATACTTTTAAAAAAGTTATTTATTTGAGAGAGAAACAGAAAGAGGCAGACAGAGGTACAGACAGAGAATGGGCACACCAGGGCCTCTGGCCACTGCAAATGAACTCCAGATGCATGTGCCACCATGTGCATCTGGCTTACGTGGGTCCTGGAGAATCGAACCTGGGTCATTAGGCTTCGCAGACAAGTGCCTTAACCACTAAGTAATCTCTCCAGCCCCTAAATAGAAACTTTTTATGGGCACATCATGTGTTGGTACCATCATGTTCCTCCTCTCTGCCCCCGTTTTCCACTGAGGGCTTTAGTGGGATTGCTGGAGCTACCATGGGGTTGTGGCACTTTTAACTCATTGCTGTCTTGATATTTGTAGTTAATCCCTTTTTGTAGATACTACAGTGGGTCATGCTTTCTATATGGAAACCTCTATCTGTTAATTGGAGTGAATGATCTTTTATGTTTACTTTCAATATGTGTAGCATTGAGTTTAAATCTACCATCTTAGATTTAATTATTTTCACATTGTATCATCTTTTCCTCCTCTTTATTTTTCTACTTTTACTGGTTGGACTATTTTCTATGGTTGCGTTTCAACTTTTTTTAATTAAATATATATTTTTATTTATATTATTCTGATTTTACATTCATAGTATTGGTACCATTGTCCTCCTCCCTGTCCTCCCACTTTCAAAGGGACCCTCATCAATGGGGAATGTGGGTCGTGCATTGTGAGGTTAGTCAAGAGTTCTGGGGGGTAGGCCCCAGTCTCTGTGCATAATGCCCCAACTTGTGACTCTAACAATCTTTCCACCCCCTCTTCCACAAGTGTCCCTTTACTGTTAGCTTTTGTAGCGATTTACCTCCTCACTTTCATCAGACCTCATAGCTATAGTATACTTGCATGCATTTCCCTCCTTCCATGTTTAATCATTGTCTGACAACATAGTAAAATCATATTCAAAATATTATTTGTTATGGTCAGTTGTGTTTCAGAGTGATTTTAAAAGAAGAAAAGTTACACATTCTCTAGTGTCATATACCACCTCCTTGAGAAACTTCCTCCTACATTTTGTATCACAAGTCATAACAATAGATTCTTTGCTTTTTGCTGAAAAACTATTCATTGTTTTGATGTAAAGCTATTCATCTTTTTGAAAGACATTTTATTTGGAAAAATAAAAATTTAAAAATGTCTCCAAGATTTCAAATGTATCATTTATGTTTTTCTCTCTTTCATAGTTTCTAATGAGAAGTCTCCTGTAATATATTTTTCACTGTCTCTTTTTCTGTTTCTACCTTTACTGTTTCTCTTGGATGGAATTTTTAAATATTTTTACTTATGTTTATTGTTTTTCTCTTGAGTTTTTGAGTTAGCAGTTTTCTGTCTTTTATGTTTCATGGAAACTCTGGCCATTTATCTTCAGATGTTTGTTCTGCTCTATGTTCTGGAGATTCCAATTACATGTTTACTAAACTGTCTAATTTTGTCCAACAGCTGTTGAATGTGTCTGCTACTTTTCCCATTCTCCTTATTTCTCTTATTATTTAGGTTTGGTATTTTCACTTGACTTAAACTCATTTCTAACTCTGATCTTAAGTGTATTTACTCTGTTGCTGAACCTGGCTAACAATACTTCATGTTGTGCCATGCATTTCATTTGATCCTCTTATGAATTACATCACTTTGCTGAAATGTTCCATCTTTCTTTTTCGTGCTATTAACTTTCCCAATACATTATTTAATATGTTCATGTTTTAAAATCACTGACTCAACATTTGTAACACCTGGGTCATATCTCAGTCTAGCTCTATTGATTGCTTTTGCTCCTGAAAGCATTTTGGTGTGTGTGTGTGTGTGTGTGTGTGCATGTGCACACACATGACTGTGCATGTATGCATACCTGGATACTACCTACCTGTGTCTTATGGTTTTAATGTTATCATTGTTGACTTCCATTTATTTTGTGTAAATGGCAGCAGCTGAGGAAAATAGTATTTATACTTGAAACTGTGTGTTCTTCAGCAAGAACATTATTATTTGGGGAATTGAATTAATTGAGTAAGGAATTTAGTTGGATTTGGGTTTTGCAGTTAAGGGTATCTTCACAGTACCATAAAATTAAGATCCTATGAGATTTGCTCCAATGTTTGTGCTTCACCTTCCACAAGTACCATCCTGATGTGGGGTACCATCCATGATTGGGTGGATGGTGTTCCCATTGTTGCCCTTCTTCTGCATCAGATTGCCATTGTTGGCACCCTGTGCTTCCTAAGCTGTAAATAGGAAAGAGTCTGTATTATATGATCTCAATGGGTCCTGTATGCTTGGGCTATGGGGTAGAACTTCCTCAGTGTCCCAACTAGTCTTCTACTGGGCAGCCACACTATCTGGTTTATGTGAGGATGTAAAGGTGGTACACAGGGAAGCTTTTGTTTCTTCTCCAGTGGTGGGGATCTCTAGTTTTGTGGGATTTCAGCTGAGGATGCTTGCCTACTGCTTCTTCATGGGCAATGGGTTTTCCCCCTTTTCTTCAGCAGCAAGGAGTCTTTCCCAAGGTCTTGGTGTCAGGGCTGCTGCCCTTCTCTCACATAAGGATTTGCCATGAGGGAGAAGCTGAGTGGGGATAAGATTCTTGTGTTTACTTCAGAGGCTTCAGGTCCTTTTGTGGGTAGTCACACTACTAAAGGAAATTCTTCCTATAGTCCTGACACCCCCATTCTTTCAGAAAACACAAACTCCTTTCATCGGGGCTTCCCAGTGACCCCCTATAGAGAATGCTAACCACTACTTAATTTTATCATTACCAGTTTCCAGATTTCTTCTTACCAGGGTGTGTGGCTGCTACCTCTTGTCCTGTCAGCCACTGGGGGCCAGTCCTAATGTCTCATCACTCCATCTGCAGACCTGCCCATCCTTCCTTGCTTCAGGATCCCTAATACAACTTCACCTCCTGACTGAACTCTGTAAGAGCTATGATTTTTATTATTTCCTTTTATTTGTCATGACTTAAATATAGGGACAATACTCTTACTAGATTTTTTTCTTTTTGTTTTTCAGTCCTGGAAATTGAACTTAGGGCCTCATATATGCTAGGCAACCATTGTACCACTGAGCTGCATCTCTAGGCCCCTTCTCACATTTTATTTTGAGACAAAGTCTTGCTATTGCACCATAGGTCTTGAGCTGGCAGTCCTTCTGCCTCAGCCTCCCAATTAGCTAGGTTACAAGCCTATATGACTAAGCTATGCTCTTTGTAGTTTTCTATATCCAAGCTCCAAGCCTACTTTTCTTTTTAAAAGCAATTTATCCTGGGCTAGAAATACTGGCAATCATGACAATGAACCATAACTCTGGTGCTTAATTTTAATTATTTTTTTTTTTGTTTTGTTTTGGTTTTTTAAGGTAGGGTCTCACTTTAGCTCAGGCTGACCTGGAAGTCACTATGTAGTCTCAGGGTGGCCTTGAACTTTCAGCAATCCTCCTACCTCTGCCTCCCGAGTGCTGGGATTAAAGGCATGGGCCACTACGCCCGGCAATTTTAAATAATTTTTTAGTACACTAACAATAAAATTGTGACTTGTCCCTTTTTTATTTTTATTTTTATTTTTATTTTTGGAGAGAGACACAGAGAGAGACAGACAGAGAGAAAGGGAGAGGGAGACAGAGAATGGGCATGCCAGCAGTCTCTCAGCTGCTGTGAACAAAATCAAGAAGTGTGCTCCCCCTTGTGGGCAAGTATGGCATTGCGCCCTTGCATCACTTTTGCATCTGGCTAAATGTGGGAGTTGGAGATTGGAACCGGGTTCTTAGGCTTAGCAGGCAGGTGCCTTAACCACTAAGCCATCTCTCCAGACTGACTTGTCCCTTTTTAAATACAGAAATTCTTACAGAAACTGTTACTGTCTTACTTGTTGCAATGAAGTGATATGTATACTTCTGAGAAAGGTGCACATAGTTCTTGGTGTGAGATTTTTGAGACGATTACTTCACAGGTGCATTTTGTAAATTTCTTAGTTTACCCAGGAAGAGAAAAAAAAATAATTGTTTGGGTGGTGGATAACAGAGGTTTTAAGATTGATAGAGAGAAAATTGACTAAGGTATCCTAGAATAATTGCAATTAGAAAGCAAGTAATAAATCTAGGATTTGAACTCATGTGGGAGAAAAGGGCTATCAGCCAGCCTGTGATGCCTACATAATATCTTCCATAACCCGGGCCACCTGGGAAAGAGCAGGCATTTTGCTCACACACTATCAGAAATATAATGCAGAGCCCTTATGTTACTAGTTTTCAGGGTGAAGTTTATTGTCCTCAGGATTAGGATGATGAAAAAGGATAGTTGAAGGAAAATCAGCAAAACATTGTTGAAAGTGAAAGTAAAGGAAAGATCTTCTAAACGGACAGGGTTATCCCCTCCCCAAAAAAAAAAAAATGACTGGCTAATGTAGCACTCTGGGCCTGAGCTTTAATACACTGAGAATAAGTCCATTCTCAGCCCATATAGAAATAATTCATCAGGTTGAGATGAGCTTTGTAGAGGACCTTGGTTGGTTAGTAAGTCAGGGAGAAGAGTGCAATAGTGATTTGAATGTAGAATGTCCTCCATAGTCTCAAGTGCTTCTGATTAAACCTCCTACTTAGTACCCAACTGGTAGGACCTTTGGGAAATGGAACCATGCTGAAGGATGTGTGTCGCTCATGGAGGGCCTTGAGGTTAATTAGTCAACACACTGGGTGTTCAGAGTTAATGAGATCTCTCTTGCTAATATATGAAGATGTAAACTGGTTATGTGAACTCTGCCATGCTTTCTACACCATAGTGAAACTAACACTTGGAATTGTAAACCTGAAATAAACCCTTTCTTACCATAAGCTGCTTCAGATTGGTGGTATTTTCCAGCAATGAGAAGATAACTATTACAAAGGCAAAACCAGAAATAGCCTACCAATGGGGAAAAGGTCACCAAGGAACTCCTAGAAGGAGGAATAACCAGAAAGGAAAGAGAAAAGAGGGCTGCTCCTGATGTTTATATTCTTTTGGGCCTGTGAGCCTAATTAGCTACCTAAAAAACAAGGCTATCTTACTCATAATGTTTAACATTTAAACATGAAATATATTCAGATAAATATATTTCATGTGTCTACCTTGACTAGTATACATAACCCAGGAATTTATAGATTCATGGTCATATAGCCACTGCAGAATATCATATAAGCTATAGCATTCATGAACTATAACTAGTAGATTTTAGTAACAAAGAATGACTTTTTGTAACAAGCAATGCTTCTCATATATTTCTTAGAAAACCATATTTTCAATCAAAGCCAGAATAGATTCCAATGACCTAGGAATGGACCCATTGGTACTGAGCCTATCCTAAATCAGAGCATGTGAAAGGGGTGATCACCTGTGGGGATCCCAGCAGTGTGAACAGAATTGGCTGCAAAGATTTCTTTTTCCTCTGAGTAATCACATATGCTTTGTGAACACAGCAATGTTTTCTGCTTTCTTGCTTTGAAGGAGCTTTAGAGCAGTTTTGTTTGCCAGAAAGATAATAATCAGCCAACTTTTTTGACAATAGCTCTGGAAAACAACCAGTTTTCCTGAGTCAGAGACCTTTTCAGTTGTCTGGTATAAAGTTCACAGGAGAATCAAGTTTTAAACCAGATGTCTTGAATTGGGAAACTTGCCACATTCTGTTTTTTAAGTTCATGACTTTTGTTCATACTGTTTATGTAGCAGTCAGTCAGCTCAACAGAATAAAAAAGATATTAAAAATCTAAATCTTTAACAATTTAAAATAATTTTGTAATTAGATCAGTCAATTTGTGTTTATTAGCTTCTTGATCCCAATAAGTCTTTTAACTCCCCTCCTTTTGCTAAAGAAATATTGTATCAAAGGAAAGGATGTACATGACCGCCAAGGTAACTGTATTGTCAGCACACATGTTTGATACATCAGCTGTGCATTATAGTAACTGCTCATCATTCCATTTCCTCTTGTTGTTGTTTTGTTTGGGTTTTTTGTTGTTGTTTGTTTGTTTGTTTCAAGGTAGGGTCTCATTCTAGCTCAGGCTGACCTGGAATTCACTATGTAGTCTCAGAGTAGCCTCGAACTCACAGTGATCCTCCTCCCGAGTGCTGGATTAAAGGTGTGCACCACCACTCCCAGCTCATCATTCCATTTCTGATATGCAACTTGATTAGAGCTTTACCCAATTTAGCCATGCTTTTTCTGAGAATAAATATAGAAGAGATGTTTCTTGTCATATAATGACCGTCTAAAGTATTATGCTGCAAAAGATTCTGAAAAGATTTAGGTTTGCTAGTCACAAATGTTGTTAATAACTGGTGTTATATGCCATGTGGAGTACAAGTGGCCATGGCATGCCATGAGAGAGGTGGCTCTGAGAGTAACACCACAAGCATGAGGGCCTGACTTCGATCCCCAGGTCCCACAAAATCCACTGGGTATGGATACTGGTGCCTGTAACCCAAGTCCTGCAAGAGGTAGAGACCTAAGAATCCCTGAGGCTCACTAGTCAGCCAGTTTCACCAAAAACAGTGGCTCCAGGATCAATGAGAGACTCCATGTTAAGGAAATAAAAGAATGAGAGGAAGGTACCTGTCATTCTCCTCTGGCCTACATACATACATCTGCACACACATGTGCATATACCATACATACACATACCACACATACTCCACACAAAAAAGAACTCAAAAATCTACCATACCTACCAGACATTGGCATTTCTATGGTAATTAAAATTATAACCTCTGTGTGACCTTAATAAGTTACATAATCCATTTTCATTTAATTTTGAAATAGAAAAGAATGTTGTATGTCAGAGTGATTCAACTGTGGATTTGCTGAATGTGAGATAAAACCTTGGTCTTCTGCCCAGAAAGGACCTCTTCCATAGTGGGAAAGCTTCCACTATAAGGGTTTTCTTCAGAAAAGGTACATGAATGGATAAGGGCATCTCTCTATGAGAAACTCCTCACATATTGTAAAGGACTGTGAACAATATGTTTAAATCTCTACTGTTTTCATGATTACAAAGTACTGTTAATGTTAATGTTAATTAAGTAATGTTAGTGTACATCAGGAAATAAGTGATTCTAAAATGTTTTTACCCAAAGTGAGGGTCTAAGAGAAAAATGTAATAATGTAGTTTGAGTAATTAGCTTTTAAAATGAACTAATAAAGACTGGCCCAATTAGTATATAGACAAAGACACTCTAATAGTCTGATTACAGACACTAAGTGGCCCCCAAATATCACCTTATGAATATTCATTCATCTATCAACAAATAACTTTTGAACACTGCAGAATAGTGTTGTAAATGACAATAATGCAATGGTGAATTAAGTGAGCCTCATTCCCTCAGGGAAAGCATTATCCACTAGGTAATTACAGTTGTGAGAATGCTTCAAAGGACATTGGAAGTTGGCATTTCATGAGTTAAGGGGAGCTAAAAACATTGTATTGGCTAAATATGTGAGGGTGAAGACATAGGAGATATTTTGCAGATAAAATCTTTTAGATGAGAAGCAAACAACTGAAATTAACAACACACCCAGAGAGAGCCAGTCCAGATTCAAGGAAAATAAAGATAGGTGAGGATGCACCCTCTTGTGTAGTGGTGCACTCTGTGACTCCAGCACTTTGGAGGGTAGAACAGGAGAATACTGAGTTAAAGGCCAGACTAAGATAGATAAGGAGCCCTTATCACTAGATAGATGATACATAGGTAAATAGGGTAGAGAGAGAGAGATGATAGCTAGCTAGTTAGATGATAGATAGAAGATAGAGATAGATAAATATATAACACATAAATATATGATAGATAAATAGATGATCAATATAGACATATAGATGATAGCTAGATGGATGGATGATAAGATGAAAAGGTTAGAAAATGAATTACCCAATGTGATGTGTATTTTTTATTCTGGCTGTTCTTCTCACTGAAAACTAGGAGATTTCTGTGTCTTGTCCCTGGATTCACTTCAGAAATGAATCCCTTTTGTTGAGTTTTTTTTTGTTTCTTCACTTCAGGAATGACTCATACACCCCCATCTATAGCAAGAATCGGGAAGAGACATTCCAGAATATTTGAAGCTGCCTTGAACGTATCCTCAGAATACATGCAGATAACACAATAGAATAATAAAATTCTCACTTGGTGACAGCCTACTTCCAATGCCTGGTTGACATGGTAATAAAAAGACTTCAAGCTTGGACTAATCTAAAAGCCTTTCCTTAGCTTTAATACTCTGTTGGGTCAACGGCGGTCTTCCATGAACTATTTCTCAGTGACCATCGCCTGTGTTCAATCCTCTGATCCCAGCTCTTTCCTTTTGGAAGTGGCAAACCTGTGTACAGCTTAATAAAGCACCTCAAGTAATTTGTAGGCTAAAATCCTGCCCTTCCTGATCTGGGTTCTCATAGTTCAGGCTCCAGAAGTGCGAGGAGATACTTTTCTGTTGTTAGAGCCACATGGTCTATGTTTCTTATTATGAGACTCCATTGTAATTGCACTCTTCCTCTGTGTCTGCTTCTTGGAAACCTAGCATGCAACAGGAACCCCTCTCATCACCCCTTCCTCTGCTTCAGGATGAGTACTGAGACTTAAATGAAAATGACAGAACCTACTAAAACAAATAAATTCTACATACAAAGATCCCAATATGCTTAAGTGCTTTCTGAGTTGAACCTAGAGCTTTCCATTTAAGAAGCATCTTTGCAGCCCAAATTACTCTGAGGAGATGACTACCTGGTGAATACAGAGATGTTCACCATATTCATGAATAGTGGAGGGGTTTGCTGGTCCCCATATTCCTGGCAGGTGGAAGTAGAAAGATTGTTGTTCACAGTGCATCCTGTCCCCATGGTGCTGAATCACTTGAAATTCCCAACACCTGTGTTGTCTCCCCTAAAACCTCTTAACATAAGGAACGAGACTGCACAGCTGAGACAGGAGATAAGGGAACCTACTGAGCCATGAGAACAAGAAATAACTTTGTGGAAGCCTCTGGAAATTTAACACTTCCCATCAAAACCTTGTCTGCTCTGCACAGAACTAAGTTCTTTACTTCGAATTACTTGTGGAGAGTAAGGTTTGCACAGGAGCAGGAAAATCTGAGTATTGCTTCCTAATACCCCTCTGCCATGAAATTCCGGAATCAGATTTACACAAGAACCAGCACTGCAAACAAAAATACTAAAGCTAGACTGGTGCTCAACACTAATAAATATGCCTGCAAATGAAGGTTAAGTTGACCCATGTAAGAATAAAACTAGGGCTGGAGAGATGGCTTAACGGCTAAGGCTCCTGCCTGCTAAGCCTAAGAATGCTGGTTCCAATGTCCAGCAGTTCCAATCTCCGGGTCCCACGTTTAGCCAGATGCAAAGTGACACAAGGGCGCAATGCCGCACTTGCCCACAAGGGGGCGCATACATCTGGATTTCGTTCACAGCAGCTGAGAGACTGCTGGCGCACCCATTTGTCTCCCTCTCTGTCTATCTCTCTCTGTGTCTCTCTCCAAAAATAAATTTAAAAAAAAAGAATTTAAAAAGAATAGAGACTAGACCACAGAGTCCATTTCCACCTTGACCCACATGAGACTAGAAACTAGACCACAGAGTCCATTTCCATCAAGCCTAGATTTGAGGGCTGCATTTCCTCTACTAGAAACACTAGAGAATGACAAGATATCACATGAAATATAGACATGCTGCTCCTCACTCTGCTGCCTCTGTTTGAGATTTTGTCAGTGAGAATTCATTCCCGGGGCCACTCTGTCCTCTGAGGTTTGAGGGGTATCCTATTCCTCCTCCTTTCCTCTCTGTCTCTGGCATTAAAGAGGTCTCCACTTGCAACTTCTGGACCGAATTTCAATTTGCCATCCCAACCCAAGGAGTTTTACATAAGGCATTTCCCTGAAAGTTCCCTACTTTTTGGAGACTACAGTAGGTAGAAATCCAGTATACTTCCAACATCCCTGCCCTGTGTGCACAATGCCTCTAAGAAGGGAAGTTTAGATATAATTATTGTACCATGTACTGTTGCTGCCTTAAAGGCAAGAGACTCCAAAAACAAAGGTTATGGGAGAGCTCACAGAGCTGCTGCAGCTCCTGTCTGGAAACCTGTGAGGAACCTGAGACCTCAGTGCTGCCACCCCAAGTACTGAGAACAACCAGCCGCCTAAAAGAGCTTGGCAGGGCCTTCCTCCAGAGCATTCAGATCCTAACTCAGCTTGGCTGCCACTCCACTCAGCCTATGACACCCTGAGCACAGAGGTGTTCATGCTGACACACTTCTGAACACAGAAAACTTTGCTCATAAATAGAGGTTCTTTAATTTCTGAATGCTCATTACTTTGTTATACAGCTACAAAAATTAATTCAGGAATAGAAACCATATCTTATTCATCTCTATTATACATGGTTTCTCTTACACTAAATCCTCAAGATAATACTTTTAGAAAGGAAAGAAGGATGAAGAGGAAGTAGAGGGTGAAATGAAAGTAATAAATACAAATTAAAAAAGAAACAGGAAAGTGTTTGATCTCCAGAATAGTGTGATTTCAGCTGTGGTTGTCATAACCACATCTTAAAAAAATACTAAAGTATTACTAAACTCAAATGCCTGGGTCTCACCTCTAATAAGTTTTATTTTATTATTCTAGGTGTGATCTTGGCAGCAGATTATTTCATATCTCACCGGATAGTCTTCACAAGCACCCAAGATTGAGAGCCTCCTGCCTTGGTGATGCTCATAGGACTGTATCTCAGCCAGGACTCCAATGGATTAAGGCACCTGAAAAGACTGGCTAGTCCTCAAGATATCCTCGAGAAAGCTTTTAGCTCTTTTCTCTTCTATTCTACTATTAGCTGACAAAGACCCTCACTCCAAAAACACTTATTCTTCTCTCTACTCACAAGTACCTTACTTTAAATGATCCCTAGTTATGCTAAAAACTTTTCATCTTCTTGCATATAGCCTGCTGATTTCTGGATTCTCCTCTGTAGGACTGTCTCCCAGCTTCAACCCAGGGAGAGAGCTTCCATAATTTTCAGATTAGAAAACATATGATTATTTGGGTATTGTACTTATCTATCACCAATACCTAAAAATCATACTCACTTTTAAAAATAAATTAGTTTAATTGCCATTCAGTTTCTTTGACTAAAGGATGTACATAGGACAAAGATGACACTGAATTGAGTTCTGGTTCTGCCCTTAGTTTCTGTGAGATATTAGTGAAATACTTAACCACTGTTAATGATGGTTTCTTATCATTTTACGGAGGGATCCATACTTACAGAGTTGATATTTGATTCATAGCATGTTATGTGAAGGTTTGTTGCAACAGCCTAGAAGTGTAGTCATCCCTGAGTGTTTTAAAGCAGCATTGCTCCATTCCCTGTGGATTTCAAGATCCAGGGCTGCTATGCTCAGCTCCTTATAAAATAACATAAAATTTGCATCTTTCTATGCATTTCCCCCATATACTTTAACCTCTAGATTACTCATAATACTCGATATAGTAAATGTTATGTGAATAGATGTTGTATGGTATTTTTTTTAATGAAGAGGGAAATACAGTCTGTCTATACTCAGGACAGGCTCAATTTTTTTTTCTGAAAATTTTTGATTTATGGTTGGCTCTTCAGGTGAAGAACCTGCAGATATGGAGTGCCAACAGCATTCATGTGTGTGGATTTGTATAGGTTCATACATATATTCAGTTTCAACAAATCTTAAGTATCTGGTATGTTTGTAGAACTCTAATGAAACATTTTTACTTTTTTTAAATATTTTTTATTTTTATTTATTTATTTGAGAGCAACAGACACAGAGAAAAAGAGGCAGGGAGAGAGAATGGGAGCACCAGGGCCTCCAGCCACTGCAAACGAACTCCAGATGCATGTGTCCCCTTGTGCATCTGGCTTACGTGGGAACTGAGGAATCAAGTCTTGAACCAGGGTCCTTAGGCTTTACAGGCAAGTGCTTAACTGCTAAGCCTTCTCTCCAGCCCCAACATTTTTACTTTTAAAATATGTTAAATATTTGATAAACACTTTTATTGGTTAGAACAAGAAGGATCAATAAGCTGATGGTCTACCAGCATGAATATATACTTTACTTATGTACCCAACTGATCTTTCAAGGTTAGATAACTTCACACAGAAGAAAAGGGCAAAAGGACATCCACAAGCTATGCACTTATCAGAATTAATGATCTAATTAAATATGCAGAGCAACTCTTGTAGGTGGTTACTATTGCTCTCAGTTTTACATATGAAAATGTTTAAACAATGATGATTCTTGGGTTAGAGAAAGGCTTAGCAGGTAAGGCATTTGCCTGCAAATCCTAAGGACCCAGGTTAAATTCCCCAGGACTTATGTAAGCCAGATGAACAAGGAGGCACATGTGTCTAGAGTTCATTTACAGTGGCTAGAAGCTCTGTCATGCTGATTCTCTCTATATGCCTTTCCTCTCTCACTCTCTCTCAAAATAAATAAATGAATAATATTTTAAAATGATTATTCTGAACTTGGCATGTTACTAGTAGGGAATGGGTCTGACATTCCAATTCAAGGATTTTTTTTTTTTTTTTTTTTTTTGGTCAGGCAAATAAAACCAGAATATTTAGTTTGGAATGCCAAAAATCACCTTGAGGTAGAATCAAATTGCAAATAATGAAACCACTTAAGCATTGCCCTTCAACTGAGAGATGATTCTGTAATTATTAAAAAATATGTACAATATTATCATTACTCTTTGTGATCTGGAGCTAAGGAAACATGAGTTCTAGAAGTACATTTTACCCACATTTGTGTTAAGTAACATGAATGAATACTGGGAATGTCTGACTCTGAAGGTTGAGCTCTGATTCAACACACTTTTCTATCCCGATTTTTCATTAGAGAGAAATAGAAACAGTGCTTTTCATGAGGTAAGAGACTTGGGGCTTGGAAAGTTTTCTTGATTCAAGTAAGCAAAACCCTGCCTACAGCCTGCTATCTTACTTGCAGAAGAAATTGCTGTTTAGCCACAGGGAACTTGGTACTAGGCACTCCAGAGATTAGGAAGGCTTTTAGCTTTTCCTCATTGAAGGCTCTGGGAAGGGGCCCATGAGTCATGGAGAGTGATATTTGATGAAGAATAAAAAATATGATCTGGACTCTGCCATCGTGACACTCCACCTCAGGGAGAGGAGCACTGGTCTTTCAATAAGATCTGGAATACAACAACCCCACATGAGACCGGGTTTATGACATCTTTGGCAAACAGGGGCTTTCATTTCTAGAATGAAATGAAGTCTGTTAGGGAATTGGTTCACTGGGTAAAGTGCTTGCCAGGCAAGCATGAGGACCTGAATTTGGATCCTCAGAGCCTACAGAAATTCCACTAGCACGAGGGTGCAGAAAAAGGGAATCCCTGGGGCTCGCTATCTAGCTAGTTTATCAGAATTCATGAGTTCTAGGTTCAGCAAGAAACTTAATTTCAATGAATAAAGTGGACAGTGATTGACAGGCACCTGGTGTTGACCTCTGGCCTCCCCATGCACAAGGCATACATGCATGTGTACCTGAAAATATACATGAGCCACATGCATATGAATATGCACACATAGAATAAAAATGAAGTCTGAGTTCAGAATTGTGTTTCTACCTTTGTAGCCATACTTTTTCCCTTTTCTCCACTATTGTACTTTGCCTCTCCCTCCTGTCATATTTTCATCATTCTTTCTTTTCTTTCACTTCTTCCATTCCTACTTCTTCATTTTCCTTTTCTTATTGCTAGATTTCCCCTTCTAAACTCTGGGAAAGAACGCTGCTAAAGGATCAGACTAGATTTTAAGAAGAAACCTGTCTTGTCCATTTGATGTGGGGCTATGGCAAGTAACGTGGCCTGACTGATTCTCAGTTTCCTCATCTAAAAAATGTAACAGATAATTTCAGAGCCTACCTGTATAGATTGTTTAGAAGATTAAATAAGAGAATCTGCATGACTTTTACAGGTCTTGGTCTAGCGAGGTCAGCACAGGTTTGCATTTGTTGTCATTATTTTAAGTACTAAAAGTGGCAGTGGCATTACTATGGCTGACTGGCTACTCAGCATGAGTGATAATAAAGTGGAAAAAACATGGGAGTGAGTCCTCAAAGTTTCTTGTTCATTTTTTTCCCTTAAAGCTTTAGACAACACAATTGTCTTTCTGGTAAAATAAGCTATCTTAGAATTTAGAAGTAATAAGTCTCAACCCTGGAAGGCAGGAAAAGCTACTATGCTTTAATCCTTCCCTTACCTAGCCTCTCTACCTCCTCACTACTACCCTAGAAGTCTAGTTCAGCAGTTGTGGGAATTTGCAAGTAAACCTTGCTGTTAGCTCAACCATATTAGTAACTGCTCTATTCACAATAGCTAGGAACAGGAACCAGCCCAGATGAATAGTTAATGAAGATGTGGCACATATATACACAATTCAGTTCCTAACTGCTAACAGTTTGAGTTGCTTGTAAGCAATAGTAAACATCAGGGGCCTTGACATAAAAATAGAATGAAGTTAGGAGAAAGGGAAAATAGGGAGGAAGGAGAGGAAGGCCAATTTGACAAACAAACTCAGGGACAGAAGAAAGAAAGAAAGAAAGAAAGAAAGAAAGAAAGAAAGAAAGAAAGAAAGAAAGAAAGAAAGAAAGAGGGAAGGGAGGGGGGGGGAGAGAGGGAGGGAGGGAGGGAGGGGGAGGGAGGAAGGAAGGAGGGGAGGGAAGGAAGGGAGGGAGGGAAGGAAGGAAGGAAGGAAGGAAGGAAGGAAGGAAGGAAGGAAGGAAGGAAGGAAGGGAGGGAGGGAGGGAGGGAGGGAGGGAGGAAGGTGGGAAGGAGAAAGAGAAAGAAAGAAAGAAAGAAAGAAAGAAAGAAAGAAAGAAAGAAAGAAAGAAAGAAAGAAAGAGAGAAAAGAAAGAAGAAAGAGAGAAAGAAAGAAAGAAAGAAAGAAAGAAAGAAAGAAAGAAAGAAAAAGAAAGAAAGAAAGAAAGAAAGAAAGAAAGAAAGATATGCGTGAGGAAGAGGGTTTGTCATGGAAGGAAGCAGAAAAGAAAGGGGAAATGACACAAAATTAATAACATGAATCAGTAACATAGAAACCTTCCTCCTGGATAGCATTCTACAAGTTATAGCCCTCAATAAGAGGGAAGGGGGATAACCCAGACAGAAGTGCCCTGCAGAAGGTAGAAAAGCTTAACCCTAAAACGATGGGCTCTGTTTTGGAATCCATAGATATTCCTCTGGGGTAAGTTTCTAAGGTTGCTTCCAGGAAGGATTAACTGAAGGAGAAACTCCTTCCCCCAGAGTGATCCCTTCCCCAGAGTGAGCAAACTGGGGGGGGGGGTTGTTAGAGCTAAGGAAGCTCTGGGAGAAAAGAATTCCTTCCTCCCACCTGGCTACTAGGGCTGCTTGCTGCCTTCCAGCTTGGACTGAAAACCAGTGTGAAATCATTTTCATAAGTTTATTTTTAAAGGTTATACTCTTATATCCCCTCTCTCCCACCCCCATTCCACTGAGGGTCCTCCTTAGTGGATGTAGTAGAGTTTCATATTGCTGGTATGAACAACCAAGCTAGACACTAGACATGGGAGGAAGGGATTTATTTCAAACTTACAGATCCAGGAGAAGTCCCATCTATTGTGGTAGAAGCTGGCTACCATTCATAAATCCAAACACAGAGAGAAACCACCACCAACAAGCAAACACCAAAAAACAGTAAGCACAAAACTAGCAGTAAGCAGAACTGCTCCCCCCAGATAAGACCTCTCTGCATACCTTTGGGCTGGAATTCAGATTCTCCCCCAGTGACACCTTAGGGATAAACTCGAGGATCTCCACCTCCCAGTGACACCTCTTCCAGTCAGGCAGCTAGAGACCCAGGTTACAAGTTTAATAAAACACATGAGTCTCTGGAGGACACAGTAGATTCAGCACCAACTCTAATCCAACATATGGTGCCCAAACCTGATGGGTCTTGGGGTCACTGGACCCCAACCCTCTCTTCTGGGTGAACTTTTCTCTGCCCCTTTATTGCATAATCTGGCTGCTCTTCTGCAGAGACTGTGGAAACCCTGGCCAGGGCCACTCTGTTGTCTCTTTCCAAAATCCCTTGCTGAGTTAAGCCCAGCTTCTGACCTCCCGCCTGGGTAGTCCACAGAAACATGCTTTCCTGTACCCCACCCTTCCTTCCCTTTCATACTGGGTTCCATCAAGAGCTCAGTCATCTGCAGTGCTTATGTCACTGGCTTAATGGTTGCCAGTACACTACCTTAACCTTCAGCTTTTGCAACTTTTGTCTTCATAACTGGCATAGACTTTGTGGAATTAGGGGTCCTATTGAAGTTTTTGAGTAAACTCAGCCTCCAGTCTATGAACTCTCTTTAGGCACCCTACTCACTTTTCTATCCATAATGCCCTCCAGCAGGGTCCTATTGCCATTTGACCCTCCATCCATCTAATACTCTATCAAAATTAATTAAGGTAAGGCCCTAGACTCAGTCTAGAGAAACTCTAGACTGTCTTCCCTTCCAGACTCCAAGGGTTCTCTGGTTCTCTTGTCTCCAGCTTATGCTTCCCAGAGGGTGACGACTGGGAAGCATTTCTCCACTCCTGGAATCTCTGTCTCACTCTAAAGCCTCCTGCTTTATCTTAGTATCAAGTGATGACTTAATACCTAGATTTAGCCCCACCTTACCTATCAGTAAAAAATGAGCTGCAAGCTCTCCATTCCCAAGGACACTCCCTTGAGTTGCCTAAAATCAAATCTAAAATCATTAGGCCTGACTGACCTCAAAGCCACAGTTTTAATTCAGCTTTCTACACCTGACCCCAATTTGGAAATTTCAAATTATAAATCCTGATTTGGACAACTTCATAAGATGAAATGGCAAGGGATCTGAGGTGCCTTATTCTCAAGTTTTTTTCCACTTGTGTGCAAGCCTCTTTCTCTGTCTAGACTGCTGTGCTAACCAGATTTTCCTTCTCCGTGCCAACAGCGGCTCCCAGTGCTTTTCATCCACTGCCTTCCTTTTCTGAGTCTGATCCTGCAGATGAGCGAACCTCCCTTCTAAACCAGTGGCACCTCCTGGATAGCCTCCTCTCCAACCTCCTCTCTGGAGATGATCTTGGCTTTCTCTCTCTCTCTCTCTCTCTCTCTCTCTCTCTCTCTCTCTCTCTCTTTCCTTCTCACCAGACTCAAGCCATTCCCTCAAATTGGGTACAAACTCTTTTAGACTGTCCCATGTCTGCCTCCAAAAGGAACTCCTATTTTTCCTAAGCACCTTCCTTTACTGAGCTACTTTAACTTCTTCTGCATATAGATACCTAATAGCTCTCTTCTTGATTTTCCCCTTTCCTGCCAGAGAAAAACCTGCAGGGGAGGCGGGGCAATCACAGTACACTAGTGCCCACCTCACAACTAAATAAAATAAAGAAAGACGAGCACCTAGGGAGGTTCTTGCCTGTAGCTAATGGCTTGTAGAAAAAAAAATGTCAGCTTTAAAATTCAAACTAAGGACAGCTATTGTCCTGTTGTTATGGTGGCTACTATGGCAGGCCAAAACTGAAATTCTCAACAGTTTCTGGTATCCATCTATCTCTCTCTCTCTTCTTTCACCATGATAAATTGTTTGAAAATCCCAACTCTCATAGGCTCCAAAACCCCCAGATGGTCGGAACAAATCTCCAATAGCCAGATAGAATAATTCACTTGCCCTGACTCCAACCACAAAGAGGCCATTTGCCATATCCAGTGAGTCATTCAGTGCTGGGCCATCTTTATTTAGCCCAAGGAGGGGGAAGACAGACTGGCTCCCTTGCCTTGTCCATGGAGGACTGCCATGGGAATCTCCTATTAAAATGCCTGCTTTCCTTTTGGACCCCCTTCCTTCTCCAGGAGAAGATCTCTCACCTCTGTCTTCAGATCAGGGACTCCTGATCCTCAGACAGATGTCCCTGGCACTCTCACCTGTGTATGGGTTTCCCAATTTCCAAAATTCCACCAGCCTCCCTGCTGTGTTTTCTCCTGAACAATCTTAAAATTCTTGGCCTAAAAGGAGACAGAAAGCCAAGTGTGTCATTTTTTTACTACAATACAGTTTGGCCAGAAAACAAATTGGACAATGATTCCCTTTGGCTTAAAATGACACATTTGGCTTTCAAATTCTTAAACATCTTGATAACTTCATAGACTGGATTGGCAACTGGCTCTATTCTTCTACCCTGATCTCTTCTCTGTCAATTTTGCTCTTCAACCCAGGCCTTCTTTCCACCACATTAAACAGTTCCTATTAGTGATCAGCCTGGCCCTAGCCTAAGAAGATGACCACAAGCCCTCCTTTACTATGCCACTACAAATGACACACACTCTCTCTCTCTCTCTCTCTGTAATCCTAAACTGCAGTTGTTTGCTTAACCTGTTCCTGTTCAAAGTACAACTATAAAACTGGACTTTGAGAATGGCCTCCAGGCCATTCTACAAATTCCTCTGGTTTCCTTGCAACTCTTGTTCTACCTTGAAGATTTCTAACATGATTTGATTTCCTAGAGAAATTTGCCTATGATCAACAGCCGCAAGGTGAGATGGGGACTCTGTTCTCTTCTGTGTGGGCCTTTCTCTACCAGTCATAAACAGTGGCCACATAGATTTTTCTGTATGGCTCCAGACAGAATCAATAGGGCCTGCTCATCAATTCCATCTTTTCCCAGAGGGCATGCAGGCCTCTCCCACATATGATAGTTTTCCCAAACACAAAGTATAACTAAAATCTCCAGAAAAAGACATCTCTTCATGTTTTGTGTTCTTTGTCATGTCTAATTCTGGCCAGCCTTGTGTTCTATGTTTCATGTAGTCTGTTTTTATGTGTGACTAAATTCATGGTCATTAATTGTTCCCGTGTTTATGGTCATTAAGTGTTCTGATGCTTATAGATATACTTTAAGATTATTAAATTACTAAAACCAGGTTTATGATATCTTTCTGACTTTATGTTTTTTCATGCTTACTATAACCATAGACATACTTATATGTCAGGATTTGATCCTGCTTCTAACAATGCCTTCTGAACATTTATTATAACTTAATATTATAATTTAAATCTTTAGAGATGTGAATAATTTGGGTTTACTGACAAAACACAAAAATGTTGATGTGTTTTACCTATAGTTATCAGTGTTAAGATATGGTATATTGATATATATGCTTTCTGTTATTGAAGAAATGTCATATTTCTAATGTTCCTAGCCTGTCAGTCTGGATGGAGTATAATCTATCTATAAAAATGTATGGATACACCTAAGACTTTTAGTGAAGCTATATTGCACTTTCCTCTTCTGAAACTGCAGCAAAGAAGATTCCTTTATAGTAGCTAACAGGTAAAATTTTTCTAACAATGTACAACTGAAGTTAAACAACTAGAAATGACTCTGGGCCTGGCTCTTTTTAGACAATATATAATTACCTTATCTCAGGAGACAGCAACCTGTCTCATTTGACAGAAAGGAATGTCTTAGCCCTCACAGACTGTAAATCTCTTTCCTCCAGAAGCCTGGAAAAAATCAGAGGCTTGTACAGGATCTGGAACTCAAGCACAATCAGTGTTTGGGAACTCTATGCCTGAAGCTTCAGTGGAGGCTCTCGCCCTCTCTCTGAAGTGGGTTCTGCCTGAAAGTGTGTCTTCAGTTAAGGTGTTTTCAGGTAAGATAAGATGGATTAACATAAAAAGTTGTTTCTCTGTACTTCTCTCACCTTAATTGCTTATCTAATTCAAACTTAACTCTCTAATAAGTTGGTGAATTTATTTATACTGCAATGTCTTATATTGAGATAGGAATTGGGGTTAGAAAACTTAAAAGCCCCTGACCCAAAATTATGTCCTGTATTGTGATAGACTTTTCTATTGGTCATGTTCTATACTACATAGTCTTTTTTTTTTTTTTGGAGAGAGACAGAGGGAGAGGAAGACAGATAGAGATGGGCACGCCAGCAGCCTCTCAGCTACTGCTAATGAAATCCAGATGTGTGCACCCCCTTGTGGTCAAGTGTGGCACTGCGCCCTTGCGTCACTTTGCATCTGGCTAAACATGGGACCTGGAAATGGAACCGCTAGAGATTGGAACCACTGTTCTTAGGCTTAAGAGGCAGGCGCCTTAACCACTAAGCCTTCTCTCCAGCCCCTACATAGTCTTTTGTATTGATGTAAATGACCTTTTGGAACTTTGTCATTCTACCAGTTCACCTCAGAGGGCCCTATAACAGACTAACTCAGTCTATTTTGGCCCCTTTTGATGGTTCTCCAGGGCCTAAAAGTCAACAGGAATAGAGATTCCCCTTTTCACGGTTCTACTTCAGTTTGAAAAAGTCAAACTTGAATCCACTATTCATCTTCCAAAAAATTTGGGGTCTCTCTCCACTGACATTAGACTTGGAAGTCATTAAAATACAGACAAAATTTCTTGTCTCCTGACCATAGCTCTGATCCAAACAGAGATATAAAATATATAATATGTACTGATAGATTAAAAGGTTGTAAAAAGAATTTAATCTCTGATTGAGATAACAATAAGTAAGTTATAGCCAAGTTCTAAGCTTGTATATTGTCCATCTGATAAAGCCTGCACTTTTTAATATTTTATTTTATTTATTTATTTATTTGAGAGAGACAGACAGACAGAGAGAGAATGAGCACACCAGGGCATCCAGCCACTGCAAACAAACTCCACATACATGTGCCATGTGCATCTGTCTTACGTGGGTCCTGGGGAAATGAACCTGCGTCCTTTGACTTTGCAAGCAAGTGCCTTAACTACAAAGTCATATCTCTAGCCCAAGCCTGTATTTTGTTGCATAAAACACCTGTTTACAATGATAGGTTTCTTAAGTATTCTACTCTTATATGCTTTCCTATTGGGTAAAACTTTGATTTGCTTGCTATAAACTTATTATAAAACAAAAAAAAACTGGACCTTATTATATAAAATTTTATTGTGCTTGTAGAATTAATCAAACTTTAAACTTTTTCAGCCTAACATGCCTTCATCAGTTCCTCTAAAGCTAAGACCTTTTGATCTCTGGACCAAATAAGTAAAAACTATAAGCCTTCTATATTAAGGACTTACAAAAAACCTGTAAACCAGATAACTAAACTTCAAAGTCAATTTCTTAATCTCTATCATGTTTAAATTTAAAATTGTTTAAGATATTTCAAATATTGCTACAATAGTTTTTTTTATAATTCCTACCTTACCTAAGCCAAATCTTTGTATTTCCAAAAATTACAATTAACTCCTCATCCAGGTTAACAATTCCTTACCTACCACCTATGCTATGATTTTTCAACCTTAGATATAATATTCATGTCACCTGTAAATGCCATGTCACATACAAAAAATCATACATAGATATTAACCAGATCATAATGGCTAACAGATTTAATATGATCTACGAGTTTCTTTCCTAATGGCTCGGATAAATATCACTGTGCTGAAGAGCTTCCACCTTGCCTGTTCATAAATGCTCTGTGGAACCACAACCTGCTATGTGCACAAGGTGCATAATCAACTGGAGAACCAAAAGCTGAGACTCCCAGGAGCAACATCTTGTAACTACAACTTCAACAATGGACTTCAGCAATTGTGGAGAAACAAATATTACCAGTCCTAAGCCAATAATATTCTGGGCTATATTAGCCTTTTTAATGACCAATAATATTTTTCTGTATATGACCTGATATCTGTCTGTAACCAGCTAAGATATCTGATGCTGTATGTTAAAAAATCTCATAGCTCTAATCCCTTCAAGTTAAATCTATCCTGTCTCTGGCATGTAATTTACCCCCTATATGATAGGGCTCTTCCACACCCACATTGTAGCCTCTTCTTTGTTTCTAGTCCAACAGATTCAGTTATTGCCTTCTTGATAACCATTCTGTACTCACAGGCCCCTTTCTAGGCTCCTGTGTTTCCAGACCCATCTCAGGGGGGCATGATGTCTTAAGGCTTCTTGATAGCCCTTCTCCCTGTTTTCTCCTTTTGTGAATGACCAAAGATGCTAAAAGTGGAACCAGAGCTCCTCCTCCTGAATTGAGAAGAAAAGATGAAGTTTTCTTTCCTATGCTAGAGGATATACATCAGCCACTTAATGTTACACAATCAGATCTGGCCAAGGACCGCTGGCCCTCCCTCAAGCCAAACCTCCTTACTAATGTACCTCAACACTCTCTATTCCCTTGCACTCACAACAGATCACCCCTAACAATCTTCCCCTAGCCTCCTATCCTTTTCACAGGGCTAATATCAACAAACAAACAAAAATAAATAAACCAAAACATCATGCCAGAATGCCCCTACTCAAATGGACATCAGACCAAATCTGACTCAAGTGAGACTCCACCCTGATCCAGACACCAGAGAGACAAGACAACCCTGCCCCAACTCCATCCCATTGGTCAGCAGGAAGCAGTTCAGAGACCCGATTCATTGATCCCTTTCCTTTTACTTGTCCTCAGGATCTGGAATGTAAGGGTTAATAAGTCTGGAGTCTCAGCAATCATTAGAGTCACAGAAATTATTGGGACATGCTGGCTCTGGAACAGGCTTTAGCACAGAGAAAATTCTGTTGGGTGTAAATAAGTTTTCAAACCACAACCTGATAAGTTCACAATGACACAGGAACCATGAAAAACCTGAGTTCTACCTGGGAAAACAAGTCAACAAAGGAAATGGCCCTGTCACATCTCTTTCCCCTCTCCCTTCTGCTATTATCTGCCCTGCTTGTCCCTTCCTTTAAATATCCAGTTCTGCTGCTTCTGAGCACAGCAACCTCAAACCCACAGAATGGGGTTGGCCATCCTTCGCTGTTCACTTGATCTACAATAAAGAACAGCCTGCTGTTGAGGTCATGTATTCTTTCTCTTTATTTCCATGTCACTCTAGTTGGTTTAGCCTCTACTCTGATTTAACAACATCTAATACCCTGACACATGCTGTCAGCCCACCTATGTTGGACACATTCCCATGGCAACTATCCTGCTGTTTGGCTACTGGGCTGAGTTGTTAATATACTGATTTAACATTTTCCATGTGGATTAAATGGGATACAACAGCTAGGTCATTTGTGCTAAATCTTGTGAAATGTTCTATAGTTGTACCATATTATAATTTTTCATAATTTTTTTTTGTAGAGAGACAGAGAGAGAGAGAGAGAGAGAGGACGACAGATAGAGATGGGCACACCAGCAGCCTCTCAGCTGCTGTGAACGAAATCCAGACTCATGTGCCCCCTTGTGGTCAAGTGTGGTATTGCATCACTTTGCATCTGGCTAAATGTGGGACCTGGAGATTGGAACTGCTGGAGATTGGAACCAGCATTCTTAGGCTTAGGAGGCAGGCACCTTAACCGCTAAGCCATCTGTCCAGCCCAATTTTTCATAATTTTTAAACAGATTATTGAAATTAAGTTTAGCTCAAAATGGTACAGAAAATGTACTTGTCTCCAGGGGCATTTTTTCCAAAATCACAGTCTGGTTTCAGGCACGTTCTCGCCACTCAGTGAGGGGCGATGGGATGCTGCCACAGACCTTGTAGGTGTCAAGAATACAGATGTAGAACAGAGTATTATGTCAATAATATGTGGATGAAAAAGTAGTTAAAGATTTATCAACTGATGGCAATGATGCTGGTTATTCAAAATTACCTTGAAAATTTTGAAACTACATAGATTTAAGAACTCTTCTATCTTTACAAAGTTTCTGATGCAATGCTTGGAAATCTGCATTATATTAAAGCTTCCTTAGTTATTTTAATGTCCTCTACTTAGAAACCATTGTATCCCACTATGTATATTGTAAATGATCCTCAGACTAACTGTACGGTATTAACCAGGAAAACTGCTTAAAATGTGTTCCAGTAAGCCATAAAGAATGGCTATATCACCTGGATGATCCAGGATGACCTGGAATTCACTATATAGTCTCAGGGTGGCCTCTAACTTATGGTGATCCTCCTACCTCTTCCTCCCAAATGCTGGGATTAAAGATGTATGCCACTATACCTAGCCAGGAAAATGATTTTTTAAAATATTTTATTTGTATTTATTTATTTGAGAGAGAGATACAGAAATAGGCAGGGGGAAAGAGAGAGAATGGGCATGCCAGGGCCTCTAGCCACTGCAAATGAACTCCAGATGTGTGCACCCCCTTGTGCATCTGATTTACATGGGTCCTGGGGAATTTAACCTGGGTCTTTTGGCTTTGCAGGCAAGTGCCTTAAACACTAAGCCATCTCTCCAGCCCTGAAAAATGATTTTTAAAGGAAGGATTTATTTTGGCTTACAGTTTCAAGGGAAAGTTTCATGTCAGAGAAGGCATAGTGGCAGGAGATAGGAGCTAGCTGTTCACATTGGCAGGCAGGAAGCAAAAGATGAACAGGAAATTTGGCTGGGTCATAAAACCTCAAGTCCTACCCCAGTGACCCACTTCCTCCAATGAACTCCATTTGCTAAAGTTTCTACAACCTTTCCAAAGAGCACCACCATTTGGACACCAAGTATTCAAACAAATAAGCCTACTGGGTATATTTTACATTCAAACTACATCTTCCTCACCTGCAGTACACATAACAATAAAGCATGTGCAAGAAACTCTTACAATATACAAATGCAAGAAAGGGAGATGTGGTAGCCGATTTTGTTAAACAATTATTTCCTGAGCTGGTTTTATAAAATTGAGAAATTTTGATGTGGAGTTAGATTAATTCAATGTCTTGTTTTTAGTGGGGAGAAAGGTAGAAACAGACAAATTAGATGGCCAAAACACATTGGATATTCTGGGAAGATGAATCACCTATGTTCAGAAACATTGGAGGAGTGTATATGTAACTAGCTGTCTTCAGCTCTATCTAGCAGTGAGAAAAAAAGGACCTAGGGGTATGTCTGGTGGATAAGGAGTTCAGATAGGAAAAGTACACAGAGCCAAGATATACACCTACATAGCATTTTAAAAGATACAAATTTAGCACAGTGTGAGATTAAGTATGTTTGTAGTTCTGAAAAGTACTTATAATCTGAATGTCCATATCTTCCCCAAAGTCATATGTTGAAACTTTAACCCCACAGAGATAAGATGAGAAAGTAACTCCTTTGGGGAGGTGATAAGGTTTGAAAGTGTAATCTTGTGATTTGAATAAGGACCTTCATGAAAGAGGCTCGAAGGAGCCCATAATCCCTTGAACCAAGTGAGAATATAGCACATTCTTTGTTATAGCAGAAGTGGACTAAGACAGAAGTCCTGCAGGGTTACTGAGGAGAAAGATCAGTGGGAACTGGATGATCCTTAGAAACTTCCTTGAAGAAATGAAACGAGTACACTGAAAGGGCAGAAATGTGAGAATTGTGGTATATTCTACAATGGGGAGTGCGGGAATAAGTAATGCAGACCTCAATGACAGCAAAATGAAAACTCTGGCTACTTTCAAAATTTTCAGTTATCTACCCATCCATCTTCTTTGTTTCCTCACCCCTATCACATAAGCATGCAATATGAATAAAACACACATAGCGATGCCTTCTGAGAAATGTACCCTTAGGCAATTTTGTCATGTTGCTGACACCACAATTGTACTTACACTAGGTCAGTGCCTCAATATGGTCTCCATGTAATCAAGAAACAGAGCAAATATGAGATGAATGAGGTTGTTGCTGGTATGATGTGGCATGCCATTTTACAATGATGCTTTTATATTAGTTGTAGGAATGTATTCTAAAAGCATTAACAGTATAGTATAGTAAATACATATTTGGTTATTATCCTATACGTGACAGAAAATACATATTTGGTGGTTTACTACTTTGATTGACAGTAGGTGTGTTTACTTTAGTATTACCATGCACACAAGTGATGAATTTCACTGTTACTACGGCTCTAACTTCACTAGGCAATGGAAAGTGCTCAGCTCCATTAGGGTCTTATGAGTCTACCCTCACATATGAGGTACTTCACTGACTAAAACATTTCTATGCAATGCATGACTACATAAATTGCACTTGAGGCTAAGAGAAGCTTAGAGCATGAGTATGATCTCACTGTCAAGAAACACACACATACATATATATGAACACATATATACATAAAATTAGTGCAATTAAATAAATGACATTAAATGTTATACCAAATTATTTTATGTAGGTGTTCAAAACCTCTAGATACTTTTCATTTTCTGATTCTTATAAGAGTCTCCTCAGCCATCTCAGATATTTGTTTTCTCTAAATTTTGCTACCAATTTTTTCACCAGTAAGAACATTCTTGGATGTACAAATTAGTGACAACAGCTACTGGCATAGTTTTAGGGGCATCTGGTGGGATCCAGTTGCCTAGACCCTCCAAACAACATGTATAATGAAGAATGCAAGTGCTCAACTATCAGACAGAACAAGACTTTAAAACTGGATATACTGGTGTGATATGGCAGTGTGTCTTTGATGATATGCATATTAGGCAACTTTCGTTCACTATGACAAAAATAACCTGTGAGGAGAAAAGAGTTACGTTCCTCAAGGTTTCAGAAGTATCTGCCCATGGTCACTTGGCTCCATGGCCTTCCAGTTTGTGGTGAGGGAGTCAACATGTCATGGCAGATCATATCTCATATCATGATGAAGCAAAGAGCGATGCCAAGAGGCAGGGATCCAAGTGTCTACATCTCATTCTCTCAATACAACACAGGCTAAGAATCAAGCCTGTAACACAAGGGACTTTGGCAGACACTTATCTAAACCACAGAAGCACCCAACCTCCCTAAGTTTCAGAATCTTATGTGCAAGAGAAAAAAAATAATTCATGTGTTACAGGATATATAACCTGGAATTATTCCCCTAAAATTCAATACAATATATGGCATTTGATAAATAAATGTAAAAGACAGAGAAATGTGGAAAGGGAAAGAAAAGGAAGATAGAGGTAGAGATGGAAATATAATAATCAAAGTACTCTGAGGACCTTAAGACCATGAAAGAATAGATTACTTAGAAATTTAAAATTTAGAAAATTTTTCTGTTGGCTTTGACATTGCATCATCAGATCCTAGAAATTCAAGGACACTAAAGAATTTGTACAGTTCACAAAGCTATTAAGAACCATTGTCCTGTAATATATTATTTAGTTCTTTGCTTTTTATTAACACTACAATAGTAGGGAAATACACATTTCCCCAGACTACAAAGGGCTATATCTGGCATCAGATGGAATAATGTTTTAGCTAATGAATTCTAATGGATAAGTGAAACTAAGGAACATTGAAAAATGGATAGGGTCGAGATCATAAGAAACCCATCTATGACTGTTCATAGCTCTTCTATTTCAGGAAATGGGGATAGCCATATGGGTCAGAGCTCAGATTCAAATGTTTTCTGCTCCTCCGAACAGAAGTTCAGCTAGAATATTATGACTAATATTTCAGCAGCATTATTTGGCCTTTGAAATTTAGAGTCATTAATATTCCTCAAAGTAAAAATGAAGACATATCAGGTGTGTAGTTCCATTAGCACCAGAAGCAAACTCTCTGTATTGCTATTCCTCTTCCAGCAGCCCATATGGAAATTCAGAGGCTGCAGGGTTCAAAGCACTCCCAACTCTCCAAGTCATACCTAGCAAAAGAGTCTTTTCTGTTTTATTTTTAAATTTTATTTATTTATGTATTTGTTATTTACTTACTTATTTATTTGAGAGAGCAACAGAGAAAGAGGCAGAGAGAGAGAGAGAGAAAAATGGGCATGCCAGGGCCTCCAACCACTGCAAACGAACTCCAGACACATGTGCCACCTTGTGCATATGGCTTATGTGGGTCCTGGGGAATCAAACAGAGGTCCTTTGGCTTTGAAGGCAAATGCCTTAATACTAAGCCATCTCTCCAGCCCTAGCAAAAGAGTCTTTTGTCTTTCAAAAGGCTTATAGAAAACATATTTTTAATTTTCTTAAACATAAAAATAGTTACAAAGTTCTTTCTTTTCTTTCTACAGAGTATCTTCGAAAACAACCTGGATGAGCATCTGGAAGAGATTTTTTGTGTGTGTATCTGTTTGAGGCAGGGTCTCATTCTGTAGTTCAAGCTGGCCTTTAACTCATGGTAATCCTCCTATCTCAGCCTCTCAAGAGTTGGGATAACAAACAGGAGCCACTACACCTGTCTACAGACACCAACAAATCCCCAGCAGAAGTCAGAGAGGACATTCCCATAAAGCCTAAAGCCCTATGTTTGCACTTCTACACAAGGAAAAGATGGACGTTTCCCATCCAGGTCTCTGTCTATGTCTGGGAAGGGTGAGGCAGTTTCGTAGCAGAAATTTTAAAGGATCTATTTATTGGATTTTCAGTGCAGGTAGCTTGGCATGTTGGTTCAGCAGGGAACCTTAAGCTCCCCCACAGTGCAGTGGGAGCTGCTCTACCCTCCCTTGCCCCCAAATTCTTCACATCCCACAAGACATCTTGAAGGGTCTGAACATGGTAAGGTGGAAGAGAAAGAGTTCCACTCAGAACATCCTCCTCAGATGATGAATTTGTACCCTGAATGGTGAACTCTGCCTTCCTCTGTTGCTTAGAATGTGAGTCACACTGAGCTGCTGGGAGGATGCTATGAAGCTCAGATCTGTGGGTGGCACCCCAGACTAGTCTGCCCAAGTCTTGACTGTTGAGCATGGAAATTTGTGTGTTTCCTGTAAGCACTCATATCTACCCAAGAGAATTTCCTTTTGAAAGCACACAAGTAGAGTTAATAGAATCAGGGACAGAATCTCTTCAGTTTCCACTCTCTTTTATCCTGATGATACAAACATTTCTTCTTCCTGAAATCATTACATTTAAGTGGTAGAGTTTCAAGTAGCTCCTTGACTTGAAGTTACTGCTGAAGTCACTCAGGTAATTTGACTAAAATAATTATAGACATGTCTTTGTTATGAGAGAAAATGAAAGAATAGATTTGCTGGAAAGCATTTACTTCTGATCCTAAATGTGTGTTTAAGTCTTGGTTCTATTTGTTATTACTTACTTGACCTGACATTAATCTTTTGGGCTTCTGATTTCCACTCCATCAGATGAAGAACCTGGAAGATTTGATGGTTAAGGTCTTTCCCTGCTTTAAGGTTCCACGAGTCCATGTTCTCCTTCCTTACATCCCTTTACTCCACTGGCCCACTGTCAGTTTACACTAGCAGAAACAGTAACCCATCATCTCATAGTGTGTGTATGTGGCACTTTTTGACACATTTCTGACACTATACTAACAAACTAATTGGGACCAGTTTGACTATGAATGTGTTCATTTATCTGGGCAATCAGTGTTCTTAGCATCTGTGCTATACTATACCTCTTTCTTTTCAATAGTTATTATATGTTGCCTTTCTCTGTGTGATGTTTATAATGGACTGCCTCCATGCTCATGTAGGCTGAGTCGGGAGGAATGGTGGCAAACTGTTGCAGTGACCTTCATTACTGGGGCAAAACATCTAGTCTGAACCACTTATGGAAGGAAAGGATTTGCTTAGCTTTCAGTTTCAAAGGAAGTTTCATCATGGTGAAGAAAGCATGACATGAGTAGGAAGCTGGCTTATATCTTGGTGAAAGTAGTATATGCACTGGGCTTTGAATGGACTCATAAATCTCAAGGGCCACCCCCAGTGACATGCCTCCTCCAGTAAGGCCCCACTTCCCAAATTGACACCAGCTGGGAATTGAGTGTGAGGCTTAATCACAAACAAATGGGAGGCATTTACATTCAAACCAAACACACACACACACACACACACACACACACGGGACATCATAACATTTATCATCCTCCTATCATCTATATCATATATCTATTTTTATCTGTTGACCTACCTATAATCTATCAACTATCCATCATCCATCTTCCTCTTCCTTCTCCTCTGCCTCATCTGTCACTTATCTCCCTTATCCTTCTGTTATGGAGATGTTTAATGTTCCTGAGAGGTAAGAGTTAATTATAACATCTGACTTAGTAAATATTCTTTTGTAAGTATAAATAACGTAGAAAACATATTAACATTTAAGTTCCCAGAATAGAATAAATCTAAACACTTGAATAGCTTGACTTCTATTTAAAAAAAAACCTTGCTGGGCGTGGTGGCGCACGCCTTTAATCCCAGCACTCGGGAGGCAGAGGTAGGAGGATCGCCGTGAGTTCGAGGCCACCCTGAGACTACATAGTTAATTCCAGGTCAGCCTGGGCCAGAGTGAGACCATACCTACAAAAACCAAAAAAAAAAAAAAAAAACCTGTATGAGTGTGTGTGTCTGTGTGTATGTGGTGAGTGGTGATATGATATGTGGGTCTTGGTACGTGTACATGTGTTAGTATAGACACATATACGACATAGTGCATATTTGAAAGTCACAGGGCCATTTAAGGGTGACAGTCCTCGCTTTCCCCCTCCTGTGAGGCACAGTTTCTCTCTCTGGTTCTCTCTGTTACTGTTGTACTCAGCTGTGCTACCCACAGCTTCCAGCCTTATAGGAAATTCTTTTCTCCCCCACTTCACCATCAGAGTGAGGGGACTACAGAAGCCTGTCATGGTTTCTGAGTTTTGGCATAGGGTCAAAGGATCAAATGCAGGTACTCAGGCTTGAGAAGCAAGCTCTTAATCCACTGAGCCATCTCCCCAGTCCAAAAACCTATAGGTTTAAAATATTTATTCATTTATTTATTCAACAGAGAGAAAGAGACAGTGAGAGAGACAGAAAGACATAAAGACAGAGACAAAGGTGGAGAGAGTATGGGCACACCAGGGCCTCCTGCCACTGCAAACATTCCAATGCAAGTGACACTTTGTGTGTCTGGCTTTATTTGGGAAGATCAATAATTTTTTTAATGTCAATCACTACCATTTATGAAAGTGTATTACAAACAAATGTGGCCAACACCAACGACCAGAAAGAGGAGTGAAGCCTGAGCAGTGGCCCGTGTTCAGCACCAGAACCCACACATGAGCAGTAAGCAGGGCTGTCTGTATCACTCTCCTCAAATGAAAACAGTGTGTGGAGTACGAAGGAACAGTCTGTAAGTCAGCAGGGCCCAGTGTCACATGCCACTTTAAATGTTCCTCCTTGCAGTTGACACAGCACTTCACTTAGCCACTCTGAAAGAATTGATTTTCTTGATATCACCTGGGCTCAGAATCAGTGTCCCATTCTTGAATTTCCCAACCTGTCCAATCCGTCCACTTGACAAAATACTGGGAGACAACTTCTTGGACTTCCTGTCTTCCTGCCCTTTCCTCTTCTTTCTCTTGAAAGTCTCTGTGTCCTGAGCTGCTCTCCTTTCTTCCTCCTCTGCTGCCTTTTTTGCTTTGATTTGCTCCTGCAAAACCTTGTAATTCACATAACTCTTTTTGGGAGGCTTAGCCCCCAGCATGATGGCCTGTTCCTGTTCCAGGACTCTTTCCTTCCCCAAAGCGGTGCACTTCCAAACGAGCCTTTTCTAGGTTAAATTCTTGAATATCTACATATTTTCTAGGAGACTGGTTTTATTCTCCATGCTCTCCTCTGCATCTGGCTTCCGTTTTCTTTTTTTATTTCTGCTGTGAAACTCTACCACTTCCACTGGTTTGCTGTTGTTCTTTAAGGGAGTGGCTGATACCACAGCAGCAACAGGGACTTCTGATTATGGAGGAAGAGCTGGGGGAGCACCGGTGGGAGCATAGCACAGTTCTTCTTTGAGCTCCTTGAAGAAGCTGGATGCACTCTTCCTCTGGCCCCGCATGAGAGACCCAGGTGGAGGGGGTGGCTCTGCGGCCATGGCTGTGGCAGCCTCTACATCACCCTTCCTGTTTCCTCTCTTCTTTCTGGTTCTCCTCTGCTCATCTTCTGTCTCTCCCAGGTCGTAGAGGCTCCGCAGCACGGTGTCCAGCAGCGTCTTGGACGCATCGGACTCCGCGTCCCCTGGCTCCTGCTCCCCCGCCATGGAATCCGAACACACCAGCTTAAGATCAATAAATTTTAACTCAAAGATTTAGGTATATTGGGCTGGAGGGATGGCTTAGCACTTAAAGCACTTGCCTATAAAGACTAAGGACCCATGTAAGCCAAATGCACAAGATGGCTCATGTATCTGGGGTTCATTTGCAGTGGCTGGAGGCCCTAGTGCACCCATACTCTCTTTCTCTCTCTCTAAATAAATAAATAAATATTTTAAAATATTTTAAAAATATATTTAGGAATATAAAGATCTGAAGATATATTTTAAATTTCTTAATTAAAAAGTATTCTAATGAACTATGTAGATTTCCTCCACAATTCAAAGGAACAATAGAGATTGATATTTACATTAACCAAGATAATTTCCAGGGGAAAAACAAAAACTGCCCAAGAATGATGAGGACAAACTCAATGGTTCCATATATGTACTGTTACCGTGAACTGTTACCATCCATGAAGTGTCTCAGATATTGCTGCATTGTGCATCCTATCCTCTGCCCTTACCAATTCTACCTTAGTGCAGGGGGCAGTCTTTACTTACCCAACCAGAAATATAGACTCAACCCTACAGGAAGTCATTTCATAGAAATTATTATCCCAACAACACTCAGTTCTTAGTTGAATATCTCATTACTGATTAGATTTCTTAATAAGAAAATACCTATTATTTCTAAACATTTAAAGAATACAATGATAGCCTATGAGCTTTGCAAGGCCTCTATCAATTTCACTTACTAATGTTTCTTAAGTTTCCAGAATGATGTGCAGCACACAGTAGTCACTTAAAAATGGTCAGTAGAAGGCTGAATGGCAATTATTGTCAAAAAGATATGCTTATTTCCTCCTGAGTCATTTTATGCCCAATAGGTAAGTCAGAGATTTCCTATATTTGGAAATGTTTTGCACTGTGAAAATAACAAATACTCTTCCTGACCCCCTAAGGTCCTGCTATCAACAAGTCCAAGTGGCCTTGTCACCCAGGTACTAAGTCTTAAAATCTCAGAGTAGCAGATCCTTTGCTCCAAGGTCACATCCTCTCTACCAAGACGGAAGTAATTGGCGGTTCCTTTCCATAGTGAACTATGCCTGGGATCATTGAGATGCAACTAACATAATATTTCTACCAGCTAATTAAAAACAGGGCTTCTATTGTACAGTTCCAGAGGGAACACAGAGCAGATAAAAGCAGCATGTATAACCAGCTTCTGCAGCCAGAGCTACCCCTGAGGAATATGGCACTTCAGTTGTCAGCCTGTGACTATGACGTCACTAGCCCCACACTGTAGTAGCTCCTGTCTATCACGATGAATGTAATGGGTGTCCGAGTCACTTTCTCGTGGTTGTAACTCAATACTTGACAGGAAGCATCTTAATTAAGGACAGGCTTATCCTGGATTATAGCTCCAGAGGCCCAGTCCATCATGATAGAGAAGGCATGTTGGCTGGAGTGAAATGCTGCCTGGTTACATTTCAGCACACAGTCAGGAAGTAGAGATTGAACAGAAAGTAGAACTGGACTAAAAATCTCAAGGCATGCCCACAGTGACACACTTCTGGCAAGGCTCCACCTCCTTAAGGTTCCATAGCCCTCCCAAACAGTGTTGGTTTTCTGGGGACAAAGTATTCAAACCCATGAGCTATGGGGAGGGTCAGGTTGCATTCAAACTATGACATGAGGGTGCTAAAATGTTCTTTTTAAATTTTATTTATTTGCAAGCAGAGAGAGACAGAGAATAGGCATTCCAGGGCCTCCAGCCATTCCAAACAAACTCCACATGCATGCACCACTCTATGCATCTGTGTTTACAAGGACACTGGGGAATCAAATTCGGGTCATTAGGCTTTGCAGGCAAGTGCCTTAACCACTGAGCAATCTCTCCAGACCCCTGTAAATATTCTGAATGGATGAATGAATTGGCTATCTCCGCTTTTCCATGTGTATAGAGGAAAAATGGCTTCATAAAATGGCTTTTCAGTACTGCTAATTTACTAGCATAGCTTTGTTTCACAATTCATAATTCTTAAAAAGAGAATTTGGTTGACCTAACTCTGACAGTGGGCTGACTCCTTATGGGGTGGAGGTCTGTTTCTTGCATATTAGCACTTACTGAGTGATGGTGTTATCTAGTTCCATTCCAGTGGCTGGAAGACAAAAAGGGCAATGTCTGAGCAGAGGTCTTAGGAGGTGTCTGCTAAAATGTTATTGCTCACAATGGTGTTTAAACCTTTCTGTTCACACAGTGCCTCTTGTAGTGTGACTGTGCTGTGCTTCTGTTAAGGAAAGTCCATTTCCTGTTACATGAATCTAGACTGTATTAATGATCTGCTTAGAGAAACAAAAGAGTTTCAAAGCAAAATTTCAAGAAACCTGAGCATGCTGCTTCACCATAGGAGAAATTCCGAGTTTGCTTGCTGGCTACCAGGCACCCTGAGTTCAGTCAGCAGTCTTCATGAGCTGTTAAAACAAGGTCATGCTGAAGCTCTCCTCTCTAGTTGTTGATCATTCTCACCATATGAGTGACCACAAGTGAGACAACCAAGATGCAGTGAGCACAGATGTTTTAGTTTCTGAGTGTGGGAAGTGATTTATTATTCATAAATGGATAAGTGATGCAACTTTTTTCATAAGTTTTAGCAACTTTCTTTGTTCTTTAATTGGCCAGCAAGATACTATAAGTTGAAAATGAACTGGTATTAAGGATTGCATTTATAACTTGACTGCTTACCAAAGCCAACCTGTTTTAAAAGAGAAAACAATGATCTGGGACAAAAAGGAAAATTTTTTCCTTGCCACTTGAGTAATTCCTATGCTTCTTAGCCAGGTTAACACTTAAGTTCCCCAGACAAGTTTGACAAGAACCATAGCATCACAATTTCAGAAAGAACTAAGAACACCATCTACTATACTGATGCATGGCCATGCTTACGTGAGTGCCCTGAAATTAAGTGAGATAATTCATACATAATACTATAAAATCTCAATTGTAGTAAATGCCCAATAGAAGTCTAAACTCTATTTCTCTATTTCTCAATTTGTCTGTGGTAGGACTTTAATAACCATCAAGGAAATACAGAAGCCTGGGGCGCATAGGTGTGCAGAGCTTCCAAACCAAGAAAACATGGGCCCTTCGGCCCCCACATGCTTTCCCAGAACATAACTTTAGCTCTGTAAACCTGATCCAGAGCTTCTTTAGCACGCAAGAGTGGCAGTCCAAATCTTCTCAGATAAATATTTCCATACACCATCTACCATAGCACATTCTGAAACTGTCCTGGGAGACCCTCTTCCATAAGGGGGTCTTTGAAAGTGGGGTTTAGTGATCAAGTTTGAGAAATTCTATCAAGCATGTCACCTCTGGGAGCCTAGTACTCGTGATAGGCATTCTCATCTATCAACTTGACAGGATAGAGAAACCCCTAGATTAGTAAAGCATGCTTCTTCTGGTGTGTCTGTGAGTGTCTCCAGAGGTACTAATTGTCTAGAGTCAATGGAGAGATTAATCTCTTGATGGATTTGGGGTATGACGCCATTGGTAGGAGGTGGAGGGAAGCAGGAGATGGAGCTTCATTGTAGGAAGGAGGTGCTGGGGATGGAACACAGGGCTTTGTGCGTGCTAGGGAAGCACTCTACCAACTGAGCCAACCCCAACCTCAGTGTATAACTCCTTTAAACGTGCCACAGAACTAGGGCAAATCTGGATACCCTGCAGAAAGTCTGGAGGAAGTGTGACATTCCATCCCATTAATGGAAGAGGACACTGGGATCTCAGAGGTGTAGGAAATTCAGGAAGCTCTCCCACTTCTCCGCACCATCAGCTCCTGCTCCAGTTGGACTCTCCCTTGTCTTTCCTAGAAACCACTTGACACCCCATCCTCCCATGTGGAACCATCCTCTCAGAGAACTCAAAGACTGTGGAATCCCTTGCCACTGTGTTCCACTATGGATAGGCATCATAGATCAGCAGTTCTGCTACCAAGGGCAGAGAAGTAGCTTGTTTGGCCTCATCTATTTCTGTGAACCACCAGCCTGCTGCCATGGCTTATTGCAGTCAGGGCATAGAGAAAAACCACAGCCTGGCTGTTTGCATAAACCCTGAATCTCTCAGCAGACATGTTTGCTTTGGCCCTGCAGAGTTCCTGAGCAGTTAGACAGGACAAGCTCTTTTTGCCCACTAGGGGAAAGGTAAGAGATGTAGTTTAGGAAACATGAAAGTGTTTGGTGATATCTGAGAGGGAGGCAGGACTGCTAACTTGCTAAAACCATAGTTCAGTTAGACACATCTGGGTTTAAATGTTAGCTAGCTCCACCTCTAGCTTAGACAAGTTGCCACTATTTCTTTACCTGTGAGGTAGAGATTATATATATATAAAAAAAAAAATGTATACCCCATGAAGTCACTGAGACTATTGAGGAAATGGTGCAAATAAAATACTTAACACAGTTTCTAGCTCAGTAAATAATAGCCATTGTTAAAAGTAGCAATTTTATTATTACAAGGAGTTTCTAATTTCCTTTAAATATTCATCCATCTAACAAATGCCTGTCAAGGTGTTAGATATTGACAAAAGTAATACACGGCCTTTCTTTTCAAAGACTATACTTTGTAATAAAGTCAAGGAAGCAACCTGACAATGACCAAAATTGTGTGCAGGCACTCTAATAATGAGAAGCCCTGGAAGATGCATACAGTTGGGGGAAGGGTTAGAGAAAGTGTTCCTCTGCAAGTGAATACTGGTGGATTAAATAAATCAGTATAGAGTGCAGTCTGGCCACACAGATTTGGGGGTTTCACACCAAGAAGCTGTATCGAAGGCATAGTAGGAGATAGGCAAGGGAGGAGGGGCTGATGCCATATTAGGAAGAAATACAACTTGCTGGAAGTTATGAGGTCAAGGCGAGCATGACAGGAAGTTTTAGAATGTTCTCCATAGCTAGAGAGAGTGAGGTGAGACTGGACAGATAGTCTCAATGAGATAGATTTTTTTTTTTATGCCTCACAAAAGGGTTTGGCTTTTAATTTAAAAGGTGATGGGGATTGTTAAAGGATTTCTGCAAGAACGGTGATATCTACAGGAACATACTTTCTAAAATCATTTTACAGAAGTATGGAGCTTAAACAGTGGAACGAGATAGAAGAATGAGACTGGGTCATGTAGGTAGGAAACATGTCTCTTCGAAAGCTATCCCAGCATCCAGGCCCTATTGCATCTAGCCAAGGATATTACATACTTATATCCCAAACACCACAGTGACTCTTGCACTATGCTCTTTCACTGGACTCCAAATATCAGGAGGGATTAACTGGCCCCAAAACATTTTTCACTGCTTCACAGTGTCTTGTATGGAACAATTCCCCTGGCTCAAGATGTTTGTTGAGTGCCCGAATGGGTACAGTCACATTGCCTATTACAGATGACCCCTTGAGGCTGTTTCAATCCATGTTATCCCGTGTCACTAGGTATTGAAGCATGAGTCAGATGCCTAGTTATTGAGATAAACTAAACATTACATGTTTATCTAAAATTAAATTTTACCTAATGATTTGTAATTTTATTTGTGAAAATCCACCAAAACTAAACCATGTGTTCTGGTTTGAAAGCTTCCCCTAAAGTTCATGTATTAGAAATTTAGCCCCCAATACAATATCTTAAAAGGTAAGGGTTAAAGGGTGATTAGATGATTAGGCATTCATGAATGGATCAATGCACTTATCATGGAAGTTGGTTTATTATCACTAGTACATTTGTACTGAGAGCAAATTCTGCCCACTTTGCTGCCTCATCATGTGGCACCTGCTGCCACTCCCACAGGATGATTTTACATGAAGGCCCTCACCAGACACCAGTGTTTTGGTCTTGAAGTTCCCAACCTCTACAGCTGTGAGGAAATATATTTTTGATTTTACTTAGTGATTCTGTTTGAGGTATTTTGATAACAGCATATGTAAGTTAAGACACCAAGCTGATGCTAATAATGTCAGTTATGTTCATCTGGAGAAGGAAAATTCTCTTTTCCTCTCTGACAGTTTCTTCACCCCATGTGATCCCTAAATTCTTGAATGCCTTCTGCCTACTTTAAGGTTGGTCATGATGTATAGTATTTATTTTTCATTTCAAGGACAAAATACCCAACCAAAAATAGCCTATGGAAAGAAAATAAAAGAAAAGAGTTTAGTTCAGTTTATGATTCCAGAAGGTAGAGTCTGCCATGGCCAAGAAAGCATGACAGGAGCAGAGCAAAAATCCAGTGTCACATCTTCACACTGGCATACATGAAACTGGGGGGGGGGGGGGAAGCTGGACTATAAAACCTCAAGGTCTTCTTTTAATTACATATTTCCTCCAGCAAAGTACTACTCCTAAAGGTACCACAACCTTCCTAAACAGTGCTACTTTGCTAAAGGCCAAATGTTCAAAAGCATGAGCCTGCAGGGTACATTTCACAGTCAAACCACTATGTTTCCAAATCTCAAATGCAGATATATTGCATGTTATATGAGGTAGGGTCTTGTTTTAGCCCAGGCTGACCTGAAATTCTTCAGGGTGTCCTCAAACTTGTCAGACTTGTGGCGGCAATCCTGAGTGCTGGGATTAAAAATGTGCACCACCATGCCCAGCTAGGAGTGGGATTCTTAAATGACAATAGGTGAGGAAAGTATCCACTTCAAGAAAGAATCCAAGGAGTGGAGCAGAAATGAAGACATGGAGTAAAAGTCAGAAAACTTCTGTGAGGATATGTAGGCTGAGACTGCAAATGTTAGAAGGTAGAAAGGATACATAGAAACCTTCCTTGTGCTATAGGAATAGTCATACAGGACGCTTGTGATCTGTCCCTCTGGGGGACATATAACCATATACACCACCTATAAAACACCACCTATAAAACACAGCTCTATTTGCCTTTAAAATAGAACCAGAAAGTATGCAGACAAAAGCCACAGAGGAAGGCTTCCTTTGAGCCTAAGACCAAGTGAGTTTCAGAGGGCAGAATTGCACAAAGATGGGCATCCATTAGGCCACATGCAGCTTAAAGTTCATGACTTGGGATGCCCTGATCCAGTCTCCATCAGCACCAGTGTGTCACTGAACAGCTCGTAACACCTGCCTACTGCTGGTTCCCCAAAGAGCAGGTGGGCTCTGAGAAGGGACAGACACAATGTACTATTAGAACTGTTCAGTGAAACATGGAAATTATGCCATGAAAAGTTAATTACCACTTTATTCACTAATCAGCACTAACATGGAGAATATTTAAAGCTACAACGGATTGTGTGGCAGCCAAGAGTAGGCAGCAGAGCCTTCCAGAAAGCTAGAAAATTAAGACCCATATAAACTTAAGATGACTGAGTTACTGTAGGACCTGTGACTCCATGTGTGAGACAAATGCCATTCTAGTGGGGTAGGACTATGGGAAGACATGTGGCACAAGTTCCTTTGACTTCACTTCCTTGTACTCTTTTAGGTACAGTTCAATTGAATTAGGTACAGTTCATAATAGATATGACATGGACAATATGACAAAAAGAAGATATAGCCTGTGTCTTCAAGGAGGGGTTGGAATGCTATTGTATTGCCAAAAGTACAATGATGGTTATAGTCAGAGTGTTATCTTCTCAGGACAGAAAATTGGCTTGATTTGATTTCTGACTCTAGATTTAATAATTTATTGACCTTTGAGCTTAAATTTTCCAATCTTTAGTATAAAGATAAGATTACAGGTTTATCAAAAATATTAAAGTATCAAATAAATTTATATATATTGTCTTACAGTGGTTGGCATAGACTAGGTATTAGACTGGTTCTCGTCAAATTTTAAGACAAATAATAAACAACAGTATCATCTAAGAAGCAAAAAAAGTCAAGGAAATTAATGAGAATTAGCATAGAGGTTTCTGTGTGACCCAAATCTACAGGGATGAACAGCCATCTTGTGGGTGAGGCACATTGGAAATCACAGTAGTTGCCTAATAGAATACGGCTGAATAATGAATTAAACCATGAAGGTGGGGCTTTCATTTCAGGTGGAGGAAACTAGCAACAAAGCACAAGGGATGATGATAGAGAACTTATTAAAAACATACCAAGATTCATACATTTGGAAAATAATTTAAGAGAAAACAAGAAGCTAGAGAAGCCAAATAAGAGACACACAGTGGTGAAGTGCATGCCAGCCTGATTAGCTGGTTAACTCATGGCACAGACAGAGGGAGGATGGTTGGAAATTTCCAAGAAAATAAAAACATTTGGAGGTGGCAGTGGTATAGAAGAGAAATTTGTGTGAGAGGAAGCCAGAGGTAGGGACATTAATGGGGTCTGATATACCATTTCAGGTAGAGGATGATGAGGCTTGCAGCTGCAAAGAGAAATATTGAGGAGTGAAACCCACAGGGATTGGTAGGGGCTTGGATTTGGGTTTCAGGTGTTCTCTTTGTGTGTATTAAGTGGTAAGTAAAAGAAGCAGCATATATCCCACTGGGTGGAAAGCTGCCAGAGAATTGTAGCATTAGTGAGACAGGAGGGGATTAGGAACCAAGCCAGAGAGAGAACCCCGCTGACCTTGAGAATTTAGCACCTTTATTGCCAGGCCAGATTCCATCCTGGCTGGCTGGTTCACAGTAAGGTTGGTCATTGCTTCCTGGCAGTTTGCAGTGTCACCTGCAAATGGAGATTTGAAGAATATGACTTGAGCAGTGTGTCCTGTGCATCAGAACCAGGTTTATGTACACTGAAACTCTGTCCCTCTCTATGACTTACAACCAATCCACAGTCCAATCAACCTGGAAGAGTGGGCTGTACTCCCTAAGGAGGACAGAGAGTCCTGACCTCTGGGGGAAAATGACTGACATCTGCCCAAACAACTCACAGTCTAAGCTACCCAGCAGGAAACAACTTGGCATGATGCTCAAACAAGTGCAATAGTGGCATACAGCCATGGTGGGTAACCAACTGCTCCTGATTTGGCTAATAGATCCATTCAGTAAGATGAAACTCATTGCTGGAACTGGGAAATAAATCAAAACCATGTACAAAAAATGAGCCCATTCTCCAATATCAAGCTCCCATCACTAGAAGAGGGCTAACATACATAAAATTCTCTCAAAATAACTATGGCCATTCCATCTATCTAGTACTAACTTCTCTCTCCGTTGGAGAATTTGCTTCTCTTTTTCAGATGGACGATGAACCTGAAGGGAGAATCAGCCTATTGCACCTCACCAGGGCCCCAGCTAAAACCATACAGTAATGGGGGAAAAGGGCAAGAGTACAGCTTTCTTGGTGAACCTGACACCAGAATAAGGCTGAAGGAGATAAACACAGAGAACATCCAACTTCTACTAACCCAGGTATACAGAGACACAGAGGCTCCCAAGCCCTTATCACTGAAGTAGAACTAAAATGATACCAGCTCAGGGAAATTCACTGAAGAGGGGGCAGAAAGAGTGTTAGAGCCATAAGTTGGGTCATTAAGTACAGAGACTTTGCCTACCCCCATAACTCTTGACTACCCCCATAATGCATGACCCACATCCCCAATGATGAGGGTCCTTTTTGGAGGGGGGGGACAAGCAGGAGGCTACAGGAGTTACCAACATGAATGTAAAATTAGAATAATATAAATTTTAAAGAAAAAGTTTCCTTACACCAAAGGAAACAATCACTACAGTGAAGAGACTGTCTACCAAACTGGAGAAAATCTGTGCCAACTATATACCAGGGATTATCTATGTTATATAAAGAACTATAAAACTAAATACTAAAATCCCAAATCATACAATTGAAAAATGAGCTGATGAGCTGAATAGACTATTTTTAAAAGAAGAAACAAGCTGGGCATGGTGGCACATGCCTTTAATCCCAGCACTTGGGAGGCAGAGGTCAGAGGATCGCTGTAAGTTTGAGGCTACTCAAAGAGGACATAGTGAATACCAGGTCAGCCTGGGCTAGAGGGAAACCCTACCTCGAAAAACCAAAAAAAAGAAGAAGAAGAGGAAGAAGAAGAGGAGGAGGGGGGGAGGAGAAGGAAGAAGAAGAAGAAAAAAAAAAAGAAGAAGAAGAAACATAGAGCTAGGAATATAGCTCATTTAATAGCGTGCCTAGCATGCACAAGACCCTGGGTTCAATCCCTAGCACTGCATCATCTATGTGTGGTGACAAAAACAAAAAACTTTTGGACTTTTTGAAGATTGCTCAGTGGTTAAGGTGCCTGCCTGCAAAGGCTAATGACTCAGGTTCAATTCCCCAGTACCCACATAAAGCCAGATGCGCAAATGGCACATGTGTCTGGAGTTTGTTTGCAGTGGCTAGAGGCCCTGGTGTGCCCATTCTCTCTTTCTCTGTCTGTGTGTGTGTGTGTGTGTGTGTGTGTGTGTGTGTGTGTGTGTGTGTGTGAATAAATAAATAAAATATCTTTTAAAAAACAGAAAAAAAGGAATATTTTTCTCAGTCCATAGAGCAGGGGAAATTAGCTCTTCTCCAGGCATATCACAACTGGCACCTCTGCAGAGGCTCATGTTCACTCACTCTGGCTATTGTTTAAAGCTGTGCTAGGTGACTCCATGACACTTTTCCTTAGAAGGCAGATCGGGCAGGTATAGACTCTTTGATGCTTCCACAATAATGGCCACAAGGATTGATCCATGAGTTCAGTCTACAGGTTGATTCTAGTGAGGCAGAAGCTACTAGTGTTTCTGGCTTTGAGTAAGCCTTATACCCTCTATGAGTCCCAGTTTTCCCTTCTATACAATCTTTTTATTCCTATACAATTTAGGGATATTATGAAGCCATTAGAGCACTGGGATGGATGGATGGATGTCTCTCAAGTGGCTGAATGAATATAATCAGCCTTTACCCCCACCTCAACAGCTGTAGTTACTTTTTTGTCTGACTTATGCATTGGGATTTAATTCAGTTTCAGAGAAGTAATGTTTAGAAGGCTTCTAAAGCTCTATGGAGCTCGTCTATGATAGATGTCAGAAATCCATGTAGCATATCACATTGTGAACAGACAGGAGGAATGGAATCTCTGCACAGCCATCCTGTCCTCATACCCCTATCTGTTCATCTCATTTGCCCCTTAATTGCTTCCCTCCCCAGTGCTACTCATCCCTTCTCTGCTAAGTACATTTTTCCAAGGGAAAGGAAGCCTTCAACCACCTTCTCTCCCACCTAGTATATCTGAGTGCCTGAGCCATTACACTTCTGCCTCGACCATTTGATCCCAGGCTGCCTTATATTGTTATCTATGGATGATGTTTCCTTACCAAAAGTGGAAACTTCCAACAGAATGATCAGTATTGTTTCATTTTTGCATCCAACATAGCTTAGCATAGTGGTCGGTACGTGGCAGGATTCAAGGGCTTTGGTGCTTAAGTGATGGAATGATTTGGTTGATTAACTAGATTTATAAGATTTACAAAAAGCAATTCTCTGAGTGGGGTATTGTGGCACACGCCTTTAATCCCAGCACTCGGGAGGCAGAGGTAGGAGGATTGCTGTGAGTTTGAGGCCACCCTGTGACTATATAGTGAATTCCAGGTTAGCCTGAGCTAGAGTAAGACCCTACCTCAAAAAAAGAAAAAAAATCAATTCTCTGGTACTTTATAAGATGCAAAACCAAATCTAACTCAATACTAATATACCCAAATAATCTATTCATTCTCTCATCTATAAAAGCATTTTCAGTCTTGCATTCACCATGAATTTGCTTATTTTTTTCTTTCTTAATATCATAGTCAACCAGTCACATGATATTGCCAACATAAAGCTCCCCTTCATATACATGTATGTAGGAAACTCATTTCTTCCCCTTCATCAAAATTCCTGTTTCTACTTGAAGCATTGTCCTCAAGACTTATGTGCTCTTCCTTAACCAACTGATTTGCCAGCATGGGTTCCCTCAACTTGCTATCATGTTTCCTCAAGACTTATTCTTTTAAACTGCAAACATAACCTTGTCATCCCTTTGTTTAAAATGGGTCATTTGTTCTCCATCACCCACAAATACAGATCAATCATATTAATAAGACACATGCCTCAGTCTGTTGAATTGCTATAATAAAACCACCACCAATGAAGTGACTTACAAAGAACATAATTTTATTTCTCATAGTTTTAGAGGCTGCATCTTCCAAGGATAAGGGCTGGCAGAGTTGATGTCTGGACATGGCTCATTTCCTGGTTCCCAGATTAGCTCCTTCTTACTATGTCCTCATGTGCTGTAAGTACTAAGAAGTTTCCATTCAGCCTCTTTTATAAGGATTCTCATCCCATCCATGAGATCATTGTCTTTCCTGACCTAATAACTTCACAGAATTCTACATTCTCATGTGACCACTTCTTAGTTCAAAATTCAATAAGTGAAACCCTACATAACCTGCCCTCAACTGACTTTTCAGGCACTTTGTGTCACCTCCCTGGCTCACATCCTATATTTAGTAATTATAACTGTTTTTCCTTCGTGATACAACTCGTGTCATTAGGTAGCTTCCCAGTTTAGCTCATTCTGTTTCCTTCGTCTTCCCTGATGACTGCTTACCCCATTATACTCAGTCAACTAGTCTTCCTCCTGATGGAACAGTTTGGATGTTCTTTCTTCAAATAGCCTTTTCTGACCACATGGCTTGTTGTAAAAGGAAGTGTCTTCAGACACCATTCTAGTCTGAGAATGTGGCTAATAAAGGTTCAAAATTTAAGTGATGACCCAGGTGAGGTATATGTGGCAAACACTGATTACTGGATGCAGTGTGCTGCCACTGTACAGCCTCAACTCTATGTACCCTATAACCCTGACAGCAGTGTAGCTGGCAAGTAGCCTGTCTAGCTTGTTTCATGTAGAAAAACCTAGTCTTCCATGGAACAGAAATGACTCAAAAGCAAACCAGCCACTAGAAGCAAGTGTGGAAAGAAGCTGCTTTAAGGCCATACAATATTACTCCCTAGGAAACATTAGAGCTTTCCTACTAGTACTCTATTCTGTTGCTCATTGAGCTGGCTATTCTACAACTGGTATGCTTTTTTGCTTTTCTTTTTCTTTTCTTTTTTATTCTTATTTTTATAATTGGCTCTGGATTATGGTGCAAATGAGAAGAAAGACAGATGCCATGTTTGTGGAATATGGCTTTAGGCTAAGTGTGTGTGTGTGTGTGTGTGTGTGTGTGTGTTCTTGAAAAGTAATGTGAATTAATTTCTGGTAAATCGAAGCTTATTTTAAATGCCTGGGAGAATCTCCATGTTAAAATGATTCCTGTGGGAAATTATTTTATGACGTAAAAATCCACTCCCTTCTTAATGTGTCAGTAATATATGTTGGGTTTGAAAGTAATATTTTAATAACAACATATCAGGATTTATAAACTGGAATGAAACTTTTTATGTGTAAATTTATCATTTTTATTATACATTCGGAGAGTAAAAGTAGCCTTTGTTGAGTATGGCAGTGTGTGTATCCATGGCCTATCCCATACCACTCTCACTCACCTCAGTCCTTGTTCTTGACCCATAGAACTGTAATTACTTCAGGGATTTGGTATAGATATCTTTATCCCATATAGGTCAGACCTTTGCTTATTTCTGCCCTTGCAACAAATCATAGTAACTCTACTACCCATGACAATTGATTAGTCTACAGAGAAAGCAGTGTTGCCCAGTTCTGGCCAGTGATATATAAAATGATGCTCTTCTGGGAGATAATTACATTTATGAATATAAGGTCAAGCTCCGAAGAGAAGACTTTTTAATGCTCTTCTTGCCTTTCTTAGAACTGACATCAGATGCTATGGAGGTCATTTTGTGATCATGAGTGACCACAAGGTGGAAGAGCATTTCCAAGGCAGACAGAAAGAAGGGGGAGCTTTGAGAGTCTGTCTTCATTTTTGAGCAGCTGATTCAATGTCAGCCACTATGTTCCAGGGAGCTTTTGTTATCAAAAGAAATATAATCCCACATGAAATAGTCTGAATGTTTGTGTTCCCACCAAAGTCACATGTTGAAATTCTAGCCCAAGATGTGAAGGTATTATGAGACAGGGCTTTCTGAAAAGTGATTAGGCCATGAGAGTAGATCTTTCATGAACTCCTTTCAACATGGACTGTACCTGGCACTGAATCTACTTGATATTGGACTTCTCTGTGTCTGGAGCTGAGAGAAATAAATTTTAATTGTTTCTAAACTACCTAGTCTGTGATATTTAGTTGAGTAACCAAGTAGACTAAAACATAATTCACTAAAGCCATTTGTGTTATTATTACTTCCTGCTAAAAATATGTTAAATGATATTTACACTAACTGGGTCATTTTAACATTTAATCTTAACATACTGACACAGATATTATTAACTTCATTTTACAGATTGGAATTTTGTTTAAAATAAATTACCCAAATTCACATAGCTAGAGTATGGTGATGGAGACACTTGAACCCAATCCTGTTTGAAATCAAAACTGAAGCCCTTTCCATTGAATGTCTGTTTTGATCATAGTGCAAAGTCAAGTGTCTTTTAATTATTCCGTTAAAATCACATTTGTCAAAAATCATTGAATTATGTGAAAAAACATGATGTCATTAATATGATGAGATGATCTTTCTTCACAGAAATATAAAATAAATTAATAGAAAGGAACTGGACTATAACTCTTCACACTGTCCTGGACCTGAGGGTGATAATGACTCCAACTTGCTTGATGAATCCAACACAATGTACTCTCCAGGTCCTTTCCAGAATACTCTATGGGCATTAGAGCATGTTATTGTATCAATAAGTTCTAAGTAGTTATTATCACTATACCAATTTTCATGATAAAATCTATGTTTAACCAATCCTAAGTAACTTTCTTGAGATAACACATATTGTCCTTGGGAGTACCAAGACCAGCATGAGTGTAGAGTCTGCACTCATCTTCTATGGGTTCACTCATACTGTCAGCCTCTTTGCTCTCATCCCAGAACTTGTAGCTACACTGCTGTTGTTTCCTTACAGCATGCCACACAGCTATTAATGTTCAAGGTAGCAGGAAACAAAAAAGTTTAAATAAGTTTTACATGATATATTTGGAGTTCAGAAAGATCTGTGTCTGAGCCTCAATTCTGTCATAATAGGACAATAGTAATTACTTTATATTGAGTGTGTCAAACACCCATCCTTATGAGGAGTAACCATACTACCATCCAAGCTGTTTTGAAGGCCTGAAAAGATGCTACAATCACATTAGTACTACTTCTCACAGTCTCTAAGGTGACATAGCAATCTCATTATCCCTGCAAAACCAAAATGCCACATCATCCGTCTGTGTGTATTGGACTGTTATCACAATACCATAGATTAATGTTTCACACACAGCAGAGATCATATATCACAGTTCTGGATGATGACATAGTCAACATAGTCAAGTCAGAGAGATCCTTTCCTATATTGCAGATGACTAACTTCTCACTATGGCTCTTCAAGGAGGGCAAAATGGACTTTCTTGTGACTATTATATAAGGACACTGTCCTTCCCCAAGAACTTAGCTTCTCTAACCAAATCACTACCAAGCAGGACCTACCTTATTACACTATTACATTGGTAATTAGCCTTCAACATAGGAATTTGAGGAGAATTATGAAATTCTAAATAAAAACCATCTACCTCTGTCCCACAAAATTTTATGCCATTATCCCATGCAAATTATTCATTCTATCCTCAAAATCTTAATTTAGTCCACCATCAACTCAAAAGTCTAATAATTTCACAAATCACTTTGCTAAGACAATTTGATAACTTTCCTCCTTAGCCTTCATTCATACTACTTCCTTTAAGGATGAAAGTCACTTTGGCCTCACAGGCCTCCATTTTAACCAGTTTCTAAACCAGAGGCTCTTAGAGTATTGTCGCCAGGCCAGCAAGCTCTGTATCATGTGTTTATAAAAAAAGAACATATTCCATTTCATACCCATTACATTGAAAGCTCAGTGGGTAGAGTTCAGAATTTTAAAGTGGGTCTATTGCACATTGATGTTGGGGACTATTACCTTGAATCACACCAGTGCATGTTTGGCATGCCACAGGGAGAAAGATGCCCCACTGCAATGTTGTCAGCCTTTAGCTCTGCTTACTAGTGCCATTCGGGTGTTAGTCTTCCTTTCTCAACTGCTAGACTTTGAGGATAGGAACAAGTCTGATTCATCTGTCAGATTTTAGTGCAGTGTTTAGCTTGTGTTAACTGCCCAATAGATATGAGTCAATGAATTTTAAAAAATATATTTGTGTCATCAAGAGTTAATACCTCTGGGTTTCTATGATAAGGATATCAACCAACAGATCATTTGTCCATTTAGGAAGGCCATAATAACAGTCACAGCTAGTGATAAAAATTGATATTTAAAGTCTGATAGCTGAACATGCCATGCAAATAGAGCTGCAACTATTTTTTCCAACCATATTTCGGAGAAAAAAAAACTCATTTATTTAGAACTTAAAAGGCAACTGGATAAAATTTTAAGTTATACAGCTCACACTTCTTTCTTCTCTTCTCTTTCTCTTTTTTTTTTTTTTTTTTTTTTGCTCTTGAAATACTATTTTTTGTTACTTGAGAATTTGAGAAATTATGTGCACTCAAAATTCTAGTAACTTCACTTTCTACAAAAGTGCTATGAGTTTTTGCAGCTTAAATAAAGACCATGATGTTGCAATTATCTTTGGTGAGTTTGAAGAATAATATTTTGTCTTCAAGTGAACTGCTATATAAATGTTTGATCAAATTGAGCAGCAAACCAGCCTTCCTCTGAAATGCTGGGAATTCATAACATAAGGCTTTAAGTCACAGTTGGAGGTGGGGGTAAAGGAGGGAGATGATCCTGAGCGGGAAGAGAAACTCTGGTATTTTCTATTGGACTGTACAGAGACAGGACCCTATAACATGCCCTTCTTATGTCTTGAGAGCAGCCAACAAAGCATAGCCTGCACAGCTCTCCACAAAGCTTGTCTCTAAATAGTTCTGCAGTTGGTGGCAGTTCTGGTGAAATGAGAGGATGTACTGCATTCTCTGCTCCAATTCAATTCTGGAAGTATTGATTGAGCTCTCGAGATGTGCTTAGCCAACGTTGACCTGACTTGGAGTTAGGAAAATTGATCGCCTACATTTTTTGCTTCAAGTAGAACAAGAAATGTTTCTGGGTCCTAAGCAGCCACCTCCTGATTCTCCTCTTTCTCTAGAGAACCTGAAACTCTGTCTCCAAAGCTATATATAATAGCATCCTTTTAGATATGTCTGTTGAGCACTTATCCAAAGGTACTGCACAAATATCCAATTTTATGGTCCAGGCCTATTTAACCATAGACCTCTTCCTCTGTCCGGATTTTCCACTTTCCCTTATTTTTAAGCAATGCCCCACAGCATGATCAAAACAGGTAGGAGAAAGTCCAGCTGTGCACCAGACAGAACTAAATCTACTCCGTAGCTCAACCATCTATTAACTTGGTACACTGGTCAACTACTTCATGTCCAAGGCTCAGTGGCCCCCGCTATAAATGCTGGTAATACTAGCTGGTCCACAGAAACATACATTTCTTTTTGGTTGTTGTTGTTGTTTTTGAGAAAGAGAGAGAGGGAAACAGAGAAAGAGACAGAGAGAGAATGGGTGCACCAGCGGCCTCTCAGCCACTGTGAACAAATTCCAGATGCATGTGCCTACTTGTGGGCAAGTACAGCATTGCACCCTTGTGTCACTTTTTGCATCTTGCTAAACGTGGGACCTGGAGTTCGAATGGGCGTTCTTAAGTTTGACAGGCAGGCACCTTAACCACTAAGCCATCTCTCCAGCCCAGAATCATACATTTCTACAGAGGTAAAGCCAATGAAGAAATGGTAACCCTCTCCTACGGTACTGCATAGCATTGGGAACCCTAACAGTAACTATTCCATCTCCCATACTTTTCCCACTTACAGCAGCCTCACTCAGAGAGTCAGTTGATTTGAATGGCATTCATTGTAGATATTCAGATACCAAAAAGGATAAAAAGGTAATTTTTATTGAAATTACCCTCACTGCCCACTCTGAGGTAAAGTTTTCTTCACTCATCTGAATGCTTTAAGGAGAAGTTGAAAAGCTACTTTCACATGGCCTCAGCATCCGAAGTCCAAAGTGGTTTCTCTCTTTCCTGAACTATCCTGTCATGCCACAAATTGGATACTTAATCCACCTGTCAAACTTTATAGTTATCACTACAAATGCTGCATTTAGAATGGTTAGGTTATTAGGAAAGAAACTGCTTTAGTGCTTCGAACAATGGCAGCAGTAGCATCAGTGATTGCTGAATGATTTTAGGGTTCCTAGAGTCATCTCCAGTAGACTGTTTTCTTCCACTCATCTGACCAAGATTGTTGTATGGAGAGTATAATCTCTGTTGTGGGGAGAATGAACTGTAAGAACATGAGACAAACAGAATCAGAAGACCTTCAAAACTATCCAGATTGGTCACTAAAGAAGTAATAGCCAGCTGTCTTAGAGGAATGAGTGAGTGTACCTAAGAGGGAAAGGGAGAATAAAGAATGTTGCATGTTAGGGCCACATATTGCTTATTGGAACTCTTGCCCAGAGGGAACTCCCATAGGTAGACTCTGTTGGATAGGACCTTTAATATTACTGAACTACAATTCCCTTCTATACTTTCTTGGATATCATTACACAGTCTCATAGCATTCCTGCTACTATACCAAAATGTTTCTATGACAAAATACTTAGACTGGGTAACTTATTCATGACATAAATTTATTTCTGAAAGTTCTGGAGGCTAGAAAGTCCAAGATCAGGATGGCAGCTTTGTTTTCTGGAGAAGATTCACTCACTGCCTCAAGATGGTATCTTCCCTCTGTCTTGTATTATGGCAGAGAGGCAAATCAGAGATAACCATTTCCTGAAGATCTTTCACTATGACACTATAAATGTGTTATCAGGTGCAATTCCTATGGCTTAATTATCTTCCAAAGCCCCTATGACTTAATACAATCACTTTGTGTGTCATGTCAAGTTCTAGCATAGGCATTTTGGAGGAACACATGCACTGGGACCATAGCATATGTCTGTTTCATACCTTCATCATGAATATTAAATGAATAAATCTACATACCATGTTTAGATAAGTGCCTTCCATAAGTGGCCATTCATATATATTAGGTATTATTTTACTTGCAATGTTTGCAATTGTGTACTTGCTAGCATAACCATTTATCACCTTGTATCACCTGCCAATGAATATAACTGCATGACAATTATAGACATGCTCCAAGTCTCAATGGTCAGAGATCTGTCTCTTGACTAATTGGAAGTATTGCCTATTCCAGAATCTCTCTCCAAAACCACCCACATCAGAAATCCCTGGGACTAGGGACGGTAGCACTTGTAACATTTCTGTTCTGATAGCTGGCTACTTCCGTGATCCATGTGTTCATTGGTGACATGTCGCTATAGTGGTCCCCTTGCAGGTCTTGTCTGTATGGCTGTCCTTTTGTGTCCTTTCCCCTCTCTAGCTAGCAGTAAGTCCATTTTGCTTCTGGAGAAGACAGTTTCTCTGGGCACAGTCTTGATCACTGAGTAGTAGACCATCTAATGGTGACATTTATCTCATATTCTGCTTTCTCCTTCACAGAGCATCTATGTCATACTAGTGTTGATTTTTCAGGGGCCATAAAAGGGAGATGTTGTAGATAGACAGGGAAGGCTCAGTGTATTTTCCTCACCACTGTTTCTCCCTCAATGTGTCTGAGCCCCATTGAAAATGACGTGAGCCCGATTTGAGTATGCTTAGCCAGATTTGAATTCTGTCTTTCTAGTGTTTGGGATCCTACATTAACCAAAAGATGAACATCTCCCCCAGTATCTTCAAATATTTTCTCACTACTTAAAGGCTTCACTATTGAAAACATATCAATTACTATATGGAAAACTGGTCTACTTACACATGTGGCTATCAGAGTTTAGTGGGACACATATGTAGGCATGTGATATGCCTGAGCCCCTTACCATAAAGTGAATTTCAAGATCAGAGAGCATATGTATGGAGTTAATGATTTAACATGTAGCATCTTTTATAATGCCTGACAAGCTGTCGGTAAATGCACAATAAATGCAGATGGAAAAAAGGGTATAAACAAGAAATAGAAGGAGAAAAGAAAACTTGTTTGGATCAGCTTGATCAAGAAGGTCTTTGGGGGGGGCAGTGGAGAGATGGCTTGTCAATTAAGGCGTTTGCCTGCAAAGCCAAAGGATCCCAGTTCAATTCTTCAGGACCCACGTAAGCCAGATGCACAAGGGAGCACATGCATCTGGAGTTTGTTTGCAGTGGCTGGAGGCCCTGGCACACCCATTCTCTCTCTTTCTCTCCCTCTGTATCTCTCTCTCAAATAAATAAATAAATAAAATATATTTTTTAAAAAACTTTTTTTAAGTTTTTAAAGAAGATCTTTTGGGGGAAAAGATGGGGCTTAGTTAGGTCTGTCTGAAAGAATGAATATTCCCTGATATATAGGGTTATTTTTTGTGCCTCATCTACATCTTTATGAATCCAAAGAATAGAAAGAAATTATGTCTTTGAGTTGAACAAATTTTTCATTGACATTTGTGCTTGTAGGCAATTCTGCTCTAGAGTTCTCTCCCTTGTGGGTTATAACATATTAAGCTGCTAAGATCTATTTATATCAACAATGCCTCTACAGCCTCAGGTATGCATGTGAATGCAGACACTGAGCAAACATTGACTATGAAAAAAATCAGTTTACAAATGCAAGTTTTGTTTTACTATTCATTCATTTATTTATTCCAAAACTATGTATTGAACATTGGTGTATTACAGACAAGTATATTGGGCACTGAAACAGATGAATGAGATGATATAAGGTCTTCTCTCAAGGACTGTTGTGTATGAAACTAGAATGCAAGAAAGTTATTTAATATAGCCAAAAATACTGGGAAATATGATGAAGGAAGTGCAGGAGGGTTTTGTAGAAAATTTTCTATAGCCAACTTAGAGGTTGCAGTAGCCCTATCATCAAGATAGAGTTAGGATGACTCACCTTGTACTACATTAAGATGTGACATTAAATAAATGGTTAAAACCAACACTAGCCAGTTGAAGAAGCATTATGCTCACCTTAGATGGAGAAGTGCAGCATTAAGGTGTTTAAAAAACTTTCTTAAGCTATCACAGACAATAAGTAACAAAGCCAGACCACATTGACCCCAGACTCCGTGCTGGCAGCCATCAGGGATTTTTGTCTTCAGTGCTCCAGAGCAAGGGTTGTTAGGATTGAATGAGGTCAGAGATGAAAACAGACCTTGTAACCATATAGTGAAGATACATAGCTGTCAAATGTTATCCTTTAATTTTTTATCCCCAAATCCAATGATCATTTGATACTTTCAACCAGAAGACAGCAAGCACAGTCCTTGTCATAAGGCCTATTGAGTTGGGCATGATGTCTAAGATAATAGAGAAATATAAAAAGAAAGAATATTTGGGAACTAAAAGTATGTCAGAATTCAACATATATATTTTATACTTAAAGTTAAAAAATGTCCAAGACAAAAGATTAAGACTTGAGAAAATAACAGAGAAAAATAAGCAAGTTAGAAGACTGGTTCTGCAGAGATGAACAGAGGCTCCAGAAAAGTAAATCTGGAAAGGAAAGGATGAAATTAACACTGAAATCTCAAATTATTGCCTGAAACTTATAAACACCTATTTTCAAATTGCAGGGGTTATCACTTAATTGCATCAATGAACATCAACTGTACCTTTTGGAACATCTGACATAAAGCCAGGCCCTAGGACCTTATACAGGGAAACAAACAGAAGTCAGATACATGTGTTCAATAATTATTGGAGAGCAGATTTCTAAACAGCAGCATTGAGGATTAGAAAACAATATAGATTTTAAGATTCTGCGTGAAAAATACTCATTTCAATATACAATTTTAAACAGAACAAGTTTATCAACCAAAAATGAAGTGCTGTGAGGTTTATAAAGATCTACTGCAAGTCACATCAAGGTCTTAACCAGATTCTCATCCAGGCTCCACTTCTATCCTGCAATTTTGCAGTCAAGTAAGATTGAGGACCTCAGTTTCTTGCTGGCTGTTGACCAGTGGTTTCATTAGTTCACTGTCATGTGGCATGAACAGCTTGTTCACAACATGTATCTTTAAAGCCAGAAAGAGAGCTCCTTACAGCATGCTTACCTAGCAAGCATGAGGCCCTGAATTCAAAAACCAGTACTGCAAAAACCAAAGCAAAAATAAACAAAACAGCAATAAAATCCAGTGAAAGGGAAAGCTTTTAAGGGACAGACATTGCCATCTTTTATGATGCTATTACAGAATGGGCCTTGTCTTTTGTTGAATTCTATTAGACAAAGTGACTGAATTATTAAAAAGCCTGGATTCCAAAATGTGGATATAATGGGACCATGTTAGCACGTCTATCACTGACTCCCTCTGGCCCTTAGTCATTCATGTCTCTTCTACATGCCAAATATATTCAGTCTCCCCAACACCTCCAAGTGCATCATCTTATTACAATATGTATTCAGAGGCCACAATTTCACAAACTAAATTACATCTAGGTATGGATTGGCTTAATAATAAATCTTCATTATCAATTGATTGGATTGAGATTGCCTAGGAATCACACCTCTGGGTATGCCTCTCAGGGTGTTTCTAGAGATGCTTAACTGAGTAGGAAACACCTACCTTGAAAGGGAACAGCATCGTTCTATGGCTTAGGGCCCCAGATGGGATAAATAAATAAATAAATAGATAGAGTAGAATACAATCATTTATCCCTTTTTTCTTCCTGTCTTTGTATGTGATCAATGTCATCAGCTGCCTCACACTCCTGCCACCATGCCTCCCCCACCACGATGGACTATATTCTCAAACGTGAGCCAGAATAAGCCTTTCCTTCCTTAAATCATTTTTGTGGTGTATTTTATCATCACAATGAGAAAAGTAATGTATACCTTTTGGTATAGATCCTCTTAATTCATTGATCTTGAAAGCTGAAAGGACAAGTTTTATGCCTCTCCCCACACATACAATGGAAGAAATGTAAGCATATATATTTCCATTTAAAAAGGAGAGCGCCAGATATGTTGGCTTATGCCTGCAATCTCAGAATTCAGGAGGCTGAGGCAGAAGGATTGCCATGAATATGTGAGCTGCCTGGCCAACCTAGTGATTTATATGTCACCAGCCTGAGAAAAAATTAAGCATGGGGAAGCAATTGGAAGAAATAACTTTCTTAAAACTTTCTAGATCTTCTATGTGTCATTGCTTTAGGAAAATCCCACCTGTTTTGTTATTTGTTTGTTTGTTTGTTTGTTTGTTTGACTGTTTATTTAGATAAAGTCTTCCAAAGCTGATATTATGGAAAGATAATACTTTTAATTATTGTGTAGGTATTATGGTTTGACTGAGAAATTCTAGGAGACATACTCTTAATCTCTCTCAAGGGCTTTTTGTGAGTGGACACTAGTATGATCCTTTTAATGAAATATTGTACAGTGATTCAATTAGACAGTTCTCTAGGCCATACTTTTCTGACAGTGCTCAGAAAAGTCTCTTAATTTGTGAGTCTTTTGCCTGGTGGAGAAGGAGAGTTTTTGTTGTTTTGTTTTGTTTTAAATCATCAATATCTGGGTCCTCTTCATTTAGTTAATGTGTGACTTTTTTCATCTCTATGAGAAAATACTTGATAGAAACTACTTAAGAGAGGAAATATTTATTAAGGCTCATGGGTTGAGGGGTTAGTACATCTTGGTGGAAAAGGTGTGATGGCAGGAAGGCACAAGCAGCCTGCAGCTTTGTTGGCAGGAATGTGACACTGTTTTCTTACATCTTTATACTTGGATCAGAAAGCAGAGTAAATCCAGACAGAAAGTGGGACCAGCCTATAAGAGTCTAAGCTAGCCCCAGGCCTAATAATTCCAGTGAGAGTCCACCTTTTAAAGGTTATAAGTTCCACAGCCTTCCAAAACAGTTTCACCAACTAGGGACCAATTGTTCAAACACATGACAATGTGAGGGACATTTCACATTCAAATCATGACAGCTACTTCCATCAATGTCCTTTCACATTTAGCATGAGCAATAAGAATAAACTAGATCAAACCTTCAACAATTTGCGTGGAAATTTTCAGAGCTAAATAAAATTGTCACCTCATAATTGAGGAGGCAATTTCCCTATGTCTTCAACAATGACACAATAGGGATGCTCCTTCATCTACTTTCTGGTAATATTGCCCACCATCTCTGAGACTTTACTAACAGCATCCTCAAAGTTCAAATGTCTAATAACAGAATGTCAAAGTTTTCTCTGTGATTCTCAGAACCATTGTCAGCCTTTATCTACTACACTGTTCCAGAGTTCTTCACACAATTTTAAGTGCTTTGTAATAACATTCATTTTCTGATACCAAACCCTACATTCAGTTTCTTTGGCTGTGTCGTGATATTCTCCCAAACTCTCTAGCTTACAACTGGACTTGTTTTACAGTTTCTTGCATACTGTGGGTAGGGAGTCAGCATAACCAGCTCAGTCCTATAAAGACTCGTTCAGGAGATCGCTAGGACTGTATTCACTTCGAAACATTGGACTGGGGCTTTAGTTACTTCCTTTGTGACAGAAGTAACTTAAGGGATAAAGGACCTATTTCAGCCCATGGTTCCAGAGTATATTACCCACCATGGTGGGGTGACAGTCTTGCTACTTGTTCCATGGCAGTGGGATCTGGTGACATGTGCACAGTGCAGCAAACCAGGAAGCTGAGCTTGAACTAAAACCAGAAGCAGATGTCACCTCCAAGACCCACCAAAGGTGACACACTTCCCACTGAGCCAGACTCCAAAGTTCCACAACCTCCCAAAACAGTGGCACCATCTGGAGTTCAAGTGTTTAGTCACATAAGCATGTCGGGAGCATTTGACATCTAAACCACAACAACTGGGAAGTTACAGTTTTTTTGACAGCACTTTGTTTTGCAAGGTGTCAGTTGGTTTCTTACTGTCATTCCTCTGGTTCTCCTGTGTGACTCTCTCTATAGTATAGCACACAGTGTAAGGCAACTTCTGTTTTTGTAAGCCAAAAAGAAAGAGAGCCTTATAAACAACCCACCATTATAACATCATGTAATGTAATCATGGGAATACTGAGCCCAGCCTTTATCATATTCTATTGGTATTAGGAGAAACAAATCTGTAATCTAATAGCAAGCACATTGTGAGACTCCATGTTATCCTATCTTCTGTTACTTTAACAAAAGCTGGAGGGTGTACTTGATAAGGAAAAAGGCTTACTTATCTGGCAATAATGGAGGATGAAAATCCAAGAGTAGGTGGCCTCGTCCATTTGTGTCTGGTGAGGGTCCCCTCAGCTGGATCACATAATGGTATGTTGGTCAGAGCCCATGATATGGACACATCACTTAGTGAGACACCAAGCTAGAAAGAAGGGAGAATTCAGTCTTATTTAGTACAACTCATTCTCATGAGAACTAACTCAGGATTTTGTAAGAACTAAATCCCCTCTGATGGCAGATCTCCCTAAGGATCCTATTAAGTTCCAGCTTTTAATAGTTCTAGCACTTCTCACTTTGTCACAGTGGGGACTAAGCTCCCAACACATTAATGGTTGGGAGGCACAGTCAAATCATACCCAAGTTACAGCAAACTGATGCTTTTTCCCACTCTATCTCAGAATTAGCTCAGAAGTCTGAGTAGCTACTGAGCCCTGGATTACTGATCGGGAATATTAGTTGATGCAATTCTGTAGTACATAAAAATTACAGAAAGAATAAAAGAGTTAGCAATTGTGTTTATTGTACTTAGTTATAGTAAAGTAGATGGTCAAAACAACTGTCAGCAAGAATACATGTAAATATAACAAGGGTGAAAATTTTAAACCTCGGCCTTCTAGATATGGAAAACGGAAAGATTTTTTGAAACATGGCATTAGGAAAAATAACAACTTACTCCTATTTAGTTAGAAAGGTGTTTTTTTTTGGTGGTAATCAGAAAGGAAACAAATATTTTTCAGAAATAAAAATAAGGTTTATAAATAATTCAGAAGTAAAGATAAACATGGAAGGGATAAATCCAAATGGCAGTTACAGTTAAATATTCAAAACTCCTAGTGGGAGATAATATAAGAGGAATTTACAACTTAAAAATGTTTTTCCATTACCACTTGTCACTCTTTTTTAAAACCTAAGGCAAGGGCTGGAGAGACTGGAGAAATTGCTCAATGGTTAAGGCACTTGCCTGCAAAGTCTAACAATCTAGGTTCGATGCCCCAGTATCCACCTAAAGCCAGATGCACAAAGTGGTCCATGCATCTGGAGTTCATTTGCAGTGACTGGAAGCCCTGGTGCACCCATTCTCTCCCTCTCCCCCTCTCTCCTTGCAAATAAATAAATAAAATAACTTTTTTTAAATTTAAGACAGATATAATAGAAGATTTAAATTTACAAGTGTCTTATGATGATGTCATGGGATCTATTTCTCAGTGTACCTAGCCTTGTTAGTCCATGCTATCATCATGTGTCAATCTGAGAAACTGTACAAGACCCTAATCTCTGACACACCAACTAAGCATGAATCACGGGAGACCATGCAGGCTTGGGCAAAGTCAAAGCACCCTACCCAATCAAGCACCCACAGCAGCAGTGAGAAGTTATGGCTCTCTGAGAAGTGTAGGGCTGAGAGTATGCAGCCACAGGTCCATGGGCTGCAATGACCAACAGAGATTATCTTCACAGGACTGCATGAGTTCCTGCTTTTGACCCAAATTCCTGTTGGCAGGCTCTGTACAGCAAGAACCTGCTGCTTTTTATAGTTCTATCTCTTCTGCTGCTTTTAATTCGGCAGGTACAGAGCTGTCACAGAGAGGGGAGAGAACAAGCCGCTGAAAATGCTCCCTTAGAGCAAGAGCATTGATCAGAACAGATATTTTTAGTAAGCAATTGTCTGTCAAATCTGAGTCACGTGACAAGCACTTTAATGATCTGAGAGCTTGCAAGTCCCTAAAAAGTGACAGCTACAAATGAGAATCTAGGAGGTTCCACTAGGCAAGCATAGCATTGATCAAATCTATTGGCAGGAGCCATAATCAAAGCAAAGTGTCAGTGGAGACGTTGAGCTAAAAATCCTCCTCCAGGTGATGAAGCACTTGCTAGCCAGGCTTTTTCAGCACTAATGTTGAAGAGCTGTTGCTATAGGAGCCTGGTTAATGTCTTCAAAAGCTGTCACACCATTACTGTTTACTACACTTAAAATATGTTTCTTTCTTATAAATATGTGATGGGATAACATTTCAAAAAGAAATAGATGTGAATTGATGCATGCTATATTCTCTGTGGAATTTTCAAAGGAAGTTCTGAGTTCATCTGTGCACATCTGTCATTGACATGCTGCAGTAAGCAACAAGAAGGGGTCCAACCCCATCTTTTTCTGCTCCAAATCACAGGCCACAGTGTGGCCTTATAACACAGATATCTTGACTTCATCTCCTTGTTATCCATAAAGACATCTGGAGGGGTTTCCATGGAGAACCTGACAAGCTGGTTCTCTTTTTTGAGGATACCACTGAATGGAGGCTTCAAAAAGGCTGAGTAAAGAAACGTGTCAGTACCAAGTGCTGTGTAACATTTCAGTCACCCTGAAAGGTACTAAAATGAAATCAGAAACACCAGCACCTTTGCTGGAATTCACGCGCAATCCTCAATGCAATGCTGCTGGATGTTTGCTTCAATATTTATTTGTCAACTGCTTTCAGGTGTTCTGAGCTCTCTCTCTCTCTCTCTCTCTCTCTCTCTCTCTCTCTCTCTCTCTTAAAATATTCTTGTCTGGTAGTGGTATAAACAGTTTTTCCATAACTCTGGTTTCCAAGGTGTCCTTTTGTAGCCCACTCTGCTAATTCCTCTTTAGAATCCTCATCACTGACCCATTGCCCTTGACTCTGCTGAATTTCTTGGGGCTAAATTATAAACTTTCTGCAACTCTTATTTATGATTTGCTACTTATTCAAAATGCTTGTCTTCTCAACCATTTCAACATGGTCTACTTGTTTACTCACAATGACACTAAAGTTATAGAACATTTCCAATGATGAAAATATTCATGAATTAAAACTATGCAATTATTTTCATGAAAAATGGGGATAATAATTCTTCCTACTATTTGCCATAATTCCTGGTAACTCTGAACATGGATTTTTAAAAAGTGTAATGAACAGAATTACCACAGCAAATACTTATCCAGTCTGTGAACTGAACTGAGAAAGTGAGCATTCCTGATGATCTTGGTGACTTCCTGGTTGGAAATTTGGTGTCTAGTTCCTCTGATTTCCCAGGGCTCCAATACAAACATTAAATTCTTTCTGCTGGATTTGCTGAATGAGAAAAATCTTTGTTTGCAGTATAAATCTACCCCTTTCCTCAAATAACACATACTGACTTTTGATTCTGGGCAGAACAACTCTAACCCCTGCCTTAGCACTGACATTTCTTAGCTCAAAGAACATTCAGATGCAATGCTGGAAGGAGCAGTCTTGCTATGGAACCACAACAGCCAAATTATAACCAAGGACATATAGCAGGCATCCCCATCACTTCATCTTTTAGCCTTTAACAAACTTTGGGGCCCACCCTTTACTTCTTCCTGGGCCTCAACTTTTTCTTAAACCTCACCAATCATTCGCAACTCAAAGCATCACTACATACACCTTTGGAAACCAAGGGTTTAAAGATATACTTTAAAATCAAAATTAAATATGAGATTTTAATCAATGTTTTGGGAAGAAAAAGGCAAGAAGAAAGGGAACTCCTTCAATTAGAAATGAAACAACAGGGCTGGAAAGATGGCTTAGTGGTTAAGGCACTTGCATGCAAAGCCTAAGTACCATGTTTGAGTCTCCAGATCCTATGTAAGCCAGAAGCACAAGGTGAAGTAAGCGTGCAAGATCACACATGTGCACAAGGTGGCACACACATCTGGAGTGCAGTTACAGGGGCTGGAGGCCCTGGCATGCAATTCTGTCTTTCTCTCTCTCTCTCTCATAAAAAGGCCAGTCTGTTGGGCTTGCCTCAAAAAAGAAAAAAAAGAAGAAGAAATGAAACAGCATATCTACAGAAGCCAGGGAACTTTTCCACTGCTCTGGTGAGTATCTATTTAATCCCATAAGTATAGTTATAAGTGTAGTTTTTCAACTGTCTTTTCATTTGGTTTCCAACTATATCATGCCATTACTTTTCTAAGAATGCATTTATCTATAATTTTGCAAATGCTCTTTCCCTCTATGAAATTCCTTATCTCTGCGCTTGTTACATACTTTTTTGTTATGCCTTTGGCCTCTTGAGAAACCATGACATCTTTCAATATCCAACACAAAAGTCACTTATTGTTTACTGTTGAAGACAGCTTGATTCCTTTTTCATAAACAACTTCAACACTTGACTCACTCAGCCAAAATCACTCTGTGCCATAAGAGCAAGTAATTCATCAAGTCATACACTTATTATTGTGTCCCAACGTCTAGGGAGCATGAAATAAAAGAGTGAACATCACCAGGAAGTGTTTTCAGTGACCACCAGTCTGTTTAGCTCCTTCAAGGTTTTGACATTTTCTAAAGATAATATTTAAGTCACTTTATGCTACCATAACAAAATACTATGGAAGTGAGTTAAGTCTCTTTTCTATTTTTCTAAGGATACTCATCTTATGACTCTCATGATCTAATTACCTCCTGAATACCTCATTTCCAAATACTGTAACATGGGGGATAAGGTTTCAACCTATGAGTCTTGGGAGGACACAGGTATGTAGTCCATAGTAGTCAGTATTTCCAGTGCCATACAAACATGAACATCTGAAATGATTTAAATAGGGAAATAGTGGAAGTGATGAGCCAAGTAAAGAATTGCGTGAGGAAAAGATAGAAGGATAATTACAGAGAGAAGTCAGCCTCTTTGATATAGTAGCATTGGAAACTCTCTTGTTCAGTGTAGCCTCTCTTATTACTGCTCCCTCCTCTCCTTTTCATTTCTCCTTTAGCATATCTCCTCAGTCCATCTCTGAATTCTACAATGCATCTATGTCAATCATGAAACATAAAGCATAAAAATAAGTTCCTTTGGTGCAAAATAAGAATATTGATAGGCATTGAATCAAGCTATGTAAGGAGTCTTGGTGCTCTTCTTGGTGAACTTATATAGTACAGTTTTTGACTTAGTACATCAATTCTGGAAGGTCTGAGATCTTTCTAGAAACATAACCTTCAGTAAATTGCTAAAATTGCCAAATTGGGATAGAATAAATATAAGCATATTTATATCCTCTACACCAGACAAGGCAATTAAATATACCACTTTAAGAATAGTAGTTAAATGTATAGAATGAAATAATCAAGTTCTGGTTAAAATGGAAAGAATGCCATACAATAAGCCTACATGTTCAAGTTCAATGTAGAATATTTTTCCTTAGGGGGAAAAAATAGGCTAACTCTGTAACTGGAAGAAGGAAGTGCCCAATACAGGTTCCAATTTTTCCACTCTCTTTTATGGAACAAGACAGCATTCTAGGAGACCTCATACCAGGGCCAGAGCTGGCACCTCCAGCAAAGTCTAGGCAGTCTTTGTTCTTGCATTTCTGAAAGCAGCCTGTGAAAACCCAGCATCCATCTAAAGCAGTTGGAGCTACTAAGAACCAAAAACTGTGAAATTTTATTGTTGATGAAATTGGTATTTCAAATAAGGATTCTCACATTGCCAAGTGTTCCTTTGTTTGGCTTGTAACACAGAAAGCTTTAAAGAGAGCTGAATGGAAGGAGTCCCACATAGGTCAAATAGTTATGTTGCCTCTAAAGAGGGCATGGCCCTCATCTTCCCCATATGGCATGCAAACTACCAGTTACAGATTTCAAATGGACTGTGTCAGAAATGCAAGATTACTGGGCATTCTGTTCACTGGAAAAGGCCACTCAAGGTGACTTAAAGGAATACTTCCATGACTGCCAAGTTTCTTCCTGAAAAAAAGGTACATTTCCCTGATCATTTTTACTTTAGGAATGAAAAGGAATCTATGTAGTGAGAAATAAGGGAGAAAATCAGCCCTATAAAGGCTTGTTTTCTGTAAAGCAATAAGATATGAGTTGCAAGCTTCTCAGCAATTTTTAGACTTCAAACTACATAAACAAGTGTCAGTATGGTTATACTTGTACCCAACTTAAGTCAATTTATAAAACTGTGAAATAATAAAGTGGAATTTTAAAACAGAAGTATTTGGGACATTTTAATATCAACCAATCCTACTTTTATATATGAAAATCTGTGGAAGAAGAGGTTGTAAGTCCTCCAAGGAAGAAAGAACTAAGCTCCACCTAAGTCCCATGCTCTCTACACTATGATATATTCAATCATCATTAATTACCCTATTCCCCAAACAAGACAACACAATTAAATATACCACCCTAAGGATAGCAGTTAAATGCATATTGTGAAATAATCAAATTCTTGTTAAAATGGAAAGAATGCTGTACAAATAATCCTACACATTCAAGTTCAGTGTCCAGTGATTGTGACTGAAACATTCCCTGCCATATTTACTTTTTGTCAAATTTTGAAAATTTCCCCCCAAATAACACAAGGACAAGGTATGGTCTATTGGGAGTGCATCTATCCAAAAAATGCATATAACAGTTAATACAGACTTAGTCATTGTGAATTTGTGTCTCTGAGGCTTCAGTCATTAACTGTTACTGGAGATCATTGAGCACTTGCTGCAGCTCATACTTCATTTCTCATCCCTAGCTTATTTGTCAATGTTTCTGTCTATGTTAGGTTTCTGGAGATATTAAGTCACCTTGACTCTTTGTTATTCATAGAAATTGAGTCTAGATCAGGGGAAGGAGGGCATGCAGAGAAGAGATGAAGGTTAGGGGTATGAGGAAATTCCATAGGGAAATAGCTATATGAGAAAATCTACCCTGGACTGTTTCAACAAAATTGTTCTTTAGAGAATGATTCTTATAAGCAGACCTCTATCACCTCAGGGATAGAAGAGATCCTACTAATCTCTGAGAACACTTTTCATTGGCCTCATCTCAAGGAGTTCCAGCTGAATGCCTCAGAGAGTTGATAAACAGTTTCATCATCCCCTCTTAGTGCTCCTGTAAGGGAGCTCAGTGCATTACAACTGCCACTAGTGTCTGCCCTCTGGGAGTTTTCCATGCTAGACAAGTGTTCAGCCCAGGTAGAACATTAGCTGTGTCAGAAAACATGCCCCTTACCACACCAGAGAAGCCAATTTCTGGGGTTCAGAAATATCAGAAAACTCATGGTAATTTGATAACATGTGGCCTTCCTTGTCAGAGTATTAAATACAACAGAGGTAACTCATCACTGCAGATTAATGAAGTCACCGGAATCATTTAGAAAGCAATTGAGTGCCTAATTTTAATTAGAGGTTTGATTGCTACATTGAAATGAAACAAGAGAAACCCACACCCTTCACACTCTGAATGTTATTCCATTGGAACAACAATTAGTGTGTCAATCTTTAGTTCATTAGTGGGTCTTTTCTAAGATTATGCATGAGATAGCTGCCAAAAAATGGAGTATTTTAGGCATAGAATGTTGGTTAGCATGATTCCAATCAGGAAGAGTCCTGGAATCAAAAGAAGATAGAAAATGGTATTTCCTGAATGTATGCTAATGTAATGAAAGAAAAACAGAGGTCATTAATTCTTACAGGAACTAAGAGGAAGTCTTCCAAGAAATAAAACATTGTATGTGTACAGCTGGCAGGTTGGGTTGTTTTCATCATCCAAAGACACAAGTGTGTATCTCTAAAACAGAAGGCATGCAGTGGGAAAGAAAGTTACAAGGTCTTCCAAAAAGAAATGCTGATGCATGTTGTTGATAGAAATGACAAACTAGAGTCCAAAAAGCATTGTTTGTCCTCACTCATCCTTAGATGAAAGAAGATGGTAGGAGGCACAGAAAGAGACACAGATTGCATGGGAGAATGGCATGCACCAAGATAATGACTATTTCTAGATCCAATGTGGCCTGTATTATCCAATTTCAACTAATTTCCTCTGATTTTATACATCCTAAACACCCTTCTTTCTTCTAACTTGGCTTCCCAGGAATGGCAGTACTTGATGAGGCTGGACAAGGTAAGTGGCCTGACCTATTGCTTAATAAATATCAACCCATAGTTTCATGACCATGTTTGGAAGATATTTTTGATGAAGGTGATTCTGGACACTAAAACTTTTCCCATTAGCAAAGAGAAAATGTGTTTAAACCCATATCTCCCTTGAGTTTATTTACCATAAGTAACTCTCAATAAGTGGGCTGAAAACCAGTGATTGGGATAAGACATTAATTCTGAAAAAAGTATCAAACTTGTTCTCACAGGCAATTCTTCATTAAAAAGAAAACAAGGAAGTAAAACACAGTGGCTAATCTTTTTCTTTATTACTTTCCATTGCAATGAAGTATATTGTATAGAAAAAGAAAGCATTACGAATGGGCAATCTTTCAAATAATAGCTGTAAATATTTTTTGGTATTTGATGTTTTTTCAAGCAAATGAATGGCTTAGCCACTTAGTTTGTATAATAATAATAATAATAATAATAATAATAATAATAATAAAAACTACAGTACAGGTGACACGATTACAGGGTAGTCGCCTACCAAGTCACATATCTTCCTCTCTGTTGTGAATAGAGATTTGTCTTTTGGAGCATCAATGTTCCCAGCTAACAAAATCCTTTAAGTAAAACCACTTGCAGGGAAAGGTGACTGTGTTATATGGTTTTGGCCAAAGAGAGGAATGAATGCAAATACATTAATATATTTCTGGAAATTTGTTTTTTTTTATTTATTCACTTTTATTATTCAGAAAATATACAAATAAAGCAACATCCCTGCCCTGATCAAGATTCAAAATCTAACTGGTAGGACAAATCAGAAGTTAACAGAAAATCCTTTCAATATGTAGGCATGAAAATACCAGAATAGGTTGCCATGGGAACCCCAGGGAGGAGCATCTGAATCAGGGAAGGCTTTTTAGAATAGAGGTTACCTGTTCCAAACCCTGAGGGTGACTAAAAATTGGGAAAAAGAGACAATATGGGCCAGGAATGGAAGATACAAAGCATAAACTCCAGAAGAAAGAGATGACTGTGGCCATAGGAGCACATGTGTTTGGAGAGGAGTTAATTGGAGAGGAAGGCAAAGATCAATAAGTCAGGTATCTAACCAGAGATTGGATTTCCTAAAGTGAGGGCAGGCTAAGGGATTTAAATTTTTATTTATTTAATTTTCATGTTTGTGTCAGGGGAGTGGCATACAAGTGTCTTTTGCTACCACAAAGGAATTGTTAGTTGGGCCACTGTTTGTATCTGATTTAAGTGGGTGGCTTGGGAATTGTATCTTGGGTGGCAGACTTTGCAGAAAAGTGTCTTTAACCAGTGAACCATTTTTCCCAGCCAATGGAGTTTTTAAAATGGTAAATAACATTTTTGCATTTTAGGAAGATCCCTCTGCTGTGTAAATTGGATTGGACAGGAGATTAAACATGGAATATAGCAGACAAACTAGGGTTCTAAATCAGCTTCCCAACGTGAAAAGGAGTGCCTTAAAAGAAAAGAAAAAAGGAAAGGATTGAGTAGAGACAAATGAAGTAGTCAGTACCTACAATGATATGCTGACTGGTTGCCTTTTAGGTGTATCATACTGATATAATATTTTATTATTCACTGCATTTTGTAAGCAAGCCTGGTCTATTTTATAGCCTCTTACTATAAAATATTTTAATTTGGGGTGGAGAGATGGCTTAGTGGTTAAGGCACTTGTTTGCAAAGCCAAAGGACCCAGGTTCAACTCCCCATGACCCACGTAAGCCAGATAGATGCACAAGGTGACTCATGCATCTGGAGTTCATTTGCAGTGGCTGGAGGCCCTGGCATGCCTATTCTCTCTCTCTCCCCCACCCCTACCCTTTCCTTGAAATAAATAAATACAAACGAAATATTTTTTAAAAAATAAAAAAATAAAATATTTGAATTAAACTGGTCTTACTACTCAGAGTTCTGAATATCCATTCAAAGTCATTTTATAGGTTTTTTATGTGTTTATTTCATTTATTTATATATATATTTTTTGCTAAAGACCCTCTGGTCCAAATATAATATTATTCACTTATGTCTGAACTTCTGTAGTTAGAGTCCCACCCCACCCTTTCTGTGTAAGCTACATGCTGCTATAGAACATCCCTTAATAAGCATTTATACTTCAAAGTGGATGAGTTTATTACTGCTTTTCCTGAGGAAATTGGAAGATTAAAAAGAGCATTATAAGAGAACTTGAAATTGAGAGCATGGAAAGCGGAGGAAGAAAGTAAGGATTCAGAGAGAAGCAGGCAAGAGGCTTGCTCTATTAACTGTTACCTTTCCATATGGTTGCCCTGCTTCCTCCCATCAGCAAACAGAACTGTAGACCTCATGTTAAATGACAAATCAGGAAATATCACTCTTCTGCTCAGGAAACATGGATGGCTTTGCATTTCATTTATAACTAAAGACAAACCCTGATGTTAGCCTTTGAGGACCTATTCAGTGTTAGCCCTGGGTCTGTTAGGTCCCACCCCTCCATTTCTCTTTGAATTATTTCCTGGCCTCTCTTTCACCCTCATGAAGTCTTCCCTGTTGGACCATAAACATTCTAGGTGTGTTTTCCTCTTTGAAATGTTCGATCCCCAGAAAGACAATTGCAGTTTCCTTGTGTCCTTGGACTCGTTACTTGTCTTTCAAACGCTCACTGAGGCTGCTCTTTCCTAGCCATTTGATTCAACACTTGACTGTCCCTACAATTTCTACTTGGTTTTTATCATAATACTTACCAACACCAAAATACCTCGCTACACACATTATTCTCTCATCATGTGGCTCATTATCTGGAACGTGATCTCTTTGCCACACCCATAGATACAAACCATCATTTTACACAAAACACAAATCAGTAAATATTTATTGACTGAATTTCATAACAAAGACCAACCATGAGGCTAATGGAGTATTTGCAGAGGCAGAAATAGAATTTCATCAAGTAACTAGCAAAAACTTGAACAAAGAACACAGCTCATTCTTTATACCTGGTGTGAAATATACTATATGAGTCTATTCAATTCTTATCCCCAAAGCCTTCACCATTCGTAAAAGGTAAGAGATAAAAACATGATTCTCTGGCTGAGCATGGTGGCATACATACATCTTTAATCTCAGCAACTCTACAAAGCAGAGGTAGGAGGATCTGTGTGAGTTCAAGGCCACCCTGAGACTACTTGAGACTATATAGTAAATTCCAGATCAGCTTGGGTTAGAGTGAGACCCTACCTCAAGAAACGAACAAACAAAAAGACATGATTCTCTTCAGATTTCCTGAACATTCCTCCCCATATACTGGTATACCAGGGATAAATCTCATTTGGTCATGATGCATAATCTTTTTCACAATTTTGAAATTGCTCTGCTATTCAGTTCAGGGTATCTCATGCTTCCCAAGTGTGGTGGTTTCAATTAGGTGACCCCCTTAAATGTGTGTTCTAAATGCTTGGTTCCCAGCTGATGGTAATTTGGGAATTGAAACCTTGGTGGAGGAGCTGTGTTGCTGGGGGCAGGTTTATGGGTGTTATAGCCAGCTTCCCCTGTAAGTGTTTGACACACTCTCCTGCTACTATTGTCCATCTGATGTTTGCCAGGAGGTGAAGTACAGCTTCTGCTCATGTCATCCTTTCCTCTGCTATCATGGAGCTTCCTCTCAAGTCTGTAAGCCAAAATAAATCGTTTCCTCCCACAACCTGCTTTTGGTTGGGTGCTTTGTGCCAGCAATGAGAAGGTAACGACAACACCAGGTTTTTATTTTATTCAGCTAAAACTCAAAGGATTCAAATGTCAAGATTCAAATGCCCTGAAGTGTCATACTATAAACGTTTAGCATTATTTTTTCAGATTCAAAAAAATATTTATTTTAGACACTGAAGTTTCCAATATGCATTGTTGTTCACTGTAATACTAGTACTTAGGAATAGTATCATCAGTTGTGATAACTCTTCAATAAAAATGAATTTTATGTAATTATATTCTAGTAGAAACTATGGCAGTTTAGATAACCATATTGAAGCCATTATAAAAAACTTAGGTCGATTTAAATTTGTTTTGTTTTCTTACTTTTCATTTGGGACTAGAATGGAATTCTCACCTCAATATGAGTCCACTGATAAGCCCTGGGTGCTCTGATTCAGATTTGCATGATTTACAATGTGTCAAACAGAAGCTTTAGGTGATAAATTTCTTAAGATAGAAAATAGATAAGTGATAATTTGTAGGAATAAATGGACCACTTTCCTTTATGTTAGTTTGATCCAGAGATTAATTCACTTTGAATATGAGTGACAAGTAGTGTTGGAATCACTGGGCATCTCTAAATTCAAGTCTGATTTCAAGAATAGTGAGCCATCATGATCAACTCCCCATTCTTTTGTGTGCACACCATCGCCATAAATTATTTTGCATTTAGGAATGCTGTTGGACATGATAAATAATTCCTTTTTCCCCCCATTGAACATTTTACATTTTATGGGTTGAATTAAGCCTGCACACTATTTTTGGCATATTCATATACTGACCAGGCTTTAATTTCCTCTATGTTCACAACTAAACCTTGACTGTCACTTGCTCTCAGGGAAATGACACACCTATTCAAATCTAGGAGGGACATCAAGGAAGGAGAAGCAAGAGTAAGAAAGTTTCTCCAGTTCACAGAGCAGAGCTGATAAGACCATACATCTATAGCTTTCAAAGGTACTATTGCAGTACAGTAGGTAGTGTTTCCATGCTAATTCTTTCAGCACATGGATAGCTTCAACAAGCCCTAGCAACCAGTAATTGCTGACTCTTGGTCATGCCTTTCATTCATACAAGTACATATATGGTGGACCCGGACTGTCACTATCTGTCCAAAGGAGAGTATAAAGTGGCTTTACATGGGCTAGAGAGGTTGCTTAGTGATTAAGGCACTTGCCTGAGAAGCCTAAGGACCTGGATTCGATTCCGGAGTACCCATGTAAGCCAGATGTTCAAGGTACCACATGCATCTGGGAATTTGTTTGCAGTGGCTGGAGGCCCTGGCATGCCCATTCTCACTCTATATATATGCCTTTGTCATAAATAAATAAATAATAAAATTTAAAAATAAAGTGGCTTTCCACACTTAACTGTTGCAATAACTGAAGTATCTGTTACACTTTATCCCAAATTCAGTGACCTAATCTAATTCTATTAACCAAAGGAAACAGAAGTGTCATAATACATTAGATTCCTATATATTATTCACTCATTAAAAGAAAATTTTTTGAGCAACTGTTATGACCCAGGTATAGTTTTACATTATAGAGAAATATCAGTGGTCAAAACAAAGAGAAATCCCTACTCTTCTTAAATATTTTTCTTATAGGGAAATGGGAAAAATAAAATGGAGTGTGTTCAACAATACTAATTAAACAAGGTAGATAAAGTGTATTGGAGGTGGAAAGAACATCCAATATCTTAAATGCCAAAGTCTTAAAATTTAAGAGTCATTCTCATGATATAAAATTATTAAAATATTGAGTCCCAAAGCCCTTGCAGAAAGATAGTCCTTATTTGAACACTGGAAATTGATAATTAATTCATGGCCATTTGCAAGACGGTGTACCAGCTTTAATGGTAGAACTCAGTGAGATCTTAGATCATGACTAGAAAATGGTTCACATAACCAGTGGGCTAGCACCCACAGTCTGCCATTGAATGCAACTTCTGAAGTCTTGAGGGGTGCTCCATTCCTCACAGTGAGCTTATCTTTGACATGCCTAACCATTTGACTCTGGTTGAATGGAATCCACTTATGATGCTGATCTGTTCAGATGGTTGCATAGGGGCCGAGGGTAGGAAGCCTTGCCACGACTGAGGTCCAGTAGTTTGCTTCAGGTGGACTGTTGAACAATATCTAATCCACAGCAAATGGTAGGACCTTGATTTAGAGCTGCAGGGTCTTTGTTGCGAGATGTATACGGAAGCTTCCCATAAAGGTAATATAACATCTTCCCATTGCAAATATCCATAATAATAGCAACTGTTAAGATCTACAACCCAAATGATAGGGCTGCCTAGACTGCAGTCTGCAGCTGCTGCAGACTACTTCAGTGAGCTGAGCTCACTGAGAGCTAGTAGTTCCTTTCATCATTGGAATTCTCCAGTGTAGAATGCATGCTTTTCAGAACCTACAAATAAGTACCCAATGTTGTCCTTCCTTCTTAATTGTTCTTTAATATGCAGGGAACATTCTGGCATGCTACATAACACAGAACCTCAAGAGGTTCACTTAGTTAGCAAGATGCTAATACCTCCTAAGGTTTATCTTCTGCCTTTGGAGTACCTCTAAAATACATTCTACTTCTTTCTCACCTTCCCTGTAAACACGACATCTCTAATTTAGTGAGTTACATGGATACTCTGTGGAGTGTTCAATAGTCCCTTTGGATTAGATTATGATGGCACAGTATGGTAGCAGATTTGAAGCAAAAGCCAAAAAGTAAATGTCCAACCTGATGAATGCAAACTGCTTCTGCTCCTTCCTCCTGGAAAGAGTGGAAAAGCCTATATTCTCTATCTAGTAGACTTGTGCCATGTTCTGAGGCCAAATCACTCTGCACTGGTAAAGACAGGGCACAGCAGCTGTGATGGAAATCTGTTGCTGTACCCCAGAACCTTCCCACTTTTTCAATGCAGAATGGTGGATGAACAGGAACTAGCATTCTTACAAACCTCAAAGGCTTGAAGTCAGGCACTATTTCCATCATTCATCTAAGAATGAGGTGTCATTTCTATTTTCTCCGGAGGTTTGGGAGTTCTACTTTGTTTTCCATCCCAGAACAGCTCTTAAGCTGTTTAAACCACAGAGCAAGGGACCAATATGAAAATTTGATAGCTAAAAAGTATTAACTTTACTTTCAGGTACAGAAAATTAATCACAGCATGAACCAGTAAAAGGCTATGGGTCTTCTATGAGCTGTTCCAGGCTCATGACTCCATTATTTCCTGGACTGCCACATATTTCCACTTTTATGCAAGGGATGCACAAATGTTGAATGTGTAAGTTCTGATACTGTTCTTACTATGTCTAGATACAGTGGAACCAAGCAATCATGAATAAAGGACATTCAATTTGAGCTTATATTGAAGATAAGAATGATCAAAAGACTAAAACCTCAAAAAACTTCTCTAGGTTCTACAGGATGTCTTAGTTCATTTTCTATTGCTATAACTGAATGCCTAAGACTGAGAAATTTATAAAGAATAAAGGTTACTTAGTCATAGTTCTGCAGACTGGAAAGTATAAGGTTGAGAAGTCATGGCTGGTGAGAGCTTTCTTGCTTTTGGTATCTCTCTGCAGAGACACAAGGATCAATAATAAGAAGCAAAACCAAAAAAAAAAAAAAAAAAAAAAAAAGAGCTGGGCGTGGTGGCACATGCCTTTAATCCCAGCATTCGGGAGGCAGAGGTAGGAGGATCGCTGTGAGTTCAAGGCCACCCTGAGACTACATAGTTAATTCCAGGTCAGCCTGGGCCAGAGTGAGACCCTACCTCGAAAAACCAAAAAAAAATAAGAAGAAGAAGAAGAAGAAGCAGGTATCAAGCTGGGCCTAATGGCATGCTTGTAATCCCATTATCCCAGGACTTGGGCAGCTGAAGTGTGAGTTTGAGGTCAGTCTGAGCTATATAAGACACTGTTTCAAAAAAATAAAAATAAAAATAAATAAAAAATTGTTTTGTTCATATAAGAGACAAAGCCAAGGCTTTTATAATGGATTTAGTCTCAAGATAATTCATTAATACATTAATCCACAAACAGATAAATGACCTGTAATCACTTCTTAAAGGTCCACCTGGTTTTACAATGTCATCATGGTCATTAAATATTAACACATGCTTTGGTAGGAACATCTTAATTATTATAGCAAATGATTTGCTAGTTTTGCACATTGACACATATTTCTGGAATAAGACATTATAAGAAAAAATGCAGAGTTCAAATAAAGTTCTTTTACATAGCTATGGTGTCTCCAGCAGTGTGCTAATGCTCAGTGCTGTTGTTTGACTTCTGAAACCAATGAACACCAATTCAGACCATCTTAAATGGGCTTCTCCTTTTTGCCTCTAGCAGTTTTCCTTTCAGCTCAATTTCTACAAGTATATTTATGGCTTGCATCCATTTGAACTCTCTATCGCTAATTCTTTTTTTTTTTTTTTTTTTTTTTTTTTTTTTTTTTTTTTTTTTTTTTTTTGAGGTAGGGTTTCACTGTAGTCCAGGCTGTCCTGAAATTCACTATGTAGTCTCAGGGTGGCCTCGAACTCACAGTAATCCTCCTACCTCTGCCTCCCGAGTGCTGGGATTAAAGGCATGTGCCACCATGCCCAGCTACTCTTTTTTTTTTTTTTTTTTTTTTTTTTTTTTTTTGGTTTTTTGAGATAGAGTCTCACTCTGGTCCATGCTGACCTGGAATTAACTATGTAGTCTCAGGGTGGCCTCGAACTCATGGCAATCCTAATTCCTATTTTTAAAAAGCATTGTATCGGTTCCTTTTCTAGTTGCTACAACAAAATATCTGTCAAAAATAACCTTAGGAGGAAAGAGTTTATTTTAGCTCACAGTTCAAGAATACAGTCTATTGTGGCAGGGAAGGCAAGGCAGTAAGAATTTGAGGCACCTAGTCATATTGCATTTGCACCTGGTAACTAGAGGGATGAATGCTAGTGCACAGCTTACTTTCTCCTTTTGTATTCAATGAGGGATATGGGCCCATGGAGGGGCACTCTACCTTTAGGGTGTGTCTTTCTACCTCAATTAATCCAGTCTAGAATTTCCTCACAAACATATCTAATGATTTGTCTCCTTGATGATTCTAGAACTTACTAGGTTGACAATTGAGATTAATTATTAATGCCATCTTCTGAGTTATTTTAAAATGACAAGGGCAAAATGGCATTGGATCCCTAGGAATCAATGTCAGTTCATACTCCGTGTTCCATGATCTTTTGCTTTAGTGTATGGTTACCTGGAAACATGATTGTAGGCCCCTCAGAGGAAGTACTGAGGAAATAATCACTGTTCACATCAGCTTGGTATTGCAAATTCTTCTTCTGGGGATTTGGTATCCCCTGAAGTCATGGATCTCCAGGTTTAGAAACTCACTCAGGTCTACAAACAGTGCAAAAGATTGGGATTTCTATTGGGGGAGATTATTACTTTCCCAATATCCATCCTTGAGTCTTTCCTTTCAGCACATTAAGCAAAACCCTGTTGCTGCTCATTTACTGCCCTTTGAATGCTATGTTCCATTAGTCATGACCATAGATCTTATTATCCACTCATTACCCATACTGTTTCTGATTTTTGCCTCCACCTGACTTCTATTAGTTCATTTCAAGGTCCTCTGATTCATATTGCTATAATGGAGGCCAGTTCTTATTTCCTGTTGTCAGCATTGGTCAAGACATCCACTGCTTAGTTTATAAGTGATTGAAGGGATCCTCTTACTCTATAATTGTCTCCTTGTATGTTTGTGTGTGGGGTGGTCACACAGATGTGCACATGAGTTCATACATGTGTGGATGTGCCTGTGTGTGTGGACATGTGTGTATGCATGCTTATGGAGACAATGAATTAATGTCAGGGGTCTTCCTCGGCCTCTGTCTACCTTCTTATCTGAGACACAGTCTCATACTAAATGTAGAATTGACCAATCCAGCTAAACTAGCTAGCCAGCAGGCCCTATGGATCCTCTGTATGTCTCTGCCACCACAGGACTGAGATTACAGGCATGCACCACTACAGCCAGCATTTTAAGTAGGTACTGGGGATCCAAACCCCGGCTGTTATGATTACACACCAAGTACTTTACAGACAGAGGCACCTCCTCAGGCCCTGTATAATTCTTTATAGTTTATGAGCTCCAGGCCCTTTTACCAACCTTAGTTGCTGATGGGTCTCATACACCAACTGCATGCTTATCTGTAACTTTGGGCCTGCTTTCCCACCATGAACCTTCCTGTTTCACTAAATGTTGGCCATTGTCTTTTCCAGAATTTCAAGAGTTCCATGTCAGAGTTTCAAATTGTATATCATGTGAAAATATTCCCACAGTGATACATTCTTTATGCAACTTAAACTTGTGTGACATTCAGAGACTCTATTTGTGACATGTCTATTCTAGGTAATTAGAAATAGAAAACTCAGGAAGATTTAAATTCAAGAGCAATACTAATCATTTCTACTCTCATTTCTTTGGTGGGAATTCAGTCATATTAGTATAGATCACTGTAAATAAATCTTTGATGTATAGTCCAGCCTTTTCCAGTACAAAGAGAATAATACAACTTCTTGTGAGTATCAAGAATTATCTGCAACAATAATGCAGTGCAATACTCCAAGATCACTAGGAGTGGTGCTGTCCCCAGGACAAGACTACGACACTCTATAGAAGTTGAAACTTTTCTTCTGATCCAAGTTCAAACATATATGAGCCAAAAAAAAAAAAAAATTCTCCTAAAGTAATGAAGAGCTAGGAGAAATAGTGTTTAGGGAAACTCCTTCACCCTGATACTGATGGGCACATCTGGCTACACAGGTAGGCACTATGATGATCAATAACAGAGAATTTGTATAGCCAGCATAGTCTTTGCTGAAAATGCAAGAAAAATGATAGTAATTCTGCAGCACTTCCATAGCCTATGAAAAGGACCTTACTTTTATCTTGATCTGAAAACCTACGGCTGTAATGTAAGGTCTGTGGTTAAGGTCTTAAAAATGTGCCTTCAAAGAAACAAATTTCAGCAGTGGAAATTCAACTCATTAACAAACATTTGAAAATGTACTCTTGCTGGTAATCATTTAACCAGTGAAGATCAGAGCCTGGTATAAATGGACCACATTAATGCCTCTGAGCATTTTTTATGGTGACACACTTCTCAATGTATGCCAAGAGTTTCAAAAATATTCATATTCTTGGGCTGGAGAGATGGCTTAGCGGTTAAAGCGCCTGCCTGCTAAGCCTAAGAACCCAGTTCCAAACTCCAGATCCCACGTTTAGCCAGATGCAAAGTGACGCAAGGGTGCAATGCCGCACTTGCCCACAAGGGGGCGCACACATCTGGATTTGGTTCACAGCAGCTGAGAGACTGCTGGCGCGCCCATTCTCTGTCTTCCTCTCCCTCTCTCTCTCTGTCTCTCTCTCTAAAAATAAATAAAATAATAATAATAAAACATTTTTTTAAATATTCACATTCTTTAAACCGACTTTTCCCACTTCTGGTTGTTTATCCTAAGGTGAGAAAAGAATCACACTAAGGATATATGGATTTAAGTATCTACTGAAAAATTGTTTATATTTGTTTATTATTTTTAAAATGCATAATCTTTCTTGTCTATACATAATCACAACATGAAAACATTTAACAACTGCAATCTCATCTACAGAAATAACCACTGTTAATATTTTCTTCTCTAGTGTTACAGATGTTTTCTAAGTGATCAGAAAAATAAACATATTTGAAACCAAATGTAATAAAATAGGATTTACATTCACAATTTTCCATTTAATACGCAATTATCTTCTGATCTGTAGTGTGATAGCACATACATTTAATATATAATGATTAGCTTGTGTTCTGTAGAGTCATGGCATATACATTCACTTATTTTATTTATTGTTATAGGAGTTTCTTATTATGAAACTGTTTTAAAAACAGTGTTAATAGATATTTAGGTGGCTTTCAGTTGTTTAGGATTATATAGATGATTAATATCTATGTCTGTGTATACATATCTATGGGCACTTCTTTAACTCTATCCCTAGAATAAACTTCAAGAATGAGTTTTGAATGGGTCCAATGTTTAGAGACTCTGATGTAGATTGTCAGATTTTTCTATAGGGGGTGCTGGGCTAAATGACAGTTGTTGTTCTTGATGTGACTATGATGACATGGGACATTACCAGCATTTAGATGACACAACATATTACTGTTTTTATTTATATTATCCTTTATTATTAACACATATGAATTTTGAAGTATTTTCTGTGTCTTTTCTGTTTTAACATCACTTTTAGGCTACTTTTACAACTTTCTGTCATTCACTACTGATTTCTATGAGCTTTTCAGGTAATTAGTTTATTATTTTTCCTTAACATTATGTATGTAAGTATGCATATGTATATATTTTTGCTTTTGAATTCTATGCACCTAAATTTATCAATTCCCATGTGGTTTCTGTTTATACATGGCAATACACTTATACTATTATTTAAATTATATTATTATATAAATATATTACATTTGATATATAATATATTATGTTATATAAATATTATGTAAATATTCATCTTTATATCCTTATAGGCCTTTCATGATAGCATTTTAAATATTAAATTATGAATCTACCTGGGCTATATGTAGGGATAAGTTTATTAAAAGAGAGATGGTGTTTGATAAAGTCTTTTGATTCTCCTCAACTTTAAATACTTCATCACATTCTGAATTGTAAATAAATATCCCCAAAGAAAAGATAATGAAATCAGTTACTTAATAAGCTATAGTTATAATTAAATGGAATATGTATAATTAATTTGCAATATCATTTAAAATTTCTTATCTTATAAGGGTGAATGAAACAATTAAATTTTATGAATTCTAAGATCAAAATTATATTTTTTAGATATTCCAAAATTTACATCTGAGAGACAGAACACAAAAAAGAATCTGTACACATGAGAAACAGTTATTTCTCTCTGTGTGGGATGGAGTGGGATGGTTCCTGTTTTGTTTGCTTTTTCTCTGTGTTATAATTTTGAAGAAGTCCATATTTTTCTTGTAGTGGAAAATATATACATATATTTTTCTATATTATCAACATATCTAGTTGTATTCTTTATATTAAGAGGAGAAATATTAAGAAGGCTCTGATGTGTTGAAGCAAGAAAGGGAAGTCAGATCTTTTCTTTATCTCTTTTAAAGTTTCTATGCTAACTTGATTTTGAAGTGGTCAGCACTCTCCAGAGCAAACCAAGGACCCCTGAACCCTTTCTCCAACCAATCTAAGGGCTCCCATTTCACCTCATTATGCAATCACCAATTCTTGCTCAAAGTTTGAAGGGGTCCATTTGCTGTGGAAAATCAATTAGAGACTGTCCCTTAAGTACTTAAGTTTCTAGTGTGCCTTAAGACAGGCTTGTGTGCAATTGTTCACAAGGTACCTTTAAAAGGGTATATTCTTTAAGAAATTGTCAGCCCTCTGCATTGTCAGAAACTCTGTATTGTTCTATGCTGAGCAACCATGAGTGTGTTAAAGAAAAATCATAACTACCCCAGAGATAAAATACCTCTTCAAGTACATATATTGTTCCATTCTATGGAAAATGAGTATGAGGAAAAGCCTAACATGTTGTGTAGTAGGTTGCATTTTGAAATGTTCTTTACTTATCTCTCTTTGACACCTTTTCAGAACTTGTATTCTATGAAAGAGCAGTGATGTAGTCAGCAAATGCCCACATTTTCCCCTGGCTCTTCACTTTACCCATCTAGAGAAGAGCAATCACTCTCTTCCCCAGCCACCGGAGACTCCCATGCTCAAGGGTCTGGCTAGAGAGGAGAGTTTAGTGATCTCCACATGCTTGTTCTGCTTTCTAAACCCTGACCAGGTAGTAGATAAGAGTTCCATTTTCAAAACAACCACCCACATCCAGTATAACATAGGACATAGTCTTAGAATAATAATTTTTAAAGTCTAAATCCATGGAATTATTAAAAAGCATTAGTGAGAAGCCACTGCCTATATTCTTTAAAATTAATAAAATATAAATTGACTCTTAACAGTATACATTTATAGAGGGAAGGAACCAAAAAGCCCCTTAAATAAGCCCCTTGCTTCTGAGACCCTTACAGTCTTGAAATAAGCAAAAATTATAGCAAGTTAAGGGAGCATAGTTCAAGCTATAATGCTTAAGTATTTAGAATGTCACCTCTCCTTTTTAGGTAGCCAGACTTTGGAGGACACTTTATACATAGAGGAGGGTATCATATTTTACAATAGTAAGCTCAAAGACATAGCTACTAATGTGTAAAGTTGAAAAATCAAACCATTATTTTTAAGTAAAGATAGCAGATTGAATGTCATTTACTTTCATGCCTTCTCAAGTTCCACTGAACTGACGATGAAAGATTTGGGGTGGGGGGTGTAAACACAAAGGTTGAGGAGAAAAACAGCCAATATCAACAATAATATTTAGTCTTAAAAGCACAAGGTGTTGGGGAGATGGCTTTGTTGGTAAAGCACTTGCTACACAAGTTTGAAGACCTGGGTTTAGACTTCCAGTACTCAAGTAAAAGCACCACATGGCACATGCCTATAGCCCCCCAGCACCAGATTAAGACTAGCTCTTTAAAAGTCCTATGAAGGACCTGGGGAGATGGCTCAGCGAATGAGGTGGTTGATATGCAAACCTGCAGACTGGAGTTTGTATTCCCAACACCCATGTAAATGCAAGCTGCCTAGCTAGACTAGCTGAATCTGTGAGTTCTTGGTTCAAGTGAGAAACCCTGTTTTAGTAAATAAGGTAAAGTGTAATTAAGGAAGACACCTGACATCAAACTCTGGCTCCTATATGCACATGTGCATATACATCTGGATGTGCACCTGCATATATGTGTGCCCAAACATTTATAAACACACATGCATACCAAACAGACATATGCAAAAATAAATCAAAATAGAAACAAAAGCCCTATTTACAAATACAGTCATATTCTGAGGCATTGGAAGTTAGGAAGTCAACGTACACACCTGGGGTGATGCAACTCACTCAGAGCTCCTCATGACAGGCAACTTAGAAATGGTCTTGGAGACTCCATGCTTTGGTGCCATGTCCTGGGATGATTTCTCTTTAAACATGGACCAGACTGAGTACTTGCTTCTACTTAAGAGAATGTGGCAAAGTTGACAAAAGGTCACTCCTGAACTAACAAAGCTGCAGTTAACCTTTTCCTACTCCATTGCTCTGAGGACAAGCACCACGCATCTAATCAGTTGACCTATGGAAAAACTCATGGGGAAAGGAACACATGCTTCCAGTCCTCAAATGCTATGAAACACTTCTAGTCCTCAGCTGCCAAGAAGCTGAGGCTGTAAATGTCCATGTGAATGAACTTGGATGTGGAATCTCTCCACCTCATAGCTTACAATGATAGCAGCACAGCCCAGAAATTGATTTTGATCTCACTGGAAATTTTGAAGCACAAACACCCAGCCAAGCCATATAAGGATTCCTGACCCTTGAAAACTATAACATAACAATGCTTGCCATTTTAAACCTTTAAATTTTAGAATTATCTGTTACCCAGAACTGGATAACTGATATTTCACCTTACATCTCCACCCACATGACTACAATTGCCATCTAGCTCAACTCTCCTCCCACAGACTCATCTATCATACCTTTACAGCATCAAAATATATTTTTGTAAAAGTCAAATTATTTTATTTTCTACCATAAAACAATCCAATAAATACTAATTATCTCTGATTGAAGTCCAGTATATCTTCAAAATCTGATCTCAGCAGACTTCCTAATAGTGTTCTTCATTACATTCTTTAAGAGCTCGACTATGTTCAAGCCAGACCAAAACAACTTCTCATATTTTCTGTTTCATGTTATATTTCTATTTCATCTCTGTCCTCCTAACAAATTTTTCATCTTTCAAGGAAATTTCCAAATGCTACATACTGATAGAATTCCAATCCCAGGATAACTCCAATGAGAACAAACCTTTCTTCCTTATGTCTCAACTACAACATCTACTTGAGCTGACCTTGAAATAGAGGCCAGAATGTGTTGATCATCTTGATATTGCCATATCCACAATAGAACAGCATGCTCATAATGGATACTCACCCTTAAAATTATCTTGGTAATAGATGTACTTCTTTCTGCTATCTAGAATAAGATGCTATAATATTCCACAGCTCATTATTTATGTCTATGGTTGAGATCCTAATCTTATCCTAAAAGTGTAAGATATATTTCTCTTGTCCATCCTGCCTAGAGGGTAAGGGATATCCAAATACAAAGTGGAGAAGAATGCAGATCAATAATGTAGAAAAAGATCACAAGAAAGAAGGAAGGTTTTCTCATCTAAATTTTTCAGCTAGTGGTAAGGAAAAAATACAGACTGAGATTTAATGTAATATATTACTGGATACACACATGTCAAGGTCAAACCCTTTAACTTCTTGTCCTATGGTCTCAATTTCTTCAACTGTAAAAGTAAAAATAATGGCACCTATCATGTAGGGTTTTGAAGGTGAGTTGAGATAGCCTGGTTAAATCTTTCCACATAGATGGGTAGTCCCCTGAATGTTCCTGGAATTTCATTTCATTTACAAGTTCTTCAAATCTTGCTCAGTAACAACCCGAGTTTAAGAAATAGGAAATAAGAGCCAAGTGTGGTGGCGCAGGCCTTTAATCCTAGCACTTGGGAGGCAGAGGCCACCCTGAGACTACATAGTGAATTCCAGGTCAGCCTGAGCTAGCATGAGACCCTACCTCAGGGGAAAAAAAAAGAAATAAGTAAATGAAATGAAAAGAAAAATTGAAGAATGTAGGAAGGGTAAGAGACAAAAGCTAGAGGGGGAAAAATGAAATAATGAAGTCTGTACAGATCAGATCTGTAAGATTGTTTGTTTGCTTGTTTATTTATTTAACTTTCTCAAGCATGTTATAGAGAATTATACCAGAAATAATAAAATGCATACAAGCTGTACTAAGAAAGTAAATAAGCCAGCATTGAATTTATGTAACAACCTGCTATAGATTCAGAAACATAACACATTATATGTGTGTATGTGTGTGTGTGTGTGTGTGTGTGTGTATACATATATATATGATGGTGGATTTAATCTGAAAGATAATAATTTCCTTGTTCTCATGAAGGCTAGCTAAATAAATCAAAACACACATATCACACAGCTTCTTTACTGTAATTTCCAAGAAAATATCCCAAAACTTTCTACTCTAAGGAGCCTCTAGAGAGATACTACGAATTCATCACTCTCCACAAAGAATAAGTTTGGAGTCTCGAGGTTGTACAGTTCTCAAGAGAACAAATCTCACTGCAATTATGCCTGATATGAGGAAGAGGAAGTGAGAAGTGACTATCAGTAGAGCTTCAGGCTCTCCCAGCCATCTCACTCCATCTTCTGAGGAGTACATCATGCTGTATTATTGAATTATTGCTCATTTTTCCACTCTAACATGGAACATTGCAATCTACCTAAAAATGAAAACCTCAAGAAATATGCTAGTTGAAGAATCATAAAAAATTGACATTTTTTAAAAACTCATTCCTTCTGTCACAAATACAAAATCTTCAAGGTGATCATAGGAAAAATATTGCATCTCAAAAATGAAATAGCGTACTTACCTTTTATTGATGACAAGATTAAACAACATAAACCTGGAATGGATATTTCATGGAGAGCTTGAGAAATAATTCCTAACATTAAACCCATTATATTTCATTAAGATATATCATAAATTTGTGGTATTTTATCTCTGAAACATACAAAGCTGTCAGGCAGTCTTCCCAAGGACTTACATACCCTTACAGCAGGAGGACCAGGAAGAGAGGACCAGTTAGAGGAGAGCCAGGGTACTATGAGGTCCCAGTGGAAGCACCACTGCTCAATAAAAAGTATGGATAGGGCTGGAGAGATGGCTTAGCAGTTAAGGCACCTGCCTGTTAAGCCTAAGAACCCCGGTTCCAATCTCCAGGTCCCACGTATAGCCAGATGCAAAGTGAAGCAAAGGGTGCAATGCCGCACTTGCCCACAAAGGGGTGCACACATCTGGATTTCGTTCACAGCAGCTGAGAGGCTGCTGGCATGCCCATTCTCTATGTTCCTCTCCCTCCCCTCTCTCTCTCTCTCTAAAAAAAAAAAAAAAAAAAAAAAAAAAAAAAAAAAAAAAAACAAGTAGCAGGGCTAGAGAGATGGCTTAGTGGCTAAGGGATTTGCCTGTGAAGACAAAGGTCCCAGGTTTGATTCCCCAGGACCTACATAAGCCACATGCACACATGCATCTGGAGTTTGTTTACAGTGGCTGAAGGCCCTGGTGCACCCATAATCAATCTCTCTCTCTCTCTCTCTCTCTCTCTTCCTCTCTAAAATACATTTAAAAATATATAAGTAAAATATTTTGAAAGTATGGGTAGCAGACCACACTGAAACCAGAGGAAAGGCAAATAGCCTCCACAGTGCCTCTAGATACTAACCATATTCTCAATGGACTTGGTCAAGTTCTGAAAGCAAACTAGATATGGTCCACAGGGCATGAGTTCTCAACCTCTGATTCTACAGTCTTGAGGTGTCAGCTCTTTTCATCCATCATTCTTGAAACAGACTGGAGTAAGAAATATAGCACTGTCAAACTGTACAATCAACAGTGATATCAAGTTGAAAGCTTGATTTTTATAGGTGAAACTGACATCTATATTAAGCTCTATTTTAATTTCATTCTGTGTTTAGCCATATGTTATCAAGTATGCCTCTTAGATCCTCATAGGCACATATTATTACATTTCTAGCAATTAAAGGAAAAAATGCAGAAAGATTATGAGACTGCCTACTATCACTCAAGTATGTACAGAGCTGGGTCTTGAGTACCTGTGGACTTATACCTACAGAACTTTAAATTGATTATGTGCCATCACTGATATACCAGACATATCCCCAAGGCAATCATTACACTTACTGAAAATGATCCCCTTCTACATCCAAATCATGTCTTAAATGAAAAAATTAATTAATTTGGAATACATTGTATTATTGCTTTCAATGCTTTAATACAATTATACATCAATTTTTTTACCATGTGACTTCTTAAGACTTTCCATTGTGGTCAGTGTTCATCTCCTTGGCTAGCTGATATTGAATCTGGACAAATGAATTTCTTTGACGAGACAGAGGTATATTGGACCAATCCTTAGCTGAGGATTTAAGAGGTATCATGTATTTCTATGCTCTCTCCCAAGTGCCCTATAATTTGCTATAAGATGCCCATGTTTCTTTTGTCTACTTCTCTGCTTCTGGTTCAGTCCCAAATGGAGATATGGAGCCTATCTAGATGCTAGCTGGACCCAAAACAGCCTAACTCATCCAGGCCAGTAGATAACCAAATAGCCTGCTGGCCTGTGGGTAAGAAGCATAGCTATCTAAAATCTAAGTCATATGCATCATACAGTCTTATTGCACATTATCTGACAACTGCAGTGCTCCAGACATCATTAATTACCCTAGACATTGCAAAATCCACACAATGACAGAGAATGTTCCAGAAATAAATCAATAGAAAAAAAAGTTTTGGAGAGCAATAATCCTTTGTCTTCTTGACTAATTCTCCTATTGATAATTAGACAAAGCTCTAAGAAAAAAAAAAAAGAAACAACATATTTCCATAGAAATGCAATAGTCTTAAGATATAAGATGACAAATACCTTTGAAAAAATGGACTTAGTCTTGTTGCTGACCTGGAACAGGTTTGTCACTATTAAGAAAACACATGGCTTCCCTTTCCTGGAAAAGCAATAACAACCTTTGCTTCCTCACTGGTTAAATTACTTCTACTTCCAAGTGATTGAAACATGTTTTCTCTTTTTTAATCAAATATCATGTATTAATATGAAAATTGTGTCTCTGAGGACTTAAGGAAAAGCCATCACAGTTATTTTAACCCAAATTAGGCTTTACCTTCATCTAGGAAAAATTTTAAAAATATACAGACAGTAAATTCACTTCCAGAAATTCTGATTTAATTGTATAGTCAGATCTGGGTAAAAATACACAGTAATCGCCTCCCCAGGTGATCATAAGATAAAGCCAGAGTTGAAAAATACTTTCTTTACAGGAGACAGGAGATGGTCACTAATAAGGGTAATAGAAAAATTTCTAATAAAAGATAACACTTTTGTTGAAGTTTTTCATGCTAACCATTTATTAGTACATAGGTCAGTGGTATTAAATATATGCATTTGCAACCATCACAAGAATCCATCTCTTCAATTCTTTTTTTCTTATAAAACTAATGCTCTATACACACTCCCTATTCCCTCCAGCCACTGACAACCTCTATACTACACTTTGTCTCCAAGCTTTTGACTTCTCTAAATATCTGGAATAAATGAAATCACATAGTACAAGCATACCTTGGAGAAACCTGGAAAGCTCTATTCCATGTTCTATCTCCAAAATATTGATTTAAGCACCTCATATAAATGGAATCATATACTATAAGTATACTTCAGAGATATTGTAGGTTCAATTCCAGACCCTATAATAAAGTATTTCAATAAGCTAGTCAGGTCAATTTTTTGGCTTTCCAGTGCATATAAAAGTTATGTTTATACTCCTCTGTACTCTAAGTATATAAACACATTTTGCCTTAAAAACAATAACAAGGTATAAACCTTAATCTAAGAGTACTTTGGGGTTAAAAGATAGCTTAGTGGTTAAAGGCACTTGCTTGCGAAATCTGACATCCTGGGTTTGATTCCCCAGTGCTCACATAAAGCCTCCCAATGAAAGTATGTATTTTCATTTATTGTTGGCTCTTTATTTATTTTTATTTATTTATTTATTTTTTTTTTTTTTTTTTTTTTTGGTTTTTCAAGGTAGGGTCTCACTCTGATCCAGGCTAACCTGGAATTAACTATGTAGTCTCAGGGTGGCCTCGAACTCATGGCAATCCTCCTACCTCTGCCTCCCGAGCGCTGGGATTAAAGGCATGCGCCACCATGCCCACCTTTGGCTCTTTATTTAAACAATTTTTGTAGTTTTATTTGTACAAGTCTTCTACCTTCTTGATTAAGTGAATTCCTAAAAATATACTTTAAATGCTCTTATAAATGAAATAATTTTAATTTCACTTTAAGACATATTCTTTCCTAGTTGCTTTGGCTAGAACTTTTAGTTCTCCATTTAATGGATTTGGTAAAAGCAAGTTTTCTTGTCATATTGTTTCTCTTAGAGTAAAACTTTTATCTTTTCCCTTGAGTATAATGTTTGCCATAAGGTTTTTATGTATGGCTTTTACTATATTGAGGTATTTACTTTCTATTACTAGTTTGTCTAGTATTTTTATTTTAAACAAGAATTGCATTATGTCAATTGCTTTTTCTGCATCAGTTGAGGTGCTCATTCATCTGAAAGTTGTTTCCTCTTCATTTTATTAATGTGAAATATTTCACTGATCATTTTTTTCTATGTTGCACAATCATTACATTCCAGAAAACATCTCTTTTGTTACAGTGTGTAATCTTCTAAATATACTTCTTATTTTAGTTTGCTAGTATTTTGTTGAATATTTTTGTCAAGAGGTTTCTCAGAGTGTTTGTAGTGTTCTTTTTTGTAATGCCACTGTTTAGCTTAGGTGTAAGGATAATATTGGTATGATAAATAAGTTAGAAAGTATTCCTTTCTTTGCAAAGCTTTGAGACAATATTGAGAAATCTGAACATTACTTTTTTTTATTTTTTTAAAGATTTTTATTATTTATTTATTTATTAGAGACAGAGAGAGGGAAAGAGAGAGAGAGAGAAAGAGTGAGAATGGGCACACCAGGGCCTCTAGCCACTGCAAATGAACTCCAGACACATGCACCACCATGTGCATCTGTTTTACGTACAGAGCATCAAATGTTGGCAACTTTTATTTTCTCTGTTTCTTCTCTGATAGCTATTTTCTTTATCTGTTCTCTAATCAGCATTTTTTTCTTCTTCCTTTTGTGAATTTAGTTGTGAAACGAGTTTGTGAATTTTCCAGTATCCAGATACCATATTGTTCATAAAAGATACCTTGTATCATATTTTTATAATCTATTGAGTCTCATTGAATGTCCTAAAGAATGACTATCCTGAAAAATGTTTCATGTGCACTTGATAGATGCTTTGGAGTTCTGCATATAACTATCAGATATAGTTGGTTCCTTGTGTTGATTAACTCATCACCTTCCTTATGTATCTTTTGATTGCCCTATTTGTTATTCATAGTGGAGTATTGAGGTCCTCAAGTAAAATTCTAGAACTGGTATTCTTCCTCCCTTCAATTTCTCAGCTTCCTCATGAATGTTTATGGTCCATTATTAGATATCTTCTTGATATATTAAAATTGATACTAATATTAATTGTCCTGAATTGTTCCTTATAGATTCTTGACTGTCTTATATTAGCATAACTACACTTCTCTCTTCTGATTTTTATTTTTGTGGATTATTTTTTACCTTCATTCTACTTTCAATATATCAGTGTTCAATATATATAATTTATACTACAGATAACAGTTAGATTGTGTACTTTATACATTGTCAATCTCTGGCTTTTTTAATATATTTTTTTTGAGGGAGGGTCTCTCTAGCCCATACTGAACTGGAATTCACTATGTATTCTCAGGGTGGCCTCAAATCATAGAGATCCTCCTACCTTTGCCTCTTGAGTGTTGGGATTAAAGAATGCACCACCACACCCAGCTAATCTCTAGGGGTTTTGTTTGTTTTTGTTTTGTTTGTTTGTTTATTTGTTTTGTTTTCCTAGGTAGGGTCTCACTGTAGCTCAGACTGACCTGGAATTCACTCTGTAGTCTCAGGGTGGCCTCGAACTCACAGTGATCCTCGTACCTCTGCCTCCCAAGTGCTGGGTTTAAGATGTGAGCCACCATGCCTGGCTAATCTCTAGTTTTTGATTGCAGGGTTTAACCTGTTTAGAGTTAGTAATGATTGATAAGGAGGAATTCAGTTCTTTGTTCCTAATTTCCTGTATTATTGTATTTAATGGATTTTAATAAATTCTCTTTAAATTCTTTAAATTCTCTTTGAGTTTACTTCTGTACATATTCTATAGTTACAAGAGGAATTATATTTGATACCTAAAGTTATAATATTCTCATTTATATTCACCCCAGATTAACTTCAGGTCTATATATTTCTAACCCCATCCATTAAGTTGTTATCATAAATTCAATTTTTATGTATTGCATACATAAGAGATATTAGTCTCTTAAATTATATTAAATTATGTATAAATATTACAAACCAAAATAACCATGGTACTAGCTCTTATACTAACAATATTTTAAATGTTTTATTCTCTTAAGTCATGTAAAATATTGAAAATGAAGTTACAAACACACACTGGCTTTTATAATTATCCATAAATTCATTTTTACTACAGTCTTTACTTTTTCATGCAACCTCCATCTAGTATCTATTGCCCTTTCCTTTCACCCTGCAGGCTCCCTTAAATCTTTCTTGCATATCTAGTGATACCAAACTCCCTCAGCTGGTCCTTATCTGAGAAAGTCTTTTTTTTTTCTTTATCACTTTTGAAGGACAGTTTTCCTGCAAGACTTTTTGACTTTTTAATTAGTTCATTTACATTTTTACCATAGCTGCGAGGTGCTTTCTGCACCTGAAATCTCTGTCAGAATTATTGAGTGTCCCTTGTACATATATAACTGCTTTCTATCTGTTTATGGAATTCTTTCTTTGTCTGGAATTTTGAAAGTTTCATTACAATGTTTGTCAGTGTGAACACCTTTAAGGTCATCTATTTGAGTTTGTTGAAGTTTTTGGTTGCTGATATTTATGTTTTTCATCAAAATTGTAAGGTTTTTAACTAGTATTTCTTTGGGGATTTTTCCCTGTTCCTTTTTCTCTTTTCCTTCTTGGACTATTACAATGTCCATTTTAGTCCACATGTGCACCATAGGTACCTTGTGCTCTATTGAACTTCCATCAATCTTTTTGTCTGTTCTTTCCCAGTAATTTCCATTGTATTATCTTCATATACACTAAGTATATCTTTGATCTGCTAACATTTACTTTTGATTATTTATTTTCAGGTGTCACACTTTCCAGATTCTGATTTTTTCCCTGTATATGTGTTCTATGTATTTTATATCATTAACTCATCTTTGAAATGTTTATTGGAAAGTATCTTTCCAGTAAGTCTTCCCTCAGATCTTATATAGGGATTGTATTAGTCAGGGTTCTCTAAAGGAACAGAACCGATAGATGAATTGTATTAAAAGGGAATTTATTGGGATTAGCTTATGGAAATCCAACAATAGTAGGTTGTAGGCCTGAGAGTCAAGGAACCCAGTAGCTGCTCCGTCCACAAGGCTGGATGCCTCAGCAATCCCAACCCAGCACTGATGGCCTGGAGGCGTCCTGGAGAGACACTGCTCTTCAGTCCACACTGCTCTTCAGTCCACGCTGGAAAGCAGCAAGCCCCAAGCACCAAGCAATGAACAGCAAGCAGCAAGCAGCGAACAGCAAGCAGCACCAACAGCAGGGAGGAGAGAGAGCTTTCCTTCCCAGAGCTTCCTTAGATAAAATCCCCCCTCCCAGGGGCCGCCCACTCTTGAGGAAGGGCTCACCCTGGGGGAAGGATTCCTCCTTAGTTAATCCTTCCTAGAAGCAACCTCAGAGACACTTATGAGGAATGTCTGTGGATTCCTAAACAGATCAAGTTGACACAAACTTAACCATCACAGGGACCATTGCTATTGATTAATTTTCTTTGTGTTTATGCTTCATGATAGTTGTTGAAAATTACACAATTGAATTCAATAATCTGGTGCCTTTGGAAATCAAATTGTCCCTCATCACTAGAGTTTTTTTTGTTTGTTTTGTTTTGTTTTTACCATCTCATATTACTCATTAGCAACCACTGATTCAAAATATGACATTGAAACTTTGATCTGGAGGGTATGATGTGTAAGGTGATGTTCAGATTGTAATTAAATAATCTTAATTATATAAAATAAGCTTTTTTAAAACCAGTTTTATTTGTGTACACCTCTACTATATTGTCCCAAATCAAGTACCAAACCTTATGCTTCTCCTTTGCCCTCTCAGAACTCTCACCAATATACAATTTTGAATCTCTGTGTCACAGTCTTTCTGACAATGGACATGGCCCACTTCCCACAATTTCTGACTCTATTATAAATTATTTGCCATACTGAATCCAGGGTTCATTTTATAAAGGTTAAATACGTAGAACTGAAAATGTTTTGGCTCTTTATATCAAAGACTCTCAGTTGTAAAATTCATTGCTTAGCAGATCTGATCACTTACAGTGTGAACTTTGTATATTTGATGGCAGGGCCTAGAACTGTTTCAGTATCAATCCCATAAATAGATATTCAATTTACAAACAAATAAATTGAAGGAAATGGAGGTTAAGGGAGCTGAGTAGGAAAAGACTTTTTTGTTCTAAGGTTTGCCTTGGAAACCTGCACTTATAATAAGGTCACACTGTTTTTGTCACTTGGGCTTACACTGGTTATCTAATGAAAGCACTTGTAATTTAAAACATTTTTCTGCTTACTCAATCAAGGCCTCTTTATCCCTTCCTTTGGAGATGACAGTGAGACTGCCACAGCTAAAGGTGATCTTCTTTCCAGCCATTACACAATGTTGATTTCATGGGCTACAGAGAGAAGAAGCTTATGTAAATGAGCCTGGTTTTCTCACACACAGCTTATTAATATGAAGAGGCTAGCCATTCATGATCCACAGCCTTCCCCCACAGCATGACTCAGAAGGTCAAGGTGATTTTTCTTCCCTGAAAAGAGATTCATATTAATATGCAGATGATGTTTCTGTAGGCTTGGGACCACTCACATTCTAACCAGCTCTTTCTGCCACATAAAACATTAGTGGAGCACAGAGCAAATATAAAAAGAAGGTCTGAATGTATGTGCAATCCACAGAATTTGGAGCACCAAAGTGATGCTACCTGCTGAACTTGATCCAACACATTAATTCATTCCAAAATGCACCAGACATATCCACTCTAATGAGTAGCTCTTCTAAGAAAGTAAAAGTGCTCTTTGTTCAGAGTCCTTTCTCCTAGAGAACATACCATTAACGTGGTGTCCCTGAAATGTCAGTAATGCCAGTTGACATTGTTTTCTGACAGTGGAACAGAGTGGGTAGCCTCAGTTCCAGTCTGATGCCTCTTAAAATTCAATTGTACATTTTTGAGATACTTGATGATTAACAATGAAATGGATTCATTTTTAACCTAAAACATGTCAGAATGTTTAAATGCAGATAAGCCATCTGATTCCAAACCAGACACAGGGATTTCTGTAAATCAAAATTACCATCCTACACCAAAAAATTTGAAAGAAAGAATTCTTAAAACTGTAAAAAGAAAATAGCTGTAGGTCTTCTGAGAACTGCCTTAATCCTTCCTAAGCCAATGCCCCAATGACCTAGTTACCCTGCACTAGTCTCTACTTTTTCAAGATCCCACCATCTGGGATCATAATATCCAATGCACAATAAATCACATTCAAGCCATAGCATACTGCTCCTCCTAAACAAATGAATCTCCAATACTGCTACACTGTCCTGATGTTAGACCTGAATACTTAGCTGCCTACCAATCCTCACCATTCAGTTGCTGCAACTTCACCCGTAACTTATAGGGCAGAGAAACAACAGCTGAAAGTAAGTTTTTAATTCTTACCTAAGAGATAGCCAAATTATCTCCTTTTACTATACCATCATCTCCAAGAGTAGCCAAGGCTATGAGTGAGGAAGAGAATACAGAGATCTGTATTATACCCTCTTGGACAGTTTCCATGCCTCTATTCAAGTTCTCAGGTGCTGTCCCAGTGTTCTGTCTTACAAATGGCTGCTCCCATATTACTGCTTCTACTTTGTAAAATTCACAGTTGAACATACCCCCAATGTTGGCTTTGTGCTGGTCTCTACACAGACTCATTCACCCATAAGTTCTCCTCCCATTGTAAGAACTCTGTGAGGATCAGTAAAAGAGGTCATAACTTTAGAGTAGTGTTATTTTTTTTAATTCCTGACATCATATTTTTCTGATGAGAAGTCTGGCTTTGAGATAGTACTGTAAATTAGTGATGACAATACTGTCTCCTACTCAATCTTATTTATTTCCCCAACTTTCTTTCCCCATTTAAAACAACTTGTAAAATGAAGCAAGAGTACTGGGACATATTCTATTTATATATTTGCAAACTTGATATGCAGTAGAGATGTGACATGCTATTGAGATAGTCCATGATATTAACTGGTTGAATGCATCATCTGATATTAACTGTAGAGAAATTCCATCTTCACTCAAGATCAATAGGTAATAGCAACCTTAACACAAGGTTTGAGTGTTTTCAGCAAGTGCAGAACTCGGTTTGGACTGATCTGACTTGCACTTTTATCTTTTCTTTTAGAAAAGCTTATCACAAACCAGTTATATAACCTTGTCAGTAATATACCTGCTAAAAGGACTTAGCAGACTGATTGTTCAAATACCTAAACATAAATCTACAAAGAACTCCAAAGCCTAAACCATAAACCATCAAACAACCCACTCACAAAATGGGGCAGAGAACTGCACAGGGAGTTCTCAGAGGAAGAAATACAAATAGCAAATGCACATTTAAGAATATGTTCAACATCCCTAATCATCAGGGAAATGCAAATTAAAACAACTATGAGATTCCACCTTACCCCAGTAAGGATGGCTAACATTAAAAAAAAAAACAATGAAAAAAAATGCTGGTGAGGCTGTGGAGAAATAGGAACAAGCTTCCACTGCTGGTAGGATTGTAAAATGGTTCAACCATTATGGAAAGCTATATGGAGACTCCTAAAAAAGATTCCCTTATTGGGCATTTGCCCTAAAGGCTCCAAGCCTCAGATCAGAGACATTTGCTTAACCATGTTTATAGCTGCTCAATTCATAATAGCAAAGAGCTGGAATCAATCCAGATGTCCATCATTAGATGAATGGATAACAAAGATGTGGTATGTCTATACTATGGAATTCTATGTAGCAGTAAGGAAAGATGAAATAATGAAATTTGAAAAAAAAATGTTCAAACATGGAACAGATCATCCTCAGTGAGCTCACCCAATCACAAAAAGTTAATCGTCACATGGTCTCGTTTATCTGTTGCTCCTAACCTGAATCCACCGGAGATGCTGCCAAGCCTAATAAACACTCTGAGGACCAGACAATAGGGAGGGTGGGGTGGAGGGAGGGTGATTGTGGGAGGGAGCGAGAGGGTGGGAGGAAGGACAAGGATGGGGGGATACAAATAGGGACCCAAAAGGAAGTGATACTATAAAACTCTATATTCTGAACAACAAGCTAAAACATTGATCCTTCAGCAGGCCCGCAGAGGGAACACCTGAACCACAGGAAACTGGAGAAAACATCAAGAAGACCAACCTTCATTTTCTCCTGCTGTACTCTCTCTTCTCTCTCCCTCTTTCTAGCCATCACTTCTCTATACTCACTTTCTCTTTTATATTATCTATCTTTCTCTCCATCGCCTCTCTATACTCACTTTCTCTTTTATATTATCTATCTTTTTCTCCCCTCATCTTCCTAGGAGCTGACTTATAACTCCCAGTACAAGCACGGGGTTAACTTTCACAATGAGCTAGAGATCCGAGACACCTATAAGGTTTCCCAAAAAAGACAGATTTCTGTCAGCGTTCTTGATGACCCACCAAAGGTTAATGGTAAGACCCTACTGTCAAAGACAGCATACACGTGTGAGACCAAACTTGGAGAGACCTGGCCAGAATCTGGAAGAGGGTCAGTCCCCAGACAGCTAGTCTAGTGCCAGAGGGTGCTACACGAGCAACTCGGGGAAAACGGCCGACATCAGTCCAAACAACTTCCAGTCTAAGATACCCAGCAAGAAACAACCTGACGTAATGCTCAAACAAGTGCAGTAGTGGCACACAGCCATGGTGGGCAACCGACGTCTCTTGATTTGGCTAATTGAACCACTCAGTGGAATGGAACTCATTGCTGGAACTGGGAAATAAGTCAAAACCATGTACAAAAAATGAGCACAGTCTCCAATCAAGATACCATCAAATGTGGGCTAGAAGAGGGCCTACCCATATAAAATTCCCTCCAAGATATCTATGGCCATCCCATATATCTAGTACTAACTTCTCTCTCCATTGCAGAATTTGTTCATCTTTTTCAGATGGACAAGGAACCTGAAGGGAGGATCAGCCAATCACACCTCACCAGGGCTCCAGCTGAAACCATAGGATAATGTGGAGGAAGGGCAAGAGTTCAGCGTTCTTGGGGATCATGACACCAGAAAAAGGCTGAAGGAGATAAACACAGAGAACATCCAACTCCTACTAAGCCAGATATCCTGAGACACAGAGGCTCCCAAAACCTCATCACTGAAATAGAGCTAAAATGACCCCAATGTGGCTCAGGGAAATTTGCGGAAGAGGGGGTGGAAAGAATGTTAGAGCCACAAGTTGGGGCATTATGCACAGATACTTGACCTACCCCCCATCGCTCTTGACTACCCCCACAATGTGTGAACCACATTCCCCATTGATGAGGGTCCCTATGGAAGAGGGAGGACAGGGAGGAGGATAATGGAGTCACCACTATGAATGTAAAATAAGAATAATATACATAAAAATAAATAATTTTTTTTAAAAACCTAAACATATATAACTATCCAAGAAGGATTTTTGAGTCACTTTCATAAAGCTTATAGTTAGTGCTTTAAAGTCCTTCCCTATAGCATTCAGGCATGTTGAAAGCATTATCTAATTCAACCTGTCAAAGCCTAAGCAGATAATATAATTTTTTGCTTCACATAAAGAGAAACTGAGGCACAGAGCTCTGACTGAAATATACTTGAGTTAGTAGTGCAGTAAAAACCAGTCAAGAAACATTAGGACTCCATCCAGAGATTTTTATCCAGAATGCCTTCTGTAAAATTGCAATTGGCATCCCAATTGAATGTCATAACATGACAGTTTAGTACCCACACTATCCTCCAACCAAGGAAACACAGCCCCCACGTTAGAAAATGGAAGTTCTAAGTAGCCTAAGAATTAGCTCAGGGCTAAAGCAGTTCCTCTAGGGAATAGTAATGGTACAATGCAGTATTCTTCAAAGAGTATTCTGAAAAAAATCCTCAAATAATATTGCCTCAGAAAGGTCAAATGAGTATAAGAACTGCCACATAAATATTCCCTGTCCTTTTGGATATTTACATTAACATAAGAGAAATCTGAGAGACAATGTAGTTTAAAAAACATGACAAAAAGCTAGCATGTGTTTTGGGTTATTTGATTGTAAACAGAAACAGGCTCTGGTTAAGTGAACCTAACATGAATTTCTGGGCATAAAAGTATCCTTAAGAAGGCCAAGGATAGTCACAATCTGATTAGGGCATTTTCACAGGCATGCCTGGCTATGCTTCAGGACACTTCGGTCAGGTATTCTTTCTCCATAGTTTGTTACCCTCCCTCCCTGTGTTTATCTTTTCCCAAGCAGGAGTCTGTGTGGCATCTGAGGCAAGCTCCACACTGCTGCCAGTGACATTCCCTTTTACCCCAAGCAAATTACTAACTGAAGTGATAAACATACAGGCTGGACAAAGTGTTCCAGCAGCTATTTACAGCTGTCACATTATAATCTGAGTAGAATCCTAGGTGCTTCTTTTGTTATTTTTTAATTAATTAATTTTATTTTGAGAGCAAGAAAGATGCAGAGAGAGAGAGAGAGAATGGAAATGCCATGGCCTGTGGCCATTGTAAACAAATTCCAGATGCATTCACCACCTTGTGTATTAGGCTTACATGGGTACTGGGGAATTGAACACAGTCCCTTAGATTTCACAGACAAGTTCCTTAACTGCTAAGCCATATCTCCAGCTATTGGTCATTTTTAAGTTACACTGGGGCTTGGGGATATGGTTCATTGGGGAAAAGCACTTGGGCATGCAAGAAGACCTGAGTTTGATCCCCAGCACACATGTAAAAAGCTGTGTGTGGCTATGCATGCCTATAACCCCAGGGCTAAGGGGTGTGGAGAGAAGAGAATTGCTGAAGTTTGCTGGTCAGCCAGTCTGGATGAAATGCAGGTTCAGTGAGAGAAAAAAAAATAAAGTAAAAAAGTAAAAGAGTAATATAGCAGGATACCTGGTGATTTCACCAGACCTCTACACATGTGTATACAGAAGGTGCACTTTTTTTTTTTTTTTTTTTTTTTTTTTTTTTAGCAAATCACGGAGAGAGAGAGAACGGGCTAGCCAGCAGCCTCTCTGCTGCTGTGAACAAACTTCAGATGCGTGCGCCCTCTTGTGGGCAAGTGCGGCATTGTGCCCTTGTGTCACTGCCTCTGGCTAAACATGGGACTTGGTGAATCCATCAGGCGTTCTTAGGCTTAGCAGGCAGTCGCCTTCAGAGCTAAGCCATCTTTCCAGCCCAGAAGGTGTGCATTTTCACACACATGTGCAAGCATCGTGCACACACACATAAGTAATAAATAAATAATGAATGAATGAATGAATGAATAAAATTAGACTGTATCAAAACAGTTTCACTTTATTTTCCTCTGCAAAGTTTTTCTTTGTAAAATTTGAAATGTGTTTAATATAAATCAAAAAGGGACTTGATGCTCCTTGCATGCTGAACTTGATAATCAGCACCAAGGTATAGGATACAGACCCTGAGGATACTCAACATCAACTAAAGCAGAGATTCAGAGGCTCCTAAGAGCCCGTCACTGAAGTAGACTTAAAACTCACCCACCACAGCTCAAGGAATTTTGCTCAGGGAAGAGGGGACAGAAAGATTGTAAGAGCCACAGCCTGAGACATCATGCCCAGAGGCATTCCCTCCCCTCAAAAATAATTGACTGCTGCTCCCACAATGCATAAACCACAACCCCATGGAGAATACCTGCAACCCCACTGAGGAGGGTCCCCAACATAATGGAGGCAGGAATGAGGGAAAAGAGAGTACCAACAAATGTATCTATAAAAAATATGTTGTTAATAATAAGAATAAAAGGAAAAAAGAGGGACTTGCTCACTAAAAGAGAAACTTTTCTCTGGAAAATTACTCTTATTTTAGAGATCAATAATAATATGGACAAAATAGAGAGGGGCTGGAGAGATGGCTTAGTGGTTAAGGCATTTTCTGCAAAGCCTAAGGACCTCAGTTCGATTCTCCAGGTCCCACATAAGCCAGATGCTCATGGTGGCCCATGTGTCTGGAGTCCATTTGCAGTGGCTGGAGGCTCTGACACACCCTTTCTCACTGTTTCTCTTTCTCTCTCTCTCTCTCTCCCTCTCTCTGTCTCTACTAAATAAATAAAAATAAAATCTTAAAAACACTAGAAGGGGAAAAGAAGATTGTCCCTGATTTCATGTCTGTATTCTAATTTTCAAAATGATACATTTCCATTAACTGGTCATGCTCTAACATCCACTTGGCTTTCACACACAGTAAAAGGAGTTATTGTGGCTGGGGATATGGCTTACCAGTCAAAGGTGCTTTCTGGCAAAGCCTTGCAGCCTGGGTTCATTTCCCAGATGTCTGGAGTTCATTTGTAGCACTAAGAGGCCCTGGTGGGGCCATTCTCTGTCTCTGTCTCACTTTCTCTCTATAAATAAATAAATAAATAAATAAATAAATAAATAAATAAATACTTTTAAAAGGATTGTTACTTAATCTTTCCTATAAAAATCTGACAAAAGATACCCATCATTCAGAATGTAGGAAGAGTTTCCTCTATACTTTTCTTCTTCATCCCAAAGAAAAAAGTCTGTATCCACTAGCGTCCAAGTCTCAAATCGGAATAGGTTGTGATGCACTAAAATATAAAATAAACAAGTGTGGTTCTTGTCCCCTTCTATTCATGATGAGAGCCAAGGCAAACCTGTGGCATTCTCCCAACTACACACTTTTGGGGGATGGTGAGTGCCATGCATATATTTATGACTCTTCTACTCCCCTAGCTTTATCACAACAAACACAGAGTGATGAAAGTTCTTGACATTGGCAGAAATGCTAGAAAGAAATAGATTCCAGACAAAGACCCAGTATCATCATGCTTGAAAGACTGCTGCTCATAAGTTTAAGCTCATTTGGCTTTCCTTTGCTATGACTCCTGTTTGTGTACTAATTTCAATAGTTCTTAGTAATAAAGAGCACTAATGGGAGGTAGGTAATGTAACAATGTAGTAAAAACCTAGCTTAAACTTAGAGAGCTAAAATTCTATGGTAGATAGAAAATTCAACCATATACACAATGACAATGTTTTGGAAGGTAACAAATTATTTTCTCCCCAAAATGTTCCTGTTGGGAGTATATGGCGAGCACCTGAAAAGAAGGGCCCTGAAAAGGGTGAAATGAAGCCTAATGTTAAAAGAAATTGGCTCTGGCCTGTAACTTGAAATAGGTGCTGCCCACATTGAGCTATTTTTCATAGAGGCCTACGAAGTCGCCAAAATAAGACAGGATTCTGTCAAAGCACTTGATCATACACACCTGAGGTAAAAGATAAGACCCTATTTCTGAACACACCATATACTGCCAACACAGAACATGGAGAGATCTGGCTGGAACCTGGAAGAGAGCCAGTCTCCAGACAGTTAGCCTATCTAGTACTAGAAAGTGCTACATGAGCTACTGAGGGAAAGTGGCCAACAATGGTGTAAGTTGGGGGTCTAACCTACTCAGAAACAAACACCCTGACAAGAAGTATGCACCAATGCAATGGTGGCACACAGATTTTGAGGGTAACTAATAGCTTTCTGGTTAGCTAAGGGATCATCTCGATGGAAAGAACCCATATGTGGAATTGGGAACCAGGTCTGAATCCTATGGAGACAAAGGTTATGCTCTCCAATGTCGAGCTCCCACTTGTCTTTGGCTACACCCATCAAATTCTCTCTAAATGAATAATGCTTATCCAATTTAACCTATGCTGACTTCAGTCTCCATTAGAAAATCGGTTTTTTTCTTTTTCAGAAGGTAGCACAACCCAAGGAGGTAGACCCTATATCATGTCTCAGCCAAGGCCCAGGGAAAATCACAAAGGAAGTGGGGAAATGAGCAAGAGTGCCACTTCCATGGTGAGCCTAACAATCAGTGCCAAAGTGAAGGAGACAGACCAGGAAGATACTCAACACATATCAAAGCAGAAATCCAGAGGTTCCTAAGAGCTCATCACTGAAGTAGACTTAAAACACACACAGCTCAGGGAATTTTGAGGAAAAGGAAGTGGAAAGATTGTAAGAGCCACAGGTTGGGATGTCATGCCCAGAGGCATTGCCTACCCCCAATAACTGACTGCTGCTCCCACAAAGTATAAACCACAACCCCATGGGGAATACCAGCAACCACACTGAGGAGGGCCCCTTCTGGATTGGGGGCAGAGTGGAGGGGAAAGATGGTACCAACACATGATGTATCCATACAAAGTATGTTCTTCATAAAAAAAATAGAAAAGAAGAAAAAGATTTTTAAAATATTCCTGTTATCCCAAGGTAGGGTAAATAAACAGCCAAAAGGTAGGGAAATAATGAAACTTAACTTCTCAATATATATTTAAATGTTCTATAATTTTCAATGAGCTTGCTTAAAACTCATTACATAAAATTCTCACTCATTGGAAGCAAATGAGAAAACATAAAAATCAAAGCTTGACTCTTTTTTTTATTAACAAATCTTGTACGGATACATCATACGTTTATACCCTGTTTTCCCTCATCCCTGCCCCCATTCTACTGGGGATCCTCCTCTGTGGGATTGCAGGTATTCTCCATGGGGTTGTGGGTCACATATTATGAGAGCAGCAGTCAGTTATTTGGGGGGGAGAGGCAATGCCTCTGAGCATGATGTCTCAGCATGTGGCTCTTACAATCTTTCCGTCCCCTTGTCCATAAAATTCCCCGAGCCATGGTGAGTGAGTTATTTTTTATTAGTTATAGACATACTTCGTATGTAAACAGCATATGTTGGTACCATCCTTTCCCTCATCTCTACCCCTTTTCCAAAGGGACCTTCCTTATTGACGATGCAGGTCATCTACATGGGGATTGTGGGTCATGGATTGTGGGGGCAACCTTCAGTTATGGGGAAGAGGCAATGTATCTGTGCATAGTGTTCCAACTTGTGGCTCTAACAATCTTTCAACCCTTCTTCTGCAAAATTCTCTGAACCGTGTTGGGTTCATTTTAAGTCTACTTCAGTGATGGGCTCTTAGGAGCCTCTGGATCTCTGGTTTGGTAGGTGTTGAGTGTCCTCAGTGTCTATCTCCTTCACCCTTGTACTGAAAGAAGGTTCACCAAGAAAGCATTCTTGCTCATTTCCCCAATTCCTCTGTGGGTTCACCTGAGGCCATGGTGAAGTGCAATGGGTCATTTCTGTCCTCAGGTTTCATTACTATCTAAAAAAGAGAAGCAGATTCCCCAATGGAAGGTGTAGTAAGCACAGGTTAAATGGAGTATCCATTATTAGTTTAGAGAGAATTTAATGGAAGTAGACCCTCTTGTGGCCCAAGATTAATGGGAGCTTGATACTGGAAAGCAAAATAATTAGTTCTACTTCAGTGGTGTGCTCTTAGGAGCCTCTGGATCTTTGCTTTGGTAAGTGTTGAGTATCCTTGCAGTCTGTCTCCTTCACCCTGGCAGTGATTGTCAGATTCACCATGGAAGCAGTGTTCTTGTTTGTCTCCCCACTTCCTCTATGGTTTCAGAGATGATTTGGCTGAAGTGTGAGGGGTCTCCTCTCACTACCTTCTGAAAAAGAAAATCAGATACTGCAATGGAGAGTGAAGTCCGCATAGTTTAAGTGGGATAAACATTAGCAGGTTAGGGAGAATGTGATATATGTAGCTGCTCTTTTAGCCAAAAACTAGTGAGAGCTTGACACTAGAGAACATAATCTTTATCTTGGTAGGATTCTGGCATGTTTTCCAATTCCAAATATGGAATTCCTTTACAAGGAGTGTATCTCTTATCCAATAAGAAAGCTATTGGTGACCCACCAAGGCTGTGTCCTCCAGTAGCTCATGCAGTGCTTTCTAGCACTAGATGGGCTAACTGTGTGGGGACTGGCTCTCTTCCAGATTCCAGCCAAGTCAGTTCATGCTTTGTGTGTGCAGTATAAGGTGTCTTCAGCAATAGGATCTTAGCTTTTGCCTCAGGTGGGTGATCACAAAATTTGGCTCAACACAGTGGAGTGGCTGCAGTGTTTATTAGTAACTATACTAAAAAGCAGTCAGTGAAGAGCCTTCCCCTGTCTGAAGCTGGTAGGCTCAGAACTAAGAGTGGGAAGAGGAAGTTGGACTGGCAGGATGCCTTGCCACCCTGGAAGAAGTGGGAAAGCCACACTCCAGCATGATAAAGGAGCCTCATGGTGGTGGTCACTGTGCTCAGTGAGGTGCTGAACACAGCAACCTTAAGGCCTCTTAGTCCATTCTGCCTGCCCTGGCAAGAATCACAGGTTGGGCACTAATAGTCAATAGAAATTTATCTTTCTTGGGCCTCTCATATAAAATGGCTAATCCCATTCATGAGAGCTCAACCCCAGGATATTACCACCTTCCAGAGGCCCTACCTCCTAATATTATCACCTAGTAGGATTAGCAGAGGTGTAGGACTTTAACATATTTTGAAAGAACGGAAGCATTCATATCCTAGCAGGTATAGTAGGTTAGAAAACCAATCAAGTCTGAAGTTCTCTTCCACTGGCCCCTCTCCCTGACAACAAAAGGTTAACCAAGTCCTAAAAATAGGCCAGCAAGTCTGGGTAAGAACAGGATAGGACAGAGGGTATTAATCTCACAACCAGAGGTCACTACAGTGTCAAGAGTTTCAGTAAAAATTGCCAGCAACAGGGAGGAACAGAGGTGCTCAGCCCAGGTCCTAAAAACAGAGAACCATTACATTGTTACTGCAATCCCTCTCAGCACCAGTGAATGTTTAAATAGCTCAATTTATAATTATAACCTGTGAAGGATATTATAAATAAAAGTATGGCCAGGAGCGGTGGTGCACGCCTTTAATCCCAGCACTTGGGAGACAGAGGAAAGAGGATCATCATGAAATCAAGGACTCACTGAGACTATAGAGTGAATTCCAGGTCAGCATGAGCTAAAATGAAACCCTACCTACACACACACACACACACACACACACACACACACACACACACACAAAAGTACAGAGTAATCCACAAAAAGTACAGGATTGGCCTAGTCTGGAGTTTATACTATAATTTCCCAGGAACTGACATCTGGGCTGAGATCTGAAGGATGTAGTAAATATGTAGGTAAAAAGAAGAGCAGTTCATACAAGAACTAGTAAAAATAAAGTTCCCAGGATAAGAAGAGCTGTGGAATCTCCATGGAAGTGAGACCACCAAGGATGCCACACAATTAAGAGCACAGAGAGACATAAGAAGACATTGAGCATGCTGTCGGGGCAGGAGGTGCTAGAGCCAGGTCCAGGAGGGGCTTGCCAAATGTATATTTCATCTCTTCCTACCAAGGACAAGGACCCTTTGAAGAATTCTAAGGAAGAATATGATTGAAATGTTTAATCTTCATTGTCAGTTTAACTGGATTTAAAATGACCTAGGGAACATACCTCATGGCATGTCTATGAGAGTATTTCAAGAAAGGTTAAACTGAGATGGTGAGACCATCCTAAACATGGGTCGCACTCTCCTGTGAGCCGGAATCCCAGACTGAATAAAATGGAAAAAAACAGCTGAGTTGGCAGCTTCCATCTCTTTCTGCTTCCTGACTATGAACACAATGTGTCCAGCCTCCTCATAATCCTGCTGCCACACCTTCCCTGCCATGATGGACTGTGACCTTGAACTATAATTGAAATAAATCTTAAATTGCTTCCTTAAATTGCTTTTGCTTGGTATTTTTCCACAGCAATGAGAAAAGTAATTAATGCAGTGATGCCATCAGATTTATATCTTGTCAATAGCTCTCTATCAAAATTTGGGGGAATTCATGGAGATGGTCAAAAGTCAAGACATGAAATGACTCAGGAGGCAGTGTTGTGGGTAAGGACAGGTTACATGAGAGGGCAGTCATAGATGAACACAGAGAAATGTGAGAAAAATGAAATATTAAAAATCAAAGGACTAGGGTAAAGAGATGGCTTAGCAGTTAAGTCATTTGTCTGCAAAGCCAAAGAATCCTGATTCAATTCACCAGGACCCACATAAGCCAGATGCACAAGGGAGCACATACATCTGGAGTTTGTTTGCAGTGGCTGGAGGCCTGGTGCACCGATACTCACTCACTCTCTCTCTCTCTCTCTCTCTCTCTCTCTGCCTCTTTTTCTCTCTCAAATAAATAAATAAATAAAATGTATTTTTTAAAGTTTAAAATAACTTGATAAGATGCATATATTTAAAAAAAAACAAAGGACTAGCAGAAATGGATGTAAATATTGAGGGAAAGTCAAATGAACTCAGACTGACTTCACATGTCCACTAGTCCTGGGCACTTCTGAAGACCTCAGTATTAATACTACAATCTCATTATTCTTTTTACTCATATGACCTTAATATTGGAAATAAGATCATACAATATGCTTCATATAACTTCCTAAAGGCAATGGTTTATAGTTCAAAAGTTAATGGTTGCTGGGGTAGAGGGAGTCATTCTCTTCAATGAGGCATCCGCTTGTATATGGGGAGAAGAAGGAGTTTAGCCAGAGTGGGAAGGGGACAAGAGAGGGTAATGAGATCTATATAATAGAATTTCAATACATATTATGTCAAAATGGCAAAATAATATTAAATATTAAATGTAGCTTAGTTGGTAGAGAGCTCGCCTAGCATGCATGAATCCCTGGGTTCAATCCCCAGCACCATATAAATTGAGTGTGGTGGTACATGTCTTTAGTCTCGAGAGGTGATGGTAGGAAGTTCACAAGTTCAAGGACATCTTCTGCTTCATAGCTAGTTTGAGGCCAGACTGGTCTACACAAGACTATCTCAGAAAAAAATAAAAAAGAAAAACTTTTTTTGCAGCTGATCTTATGATGTAGTATCTCTGGTTGGCCTCAAACTCAAGATCATCCTGCCTCAGTATGCTCTACTTTTGAGTACATGTATTGCAGGTGTGTATAACTACACCAAACTAATGAAGTTAAAATTATCAGTTGTCATACAATTAAGCAAGCCATTTTGTCTAATGTCCAGGTCATTTTTAAGATGCAAAATGATAGCCCCTATTTTGTTTTTCAAAATTTTCAGGCCTATTCATAGTAAAGTAACCTCCCACCAACACAAACACACACACACACACGCGCCCCTCAAAATATATAGATTCAACACATGGAGGTAATTTCATCGCTTTTCTTTCCCTCTTCTATGTGTTTTTACCTTTCCCTCCTGTTTGTTTACCTGATCTTTAAGAATGTAAATATGTTCAAGTTGAGTATCCCATTCTCATCAGTGCTCAGGAAATGGACTATGTGCTTGCAGATCTTCTTTCTTTGCCAAGTGGGAAAATAAGGCACATCTGTGGGGTAACAAAGATACACATTACAAATTCTATGCTTGTCTAGACATAATCAAACCCATTTCACAGTAGATGTTAAATGCTTCTAATTAAAGTAATTTAAGAAATTTTTAAAAATTCAAGAATGGTATCAAAATGTTAACATTCAAATATCAAAATTTTTATTTTCTTCAGGCTCTACTTTGGTCTCCATGGTAACCAGAGCACTTACTGGCCTCATTCTCTGTGCTAATTGATAATATTCATGTGTATAAAATAAAATGAAATCTACATGCATATACAGAATTATAAACCTTAATATACCTGAACAGAAAAATGAAATATTAGCATAGAAATAGGTCTTCCTTCAGGTATATTGTCTAACCTTTTTTCTCTGTGTTTCCTCCTTATGTCACTTCTTTCTCTTGGCCACCTAACCAAAACTGATTGCAATTTCCCTGAGGCTTTAACATTCCAACAAGTGCTTCAGTGGACACAAGAGAAGGCAAGCAGATCATCACACAGTGGGTAAGCCACCAAATTCAGCATATGATTTTGTCACTTGCCAAAAGGGGAAAAACTGAATGACCTCCTTCCCATGAATAGGGTAGACATGCTCCCTCTTAAATCAGATAAGGTATGTAAAAACATGAGTCTGAAGACAGCACTTCAGAGAATATAAAAGTGACTCCACAGAATAGCTCTGCTTTCATTCCTAGAGGTTACTAAGGAATTAGAAAATAGCCCAAAACAAGAACTTTCTCCAAATGGCCCCAATGCTCTCTCAGAACCACTGCAGCCCCTTTTCACAATTGTACAAATGATGCACTCTTGCAGGTCCTGTTCAACTTTATATTTCTTAATATGAAGACAGGAAAAAAAATTATTATTTTCTCCTTTATTCATTTAGACAGAAGCCACTGTAGAAAAATGAAAAAACAAAGAAAGATTCAAGAGGATTGGGAGTTGAAAAGAAAAAGTGAACTAAAAAGGAAAGCTTGAGGCAACACAGTGTGGAATTTTAGTTCACTATGAGGATTATTCATTTTGAAGCTCTGTGAATTTTGCCATAATGTGTTATATAGTTCTTTCTACCACAATATTAAAGTCACATGCTATACTGTCATAGAAGCTGGTGACTCAGGATTAGTGCATTGATATAAACTGTTGATCAGAGAAATCTTTGAGGAGGCATGCCTCATTTTCAGCTGAACACAAGGCCATTGTCCGCTTCCCAGTTGACATCTGTTATAGAAACTTGTGACACCAACTCAGAGCATAGAGAAAACAGCCACATTTCTTTTTTTAAAATTTATTTTATTTTATTTATTTTTGGAGAGAAATACAGACAGAGACAGACAGAGAGGGAGAGGGAGACAGATAGAGATGGGCGCGCCAGCAGTCTCTCAGCTGCTGTGAACGAAACCCAGATGTGTGCGCCCCCTTGTGGTCAAGTGCGGCATTGCGCCCTTGTGTCACTTTGCATCGGGCTAAACGTGGGACCTGGAGATTGGAACCTGGTTCTTAGGCTTAGCAGGCAGGCGACTTAACCGCTAAGCCACATTTCTTTATAGTTGTGTTCAAATGTGAGCATGTACTTTGGCTTTTATTGTTTAAATTTTAACTTCCCAAGATCACTAACAGTGTGGAACTTACTCCACTTCATTTGTAGGTTAAGCTACATTATGGTTTTATAATAAACAACTCCAAAATATCAGTGTCTTAAAGTACCCCAGGCCCTTTCCTATGTATGGGGCATATTTAGTGTGGGTTACAAGTGGAGCTTTGCTTATGGTAATTTTTCAGGGACCCACATAAATGGAGTTTACTGTTTTAAAATGCTATCCCTGTGACAAGATACTTAGGGGTTTGCCTTGCTAGGTCAGGGTGAGCTGTGGGTTCACCACCAGCATTGGCTCCTTCTGTTTTTTGCAATTTCTTCTAATAGCTCACTCCTTGGATTGTAAGAACCTATTTTCTGCCCTATCTCTGGTTTATATTTGCTCCTAGTGTTCCTACCACCCTCTCTGCTTCCTGGTCTGCCAAGAAGTGAGGAGACCCACCCATAGGCTTTTGCCACCATGAACTCTACCACATTTCCCTCTATGATGGACAGAAACTGTGAACCAAAATAAATCTTTCCTCCCTCCTTCTAGTGGCCTCTGGCAGGTATTTGTCATAGTGACAAAAAGTAACTAAAATAGTGGCCAAATATATGTTTGAAATAAATAATCTTTATATTTAATTCTCTATAATAACCATTGACTAATTCAATGAACATGTGAGTGTCAACTATGCATAGGTCTTGAGTTATGTGTTAAGGAAAATTCATGAAGGCAGGCAGAAAACAGCTATTAGGCACACTTTGCATATCTTTACAATGGAATCTCAAACCCACCACCACACCTTAAGACCAGCTCCCAGTGATATTGCCTCTAGCAAGGTGATTGCAGATGCAAACTATAAATTAATAAAACACTGAATATATTGGGGGCCATATATTCAAACTACCACAGTGACACACGCCTTTAATCCCAGCACTCGGGAGGCAGAGATAGAGGATTCCATGCGTTCGAGGCCACTCTGAGACTACATAGTGAATTCCAGGTCAACCTGGGCTAAAGTGAAAAGCTACCTCAAAAAAAAAAGAGAATTATTTTGTTATAAGCCCTGGTACTCATGAATATGAGTGTGGTCTTCTAGTGTTGGCATAGAGAAATGTTCAACTAAATCAACTCAAAGATTAATTAAATATGGGGCTGAGAGAGGAGGCATAGGAAACTGATCAAGAGATGAAAGATAACTGTAATTGAAATGTCCAAACTGAGTTGCTAAATGAACTTCAGATCCATCATGAAATGTGAATAAATATGTATATCCTCAACCTAAAATGAAGATCAGTAGAATTCATTTTAGCTCTATATGCCTTGAATTATTGTCTGTCAAGAATACATACTAAAGTCGGGCATGGTGGCGCACACCTTTAATCCCAGCACTCGGTAGGAAGAGGTAGGAGGATCACCGTGAGTTCAAGGCCACCCTTGAATTCTAGGTCAGCCAGGGCTAGAATGAGACCCTACCATGAAAAATTAAATATATATGTATATATATATATAACATATATATGTGTGTGTGTGTGTGTGTGTGTGTGTGTGTGTGTACATACATACATACATACATACATACATACATACATACATACATACTTGAGCTGGAGAGATTGCTCAGTAGCTAAGGGACTTGATTGCAAAGTCTGACAGCCTAAATCGATTCTCCAGTACCTACATAAAGCCTGGTGCACAAAGTGACACATTTGTCTGGTGTTTGTTTGCAGTGACAAAAGGCCCTGACATGCCCATTCATTCTCATTCTCCCTCTCTCTCTCTCATTGCAAATAATTTTGTTTTATTTTCCTATTTTATTTATTTGAGAGATAGAGGGATAAAGAGGCAGAGAGACAGAATGGGTGCATCAGGGCCTCTAGCCACTGCAGGTGAATTCAAGAAGCATGCACCACCTGTGCATCTAGCTTATATGTGTGCTAGAGAATCAAACCTGGGTCCTTGGGCTTCACCTCATTGCAAATAGAAATATTTTTTTTTAAAGAGATTATACAGTGGCATGGTGTCAAATAGGAAGAAAAGAGCTATAGAAAAACACCCTCACTCACCTTTCAGGCTATCCAATCAGGATGGGAAAACAGCACATCAAGAGGATGACATAGCAGACTTGCTGACTCAAGTATATTCTTAATGATGCACCCAATATACCTGCCCAGAGCAAGGAGTACTCATCCCTTGACTACAATGACTAAAGTAAGTTATTCTGGCAGAAAGGTGTTCAAATCTCAAACACAAGCACACTCTGTCCTGTCAGATGGCATGCTTGGGAGTGATAATCTAACTTCAAGCAGGACTTGGGCATAGCCATCAAATAAGAAATAATATCGCAGTCTTATGAAAAGCTTTAGTGACCATTTCTCATACTCTACTAATCTTTAGAACAACTGAAAAACAAAGTATGTCAACTGCACAGCATCTGTACTTGTTAGTACATTGCAATCTTCTCTGTAGGCCAGATACCTAACATTTTTGTTGAGGTTTTGATAATGAAGATTTTAAGATCTAGAATGCTTGTGTCATATCATTGTAATTACATGTTCTTTCATAAAAGCACTTATGCTTTAATGCTTTCTGACAAGAATTAACTATTACAACCTAAGGTAATAAATATTCAATTAACTTCAACATATATAATACTTATTTTATGCATGGAATAGAGGTATGCACTAAACTAAAGGGAACTCAGGTGTGAAGAAAACATTATTCTGCTCCTGAGTAGCTAACTTTCCAAAAGGGAGTATTGAAATTTGAATCAAATTGAGTCAATTACCAGGGCACCAGGTGAAACCATAGAATAACTGGGGAAATGAGCAACAGTGTTGCTTTCTTGGTGAACCTGGTATTAAGCACAAGGGTGAAGGAGATAGTCACAAAGAACACTCAACTCCTACTAAACCAGAGTTCCAGAAACACAGAGGATCCCAAGACCTCATCACTGAAGTAGACCTAAAACAAATCCAACATGGCTCAGGGAATTCGCAGAAAGGGGGTGGAAAGATTGTTAGAGCCACAGTTGAAACACTATGCACAGGGACAATTCCTCTTCCCCATAGATGATTGATACCCCCCACTATGAACCATCCACAATTCACACGGGGATAACTGACATCCCCAATGAGAAGGGTCCCTTCGGGCGGGGGGAACAGGGACAAAGCTAAGGATGGTACCAACGTGTGCTGTTTACACACTAAGTATGTACATAACTAATAAAGAAAAAAACCTTTAAAGTCTGCTCAGTTAAATAATACAGTATTTAAAACAAAATGACCCAAGCACAAAAATAAAGTCTTAAGAATGTTTTAAAACTTCCTATGTTTAAACATTTCATATATAATTTCAAATAAAAAGGAAAAGGAAGGCTGGGTTTCTTCCTGTAATGTACATGCTATTTATGGATTGTATTATACACATGGTCTAATAACATCCATGGTAATTTTCTGGGCCTTATTGAAGAGTGCTTTAAGAGCCTGACAAAGGCAGAAGAAGGGAATTTGGCCAAAAAAAAAAAAAAAAAGTTAACAGAAATAATAAGTCAAAATAATACAATTTTCATGCTTCTAGAGAAAACAGGGTTTCTAAGCAGCCACTACACATGTTAGCCTGCCAGCTCCTGTTGAACTCTCAGCTTGTAGAGGAAAGAAAGCACTGCCTTAAAGTCACTGAAAATTGCTGTGTGGGCAGATGATGAATAATCACCACAGAGTCCTGTCCCCATGCCTTTTAACAAGGTTCAGAAAATGCAACTCCATGTACAAATAATAGTCCTTTCTTAAAAGTTTTCAGCTACAGGGAGTCTTCATGCTTTTGGAATGCAGATCCTCTGAGCTACCTCTAATTCCCCATCTACTGGACAGAGTTTGAGGCAAAATTTGCCCACTCACCAAAAGAATTAAATGTACCAGGCGGCCAGGAAGACTTCCGGAAGCGGCGCTGCGCTCCCCAGCATTCGGTGGTGAGGAAACAACTCCGCGGTCGCCTCGGGTCTGGTCCTGCGGCGTGAGGGCCGCCGGGACTTGGGAGGCGGAGCAAATATGAATGTTGGAGTTGCCCACAGTGAGGTGAATCCAAATACCAGTGTAATGAATAGCCGGGGTATGTGGCTGACATATGCACTGGGAGTTGGTTTGCTTCATATTGTCTTACTCAGCATTCCCTTCTTCAGTGTTCCTGTTGCTTGGACCCTAACAAATATTATACATAATCTGGGCATGAATGTATTTTTGCATGCAGTGAAAGGAACACCTTTTGAAACTCCTGACCAGGGGAAAGCAAGGCTCCTAACACATTGGGAACAACTGGACTATGGAGTACAGTTTATATCATCAAGAAAATTTTTTACAATTTCTCCAATAATTCTATACTTTCTGGCAAGTTTCTATACGAAGTATGATCCAACTCACTTCATCCTAAACACAGTTTCTCTCCTGAGTGTACTTATTCCGAAGATGCCACAACTACATGGTGTTCGGATCTTTGGAATTAATAAGTATTGAAATGTTCTACAATTAAACAAAATTGTTAAAACTACTGAGTTTTCTGTAAGGAAGAAGTAGTTAGTAAATCGCACTGTTGCTGTGATAGTGTGAAATGAGAGGTATTTACATTGTTGGACCAATTGCTGGTTCTTTATTTGCTGTCTTGAAATGCAGAATTCTACTAAAAGATGCCTCTGTTTAATGCATCTGGTATATTTCTGAGAGAGGCTTTACAGGCACGTTGGGCAGGCCCAGCTTATAAGTTAATGGCAGCACAATGAAGGTACAGCAGATAAGTCCAAGGAAATAAGATATTTATAAGAAACTAGGACCAGCTTTAGTGAGTTGGCATTATGTTAGGAAAAGAAAATTTCCAATCATTCAGTCACAGTTTAAGCAGGCTTACATATAAACCCGAATCATCTCCACAGAAGGTTTTATTCCCATACATATTCCTCTTTATTTTATATGAAGACATACACCCTCTTGCTTTATACAAGCTAATTTTTTCCCTATGTATGTGCTTTTTTGGTTTTGCTGGCTTGGTATTATATGTTGATAAATGAGGTCATTTTTCATTAATTACATTAGAGTTCATGAAGGTCCACCTTTATGACTGACTGGTGTTAGAAAATAGCCAGGTATCTTAGATTAGTCTCTGAGTCAACTTTCTGATTTTGGAACACAAAGTGGGTTTTACTGCTTTTCCAGAAACAAAGCTGCTAAACCAATACAATAATAACTCATTTCAGGTAGTTCAAGTATAGGTAGTAAAAAGAAATCTGTTTATTTGGTTGTGCAACTTAGTAAAGTCTATCATTCTTTAGAAGAAGTAATACACAATGGAACAACCTGTAGCTTAGCAGAAACGGCTTCTCTTGTGGTAGTAAAAGGTCCTTTTCAGCAGGTCTGAAGTAAGAGATAACATTGTCTTTTTCAGTCTTCTTACTTTCACCTCTAGTTTGTCCATTACTATGTTTCCTTTAAATATGTGTGTTTTAGTTTAGATAACCCCGAATGGTAACTTTCCCCAGGAGCAACTAAATTGAATTCTTATGACTTAGGGAAGCTTCCTATAGTTGGTAACATTAATTGTAAGAAATAAGGATATTCTATTTTGAGAAGTAAACACATCACAAAAAGTTATGATATAGGATAAAACTGAATAGCTCAGTAACAAAATTGAAGAGTTGTAGACCAACTTGAAATGAATTTGTGTCAATAAACTCACTTTTAGTGATAGTGATCATTGTTTCGTATTCCAGAAGTATTGAGTTTAGAAATCAGTTGTATAATACATACTGCCTTTGTATGTTTGTCTTTCTCATGTATTTTTAAATAACTGGTAATCTGTACTTTAATAAAGTTTTTCCTTGGCGTAAATTATTTTAAAAAAAAAAAAGAAGAATTAAATGTACCAGAGAAGAGCCCAGTAATGGGTAAGGCTTGGAGGCCCTTGTTGAATAATATGGCACTGAATAAAGTAGGTAGAATCTGAGAAAAGTGTTTGTGTGTCTATTAGAGTGAGTTGTGTGTGCCTACACTTATTTTATCTAAATTATTAGCACGATTAGCTTCCTTTCAAATTATCATCTTAAGCTACCTACCTTGTAATAGGGCACCAAGGATAGAGCAATGGGTAAAGATGGAATAAAGCTAGATTTAACAACAAGAAAATTAAGGAAAATACACAAACTCCTGGAGATTAAACAAAACATTTTAGAATAATGGATGAGTCAATGAAGAAATCAAGAATAAAATCAAAAAATTCCTGGAATTGTTTGTAAATGAAAACAAGACATACCAAAACCTATGGGATATGATGTAGACAGTCCTATGAGGGAGGTTTATAGCTCTAAGCACGTACATCACAAAAGCATGAAATCTCAAATATATAATTCATTGATGAATCTGGAGGCCTCAGAAAAACAGAACAAAACAAAGGCAAAAGTACCATATGAAAAGAATAAGATCAAGACAGAAGCCAACAAAATAATGGAAAATAATAAAAATAATCAAAAATACTGAGTCAGTTCTTTGAGAATATGAACCAGATCAATAAGATTAACAACCCCTAGTCCTATGAACCAAAAGAAAGCAAAAGACCCAAATCAATTAAATGAAAAAGCAGACATTACAATAGATACCATTGGAAGTGAGAAAATCACAAGGACATACTTTAAAAACCTATATTCCACCAAGTTGGAAAATTTGAAAGAAATGGAAGAATTTTTAGGTGCATATGAGACAAATAATTTAAACAGATCTATAAAAAAAGCAATGAGATTAAAATGGGTAATAAAAAGATCTCCCAGCTGAAAAATATCCAGGTCCAGATGAATTAATTAACTGCATAATTCTACCAGACTTTTTAAAGAAGAAGTTAAACCAATCATTCTATAATTACTTTATAAAATAGAAAAGAGCTGAGCATGGTGATGCACACCTTTAATCCCAGCATTCAGGAGGCAAAGGTAGGAGGATCGCCATGAGTTTGAGGCCACCCTGAGATTACATGGTGAATTCCAGGTTAGTCTGGGCTGGAGTGAGACCCTTCCTTGAAAAACCAAAAAATGAAAAAACCAATAAATAAATAAAATAAAATAAAATAAAATAAAATAAAATAAAATAAAATAAAATAAAATAAAATAAAATAAAATAAAATAGAAAAGAGCATTCCTTAACTCCATTTATGAAGTCAGCATTACACTAATAGCAAACCCAGAGAGAAAGTACAGAAAACTATAGACCAATATCCTTTCTTTTAATATTTTATTTGTTTATTTATTTATTTGAGAGAGATAGAGAAGAGAATGAGTGTGCCATGGCCTCTAGCCACTGCACATGAACTCCAGATGCTTGCACCACCTTGTGCATCTGGCTTTACATAGGTATTGGAGAATCAAGATTATTTTCATGGCCATAACATTTAGAAATGGTCACTTGAGAGCAATTTTATGGGGCTATAACACTGTGAGGTTTCATGGAAGTCTTCTTTAAGAAGCTTATCACAATCTTTGACACAAATAGTGACAGAATTTAAAATGGTAAAGACCTTCTTGGTCCTATTTTACACAGGAGGGACAGACACACTTAGTACTACATAGCTAGTTTATAACAGAATGGCCCTTCGACCCGTATGTGTATAACTATGATCTGATTCTATTCTATTAGGCCTACTATGGATTATGGAATTGAAACTAATGGGACTGATGCATGCTATATTCTAAAAAGCTTTGAGGATCATAAAACCAACACACACTGTGACCAATCACTTCTATTGTCACCTTGATCATGTTAAGAATCAAATAAGAGACACACTTCTTGAACAGATCTGTGAAGGCATTCCAGGAAGGACTGAGGGAGGGAAGAAGACCTTCCCCCACAGTAGGCGGCCCTTCCAGCAATGGAATATATTTATATATAAAGAAGTCCTAGGAGAACACAGTGTTTTTTGCCTAGCTACCAGAGTTACTTCTGGTGTACACATGTACCCTCTTTCAGCTATCCTTCCCAGACATTGAAACCTGCTTCAACAGCCCTCTAACATGGACTGAAGACCTGTGGCTCTCTAGGAATCCTCCAGCCCCCTTCATATCCTATTGGGGCTGCTGAATCGTCCAGCCTCATGGACTAAAAAACTACTGGGTTCTCAGATGCCCCCACCTGCAAACCGCTATTATTGGACTATCCAGGTCATAGCCTATAAGCTAATTCAAAAAATGCCCTTTACAATACATATTTATTTTATCAGTTATATTCCTCTAAAAAAAACTCTGATTAATACACACATGAAACAAATTAATAAAAAGGCCCAAGGTTTTATTTTAATTTTTTTGTGGCTGCAGTCTTAGATAGCCTCTATTGGCTGTGGGGAAAAGATAGAATTGGACTCATGTTTCAGTAGACCCAGAACCAACAAGAATGTGCAAGGGAGTCTTCTGGAAGCAGGAGTCCTGTATTGATGTCTATGCACAACCCTTCAACTAACTATGAATTATCTGCCTTATCCAGCCAGTGTTCCTCTATATTGTCCATCACCTATCACAGAATCTATTAAAAAGCTTGCTGAAGTGTTACGATAGCTTTCACATTTTCCTTCATATGAAGTTGATTTCACTATACTTCTGGTATCATGAGAACCCCTTGAAGAAAAGCAAAGTCAACCATTAAGGTTAAGCAACTGAGCAATGAAAAATGTGTTTATCCAAGGCTGACAGCTTATAAAAATTATTGCTAGAATGCTGCTTTGTCACAATTAGCCAAGTATGATCACAGAAGACACACAGGACTAGATGCAAGGGCACCTCAGATTCCCATGTGAGCTGCCCTTATCGGCCCCACACTGGATTCATGCTATTCACCAATAGAAAGATGGGCTGAGAGTTCAATAAGTATGTTCATTTGTTCAATCAGCCAACATCCCTGGGCCACACAGTGTGACACTGGGAGTGACTGAGGCAGAATGTCAAGACTTCCCCTCTTGAAGGACTCACTCATCTAGAAGATCAAAAATAAAATGACATGTGTCTGGAAAATGTTAAAATTAGACACGAAGGAGAAAGTCTTTAATCCTGCATATAGGACTCAGAAAAGCTCTATGATGAGGATAGTGCAAAGAAGTGTTGGCTTGGAAAAGGATGCAGGGCCAGAGAGGGCTATGTGTACCATCACCAAGGCCTGGACCATATCTAAGACTGATGTGCTAAAGAGGATTGAGGATGAGGATTGTCAGGAAATGCAGCTGTACTGTGTCAGATAGTATGCAAGTGCTATATCTGGATGGTTTTAAAGCAAAAACTATACATTAAGATCATATCAACTTTGGAAAATGAAAGTCTCAGGAATTTGAGTCAACATATATGATATTTCCATAATTCATCAAGCTGGTATAGAATAACTAAAGGACTTTACTGTTCCCCTATTGATTAGCTAAGTGGCTTTACATAATTAATTTATGCTCTCTGAAGCTTCTTTTATACACTTAACAAGTTCTTAAATTCTCATAATAGTTGTATCAGGTAAAAAGTATAATTTCCATGTTATCAGTGAGGATCTAAGATACTGCATAGTCTGCCCCAGATGACAGAGCAAGTATATAGTGGAACTTGCTCTGTCTTATCACGCTGATTCTTGACTTAGACAAATGCTGTACACTCATCTTTTTGTAATAACCGCAACCAAAAATACTTTTGAGGCTATAGTGTTACTGGCCATCAGGGATGCTGTGCTGGAGATGAAGCAGACACAGGCCTTCCTCTGTCACTTGCTACTGCATAGATGAGTAAAAAGGCAAGGATTTTTTTTTACATGGGTGTCTACTCACACATAAATCTGTTTTCCATACTTTTCTACCATATTCCCACCTCCTTCTAGCATATTTCCTTTCTTATAACAAGAATGTAGCTCAGATATGGCACCTTGTCTGATTTTTGAGTCTGTACCATCTGGGTAAATAGAAATCCAATGATTTAACATTCCAGCACAGGTATCTGTAGAGTTCAAGTAGGGGTCAGGAAGGGCAGTCTTCTGGATTCTCTTACTGAAAGCCCTGGCTATTGTCTGGAATATTGAGTTTCCTGAGAACTTGCAAACCTGTTAAAGATGCTTTTTTGTTAATTAATTGGGAATTATTCTACTTTCGAGATTTCGTAGTAGAAACCTTCAATGAGAACCAGAAAGTAAGCATCAAGAGTAAGCACAAATATTCAGGGAAGTCTGGCCCCATAAAAAGCTATGGCAAAGAGTCCTGACTTCTGCTTCTGGGAGGTACTCGGTTGGTAAGAGGCAGTGTGGCATGGTAGTGCTATGGCAATGGACATGTTGGTCAAAGGCAATCAAAAATTGGTTTGGGGGTTGGGGATTTAGCTCAGTGGATGAGCGCTTGCCTAGCAAGCACAAGACCCTGGGTTCAGTCCTCAGCACCGGAAAAAAAAAATTGGTTTGAATTCTTGCGTTTGTTCTTTTTTGCCAACATCATGATTTTGATCTAGTTATTGAACTTTAAGTTTCCTTATTTATAAAAGAAACCATACTTGCATTGTAAGGTTGATTTCATAGAAATAAAAGAGATAAAATGCCTGAAATGATTCCTAGCACCCATAGGTACTCAGTCATACTCAATAGTAGGCATCCTGTCCTAATTATTGTATAATTTTTCCCTAACTCCTGTGACAACAATTGGAGTTAGCCAAAAGTATACATGCAATTCTTTATTTCACAAATTACTGTGAAGACATGATTTAATGACTGCAAAGTATTATTTACAAAAGAAAACTACAATATGCATTACCCACTGTTTTCCTTTGAATTGCTTATGAAGTATTTACTAACAGGAATTCTGATCAGTCAGAAAAAAATGCTATGAGTTGATGTTTGCTGTGTTACACTTGAAAAGAAATTGAGTAGATTTAGAAAACATTTTACAAACTGTGTTCTTGCTTAATGATTTAATCACTAAGTATACATTTTAACAATCACTCTAAATAAGCTCTTGAAAGAAAAATATACTGCTTTTCACCACCCAAGAATCTGTGGCTTGGATTCTTGGAATTAAATGATCATTTCAAAAACAAAATAAAATAAGTCAACATCAGACAAAGGCCTAAGAAAGATGAAAAACCAGCAAAAGAAACTCTCATGTGTAGAACTGAAAATACAGGCAGGACCCTCATAATAGGAGAAAAAGATGATGACATCAAATTAAAATAGAGACTAATGGAGAGAGGGAGGGGATATGGTGGAAAGTGGAGTTCTGAAGGGAAATGGAGGAAGGGGAGGGAAAAGTCATGGTTTATTGTCTGTAAGTATAGAAGTTGTCAATTAAAAAAACCTGCGTGTGGGGGGCGGGGGGAAGCAGGCAGGAAACCCAGGTATGCTGGCATAGGCCTATAATCCTAGTACCCAGGAGGCTGTAGCAGAAGAATCATTAGTTTGAGGTCTAGTTGAGCTACATAGTGAGAGACCCTATTAGAAAATATACAAAGAGTATACTCTTTTATATATGTATAATATCCTCATGGGGGGGCGGAAACTACCTATTCAAGGAGCTGATTTGCTCCAAGCTCAGCAAGTGTTGGAATTTTTATCTATGCACTATTCCCTCCATTACACAGCAGGTAATTAAGGCCAAGAAATATAAGTAATTTGCTTACAATCACGCAGGTGAGGAGGAATGTTGAAAAAACCCTTGGTTACACTCTTCCTGGCATCATGTGGCTGCTTTGCCGGGCCGGCAAAGAAGTTAATAATCAGCACAAATTTTTTGAACATTTTGCTCTCATATTTATGCCTATAATCCATTTCAAGTTATTTTAACTGATATGGATAGAGGAATGAAGTTTGCTTTTGTTATCCAATTGTTCTGCTATTGTTTGTTGAATGCACTCATCAATCCCTATATTTACCTTGTTAGTATTTACCTTGTCAAAAGCCAATTGACTTTGCATGCCCCATCTTACTTCCAGATTTTCTAGCATGTTCACTGGTCTATATGTTTACCTTTCCCAGTGTCACACTGCCTTCTCTGCTTCAAAAGATTTGAACTCAGTTAGTACATCCCTTCTGCCTTTTGTTTTCCATAGAATTCTTTTGTTTTCCTTTCCACACTTATGTCACTTTTACATCTGACTAAATGTGGGACCTGGAGATTTGAACAAGCATTCTTAGGCTTCACAGGCAGGTGCCTGAACCTCTAAGCCATCTCTCCAGCCCTCCAATATCAATTTTGTAATTCTAATTCCTTTGCATTTCCACATGAATTTTATACTCAGCTTTAAGTTTTACAAAACCTTCTGAGATTCTGATTGGTACTGGATTGCATTTATAGATTATGTAAGATAAAGATGGCATCCTAACAATAGTATATATTTTGATACATTAGGATGACATACATCTCAATTTATCATTTTGAATTCCTTTCAGTCATGGTCCCTGGATTTTAGTGGAGAAGTCTTAAATATATGGCATTAAATTTATTCTAAAGTACTTCAGATTAGTTAATGTTATAGAAAATGATATTTTGACTTTAATTTCTGCTTGTCAGTTCTTAGCCAAAGGACTAGCTTATACAATGGAAAAAAGTGAAAATAGCAAGTTTATGTTAAAGGTCACCTATTCCAAATTATCTGAGAATCTCAACCTGGTATGTGAACTTGAGATACATGTGAATTCCACAATTCAAGAATAAAGCTATAGGGTTGGAGAGATGGCTGAGTGGTTAAGGCGCTTGCCTGCAAGACTTAACAACCGGAGTTTGATTCCCCAGTACCCATGTAATGCCAGATGCACGAAGTGGTACATGCATCTGGAGTTCATTTGCAGTGGCTAGAGGCCCTGGAACACCCAGTTTCTCTCTCTCTCCTCTTTCTCTTTCCCTCTCTCTGTCTCTGTGTGTGTGTGTGTGTGTGTGTGTGTGTGTGTGTGTGTGTGTGTGTTGTTCTTTCTCTCTCCCTCTGCCTCTCTCTATATGCAAATGAATAAAAAAAATCTGTTTTGATTTTTTGGGGTAGAGTCTCTTTCTAGCTGAGGTTGACCTTGAATTCACCATGTAATCTCAGGCTAGCCTTGAATTCAGTGATTCTCCTACATCTTCTTCCCAAGTGCTGGGATTATAGGCATGTGCCACCACGCGTGGCAAATAAAATATTTTTTAAAAATAAAGCTAGGGCTGGAGAGATGGTTTAGCAGTTAAGGTGCCTGCCTGCCAAGCCTAAGAATGCCAGTTCCTCATTGCTGGAACTGGGATATTAGTCAAAACCAGGTACAAAAAATGAGCTCAGTCTCCAAGATCAAGATACCACCAAATGTGGGCTAGAAGAGAGCCAACACGTATAAAATTCCCTCCAAAACATTTATGGTCATCCCTTCTATCTAGCACTAACTTCTTTCTCCGTTGGAGAATTTGCTTATCTTTTTTCAGATGGACAACAAACCTGAAGGGAGGATCAGCCAATTACACCTCACCAGGGCCCCAGCTGAAACCATAGAATAACAAGTGGAAGGGCAAGAATACAGTGTTCATGGTGATCAGGACACCAGAAAAAGGCTGAAGGAGACAAACACAGAGAACATCCAACTCCAACTAAGCCAGATATCCAGAGACACAGAGGCTCCCAAAACCTCATCACTGAAGCAGAACTAAAATGATCCCAATGTGGCTCAGGGAAATTTCACAGAAGAGGGGGCAGAAAGAATGTTAAAGTCACAAGTTGGGGCATTATGCACAGAGTCTGGGGCCTACCCCCCAGAACTCTTGACTACCCCCACAATGCATGACCCACATCCCCCATTGATGAGGGTCCCTTTGGAAGAGGGAGGACAGGGAGGAGGACAATGGAGCCAATACTATGAATGTAAAATTAGAATAATATAAATTAAAAAAATAAAAAGCAGTGGTAAGTGGAAAAAAAAAAAAAAAAAAAGAATGCCGGTTCCAATTTCCAGGTCCCATGTTTAGCCAGACACAAAAAGTGACACAAGGGCACAATGCTGCACTTACCCACAAGAAGGCGCACACGTCTGGAGTTTGTTCACAGCGGCTGAGAGGCCGCTGGTGTGCCCATTCTCTATCTGTCTCTCCTTCTCTCTCTCTCTCTATCTCTATCTCTCTCCCTAACTCTCTCAAAAAAAAATAATAATAAAGCTATAAACAGGAACAAAAATAATTAGAAAATTATATCTGGCATCCATTGTGATCTATTCACAAATCTCTGTTCTAAGAAAACAATGAATTCCATCTACATTATGTCAATATATTGTGAGAAATGGGATTTCTCTTTGCTGTGAATCTGATCCCTTTTGATAAAACTCTTCTATACTCATACACACATGCATGTTTGTCTTGGAAGGTGGGAGGCTTATCACTCACAAATAAATTGAACTTGATAAGATAAAAATAACTATGTCCTTAAAATAGCCTGAAAATGCCATTGTTTTCTAAAAGAATTAACTGATGACTATTTTTGCTAAGATTTCCATTCAGATCAGGGGTTGTACTATTTTTTTTTTTTTTTTTTTAGAAAAATTACTGTCTTATTTGAGAGAGAAAGAGAGACAGATAGAGAGAGAATGGGTATGCCAGGGCTTCTAGCCACTACAGATGAACTCCAGACACATGCTCCATCCTGAGCATCTGGCCAGGTGGGAACTGAGGAATCAAACCTGGGTCTTTAGGGTTTGCAGGCCAGCACCTTAACTCGTATGCCATCTCTCCAGCCTCTATTTGCACTATTGTCAATGAAAGAAAGAAACACTTCAGTCACCAAAAGCAAGCAGTAGTGTTCAAGGTCTTAGTCTCCTTTCTGTTCTGTAACAGAATGCCACATGCTGGTTAATTTATAAAGAAAATTTTTAATTGTTTTTTAATTTTTTGGTTGATTTGTATTTATTTATTTGAGAGAAACAGAGGGAGAAAGGCACAGAGAGAGAGAGAGAGAAAAATGGGCATATCAGGGGCTCCAACCACTGCAAACGAATTCCAGATGCATGTGCCACCTTGTGTATCTGGCTTGTGTGGGTACTGGGGAATCGAGCCTCAAACTGGGGTACTTAGGCTTCACAGGCAAGCACTTAACTGCTAAGCCATCTCTCAAACCCAAATTTTTAATTTTTTCTATGTGTGTTCCCTGCTGCTGAAGACATCATATACTGCTGACACAGAGCATGGAGAGACCTAGCTGGAATTCAGAAGAAAGCCAGTACCCAGACAGTAGCAAGACCAGTGGAGATAAACTACCCCTCGCACTTCAACCAAGCCACAAGTGAAACCACAAAAGAACTGTGGAGATGAACAAGAGTGTAGCTTCCATGCTATTCCTGATAACCAGCAGCAGGGTGTAGGAGACAGACCCTGAGGATACTCAACACCTACCAAAGTAGAGGTCCAGAAGCAGCTAAGAGCTCATCACTGAAGTATACTTAAAACTCACCCACCATGGCTCAGGAAATTTTGTGGAAGAGGGAGCAGAAAGACTGTAAAAGCCACAGGTTGAGACATCATTCCCAGAGGCATTCCCTCCCCCAAAAAATAATTGACTACTACTCCCACAACGCATAAACTACAACCCCATAGGGAATACCTGCAACTCTACTGAGGAGTGTGCCCAATGGAATGGGGGCAGGGACAAGAGAAAAAGGGTTCCAACACATGATGAATCCATATGAAACATCTTGTTAATAATAATAAACATAAAAAAGAAAAAGAAAAAGAAATACAAGTTTAAATTGAAAAAAAAAATGTCTGTGTGCATGTTCATGTGTTTGAGTATATATGTGTGTGAGTGCATGTGCACACGTGAACATAACATGTATGTGGAGGCCAGAGGAAACCTTCAGTGTCACCCTTAGCAAGCAGCCCACATATTTGAGTCAGAGTCTTTCACTGGGCTTAAGGTCACCAAGTAGGCTAGATTGTCTAATAATCACCAGAAATCTGCCTATTTCAAACACCCCAACACTGGTAATATAAGTGTGTGCCAGAATGCCTGACATTTTTACATGGGTTCTAGGGGATTGAACTTAGGTCCTCAAAAAAGTGCAAGCTGTGTTATCAGCCCTGAGATTTATTTCCTATAGTTCTGGAAGTAAGAACAAGATCAATGGGCTGAGCCAGGCTCTCTTCCTGAATTGGAATACATCCAAAGGCAAGTGAATGCTGGAGAAGATACATTCAAATATGCAGCCACCAGCCCTTCTATAGTCAGACCTAAGCCCCTTGTGAAGGTTGAGTCTTTACAACCTAAATATACCCAATTATGTCCAACACCATTGCCTTAAGGATTAAGTTTCCAACAAAGGAATTTAGGGTAACACATACAAATGATAGCAAGGTTTGAGGTAAGACGATGAAAGATTAAGGCACTGAGTACTTGCCCTAGAAGAGGAGAAATTTAGAAAAGATAAAACCAGTGTTTTCAGCATAAATAGTTAATCTTGCATCATACATTATATCAGCAACAAATGTGTATTAGAAAATTCAAATAACACATCAAAGAGACCTTATAGCCTATGATGTCATATATCAGGAGGGACTGGCAATTTTTCCCCAGCAAACCAATTATGTATAAGAAAACATCTCCCAGATAACACCAATCTATCTTTTACAATGAATACATGCAAATATGTACATCCTATGGTTTTATAAATTGATGTTGGTCTTTCACAGATAGCATCAGATTTAATCATTCAGAAAATGTCCTTTCAGAAAAAATTGAAGTGGACAGGCTGGGTGAGCAGGAAACTTAAACTACCGTATTGTTTCAAACAAAGAAGAGAGAGAGAGAGAGAGCAACTGGATACAACCAGCCCTGATTGGCTGTACCCCAAAGCTGTCATCTTTTGGCAAGGTTACAAAGATATCTTTTTATGCAATGTACAGCAAAAAAGTTAGTTCTCTCTGAATCACTGTGGTAACAGTGACACAATGAAACACATTGAAGTAGCAGCTTGCTGAAAATATTCAACTGTAAAGAAGGAAGGAGAATAGGTAATTAAATGCACTCCAAATGGCCAAGACACTTGCTTCTCGTAATAAGCAAAGCCTTTCTGAGGAGTTGTAGCAAGATAGGATATGCAGTCATATAAAACAGCCCCAAACAAAACCACAATGATACAATTTCTGTACTGAACTTCCTTATGAAGCCAGAGGTCGCTAAGGACTCTCATTGATTGGTAATATATACACATTCCACCAATGCATTCTATAGTCCATGAGTTCATTAGTCCATAGTGCATTAGTTCCTAAGGACTGTAAAGTCATTGCCTCAAATTCATCCATTTACCAGGAAAGTGTGAGACCCAGAAGCACCAGGCAAGGATAGGAAAGGGTTCTTCAAGGACTTGGAGTCATACTGATCTTTTTTTGTTGTTGTTCTTTCAATTTTTGGTTTTTCAAGGTAAGGTCCTGTTCTAGCCCAGGCTGACCTGGAATTAGTCTCAGGATGGCCTCATAGCTATCCTCCTACCTCAGCCTTCCAAGTGCTGGAATTAAAGGTGTGATGCCCCTATGACTGGTGAGGCAGACAGCTTCCGGTTCATCGAGATGAATTTCCAGACCAGGCACAGTTATGGAGGAAGGGATATTATTTATTGAAGCTTACAGATCCAGGGGAAGTTCCATAATGGCAGGAGAAGTGGCCTGCTCTCACAGGACCAGGCAAGAGAGAGAAAAACCAAGCCACCAGCTACACAGCACACTGAGCAAAACTACAGCCAAAAGAGTCACACAGCATACTTCAGGAACTCCCGCTAGGCACACTTTGCATATCTTTACAATGGAATCTCAAACCCACCACCACACCTTAAGACCGGTCCCCAGTGACATTGCCTCTAGCAGTGATTGCAAATGCAAACTATAATAAAACACTGAATATATTGGGGGACATATATTCAAACTACCACAACTGGCAAGCTCTTTTTTTACTTTTAAATTTTATTTATTTACTTGCAAGGAATAAGAGAGAGAGGGAGAATGGTCATGCCAGGGCCTCTAGCCTCTGCAAATGAGCTCCAGATGCATGCACCACTTTGCATCTGGCTTTACATGGGCACTGGAGAATCGAGATCAGGATGTTAGGCTTTGAAAGCAAGTGCCTTTTACCACTGAGCCATCTCTCCAGCCCCAAGAATGTGTTTATTTTAAAAGAAATACTTTGAACTGAGTCTGAAAGGCAACTACTTCCCTTATCCATACATTTCTAAACTGTCCTTCTGCTAATCCAGTTTACGTCAGCCAGCCACACGAGGCAATGCATGAATACTGCTAGATCATGCATTTCTTTAATCTTGAAATGTTTACCTGGAGAACCCATGATGCTATGAGAAATCGCTAAGGTGCTTTGGAAGTGCTCAAAGAAGTCAACTGGGGTGCTGGCTATTCTATACCCAGACCACATACACAGAAAAACAATAAGGAGCTGATATTCACACAATTGATATGAGTGAACTGGTGGACAATTTTTTAAAGAAAACAGAGAAAATGAGGTAAGTTACAATGTCTTTGGTTTGCCTTTCCTGGGTGGGAAACAAATATAAATGCCTTGAATCAAAATGTACAAATTATTTTTGATATATTTCATGATGATAATGGGAGATTTACAGGTCCTAAGAATTAAACCATACTTATCCTTCAATAATCTGGCTCAGAAAATATCTTGCTTGGGCTGCAGTTGCCTGTCTGTGAGGTAGATAACCCAATGAGAGGTGGTTGATGCTTCTATTCTAAAATTCCATCATTCTGTACTAATTATTAGGCAAGAGAAACTATCAAATTAACTGATGCCTGGAAAAACACATACAATAAACTATAGAAAATAGCACAAAAACTTGATTGTATCTTTTCTTTAGCAAAATCTAATTATTCTTACTTGTTATTTAAAAATAAATAAATAAACCTTGGTTTCTACATGAAGTATTTTTACTCAACTCATCAAAAAGCAAATATGCTCAGGAAAATTAATTCACCTTATTCTGATAAATAAACTCATACATAGATTGTATAAGTTCATAAATAAATTTTAACATCTGTGATAATTTTTTCAGCATTTTATATGATTATACCTTTGAATCAAAACAATAAACTCCAACTAAGCCAGATATCCAGAGACACAGAGGCTCCCAAAACCTCATCACTGAAGTAGAACTAAAATGACCCCAATGTGGCTCAGGGAAATTCACAGAAGAGGGGGCAGAAAGAATGTTAGAGTCACAATTTGGGGCATTATGCACAGAGACTTGGGCCTACCCCCCAGAACTCTTGACTACCCCCACAATGCATGACCCACATTCCCCATTGATGAGGGTCCCTTTGGAAGAGGGAGGACAGGGAGGAGGATAATGGAGCCAACACTATGAATGTAAAATCAGAATAATATAAATAAAATTTTAAAAAAAAAAGCCACATTTATCAAAGCAGGTTATTGGCCTTATGACAACTCAATCGATACTTTCAGGATACACAACAATGATACTATCAGACCTTAGGAAAACCCAATCTATGCTCTCTGTACACACCACAATGACATCAGTCAAAATACAGCTTTGTAAAAGGACTCTTCTTAAGGTTCTTGCATGAGAATAGAGATAGACCAACTTTCAGGAAACTAGAACTTTATTTTATTTTATTAATTTCAGAGAGAGTGAGAGAGACAGAGAGAGAGAATTGGCATGCCAGGCACTGATGAAAACTGACACCTGCACTAGCCATCTTTCTTCCTACTTCATTTTCCTTCATATGCTCATTGCCAGTTGACAAACCCCCTATGGTTTTCTGTACGCCCTCTCTATAATAGAGCCTGAACAGAGGAGTGCTTATTATGCAATGCTTAATTTCACCCTTAGGTTATTCCTCATTTTATAAATGTGGAATGAGGTACACAGTTTAGTAAGTCACCCAAATTCATAAAGTTTTAAGTGAAAGGGTTGAGCTTCAAACTCAGCTTACTTCAGATCTTGCCTACATCATTGTAGCATATTTCTGATCCTAAATCATGCATTATAATAGAAGTAAGAAATAAGTGAATATTGAATATAAAGTCAGGTGGAGATACATCCTCTAAAATATCAAAGAATGAAACTACAGTGTTAGAAATGGATAAGGAGGAAGGAATACCATTGTTCACTGAAAGTCAGGGCAGTTCTCTCTGAGGACCTAACATCTGAATAGCAAGCAAAACGACACCCAAAAGAAAGGAGAAAGCAAGTCATGCCCTCCTTCCTGACTCAGGGGTGCAGATCTCCAAGTGATCAGCAATGCAGTGGGCAGAGAGGCACTGCGGTCTTCAAAGCTGAGACTGTATAAAGAGAAGCTAAAATTAACAACAGATAGATTCTCAGAAACACGAATTCTTTTTTTTTTAATTATTGTTTTTTATTGACTTTTATACTTACATACCAAAAAAAAAAAACCCACCTGATTTTTCCCTCCCCTCCCCCAATTCCACTTTAGAACTCCAGTCTCCACCATATCCCCTCCCTCTCTCCATTAGTCTCTCTTTTAATTTGATGACATCATCTTTTTCTTCTATTTTGAGGGTCTTGCAGAATATTGCTAGGCACTGCAAGGTCATGGATATCGAGGCCAATTTCTGTCTGGGCAGTTGCATTGTAAGAGGTCAAACCCTTCTTTGGCTCTTCCATTCTATCCGCCCCGCCCCCTCTTCCGCAATGGTCTCTGAGCCTTCGAGGGTGTGACAGAGGTGAGAAACAGGAATTCTTAAGTAACATAAACAAAGAGAACAAAAAGAAACAGAGAAGGAGGATACCAGTAGAAAATAGTGTCATGTTAATAAATCAAGAAAATTGCTATCAAATGGTTTGAGCATTGTCAAATATTCAAACAAGATCACAAATAAACATAGCAAGTAAACAGTATGTATCGATTTGGCAGCTAAGAGAAACTTTTGGGGGCAAAAGACTGTGAGACAATTTAAGTCACAGAAGATAAGAACATATGTCTAAGAGAGGACAGAAACGAGACTAAATTTTTTTTTTTTTTTTTTTTTTGGTTTTTCGAGGTAGGGTCTCACTCTGGCCCAGGCTGACCTGGAATTAACTATGTAGTCTCAGGGTGGCCTTGAACTCACGGTGATCCTCCTACCTCTGCCTCCCGAGTGCTGGGATTAAAGGCATGCGCCACCACGCCTGGCTGAGACTAAATTGTTTTTTGTTTGTTTGGTTTTTGGTTTTACGGGTTAGGGTCCCACTCTAGCTCCGGCCAACCTGGAATTCACTCTGTAGTCTCAGGGTAGCCTCGAACTCATGGCAATCCTTCTACCTCTGCCTCCCGAGTGCTGGGATTAAAAGGCATGCGCCACCATGCCCAGCAGAAACTAAATTTGAAATTATAAGAAAGAAAGATATGAGGGTTTTGGAAGATACTGAAAGCTGGTCTGTAGGGGAAAGGGCCTAGGAAGAGCTCTGAGTCTTGATGAGAAAAGGGGCTCAGCTTTGTGTAGCCATGTGGGAATGTGCCCAAGGGTTCTCTGTGCCAGAGACTGATGGTGTTTTGCATGCATATGTTCCTTGTGTCCCCACATCAGCACTCCAAGGAAGTCCTATTTATAATCTCTATATTTCTTTGAAGACATTGAGGCAATCAACCAGAGAATCCTGAAACTAGGCTTTATTTACAAGGAATCTGAAGACTAGAGTAGTTGAGTTCTGATAGACCTAGTAATTTTTATCCCAACACCTATACTTGTATATTGATTGAGCTTTGAAGCACAAAGGAGTATAAACATATACTTATTGAGGTTGCTGTGTGAATCTCAAGAAAATCTTCCATCACCATAATCTCCAGTCATATAATTGCAACTATAGGGACAGCACTAAGGGTCATAAATTCTCTCAAACTCCAGTCTTCCTCCTTCTATAAAAACCCCACTTATATTTGACTTGCTCATACACATCTGAAGTACCAAAACACAAATTTATTTGCTGTTTAAGCATGTTGATGCTAATGCTTTCTGACATTCAGGCAGCTAACCTTCCTGTTAAAGTCCTCACCACTATAACAGCCTGAGGCACAGTAGAAGAAAATGTCAGTGATATCCAGAATGCTCAAGTGAATAAATGGGCTTTTCTCCAGGGCTCCAGGAAAGAGCATGCTGAGCTTAGCAAAAAAGAAAGAAAGAAAGAAAGAAAGAAAGAAAGAAAGAAAGAAAGAAAGAAAGAAAGAAAGAAAGAAAGAAAGAAAGAAAGAAAGAAAAGAAAATAGAGAGAGAGAGAAAGAAAAAAAGAAAAGAAACCAGCAGGTTTTCTTGGTGATCCTGATACCAACACAAGAGAGAAGGAGACAGACACAGAGAACACTCAACTCCTACTAAACCAGATATCCAGAGACACAGAGGCTCCCAAGACCTCATCACTGAAATAGACCTAAAATGAACCCAACATGGCTCAGGGAAATTTGTGGAAGAGGGGGTGGAAAGATTATTAGAGCCACAAGTTGGGTCATTATGCACAGAGATATTGCCTTTTCCATATAACTGATGGCTACCCCAACAATGCACGACCCACATTCTCCAACAAGGAGGGTACCTTCAGAGGGGGGAGGACGATGGCACCAACATGAATGTATTCACATTATATGCATAACTAATAAAAACGTACAAAAAAAAAAAAAAACCAGCAGGTCTCTGGTCTGGGTACCCTGCTCAGATGGTGTGTAGGTAGGCACACTAGTGTGGAGTGTGTAGGTCAGATCCTGTCTCCTAGCTCCTCCCAGCTCCCCGGACTGGATTCCCTGCACCAGTTTTGTGCAAGTGGGTGCAGAGTTGAGTGAGTTGGCCAGATCCCTATTCCCTGGCTCCTCCCAATCCGCTTGTGGTTCTGGTAGGTCCAATTGTGCCTTGCTTGGGGAGGCCTGGTTATTGTGTGAGCTGTGGAATCATGTCTTTTGCTCTGGTATCCTGACTGGCCACTGGGTACCAACATCCCTGTTTACCTGAGTCAGAGCATGCATGGGCCAAAGGACAAAAACTTGCTTCCAACTCAATAAAATAAAATCTTCCTAAAATGGGTAGACAACAAGGCAAAAAAAAAAAAAAAAAAGCCAACAAAAGTCAGAAAACTGAAAGATCTCCACCAAGGATGCCTAGTTCTACAATGGAAGCCTCCAATGACATCATAGGTAAGTCAACAGAAATTCATTCCCAAAATGAAAACACAACAACCAATGATACCCTGATTAAAAAAAAAAAAAAAAACTTATGGAACTAGAAGCAAACCATCAAAGAACCACAACTCATATCAATGAAATTAAACAGAATCATCTCTGAGAGTGCTCAGCTTTTGACAGTAGGCGTAACTTGATTGAAGAAAATGTTAGAACCCTCCAAAGAGATATGAATAATTTGAAGGTGAGTCAAGAAATGGAAGAGCTCAACAACTGGCTGATTAGATTTAATGAAGATTTGATCAAATGCAGGAATGAACTCCAGGAAGCATCAAGAAAATCAGAACTCGAATTGAAATCATACCTCAAAAAACAGACAGACACAATGCAAAATAACAAATCGGGAAACAAAAATCAAATAGAAATTATAAAAATCTCTCTAGAACCCCTTACAAACAGAGTTACTCATATGGAAGACAGAACCTATGGCATGGAAGATAAGAAAGAAGAAATTGATCAGGAGGCCAAAAACCTTGCTAAGTTCCAAAAATTAAGTGAACAAAATATGAGGGGACTGTGGGATACCCTAAAATGACCAAATGTCTAGATCTTGGGTATATCAGAAGGAAAGGAAATCCAAGCCAGAGGCATAGAGATCATACTCAACAAAATTGTTGAAGTTTCCAAAGCTCTCAAAGGAGAGGCCTATCTAGATACAAAAATCCCACAGAACACCAGACAGGACCAAAGAAGAAACTCTCCAAGACACATCATAGTTAAAACTCTCATCAACAAAAACAAAGAGAGAGTGTTAAAAGCAGCAAGAGAGAAACATCTCACTTCATGCAAAGGCAATCCAATCAGAATTACTTCAGACTTCTCAGTGGAAACCCTGAAAGCCAGAAGGGCCTGGAATGGAACACTGGAAAGTCTAAAAAACTATGGCTTCCAACCCAAGCTACTCTACCCCACAAAAGTATCCTTCATAATAGATGGTGAAAGAAAAACATTCCATGAAAAAAGTCAACTCTGTGATTATATGAACACAAAGCCAAACGTACAGAGAATACTTGAGGGAATACTCCACAAAGAACAGTCAAACAACCAATCTTAAGAGCCAACCAGAAGAAGATCACAATAACCAAAACAGGCCAATTTCGAAATAGTACAAAACACAAGAAAGCACCAAACCTCATTTCAACCCATTCATTCACCATACACAAAAATCAAGTTGAAATGCATTAAAGACCTCAATATAAGATCTGAAACTCTTCAACTACTGGAAGAAAAAATAGGAGGCACTCTCCATGATACAGGACTGGGAAAAGACTTCCTGAACAAACCCCAGTAGCCCAGGAAATTAAACAAACACTTAACCAATGGGATCTCATGAAGCTAAAAAGCTTTTGCACAGACAAACATACCATAAGCAGAGCCAAAAGATTAGCCACTGAATGGGAGAAAATCATTGTCAGCTATACCACTAACTGAAGCCTAATATCTAGAATCTACAAAGAACTCAAAATACTAAACAATAAAAATCAAACAACCCACTCCAAAAGTGGGGCAGAGAACTAAATAGGGAGTTCTCAGAGGAAGAATTACAAATGGCTAATACACACTTAAGAAAATGTTCAACATCCCTAACCATTAGAGAAATACAAATTAAAACAACTTTGAGATTCCACCTTACCCCAGTAAGGATAGCAAACATTAAAAAATCAAATGAAAACAAATGTTGTTGAGGATGTGGAGAAATAGGAACACTCATTCACTGTTGGTGGGAATGTAAGCTGGTACAACCAACTATGGAAATCAATATGGAGACTCCTGAAAAGGATGAATATAGAGTTACCAATAGACCCTGTTATTCCCTTACTGGGCATTTACCCTAAAACCTCCATGCCTCAGTTCAGAGATATTTACTCAACCATGTTTATAGCTGCTCAATTCATAATAGCTAAAAACTAGAATCAACCCAGGTGCCCATCATGGGATGAATGGATAACCAAGATGTGGCATATCTACATGATGTAATTCTATTCAGCAGTAAGAAAAAATGTACATTGAAATTTGTATAAAAATGGTCAAACTTGGAACAGATCATTCTAAGTGACAGAAAAACAACTGTCACATGGTCTCACTCATCTGCAGTTCCTAACTTGGATCAGCCTGAGTTACTGACACACCTGAATAGCATCTTGAGGCTTGGACAATAAAGAGGGTAGGGTTTGGGAGAAGGGAAAGGGTAGGAGGGACACAAAACTGAACCCAAATTGAACTAGGACCATAGAATTCTATATCCTGGAAGTCAGACTAAAATGTGGAACCCTCAAGAGGACCTTAGGGGGAGCACCTGACTCGAAGGGCCCTGGAGTAGGTAAGACAAACCTAACCTCAAATTTTTCCTGTTTCTCTTTCTTCTCTTTTTCTTTTTTCTTTTCCCTTGGTGCTGGCCTGTAATTCCCTGTACCAGTATGTGTTTTACATCCACAGTTAGCTGTTGATCAGAGAGACCTACTAGATCTCCCAAAACAACAAGACAGACTTCTGTCAGAGAGCTTGATTACCCACCAGAAGTTAATGGTAAGACCCTACTGCTGAAGATACCATACACTCTCAGCCTGGACCATGGAGATACCTGGTTGGAATCCAGAGGAGAGCCAGTCCCCAGACAATTCACCCATCTAGTACCAGAAGGTGCTACTGAGGGAAAGTGGCCAATATCTGTCCAAGCAACTCAAAGTCTAAGTGACTCAGAAGCAAACAACTGTGATGTTCACACAAGTGCAATAGTGGCACACAGCCATGGTGGGTAACCAACTGCTCTTAGATTAGCTAATAGATCTGCTCAGTGGAAAGGAAACCATATCTGGACCTGGAAACACATCAGAATCCTATCCAGATAATGATTCTGCTTTCCATTGTCAAGCTCCCATTAACCTTGAGCTATAAGAGGGTCTACACCCTTTAAATTCTCTCTAATTTAATAATGGTTATGCCATTTAACCAGTGCTGACTTCATTGTCCATTGAAGAATCTGCTTCTGTTTTTTAGACAGGAGCTGGACCTGAGGAAGTAAATGACCCAGTGCATTCCACCCTAGCCCCAGCTGAAACCACAGAGGAATTGGGGAAATGAGCAAGAGTGCTGCTTTCTTAGTAAATCTGATATCAGCACAAGGGTGATGGAGATAGACACTGAGGACACTCAACACCTACCAAAGCAGAGATCTAGAGGCTCCTAAATGCCCATTACTGAAGCAGACTTAAAATGCTCCCAGCATGGCTCAGGGAATTTTACGGAAGTGGGGGCAAAAAGATTGTTAGAGCCACAAGTGGGGACATTTTGCACACAGATATTGCCTTCCTCCCCATAATGCATGATCCACAATCCCCAATGGGTTGACCTGCACCCCCAATGAGGAAGGCCTCTTCAGAAAAGGGGCAGGAAGAGGAGAAAGCATGGTACCAACATGCTTTATTTACATACTAAATATGTCCAGATCTAATTAAAAATACATTTAAAAAAGAAGAATTAATTTTTTTAAAAAAGAAAAGAACCAGTCACAGTAACACACACATCTTTAATCCCAGTACTTGAAAGGCTTGAGACAGAAGTAAGTTTGAGGCCAGCCTGGGCTACAGAGTGAGTTTCTGGTAAGCCTGGGCTACAGTGAGACCCTGCATCAAATAAAAACAAATAAACAAACAAACAAACAAACAAAGAGGCTTTGAATTTATTGCTGAGTTAATTTTCCACAAGTTTCATTGTATACCTAAGGGTAAATAAAAAGAAGAGAGGGAGGAAAGGATTGGAAGGGAAGGAAGTAAGGAAGGAGAGAGGGGAAAGAAAGAGAATTCCTTTCTTCTGTCACAGCACCTCCTAAACACAAATTAAGGCAGAAGAGCTAAGGTCCCTTAGAGCAGTGCAAGAGGGGAGCAGGTCACTATGTCTATGCATGGAATCTGCCCTCAGGTGCAGTAGCAGTAGCTATCCCTGGTTGATGGAGAAGAACTGGGTAAAAGTAGTCCAGAGCCCTCTATCATATCCTAGCAGTGAGAACATCCTGAATTTAGAGTGAGACCTGAATCAAATGCAGGGTCTTTTACTTATGGGTAATTTATCTGACCACTCTAAATCTTAGTTTCATTCTCTGTAGAATGGAGCCATCCTCCCTTACAATCAAGAGAATTCTATGAAATTATATATAATGTATATTATGTATACATCTATAATGTTATATATATATTATAAATATATATTATATATAATGTTTTATATATATATATATATATATATATCACTAGCATGTAAGGAGAAAATAGTATAAAATAAATAATAAATATAAGATTTTACTCATCATAAAAGATGAATAAAATTCCAAAATATCAGATTCCTCAGACCAAGTAGACCAAAGTATAAGCACCATTTCTAGCAAGGCAACATCTTAACACTTCAGAAGGGAAACCCTCACCTAAAGCTCTGTGAATGAACAAATGAACAGAAGATACACCCAAAACCCTGACAGGACACTCTGCAGCTGCTTGTGTGTCTTTCCCAGGGAGAGCGGTACTTTTACTTTAATGAGCTTCTCCACAGTCTGTAGATGCTGAGAAGCATTAGAATTTTCCTCTGCAAATGAACAAGGCTTACAGTTCCATAGTAACCACAGCTGAATAATTCAAACTGAGAAGCTTACCAAATGGCAATTTACCTAAGAATATTTTGATAGCCCCTTATAATACAATCCTAATGAAAGGGGTTCTCATCAGGGCTGTTATTATTCCTGGGATGAAAACACACACACACTCACATACACACCCTATCTTCAGTATTTTCTAAGACAGTGCTACAAACAATAAAAATGGAGAGTACATATAACTGAGCACCTAACTCTACCTTACCTTTCAATCCTTGAAATGGAGCCTAATTCTGAATTGTAGCACATCTGAGGCATAGCTAGAACAAGAATAACACAATGAGCAGAATTACAGACTACACCTGTAATGACCATCAGGCATGCCCCTGTGGGCAGCAAGGATTCATATTAGCACACAACATCACCACTTTTCACTTTCTTTTACACTTCATGTACCAGAATCACTTGGAGATTTTTAAGTTACAGAACCAAAGGCTCCACCCTTAGACTTTCTCCTTCATGTCTGAGACTGAGCCCAGAATGCAAGACTTTTTCAAGCTTCTCTTGGATGGTGCTCAGGATCCAGTAATTATTGCTTCCCTGATGCAATTATGTATTGTTCTGCCTGAACTAAGAATGACTACAGGTTAGGAAATGTACTCTAAATCCACAGTGCTTGCCTTTCTAGTACACACTGAAGAATGATCAGGGAAACAGATCTATGCATGGGCAATTTTCACTCTGTTAAGATCCTCTCAAACTTAATCCTTACAATTTGAAATAACCATAACTAAATATTTTTCATTACTTGATGAGCCAGAATTTATCTTTTAAGGAAAAATATCAAAACATAAAATTTTCCAGATTTACTTTTCAACTTTCATTAGATCTTTCTATACAGTGTAAACAAAATTATTAAGGAGATAAGGAGTGTCTAACTTACCCTAGTAGTATGCAAATACATGAAAGACCTATGAAGTAGAACTTCACACAATATGTGCCAAGAATTTAACATTAATGACTCCCACAGGGATACTCTAATCTAAATATTTAACACTTCACCTAGAATTCATTCTTTCTATCCTCTCCTCTCCAAACTTGGGGTAAGCTTGGGCATGTGTGCCTACATACAAATAGCTTTTATTGTTTTCTCCCTCTCTACTGTTATTTTATATTTGCACCAAGCTATGTCTTCTTCCTTTTTAGGGCTCCTAAAGTTTATTCCGGTCAACAATGAATGTGCCTCAGGGCTCATCTCTCTTCTGTTGTCACACTCTTGCCTCTGTATTTGGGCTTAATATGGTGCTTTATACATCTCATATCTCCATTCTGCTCAGTGGAATCAAAGGACAAACATGTTGGGATGTCTTGTTTCTTCATGATTGATTAAGATCAGAACTGCACTGGCTTTGATGTTCATCAAATGGGATTCTGGGTAAGAACAGTGAAGCATCTAAGACTGGCCTCAGATTAGATGCTTTTAACATTTTATGTACTTACATATAGACACAGCTCATCTCTTAAATCCTTTACATTTCCATACATATCTGGAGATGCTAATTTTTGCCTTTATGTTTTTAAATCACATGTGTTCCTATTTTCAAATGCATTCTCAAGTTGGTTGCAAAATTGAATGTTCTAATATGTGTTTGTGTAAAACATTCACAATTTAAAAGAGCACTGGATGTGTAGAACATCTGCAGGGATTCTGGCACAACAATGCAAAGCAACAGTATGGTTTAACTTGGCATAGTTTGAATTTTATATAATATTTGCTGAGAAAGTAAAAACTGGGATGATAATGATAAAGATAAATTTAAGAGTCTTTATGTTAGAGGGCCACATGGCAGGTATTAATATGGTGCTAGGAACACAAAGATAAATAAGAGCAGACCTTTGTGCTTGCAGGACCCTCAATCATGTAGAAAAGCATAAATCTCCACTACATATGTACTAGAAATGCAGTCTAAAATTAGCTGTGATTGAGGGATGAAAAATAAAATTTCATAATTCATTTGAGATTAGCTATTTGTAAGATTAGCAGGACATTTGATCTAAGATATTTCTTCAGTGATACTACTTTTTCTTCTTTATATATTTTCCCTTATATGTGGATACATAGCTTACTAAGAAGAAAATATTTGGATGACAGAAGTTTTGCCTAAAGGGAAAATATTTACCCAACTTTCTCTTTATATTTTGCTGTTAAACTAAAGTATCCCAGAATAGCCAAAAGGACCTATTCACAGGGAGAACAGAGAACAAACAAGGCCACTGGGAAGACGATAACTTCTAAGATTTTAAACAGAGAGAAAGGATTAAGCCTGAGAGTTAGAGATAGAAATAGAAAAAGGTATTAACACCAACACAACAATTGATTGGCTTTACACGTGATTGTAACAAGGCTCAAAAATAGTGTGAAAACAGAAAAAAAAAAAAAAAAGGCTGATGAGGGACTTCATTAACCTAGAAAATGGGTTTACATTGGACAATATGCAAGTCTATAAGAACAGAACTAAGAGAAAACAAAACTTAGCCTATCATGAGAGTACTAAACAAAGCCCAGGCCTGGGAAAGTTGAAAACCAGAATGCCTGTGACAGTACTGGGCTTGAATAGGACTGAATCTGGGGAAAGAGGGAGATGCTCCCATTGTCCTAGCAACAGCATTCTTCCTGCAAACTGTAAAATTTCATGACAACCCACATTTTTGAGCTCATATTATAAGTGAAGTTCCCTACTTGTGGCTAGAGAGGATAGGTAAGGGCAGTTTGTGGGTACAAGAAAAAAGGAAAGATGATAAACTGCACTGTCACTGAGATGAGTGTTGCAAGCTCTGCAGCCTGCAGAAGGTTACAGGCCGCCCTGTAGCATACCCATAGCTCTTTCTGCACTTCTATTCCACCACCCATCTCCTCTGATTAACCCAGAGCCCAGGAATAAAATGCAACAACTTTGTTTGTTTAACCTTATTTCTCATTTACTCCTGATCCACAGAAACCTTTGTGTTCAAATATCAATCTGGCTATTAAAGAGACCAGCACCTTGTGTGATGACTAATGGTGTCAGTCTAGGAAAGCAGGGGACCACAGGAGGAAGGAAGCAAGTGACAGCATAGAATTTCAGAAAAGCTCAGCAATCTTTTAACTGTCAACCTCCCTCACATAAAATCAAAAATGAGGGGCTGGAGAAATGGCTTAGAGATTAAGGTGCTTGCCTACAAAGCCAAAGGACCCAGGTTTGATTCCCCAGAACCCATGTAAGCCAGATGCACAAAGTGGCGCATGCATCTGGAGTTTGTTTGCAGCGGCTGGAGGCCCTGGTGCGCCCATGATCTCTCTTTGTCTTTCTCTGCCTCTCTCTCAAATAAATAAAAATAAATTTAAAAAAAAAAGAAAAAGGCAATTCCTGAGAAAGGGTATAATTTTTCAAACCAGATGAAAGATAAGCTGCAAACTGCAGTACAGTCTCTCACGAGAGTCTCTGTTTCTCTCTGTGTCTCTTTCTCTCTCTCTCTCTCTCTCTCTCCCTCTCTCTCTCTCTCTCTCTCTCCAGAAGAGCCCTCTCAACCTGCTGTTGCAAGTAATGAGTAGAAAAGTAGCTTCTGACAGAAAGAAAAGGATTAAAAAGTGAGTTTTCCAAGGTATTTTATTTTCTTTGTCGCAATTGAAAATGAGACGATGTTAGTTACTTCTTTTTCTGTCTCTTTGTCCTTTGCATACAGAAAGGCTACTGATTTCTGTGCATTGATTTTATATCCTGCTACTTTGCTGAAGGTGCTAATCACCTTTAAGAGTTTTGAGATGGAAGTTCTCGGGTCACTTATGTATAGAATCATGTCATCTGCAAATAGGGCTAACTTAACTTCTTCCTTTCCAATTTGTGTCCCTTTGATTTCTTTCTCCTGTCTTATTGCTTGAGCACTATGTTGAAGAGCAGAGGTGAGAGTGGACACACCAAACAACCCACTCACAAAGTGGGGCAGAGAACTGCACAGGCAGTTCTCAGAGGAAGAAATACAAATAGCAAACGCACATTTAAGAAAATGTTCAACGTCCCTAATCATCAGGGAAATGCAAATTAAAACAACAATGAGGCTGGAGGGATGGCTTAGCAGTTAAGGCGTTTGCCTGCAAAGCTAAAGGACCTAAGTTCCATCCCCCAGGACCCACGTTAGCCAGATGGTGGAGGCCCTGGTGTGCCCATTCTCTCTCTCTCTTCCTCTCTCTCCCTCTTTCTCTCTGTCAAATAAATAAATAAATTAAAATAAAATATTATTAAAAAAAAAAAACAACAATGAGATTCCACCTTACCCCAGTAAGGATGGCTAACATTAAAAAAAAAAAAATGAAAAAAATGCTGGCAAGGATGTGGAGAAATAGGAACAAGTTTTCACTGCTGGTGGGAATGTAAAATGGTTCAACCATTATGGACAGCTATATGGAGACTCCTGAAAATGATGACCATACACCTACCAATGGATCCAGTTATTGCCTTATTGGGCATTTACCCTAAAGGCTCCAAGCCTCAGATCACAGACATTTGCTCAACCATGTTTATAGCTGCTCAATTCATAATAGCAAAGAGCTGGAATCAACCCAGGTGTCCATCACTAGATGAATGGATAACAAAGATGTGGTATATCTATACTATGGAGTTCTACATAACAGTAAGGAAAGATGAAATAAGGAAATTGGAAAAAAAAAAAATGGTCAAACATGGAGCCGATCATCCTCAGTGAGCTCACCCAATCACAAAAAGATAATCGTCGCATGGTCTCGATTATTTGTCACTTCTAACCTGAATCCACGTGACATGCGGCCAAACCTGATAAACACTCTGAGGACCAGACAAGAGGGAGGGTGGGATGGAGGGAGGGTAAGGGTGGGAACAAGAGGGTGGGAGGGAGGACAAGGGGGGGGATACAAATTGGGACCCAAACAGAAAAGATACTATAAAATCCTTTACTCTGAACAACAGGCTAAAACATTGATCCTTCAGCAGGCCCTCAGGAACACCCAAACCACAGGAACCTGGAGAGATCATCATGAAGGCTAACCTTAATCTTGTCCTGCTTCTCTTCTCTCTCTCTCTCTCTCTCTCTCTCTCTCTCTCTCTCTCTCTCTCTCTCTCCCTCTCCTCTCTATACTCACTTTCTCTTTTATATTATCTATCTTTTTCCTCCCTCATCTTCATAGGTGCAGACTTATAACTCCCAGTGCCAGCACGGGGTTAACTTCCACAATGAGCTGTTGATCCGAGACACCTACAAGGTTTCCCCAAAAAGACAGACTTCTGTCAGAGTTCTTGACCCACTAAAGGTCAATGGTAAGACCCTACTGTCGAAGACAGCATACTTGTGTGAGACCAAACACAGAGAGACCTGGCCAGAATCTGGAAGAGGGTCAGTCCCCAGACAGTTAACTAGTCTGGTACCAGAGGGTGCTACACGAGCAACTGGGGGAAAATGTCCGACATTGGTCCAAACAACTTGCAGTCTAAGATACCCAGCAGGAAACAACCTGATGTAATGCTCATACAAGTGCAGTAGTGGCAAACAGCCACAACACAGGGGAAGGGCAAGAATATAGCATTCATGGTGATCACGACACCAGAAAAAGGCTGAAGGAGATAAACACAGAGAACATCCAACTCCAACTAAGCCAGATATCCAGAGACACAGAGGCTCCCAAAACCTCATCACTGAAGCAGAACTAAAATGACCCCAATGTGGCTCAGGGAAACTCGCGGAAGAGGGGCGGAAAGATTGTTAGAGTCACAAGTTGGGGCATTATGCACAGAGACTGGGGCCTACCCCCAGAACTCTTGACTACCCCCACAATGCATGACCCACATTCCCCATTGATGAGGGTCCCTTTGGAAGAGGGAGGACAGGGAGGAAGATAATGGAACCAATACTATGAATGTAAAATCAGAATAATATAAATAAATAAATAAATGAATAAATAAACAAACAAACAAACAAGACAACATTTTTAAAAAGTGAGTTTTGTTTGTTTTCTTTGCTCCACATCCATTCCTGTTGTTATGTTACTGGTCTATAATCACCCAGCTTGGCTATCACTTACTCTGGAATATCTTCAATAAACTCCCACCAGCTCTCATTTGTGAAAACTAAAATAATAGCTACATTGTGTTTTCTCTTTTAACTGTCTCCCCTGAAGACGTTGAGCCAGTGAGAATCAAGAATAATCTTTAATTGTTTTTAATTATGTATTTGAGACAGACAGGCAAAAAGAAAGAGAGTGAGTATGGGTACACCAGGGCCTCTAGCCACTGCAAATGAACTCGGGATGCATGAGCCACTTTGTGCATCTGACTTTATGTAGGCTTTGGGGAATCTAACCTAAGCTGTTAAGCTTTGCAAGCAAGCACCTTAGCCATCTTTCCAGCCCTCAAGAATAATTTTTTATCTCTGTTTCTTCAGCTTCTAGAGCAAGCCTTAGCATAAATTTGTTGGATGAATGAGTAAATAACTATGGCATTCTTGATTAGGCCCCTTAGGGAGGTTATGTGTTAGTGATGGGCTTCTATCCAGAAAATATTCCCCAAATTCTGCATTTGTTCTTGAATGATTAGGTATCAGGTCACATTTGGGGGAATTCTAGAGGAGATGGACTTTTCAATCAATAAAACCTGATTTCTTTCACATTTTTTAAAAATATTTTTTAAAGTTTTTTTTTTTTTTTATGTTTAGTGAGAGACACAGAGAGCGACAGACAGAGAGAGAGGGAGAGGAAGACAGATAGAGAATGGGCGTGCCAGCAGTCTCTCAGCTGCTATGAACAAAATCCAGATGTGTGCGCCCCCTTGTGGGCAAGTGCGGCATTGCATCACTTTGCATCTGGCTAAACGTGGGACCTGGAGATTGGAACCAGCATTCTTAGGCTTAGGAGGCAGGTCCCTTAACCACTAAGCCATCTCTCCAGTCCTTCTTTCACATTTTAACCAAGAGTAACTGGCTGAATCTGGACAAGTCACAACAAGCCTTAATCTGATTTCTTCATCTGGAAAATGAGGGAAAGGATGTCTAGGCATGCCATTATTATGATATTTAAGAATATATGTGTATAAAGCACTTGGAGTGTGGGACCCAGCATACAGTAAGCACTCTGAATGCTGAACACGATTCATAATGCCTGGGACAGTGCCTGCCACATTAAGAGGGTTAGAAGAGGCTACTATCTACCATCAGCATAACTTACATGAAAACAACAAAGGACAAAATTATTGTCTTTTTGAAATATACATCATATAGGAAATGGGATATTTAAAGTATAAATCAAACACCAGTTGGTGATAGGTACTATGATCAGGAAAAGAAAAAGTGGCCTAGGAGTCCTTTTTCATTACCAGCCATCCAGTGAAGTCAGACTTAATTGGATGTATAGAAAATACTTTTTTATAACTTGCCTTGGGGTATTCTAGGCAAAGATTTAATGCAAACCTTAACTCCACTTATACTGATAGAGATTTAGATTCTGCTTCTAGTCAAATCATTTGGAAGCAACTCTATTGCATATATTAGAAAATAAATGCCCCATAAATATACTTTTATATCTACCCAGTTCCCCAGAAGCTGGAAATTGCCATGAAGATTTTTGCGCTTTCCATTTTTCAGAAATGGTATGAATAGCAAATAAATACTCAATATTTGAAAGACAAATCAATACAATATAACCTTGTTATAAGAGACCCATGCACAATTTAAATAGGCTGTCATAAATACAGAATTGCCACTTCCTTCCATACACTAGTATAAATGGCAATAAGATCCCGGGAATTTAAATTATGCACACAAAGATCTGCAAGAAGTCAGACAAACCCCATTCACTTTTGAATAATCTCCATTTCACATGAAATATGTTTTAGTCTTAATTAAGTGGCTCTATAAAGGTATAAAGGGTTGCTATGTTCATGGTCTCCATACAGATAACATGGAATAGATAGTGCATAGATTTTAGTGTCACCATTGATGACACATTTGTAATAATAATTAAAGTAACCATGGTGGATGTCTTACCATTTGAATATGAAACATTCCCATATGTTTATGCCTTTGAAAACTTGGTTCACCACTGATTATTGTTTCAGAAGGTTGTGGAGTCTTTAAAAAGTGTAGCCTAACTGGAAGAAGTGGATCACCAGGGTGGGCCTTGAGGTTTTGTAATCAGACCTCATTTCCTATTTGTCACTCTGCTTCCTGACTGCAGAAATATTGTGACCAGCCAACTCGTGTTACTGTTGGCCTGACTTTCCTACCTTTATGGGTAGTATCTCCTTAAGCCATAAAGCAAAATAAACCCTCCCTCTCTTAAGCTTCTTCTTGTTAGGTATTTGGCCAGAGCAAGGAAAACTAAATAAATAAATCAGTGCCCTTAATGAGTACCTTTAATTCTGTTCTCAGGCTGTAAACTAATTTAACCCAAGGGGGATGATGGGTTCTCATGTCATACCCATCCAACAACTACTTGGGTCTCTCTATTAACTTTTATTTATTTATTTATATTTATTTATTTATTTATTTATTTATGTATTTATGTATTTCTATTAGTTTTTCAAGGTAGGGTTTCACTCTAGTCCAGGCTGACCGATAATTTTTTACTATGCAGTCTCAGGGTAGCCTTGAACTCTCATTGGCCTTCCTACTTCTGCCTCCCAAGTGCTGGAATTAAAGGCATGTGCCACCACACCTGGCTTTCTCTGTTAACTAAAGACTATTTAGAAAAGAAAAGAAAACAAACAGGCAGATGTTAGAAATATGAAAAACTCCTGGACCATCTGAAACTCACATAAGAGCAGCATTGCTCCTCCTTGACTTGTAAATGTCTGTCATGTATTTGCAGGTGATTTATTTCCATTTTATATTTCTTTCACATACATAGTTACATAAGTTTTTGTTTTGTTGTTTTTTTTTGAGACAAGCTTTCACTATATAGCCCAGACTGGCCTTGAACTCATGATTCACCTATACTATCATACTGAACTAACTATAATAGTTTAAGTAGTTGAACTCTCCTTACTCTTCAATGACATAAGTCCCTTCCCACAAATATCTTATCCTCAATCTTATCTCAGTACCTCCCCAGTTCCACATGACCCCTTTCTTACTTGGACACATAATTAAATATTTTAAAAGGTCCTTATCTTCTGGCTCTGCTTCCAAACCTCCATTCTGCCATAATGTCTTTAGCACAAATCACAAAAACACCATATTGTCCAATCTGAATAGATGATGGTTTCATTCATCAATAGTCACAATTCTTTCAGGCAATAAAGTAGCCAGATCTTAATTACATCCAATGAAAGCATCATTAACTCAACATATATCTATGACAGGCTTTTCTAGGCAGAAAGTATTCAGTATTGACCAAATCAAAGTAGATGACTGCCTTCTAGAAGTTTACATCTTGCTTAAATTCCCACATCATCAAATCCTTCATAAAATCCTCTGAGGCTACCTATCTCAACCCAACACAATGCAGAACCTCTGCTATCTGATACCACCATGTTCTGGGAAAAACTCTCCATTTTTTCAAATGCTATCATATGGTGTGGATATGAATTCCCCTCCCTTTCCAACTGTGAGGACCTGCACTTTGTTACATTCCATAGCTAAATCCTATAAAAAATATTTTTAAAAGATCTTAAATTTATATACCAGTTAAAAGAAACATAAATATTTGTGGCAAAGCCAAACCAAGGCAATAATCTAGGGAGAGAAAATGATTTTGCTTGAGAGCACTTATAAAACCAGAAAAATATAAGCCATCACTTTCAGTGTTATAAAGCTTGAGACAGGAATAAAGCCTAGGGCTGTATGGATCAATCCCTTTAAGAAGGAATCACCAAAATGCAAGACTTCCTCTATCCTGCTCCAGTGGACCATAGAAATTCTTATTAATTAAACAAAACTATATTTCTTAATAAACTATTAGGAAAAGCTAGACCTCTTATTGTTTGCATCCTAAGTTTATACTACATTGACAGAAAAACTCCAGACAAGAATTTATTGGAAATTATCTTAATCTGGTAAGACCTCCAGATACCTGGCAGAAGCAAACTCTAATTCTACATGGAAAGCCCACATTTATTCAAGGTCTTAAAGAATTTATACAGAAGAATTTAACTGATAGTCAAGATCAAATACGATCAAAGGGAAGATGTATTTTGAGGTGCAGTCAAGCAGACAACACATGACAGAATCAATCATATGGAACTTAAATTATTAGATACAATATTTTAGCCAACTATTTATAATATGTATAAAATAAAATAGAGGTTGAATAAAGTAAAAACTAATTTGTAAAAGGGCTGTATCTACTTCCAGCTATGAAAAGGATATAGAGATAAAAAGTAAGGGCTGGAGAGATGGCTTGGCAGTTAAAGCGCCTGCCTTCCAAGCTTAAGAATGCCGGTTCCAATCTCCAGGTCCCACATTTAGCCAGATGCAAAAAGTGATGCAAGGGCGCAATGCCGCACTTGCCCACAAGGGAGTGCATGCATCTGGAGTTCATTCATAGCAGCTGAGAGGCCACTGGTGTGCCCATTCTCTCTCTCTATCTCTCTGTCTCTCTCAAATTAAAAAAAAAAAAAAAACAAGAAGGAGAAGCTAAAAAGTAAATAGGCATAATTAAAAGAACATATACAGCTACCAGAAAAAAATGGGAAATAATTTAAGAAATTGGTTAGAATGTAATGAAAGGGATTAATAAGTGATAGTGACATATATGATGAAATGAGAAAATTAGCATAGCCTAATAGAGTTCCACCAGCAGAGGTGAGCCTGAGTAGGACAAAGATAGTATTTGAATACAAAATGCTTGGTGACCTTCCTGAATTAAGAGAAAGTGCTGTGGCAAATTTAAGAATGCCAAAGTTTACAAGGGGAATGTTGAATCTGTGGAATGGTTCAAACCAGGACATCTTAAACAGCATTCCAATAGAAGAATAAAACTAATTGCAGTCAAAGGAGCAAAATTAGACTGATGGTAGATTTATCTTCAGTAATAAGAGAAAGTATAGATTACATTTTCATTTTAATGGGAGAGTAATGAAAAGGGAAGTGTAAGGAGTGGGTAAGACAGAGAGGAGGCTAAGGATGGTACCAACATGTGCTGTTTACACATAACTAATTTAGGCCACTTTTTGTGTCTGGCTTTCATTGGTGGCTGGGGAATTGAACTCAGACTGGTAGGATTTGCAAGAAGTGCCTTTAACTGCTGAGTCATCTTCCCAGCCCCTATTTATTGTTTTTATTGTGGCTATGGGAAGATTTAAAATCACACGTGTGGGCTGGAGCGATCGCTCAGTGGTTAACATGCTTGCTTGCAAAGCCTAACGACTTGGTTTAGAATTCCCAGTACCCACATAAAGCCAGATGAAAAAGGTAGCATATGCATCTAGAGTCCATTTGCAGTGACTAGAGGACCTGGTCATTTTCTTTCATTCATTTTCTTCTCTCTCCTCTCTGTCTGTTTCTCTCTCTCTCTCTCTCTCTCTCTCTTTCTCTCTCTCTCTCTCTCTGTCTCTCTGTCTCTCTCGCACACACACTAGATAAATAATAAATTAATTAATAAATAAACAAATAAATTACTCTTTTTAAAAATTAAGATCACATATACACTCACTTATATTTCTATTTAATAGCAACAGTCATGAGGAAACTTCACCAGTGTTTTCAGAGATCTGCTCAATAATGTATTTGTCACTCTTTCCAAAACTCACAGTCAGCCGGGCATGCTGGTGCATGCCTTTAATCCCAGCACTAGCACTCGGGAGGCAGAGGTAGGAGGACTGCTATGAGCTTGAGGCCACCCTGAGAATACAGAGTGCATTCCCGGTCAGTCTAGACTAGTATGAGACCCTACCTCGAAAAACACCAAAAGAAAAAAAAAATCGTGATCTACCAAATATGTTGGCTGGAACCATTGCAGAGCAGCAGTGAAATCAACAGATACAGAGAGCTTATAAATTAGTTAGTGATATCCAGAGAAACAGAACTAGTATTAAATATGTAGACCAAACACGCCTGTGATCCCTCTTGTGAAGGCTGGAGGTCTGGGAAAGCATTTGATGCACTTACAGGCCAAACCTGAAGGTCTGAGAACCAGAGGAAGCAACAGCAAAGGGCAGAAGATAAGTATATCTTAGCTCAAACAGGATGAAAAGCTCAGGCTTCTTTTTTTTTCCTTTTCCTTCTATTCAGACTCTCAAAATACTTGATAGTGTTAATCTAACCAAAGATGGATTTTCTATACTTAATCTACAGCTCAGATTCTAATCTCTTCCAAAAACATCACCCCCCATATCCTGCTATTTGATCATCCCATGACCTAGTAGACTTAACATACAGAATTAAGGATCATAAGTCCTAAAGTTGCTAGTCTGTATTATGCCCTAATGAAAATCAGGTTTTGCTTTCTACTTAATTCTCACTGGCCCCAGAGACTGTCATCCCTATGCAAGTATTAGATGAAATATATAACCACAGACAAGTAATGTGGTTATTTAGAGCCATACAAATAGTGAATAGAAAGTGAGAACCCAAACCCAGGTCTTCAAACACTAAAACATTGACCCCTTATGTTAAATAACACTGGAAATTACATCAACATTAAATAATACAAAAGATATAAATTCAGAACTGGCGTTCTAGACCAGCAATTACAAAACAGAATTATAAACCTAAGTATTATCAAAGATTCAAAGTTCTTGATTCTTTCTAAATTGCCAAGCACAAAGTAAACAAACAGAACTGTTGCTCACATCAGAAGCCACTGGTTTTGCTCCCCAGACTCCTCATGGTGGGGGAAGGGAAAAAACAGTGTGTTTATGTCTGCGTTCTGAATGCAGGTATAAAATATTTAAATTGCATCAGTTTTTTGCCAAAGATGTTAAATTTACTAGTCATCCCTGTGACCTTTCAAATAGAGCACTGAAGACAGTAACCAGCTTTTACCTGATTGGTATTTTTAGTATGCACCAGTTGGTGGCTATACATTGTCAATGATTTTCAACAAATATTATGGTGGTAGAAATTAATTAATAAATAAACAAATAAATTACTTTTTTAAAAATTAAGATCACATATACACTCACTTATATTTCTATTTAATAGCAACAGTCATGAGGAAACTTCACCAGTGTTTTCAGAGATCTGCTCAATAATGTATTTGTCACTCTTTCCAAAACTCACAGTCAGCCGGGCATGCTGGTGCATGCCTTTAATCCCAGCACTAGCACTCGGGAGGCAGAGGTAGGAGGACTGCTATGAGCTTGAGGCCACCCTGAGAATACAGAGTGCATTCCCGGTCAGTCTAGACTAGTATGAGACCCTACCTCGAAAAACACCAAAAGAAAAAAAAAATCGTGATCTACCAAATATGTTGGCTGGAACCATTGCAGAGCAGCAGTGAAATCAACAGATACAGAGAGCTTATAAATTAGTTAGTGATATCCAGAGAAACAGAACTAGTATTAAATATGTAGACCAAACACGCCTGTGATCCCTCTTGTGAAGGCTGGAGGTCTGGGAAAGCATTTGATGCACTTACAGGCCAAACCTGAAGGTCTGAGAACCAGAGGAAGCAACAGCAAAGGGCAGAAGATAAGTATATCTTAGCTCAAACAGGATGAAAAGCTCAGGCTTCTTTTTTCCTTTTCCTTCTATTCAGACTCTCAAAATACTTGATAGTGTTAATCTAACCAAAGATGGATTTTCTATACTTAATCTACAGCTCAGATTCTAATCTCTTCCAAAAACATCACCCCCCATATCCTGCTATTTGATCATCCCATGACCTAGCAGACTTAACATACAGAATTAAGGATCATAAGTCCTAAAGTTGCTAGTCTGTATTATGCCCTAATGAAAATCAGGTTTTGCTTTCTACTTAATTCTCACTGGCCCCAGAGACTGTCATCCCTATGCAAGTATTAGATGAAATATATAACCACAGACAAGTAATGTGGTTATTTAGAGCCATACAAATAGTGAATAGAAAGTGAGAACCCAAACCCAGGTCTTCAAACACTAAAACATTGACCCCTTATGTTAAATAACACTGGAAATTACATCAACATTAAATAATACAAAAGATATAAATTCAGAACTGGCGTTCTAGACCAGCAATTACAAAACAGAATTATAAACCTAAGTATTATCAAAGATTCAAAGTTCTTGATTCTTTCTAAATTGCCAAGCACAAAGTAAACAAACAGAACTGTTGCTCACATCAGAAGCCACTGGTTTTGCTCCCCAGACTCCTCATGGTGGGGGAAGGGAAAAAACAGTGTGTTTATGTCTGCGTTCTGAATGCAGGTATAAAATATTTAAATTGCATCAGTTTTTTGCCAAAGATGTTAAATTTACTAGTCATCCCTGTGACCTTTCAAATAGAGCACTGAAGACAGTAACCAGCTTTTACCTGATTGGTATTTTTAGTATGCACCAGTTGGTGGCTATACATTGTCAATGATTTTCAACAAATATTATGGTGATCCCACCATATTAAGAATATTAAGGGGAGGGCTGGAGAAGATGGCTTAGCAGTTAAGGCACTTACCTGCAAAGTCAAAGGACCTAAGTTCTATTCCCCAGGACCCACATACACCAGATGTACAAGGTGGTACATGTATCTGGAGTTTGTTTGCAGTGGCTGGAGGCCCTGGTGTGCCAATTCTCTCTCTCTCTCTCTCTCTCTCTCTCTCTCTCTCTCTCTCTCTCTCTCCCTCCCTCCCTCCCTCCCTCCCTCTTTCTCTCTCTCTCAAATAAATAAATAAATAAATAAATAAAAAATAAATAAGTAAAAATAGGGATAAAATAACTAAAGCAATTGTCTCTGCATTGAAATTAATCAAAATTTAGTTGAGGGGGATGACACACAAATCATTTGAAAAGAACCAATAATTAGAGCAGATACATTCCAGGTGCGGAGACTCATCAGGACCATACGGTGTTAATTTGCAATGATGTCACCAGAAAAACCACAGCTTTACTTGGAAGCATTCACTTATTCATCTCTAATTTTTAGGTCAAAGAAATTTAGGTAGATTTTAAGAACTAACCTCTAGAATAAAAATGATCCAAAGTCCCTGTTATTCACTAGATATTAAAAAATGAGCAAAGTCAAGCTTTCTATACCAGTTTCTTCCTACATTCAGTAAGGATAATAAGTGTCTGATTGATTAGGTGAAGATTAAATTAGATGATGCAAATGAAATGCCTTGTGTGATGTTGATGCATGCCCCTGTGTACAGTATTAAATGTAATGTGAACTATTATTATTCTTTATCAAATATTTATTGGGCATTTAAAGCACAACAGACACTTTATACCAAGAACACAGAAAAGAATCAAAGAACGTTAGCCTGCTATTTCACCTGTCAATAGTTTTGCCAAGATAGTGTTTGAAGCAGAAATAATATCTATCTTCAGTATTTCAATTATAACTTCTGCAATATTTCTCAACTATTGAGAATAACAATGATGCCATGTTGAAAGGACATGTGAAAGAACATCCTTAAATTAGACCTTTTCAAAAGGAAGAATTAGCCTCATTGTTCCTACTAAATATATAAAGTGGTCTCTCCTGCCACTCATGTGGAAATTTCTCAGAACCGGTAGCTTCTCGTACTTGCAAAATTATTGTGTTAGTTTTTAAACTGTTAAAGCTAGACTAGTCCTTGCATTTGAGGAGAGAACAGGAAATAAGCTTGAACTAAAACTACAATTGCCTTAAGTGCTTCCATGCTACACTTCTTCCCTGTAGGGCAAATGGTGATGTGCAAACCTGAAAGATGCTCCCTGAGTGGGAAGCAAGTCAACACCTGCATGTGGTATGTCTGAGCCTCTGCTTATGTGCCTTGGGCTGTGTGGAGAACGTATTTGATCATTTACATTTATGTAGTGTTACTGGAAAGTGCATAAATGACAAGAAAAAAACCCATAGTAGGTCTCAGTACAGATATGATGGATTTTAAAGCAGGATGTATATTAGCAAAGGAAATGAAGCTGAGATATTTTCTGGCACAGATTTTGCATATTCCTCCTCAGACCTGTCTTTAAGATCCTGTTGCTGAAGACACCTTATGCTGCTGACACAGAGCATGGAGAAAGCTAGCTGGAATCCAAAAGAAAGCCAGTTCCCAGACAGTCCATCTAGTGCTGGAAAGCGCTACATGAGCTACTGGGGCAAACTGGCTAACAACAGTTTGAGCAACCAGAGGTCTAAGTTACTCAGAAGCAAACACCCTGACAGGATGTACATGCCAGTGCAATAGTGACACACAGCCTTGGTGGGTAACCTATAGCTTTCTGATTGGCTAAGATATTGCTCAGTGTGAAGGAACCCATATCTGGAATGGGGAACCAGATCAGAATCCTATGAAGACAAAGATTATGTTCTCCAGTATTAAGCTCTCACTAGTCTTTGGCTAAAAGATTACATGCATCAAATTCTCCCTAAATTAATAATGCTTATCCCATTTAAACTATGCTGACTTCACTCTCCATTGGAGAATCTGTTCTTTTTCAGAAGATAGAGACACCCCAGGAAATAAACTACACCTTGCACTTTAGCCAAGCCACAGCTGAAACCACAGAGGAATTGGGGAGACAAGCAAGAGTGCTGCTTCCATGCTGAACCTGATAATCACTGCCAGGGTGAAGGAGAAAGACACTGAGGATACTCAACACTTACCAAAGCAGAGATTCAGAGGCTCCTAAGAGCTCATCACTGAAGTAGACTTAAAACTTACCCACCATGGTTCAGAGAGTTTTGTGCAAGAGGGGTGGAAAGGCTGTAAGAACCACAGCTTGAGACATCATGCCTAGAGGCATTCCTTCCCCAGCTTTTGGACTTCTGCTTTGGTGTGTTTTCAATATCCTCAGTGTCTGTCTGCATCACCTTGGCCCATGTTATCAGGCTCACCCATGGAATCAGAACACCTGCTTATATTGCCAGTTCCTCTGTGGTTTTACCTTGGCCCTGGCTGCTGTGTGAGGTGTGGTTCATCTCCTGTCAGGGACTCAGCTATCTATTCTTCTCTTGTTGGTAGATCCCACTTTACTCGAAAATGGATGGTAATCATTAAAAACTCAAACGAGTGCTGGAGAGATGGCTTAGTGATTAAAGTGCTTGTGTGTAAAACCTAAGGACCATGTTTGACTCTGCAGGTCCTACGTAAGGCAGATGCACAAAGTGATGCAATGGTGCAAGGAAGGTCACACATGTGTACAGGGGTGCATGCATCTGGAGTTTGATTGAGGTGACTGGAGGTGACTGGAGGCCAATTCTCTCTTTCTCTCCATCTCACTCTCACTCATCTTGCATAAAATAAAAAGCCAGTCTGTTGGACTTGCCTCAAAAAAAAAAAAAAATCAAATGACAACAAATATTGGCAAGGATGCAGGAAAACAGAAACCCTCATCCACTGCTGGTGGGAGTGAAAACTTGTATAACCACTATAGAAATCAATATGGAGACTCCTGAAAAAGGTGAAAATTGAGCTACCAACTGACCTAGCCATTCCTCTACTGAGCATCTACCTTAAAGGTTCCAGTCTTCACTGCAGAGATATTTGCTCAACCATGTTTATAGCTGCTCAATTCAGAATAGCTAAGAACTAGAATCAATCCAAATGTCCATCATTTGATGAATGGATAATGATGATGTCATATACACAATGGAATTCTGCTCAGCACTAAAGAAAAATGACATAATGAAATTTGTAATAAAATGGATGGATTTGGGACAGATAATACTAAGCAAACTCATACAAGCACAGAAAGACAAACACCACATGTACTCCCTCAACTGCAGTTACTAAACTGGAACAGTTTGAGTTGCAGGCACACCTGACAGACAACTCGGGGAACAGACAAGAAGGAAGAAAGGTTTTAGGAGATATACACAAAACCTATCCAAAATGAATTTGTACCATAGAAACCTTCTTCCTGGATAGTGGACTAAAAGATACAATAGAAGCATGGAGACATTGTCTGGTAAGAAGAGCCCTGGAGAGAGTGGGATGAAGCCTAACCCTAAATCATTTGGCTCTGGCTTTCAACTCCCAGTACCAGAAATTGGTTATAATCCATGCTGAGCTGTTGTTTGGAGAGACCTACAAGGTCCCCAAAACAATGCAGGCTTCTGTCAGAGCACTTGATTATCCACCTGAGATAAAAGGTAAGACCCTATTGCTGAAGACACTGCACACTGTCAATACAGAACATTGAGAGACCTAGCTGAATTTGAAAGGAAGCTAGTTGCCAGATGGTTAGGCCATATAGTGCTGAAAAGTGCAATATGTGCTGCTGGAGGAAAATGGTCAACAATGTCATGAGCAAGCAGGGGACCCTGCTATATGGAAACAACCAACCTGATAAGATGTACACAGTTGTACAATAGTGGCACTCAACCTAGGTAGGCAAACAATGGCTCTTTGATTAGCTATGAGATCTTCTCAGTGGAATGGAACCCATTAAGTGGAACTAGGAACCAAGTCAGAACCCTATGGAGACCAAAATAATGAACTCCAATGAGAAGCTCCCACTAGCCTTCCTCCAAAAGTGAGGCTATATCCCTCAAAATCTCTCTAGATTATCAATGCTTATCCCCTTTAACCTATGCTGATCCCACTCTCCATTGGAGAATCTGTTTTTCTTTTTCAGAAAACAGTGAGAAGAGAACCAAGGACAAACATAATCTACCAACAAGACAATAATAGATAGCCATCCACACTTTTTATGAGATCAGGAGCATAGAAGAAATTATTTGCACAGCAGGGCTTGGCTTCAAGACTGAGTATCTAGACTCTAGAGACTGCTTTTAGCCATTTCATGTATGCTATCACAGAGAAAAGTAATCTGAGATGATATTTTTAAACATTTATTTATTTATTTATTTATTTATTTATTTATTTATTTAAGAGAGAAATAGGAAGAAACAGATACAAAGAATGGGCATGCCAGGGCCTCTAGATGCTGCAGATGAACTCCAGATGCATGTATCACCTTGTGCATCTGGCTTATGTGGGTACTGGGGAATCAAACCTGGGTCCTTAGGCTTTGCAGGCAAGTACTTTAACTGCTAAGCTATCCCTCCAGCCCTGAGATGATATTTTTTAAGAAAAAATAAAAGTAAATGAAAGCACTTGTGTCTTAAAATATCATTTGAAGGAAAGAGGTGCAAACTGATCAACAGATGCTCCTTGAGCTTCCATGTTGACAAGCACTGCAAAGGATATAGTTGAACATGGACTGTCTCCTTATGCTCAAAGAAAGCTCACAGCCTAGCTGAGAACATATTGAAAGACCCAGGCCAGAGTAGCACCATGACAGGCCTCAGTCACTCTGAAGGCCACAGGGGTGAGTTCCTAGAATCAAGGGAAGAACAAGCAGTACCAGGAAAAACCATAAACTTGCTGTGTGAGCATGACTCAACATTCTTGCGGTCCTGGGCCGGATGGCCCAATAAGATCAACCATCTCAGAGTTTTGTAAATGTCAACCAATCAAATGAATGTAACCGCGCGTGCCAACCTGTTCAAATGTAACCGCCGCTTGCTGAGCCAATTAAGTTAGAAATTCCCCAAGACCTAGCCCGCCAAAACCCTAAGACCAATCAAGAACCCCCAAGTACAGTTACCGTTCAAATGCATGGGTGATAGCCCTCTCCCCCTTGTTCAAACCTCAATAAAAAGCCCACTTTTCTGCTTCTCAGGGCTCTTGCACGGATCCACTGTGTTAGTGAAGGCAAGAGACCAAGCTTAAGCCTGAGTAAAGCTCTTTGTGTTTACATACGTGTTTGGTCATCCTTGGTGGTCACTGGGGGCACTGTGAACTGGGCATTACAATATTTACATATTTACAAACTGAATAATGAATATGATTATCCAATACATAAATATGAAGGAAACTGCTACAGAAAATTGCTCAAATTTGGGGCATAAACCCAAACACAAATTGTGTGCAATGAACTTCTATTAAAACTTCAGAAAACAAAAATAAAAGTGAAGTTTTGTAAAAATAACATTCCATCCATAAAGAAATAGAAAGGCCATTGATTAGTAATAGTTTTCCTGACACTCATCAATTCTTTTTGAAAAAATATATTTGTATTTTAGATCAATCTTTTAATCAATTGAGAAAAAAATAAGGTAAAAGCATTTGATATCTTTTACATAGACCCAGTTTTTAAGCATGTCATTACAGAAGAATTAGTTGTCTAAAGAATTTACTGAAGGCTATTGAAGGCAGCAACATGAATGTAAACTTAATAAGAAAGGGAAAAAATAATTTAATGAAATAGTTGATTTCCAGATAAGCCAATACACTGCATTATTTTGTAGAGAGAGAGGTACTTTATGTCTTCAGTATTAGTGAGAACATAACACACAATGTCATAGAAAACATGTACTGTTAGTCTCTTCCCTCCCTTCTAGGTGAAGAGTACAGAAATAGGTGCCTCCATTTCCAAGATCTTCCCCTGGATAAAATGTAGAGCATCATGATAAATACCTCAGCAACAAAAATAAAAGCAGGACATCAGTTACACCAGTGACCATCATTTGAAAACATTGCACTATTTTTTTCTTTTTCATTTTGATGTTAGTGTTAATTGTTCTGCCCGTTAATTATATTTGATGAAGAAAACAACAATACATAGAGAAAATATGCACACCATACTGAGGCAAATAACAGGAATCATAATTAGCCATGGAAATTTACTACATAGGCATAGACACACTTATAGAACAAATCCTGGGGCTGGAGAGATAGCTCAATTGGCAAGTTGCTTGCCACATAAGCCTATGGACCTGAGTTCATATGCTCCAACACTCATGTAAATGCTGGGTGGGGTGACATGTTCTGTAATCACAGCTCTGGGAAGGTGGAGACAGGCAGATTCCTGGGGCTTCCTGGCTAGCTAGATTTTCCCCCACAAAGGAGAAAATTTGCTTCCAGTGAAAGGGACCAAAAAGGTAAGATTTCTTTTTTAAGAGGAAAAAGAAATCCCCACAGGGCTGATTTATTCTGGCTAATATCCTGAAATCGCTCTATATTGGAAAAATTTTGATCTGACTCTCAAGAATCTTCACATTACCTATTCTGGAAGAAAATGGAAAAGATAAAAAATATAAAGTCAGGAAAATTCACAGACAGAATGATCAAATGGGGACTAGAGAAATGGTTCAACTGTTAAGGCACTTGTCTGCAAAGCCTAACAACCCCAGGGTTCAATTCCCCAGTACCCAGGTAAAATCAGATGCACAAAATGGCTCATGCATCTGGAGTTTGTTTGCAGCAGCTAAAGACTCTGGCATACCCATTCTCTCTGTCTGTCTCTCTTCTCTCTCTCTCTCCTTGCTAATAAATAAATAGATAAAAATAAAACATGATCAAATGGAAATTTATTATTATAAAGTGCCACCTTTTTGCTATATTCAGTGCTACTTTTATTGCGATGCAAGTCACAGCCATGTTCTTCCTGCATGAACCACTGTGTTTGAAAGGGTTAGAATCTCATTCTTTCTTGAGGCAATCCAACATACTGCCCTTTGTTTTATGCTAGAGAGCAAGAGTGAGAGAGAGAATTGGCATGCCAGGACCTCCAGCCACTGTAATCAAACTCCAGAGTGAGCCGTCTTGGCACACTTGCCTCACTTTGCACATCTGGCTTAACGTGGGACCTGGAAAGTTAAACATGAGTCCTTAGGCTTCACAGACAAGTGCCTTAACCATTAAGCCATCTCTCCAGCCTTTTTTTTTTTTTTAATAAATGAGGACTGGCAATCTTCAGGACTGTAGCTTTCCTAATAAGGGAATGCAAAGATCTCTCTGAAGAAGATACCTGCATGCTGAATCAAAATGTCTCTCACTGTCAGAAACAAAGGAGAATTACATGGGACTCAAGACAGGAGCAAGTATTGAGCAACTGTAGGGCCCCAGGACTATGCCAAGCCATGATGATGTACAATACCTGTGGACATCACAAATCCACTGATATTCCCCCATTCCCTCATTAAGAGAACCTCAGTGAGCCCTGCCAAAATTCTCAGACTCAGAACAGCTCTGACTTCACACAGACACAGTCACAGAACATATATATTATATTAACTACTTCTAACTGACTAGATGGGCTAACTATTGTCAAACACAAATGACAAAATGATTTACATAAGATACATAGCTGCTGTTTAGCTTTTATTTTTTCCCTCTTAATTGCCCTGGGTGTACTGCTTTTGAGCTTGAGATGAACAGGCACAACTGAAGACACTTGCTGTGATTTCAAAGGCTACTCAAGGAGAGTAGCTAAAAGACAGGTGAGGTGGTGACAATCTGTTACTTCAAAATGAAGAAAAGTTTTCAGGAAACTATATTTTACCTATAAAGCTTTAAGTGGAAAATGCCCTTCAGGAAAAACTTAGATGAGGAATATGGATTGCTTGCCAAATTTCATTGTTCTCATTCCATTAAAATGAAAAGCACAAAGTGACCTTAATCTAGGAATGATATTCCACTCAGACATTCATTTTCTTTAATATAGAACTGGGAAAGTCTTTCAGAAATGATCCCACTTCTGTCAGCTGACTCTTAGTCTGATAACCAGACAGAAAAAAGAAGCCTGCTTTATATGAAATGACTCTTGACCACTTCAAATTCCACTCTCTTTGGCAGAATGGAAATTATCATGTTTTCTCCTTGAACCTTGACAAAGAAATGTCATTTTCACATTATAAAGTTGCCCTATAGGTAGTAAATAGTTCCTTCCTCTCTAAGGTAAGACTTCATCTTTGCTTTGGATATTAACACAAGTTTGACATGGTAAAAATAAATGAAGAGCTCATAGTGCCATATAGGAATGCCAGACAGTAAAGGGCTCAGGTGCTCATCACAGGATATCAGTGGCTTGAGATTAACTTCCTGATGGTCTAAAAAGTTGGAGTGAACATCAACAGAGAAGTTTCAGGTCCTCTTTAAGACATTTCAACTAGGATGAAGACCACCACACAATAGCAAACAGAATCTAAGGAGACATGGGGGTCTATAGGAGGCTTACTATGAGTGTCTTGGTATGAGTCTGGAAAACACTAAATATCATAGTTTAAAATTGTGTTGCTTCTACCTACACAAGACCATCATAATAGGAGGAAAAGATCATGACATCAAAGTTAAAAAAGAGACTGATTGGGAGGGGATATGATGGAGAGTGAAGTTTCAAAGGGGAAAGTTGGGGGAGGGAGAGAAGTACCATGAGATATTGTCTACAATTAAAGAAGTTGTCAGTAAAAAAAATAAATAAATAAATTTTAAAAAATAAAATAAAATTTTAAAAAATAAAAAAAATTGTGTTGCTTCATTGTTGTCCAGTTGTTATGACTATACAACATATTTACCCAAAAGTTAATAGTATAAAACAAACATTTATTTTGATTTTTAGTTTTGTGGGCTTTTAATTACAAAAGAAGATAATAGTCATGCTTGTCTATGCTTAATGGTTGTCTAGACTCACATAGAAGATTCAAAGATAAGTATTGCACACTATATTAAAATGGCATACTGACATGTCAAGCAGATGACACCTATTGCTGGCTAGAATTCCCTCCCCTCCAAATAGGCTAATCCATTGGGTTTCTCTATCATGGTGCTTTAAGGTCACAGACTAGCTTCCCAGGAGGTCCTGACTGCAAGGCACATGAAAGATAGAGATAAGGGGTAATAAAAAGAGATGAGTGACAGAAACAAAGGAGAGACTGTTTTCTATGACCTAACTCCTACAGTCACACATGTCACATTCCCTGTGGTCCAGGTGGCAGAAGCAAGTCCAGTGAAGAATTTAGCCAAGGGGATGACATGTATAAACATTAAATCAGCATTCATTGATGACTACACACACACACACACACACACACACACTTGTCTAATTCCTTTAGAGAAGAACTTGATGCTAACTTCTAGTCAATCAAGTACCCAAAGTAGCAGATGCCACACCACTGATTAGATTAGATTATAAGGCAAAAGGGATATTATGTTATTGCCTTGATTAGGCTAAGTGTTATGGGACAAATGTTTGTGGTCGTTCCAAATTCATCTCAGAGCCTTGACCCTATATGTGATGGTATTTGGAGATAGCCTTTGAGTTATAATTGGGTCTTCAGGGTGGGGAAGTCATGATAATAATAGGACACTTATAAGCAACAAAAATTTTGTTCTTTTTTTTAAAAAAGAAAAGAACATGTGAGGACATAGCAAAACAGTGATAGTTTGACAGCCAGGCAGAGCTAGAAGTCAGCCATTCTGGCACCCTCCAGGACTAGGAGGAAATGCATTCCATTGTAAAGCCTAACCCATTCTTCTTATGTAGCCAGAGAAAATAAAGGTTAGATAACAAATGTGATAGAGTAAGGTTCCTGGGGTTATATTATCTACCTAAGACTCTATCTTTGAAGACTGAAAAGAAATTTCACCACTGGTCATGAAGAAGTTGTGATTTAAACTGTCCATGGTCAGGCTTACATAGAAACCAGCTGCAAGCAGCCTACAGGAGGAGTTCATGACCTCCAGCCCACAGTAGCAAGTTACTGAGAAGATAACACAAGTAAGCCTAAAAGAATATCCTTTTTAGATAAATTGCCAGATAAAAACAGTCAGCTATCACTTTACTTTGGCTAGTGAAGCCTTCACATAGAAATTCTAGCTAAGCCATGCCTAGATTTCTGATCAAGAGAAACCATGATATAATAAATGAGTGTTCTTAAAACCACTAATTTTCTGGTAAACTGTTGTATAGCAATATAAAACTAATGCAATCTATAAGAAAAAAAAGGTGAAATGGTGTGACCATCCTTGAGAATATGTGTATCTTAGAAATTAAATCTGAAATTACCATTATTATTTTCTGTTTTCCATAAACCTTCTATTATTCTGAGTTTGGATGTGACAGCCCAGACTCAACTGAGCCTTGGGGAAATAAAAAATGGACTTGTTTAAACTGGTATCAGAGTGGTTTAGGGGAAAGTAGTCGCATAAAGAGAATAATTCCCAAGAACCCATAAGTGACTGCAGAAGACCGGGAGAAAGGTCTACAACCAAGGAGCTGAATGAAATAGCAAAAATGTTGAGGATAGCAATGTAGAATATGTGGATATGTTCTTTTAAGAATTTCAGAAAATGAATCCAGTCTGCCAGGACTTCTTATGACTTTAAGAAACAGAACTGGTCAGATGGCTCAGCAGTTAAGGCACTTGCCTGCAAAGTCTAACAACCAGGGTTTGATCCCCCAGTACCCACACAAAGCCAGATGCATAAAGTGGCATGTGCATCTGGAGTTCGTTTACAGCAGCTGGAGGCCTTGGCATGCCCTTTTTCTTTCTCTTTTTCTTTCTTCTCTCTCTCTCTCTCTCTCTCTCTTTCTCTTTCTCTCTTTTCTCTTCTCTCTTTCTCTCTCCTTTGCAAATAAATAAACAAAATTTTATACAGATGTGGTGGCACAAGCCTTTAATCCAGCATTCAGGAGATAGAGTTAGGAAGCTCACCAAGAGTTTGAGGCAAGAAAGAAAAGAAAAGAAAAGAAAAGAAAAGAAAAGAAAAGAAAAGAAAAGAAAAGAAAAGAAAAGAAAAGAAAAAGAAAGAGAAAGAAAGAAAAAGAAAAAGAAAGAGAAAAAGAAAAAGAAAAAGAAGAAAGAAAGAAAGAAAGAAAGAAAGAAAGAAAGAAAGAAAGAAAGAAAGAAAGAGAAAGAAAGAAAAGGCTAAATTACAACGGAAGCTCCAGGATGTTGGAAATGTCAGAGTGTGAACCATTTGCTAAGGAAAGCTTAAAGGAACAAGGGGAGCTACTCTCAAAGACAAGCCAATGGCAAGTCTATAGGGTGAGGCTGTCCAAGCTCGTTGAGGCTCAGATAATGCTAACATATGCCCAGGATGTTGTACATGGAGCTACAGAAATAGAGCTTTTCCCTGCTAAATTTCAGTCTTGCTTTTGTATGATTATTTTTTCCTATGTCTCCTTTTTTCCCCATTTGGAACAGGAATATTTAGTGAGCCATTTTATACTGGAAGGATATAGCTATCTTTTGAATTTTACAGTGGCTTACAGTTAAAAGTCTTGAATCTCAGAAGATATTTTGTATTTTAGACTTTAAAGAGTGTTGGGACTATTGAAACTATGGATATGGGAAGTTGGAAAGAATGCATTTTGTATTATGAGATGGCCATAACATTAGGGTTATGGAGTGAAGGATCAGACGATTACAATTTGAATATGATAGGTCCTCCACAGGCTTCTGTTTCAAATGTTTTGTCCAAGCTTATAGTGATTTTTTTAAAGATTTTAATTTAATTGCTTATTTATTTATTAGAGACAGAGAGAGGGAGAGAGAGTGCCAGGGCTCCTAGCCACTGCAGACAAACCCCAGATGCATGCGCCACCTTGTGTATCTAGCTTACGTGGGTACTGAGGAATCGAACTGAGGTCCTTTGGCTTTGCAGGCAAGCGCCTTAACCACTAAGCCATCTCTCCAGCCCCTATAGTGATATTTAAAAATCTCAAAGCCTTTAAGAGTTGTGGTCTGGCTGGCAGAAATAGGCAACTAGTGGGAGGCCTATGAAGTATACCCAACCCTGGCTCCAGTCTTGGTCTTTGCTTCTCATCTGCACCATGTGACTATGCATCAGAACAGATACCTGTTACCACATACTAAGCTAATCCTTCACAATGCCTTCCCCTCCACGATGGGCTAAAATCGTTCTAAAAACATGAGCCAAACAAACCTTTCCTCCTATAAATTGTTTCAGGTATTTTGGGCATAGAGACATAAAAATAATTAGCACAAATGGGGAAATGAAATATTTTCATAAAATAATGCAAGATTATACACTTTTCATAGTTCCTATTATTACCTGAACAATTTATTATTATCTAAAACAAATGTAAAACATCTACTTTCTCTTTTGGAAAATAAAATGTAAATTATATTATTTTATTACTATAATGATATTAGTAACATTATACTAAATATGCTTAACTATTGAGCATATTTTATGACCAGAAACTATACTAAACTTATGCATATTACCTATGTTAATCATAACAACAATTTAAAGCAGATACTAATATTATCCCAATTTTACTCATGAGGAAGTGGAGAGTCAGAGAAGTAATAAAAGTTACCTAATGGTAAGACCCTATTGGTGAACACTTCACTTGCCTGAGAGGCAAGGTCACTGAGAAATCAAGCTGGCGCTGAGCAGAAAACCTTCTCCCTGTAGACCAACCAACTGAAAGCTGGAAAAAACTGCACTGCATGCAGCCCTGTGGGAGAAAGAAATCATCAGTGGTGAAATCAGTGGACACTGGAAGCCTCAAGTTTGGCCAGACAGGCCAAATGACTGAAAGAGTGCAATGGTGGCATGTCTGCTTTTCGGGAACCAGCTACTCTCTAATCGGACTGAAGGCCTGCTCTATGGGAGGGAATGCATGCCTGGTACTGAAAAACCTAATCAAATGTCTATGGCGGGCTGGAGAGATGGCTTAGCGGTTAAGGTGCCTGCCTCCTAAGCCTAAGAACGCTGATTCCAATCTCCAGCTGTTCCAATCTCCAGGTCCCACTTTTAGCCAGATGCAAAGTGGTGCAAGGGCGCAATACCACACTTGACTACAAGGGGGCGCACACATCTGGATTTCATTCACAGCAGCTGAGAGGCTGCTGGCGCACCCATCTCTATCTGTCTTCCTCTCCCTCTCTCTCTATCTCTCGCTGTCTCTCTCCAAAAAAAAAGTCTATGACATAAAGCCTGCTCTTGTCTGGCTACATGTATATATTATTCCCACCAAACTGCCCTGAAAGCACTACACTTACTGTTCATATTCATGTATTAATGCTACTCTCACTTCTGCTTAGGGTACCATTCCTTACAATGCAAATGTCCAGACAGAAATTGGACTCAATATCCATGACCTCACATTACCTAGCAATACTTTCACAAGACCCTCATAATAGGAGAAAAAGATGATGCCATCAAATTAAAAGAGAAACTAATGGCACTGGAGAGATGGCTTAGCGATGAGGGTGCCTACTTGCTAAGCCAAAGAACACCCGTTCAATTCTCCAGGTCCCACGTTCAGCCAGATGCAAAGTGAGGCAAAGGCACAATGATGTATATGCCCACAAGGGGGCACACATGCCTGGAATTCGTTCACAGCTGCTGACAGGCTGCTGGTGTGCCCATTCTCTCTCTCTCTCTCTCTCTCTCTCTCTCTCTCTCTCTCTCCAAAAAGACAGAGAGAGACTAATGGAGAGAGGGATGGGATATGATGGAGAGTGGAGTTGTGAAGGGGCAAGGGGGAGGAGAGGGAAATATCATGGTTTATTGTCTGTAAGAATAGAAGTTGTCAATAAAAATACATAATTTTTTTTAAAGTTATCTAAGTGACCCGCTAAGTAAGAGATAAGATTGAAGTCCAGGTGCGCTTTATTTTAAAATTCATATTTGAAACTCAACAATTTAGACTTCCATTTTTAGACATGCACAAACTAATAAGAAACCTTATGTCACTTCATCTTCCTGGTCTTTTCATCTAATTTTTTGTGCGTGTGTGTCTGTGTGCACATGTGCACACACATGTTAACACACACATGGCAGGATCTCTTTCTGCTCATAATACCACATGTAAGTCCCACTTTCTGTTTGGCTTTATGTCAGTGCTGAGAAACAGAACCTTGGCTGGCATGATTTTAACTGCTGAACTATCTATCTCCTCAACCTTGTAATCTTACTGATAATTGTCTTACTGATCATTTAGAGATTTTTTTTAAGAAATGTTCTTATAAAGGTGTGAAAGCAGGAGAGAACAGAGCAAGAAAGCAAGCAAGCACAGATGTGATTTCAGGAGCATTCCAGTCCAATGTCAGTTGTATCCTGGGAGCTTTTAGATCAGAGTCAGACCACCTAAAGGTCCAACAAGGTTATTCTTGAAAGTTTAGAGAACTCCTTGGAAGAGAGATGCAAGTGTGTTCCATTGATGACATCTGTGGCATCCAGAGGCTGGAGCAGGCCAGCTAATGGGGTCTATGCCTGGCTTCAGCCATATCTGCTTCCTCTGCCAAGTGATCATCCATTCCTGGCTGAATATCTCTAAGTGGAAGAACTCAAGGTCACATTCATCCTCTAGCTAACAAGGCAGCCCATTTCAGCCCTGGGCAGCTTTAGTCTCTTATTTTCCCAATGTTGGAGAAGGAAGGAATCGTATGCCAACATGACATGTGACAAGTACAGTGATAGTCAACACTATTGTACTTAGAACTTGGGGTACAGCAGTAGAGAGTGAAAATAATGAATTTAAAAGTCGTAGCATGTCAAATAGACCCCACATACCTCAGTAGAGTCTGATGACATCACAAAGTACTGCCAAATATATTTAGCAAATAAATGATCACCTTTCATAAAACCCATCTGGTAGTGGTGGAGAGAAAAACTCTATCCTACTGCACTAATGCTATGATTTTATTCCATGCTTCCTCTGGACTGTCAGCTCACCAAACACAGGAACTTTGCTTTCTTTATCTAGATGAGTGTCTAAAGCAGTAATTATGGAGCTGATGTGAACTGAAGACATGAGACAACATTACAAAACAAGACATGAGAATGTTAAAGGTCTTGAGCAGGTGGCACAGCTCCTACCGGTTTGTGCAAATAAAGTCAGGGTGTTCTTTATGTGATTGAGATCACCCTATCATGACACAATTGAGTTGTGACAGATCATATGGGCTACAAAGCATAAAATATATAGGACCCAGTCCATTTCAGGAATGTCAACCCCTGTACTGAAACAAAATAGCAGTTTTATAAATGAATGAATATATAAATGGGGAGGAAACTACATTTAAGAGGCAAAGAAAGTCAGCTGGAGGAACTCATCTCTCCTAGCTCCATCTCTTCATGCCCTGTAAACAATAGAGGCCAAATTATAAATGTATGTAAAAACAGGTAGGACCCAGGTGCTCTGGTAAATAATCACCCACTTGTACTCATGCAAGCAACCCCTAAATAAATTCAGTGGGTCACATCCACACACAAGAACAAATATCACAATAGAAGGTGGCCAAGTTGGGAAGAAGAGATTTTGTAGAAGGAGGGTGAGGAGGGAACAAGAGAGTTATGGGAGAGGATTGAGATAAGATACATTTTATACATGTATAAAAGGGTTGAGAAAAAATATTTTAAAGCCTCAATGTTCCGAAGCATCTTTTAATAATTTCTAATCTACTCTATCATGTTCAAACTGCCCTGTCATTTCCATAAACACCCTTAGACCCTAAAGATACTATAACATCCCCTTACCACGCAAGCTTAGAGACCCAAAGCAGAAAGCAAGACCCAAATGGTCAACTTAGCAGAAAATAGCTTTTCAATAGACAGGATCAGCCCTGGAGTCTCTTATATAAATCTGATAAAATTCTCCCACACTCTATTATTGCACTGCAAGCCCTCAGAGGCGGCCTAAATCTTTCTCACCTCATTAAGCTTTTCAACACCAAAGTTGTCTAAAACTTTTCATCTTAAAAGTATCCATAAGGCCTGAAACTTCTTTTCCTTTAGAACATGAAAGATTGTAATTCAAAGAAAAAGTAAAGAACTGTTATGGTACTTTCTGTTGGTATTAATCTCTGAACAGCAGATATAGAGTGAACTATTTTTTTTCAGTTCCTGGTCTTCTACTTCCTGGTTGTATACACACTACAAAGTGTCGATGAAATATATTTATAGGGCACACTGAGCCAGTTATGGGATCTTTTGTATAGAACTTAAAAGATACAAACTCCTTTCTCTTAAAAAAAAAAAAAAAAAGTAATCTGCTGCCATAGAAACATCTAATCTTAGTCACAGTGCCAACACCCCTGGTTGGACCAAAAATATAATTTAGAATAAAAGCTTCTTATAAAAATATGAATTCTTAAAAATTGCACCTTAAATAACAAACCAATAAGGAAAAATTTTCTTACCTACCAGGAGATAAGCTTGGGGAAAATTAACAACCAATGGTTTGTTGTTATTTTTTTATTTGAGGGCTATTTGCTTTAAATATTCAGCTGTTATCACTATCTGGACAAAAGTAAAGTTGAGCTCTACTATACAGCAAAATAATTCTGAAATCAACAAAAGATGTAAATGTTAAGATACATGCAAAAATTTGGAACTAGAGGAAAATACAAGTTAATATCTCTCAATTTTAGGTGGAAAAGGATTGTTTAATAGTGTGAATAAGCAGGAGTTATAAAAGACTAGGACAAATTCTAACCTAAAAATCTTAAGGTTTTTGATAGCTTAAAAATAGAATATGCATAATTAAAAAGCAAGTAACCAACATAGAATATTTTTCAAATAAATGTAACATAAAGTCACTTTCATTTTATTCATTTTGCAAGAACCAATTCATGAAGATACAAGTTAAAATGACCTCAGAAGATGATAATATTCATTGATCGGGGAATAGAACCCAATAAGTAAATGAAAAATTCTCAATCTTATTCATAATTAATTAAATAAATACAAACTAGAATAACAATATGCTACCTATCTGCCTGTATATTAATTAATAAATGTGTTTTATTTAAAGCAATACACATATACATTAGTTTAAATGGGTGTAAATAACCATTCAAAAAAACCAGTTCAATGTATTGAAGAGATGGCTTAGTGGTTCAGGCACTTGACTGCAAAGCCTAAAGACCCAGGTTTGATTCCTCAGTATCCAGCACAGTGATACATGCATCTGGAATTCATTTGCAGTGGCTAGAGGCCCTGGCATGCCCATTCACTTTCTCTCTCTCTCTCTCAAATAAATAAATAAAATATTTTTTTAATTTAAAATAACTCCATTAAAGTTTGGTGTATCCTCAAAAGTTGTCAATCCCAGACACACTCTAGTCTCCAGTGAGATTTAATAATGATCAAGCTCAGGTTTCTGTTCTGTCATTTCTCAGCCCTGCATTGAAGCTGGCTGCCCTCATAATTACTACAGAATTCCAGGAGCTGGCTTTCCATCACACCATTTCCATCACACATCACACTGGAAAGCACCTGAGGAGTGGCACTTGATTGGCCTCTGGCCTTCACACACATGTACACCTGCACACACATGAGCATGTAAAAACCATTCACAGAAACACAGAGTGTCTCTTCTCCTTGCCAGCCCCAATCTGACATTTATCTTTATTGGATAAATTCAGATCCAGTGACAAATTCTTAACTAGTCAGAATGACCAAGGAGGACACAGCAACTTCCTGGTAGGTTAGGCCATATTTAAATTCTTATGCCTGAACAAGTCATTTTGTCACAGATTTGGTAAATGGCTTAACACACTGAGGGACCATCCTTAGCACAAAGGTAGATAAGTTCCATTTAGTGGAGAAGCCAGTTATCCCTAGGGAAGAGGCAGACAGTCACATTTGGTGTTGCATTGTGTACGCACACATGCACACAAAAAATAAAATTAATGAAATATTGGACTATAAATAGCAAAACTTTAAAAATATATGTGTCACATATATTTTTATCACACATGGTATATGTATTAAACATACCAGCTTTTGAAATTTATCCTAAGAAACTAATCATGATTCAATTCAAACATCCTAATTGGATGGTTTAGGGTACTCAGAAATCAGTGTCCAAAAATAAAAAATTAGTTTAAAAATTATGGCACATGGATACAACAGTGCATTATATACCCTGTAAATGTAATATTGAAGAAAATATAACTATATGCTGCATATAAAGTTATTAAGATACAAGTGATTTAAATTAGATTACATGAGATTTTGTTTTGATAAAACTAATATACTTAAAATTTGTCCATGAATTTATATTCATATGCACCAAGATATAAAGAGATGTTACCTCTGAGTAGAATTATGGATAGTTTTTATATCTTATAACCTTAACTCTTATTTCTTATATGTCATATTTCATAAATTTTCCTCCTGCTTATGAATTATCCCAATAAGAAGCACACTCATGTTTACTTAAAAGAAATAATAAAGGGCTGGAGATGTGGCTTAGTAGTTAAGGAACTTGCCTGTGAAGCCCAAGAACCATGTTCAACTCCCCAGGTCCCATGTAAGCCAGATGCACAAGGTGATGCAAGCATGAGGTCATGCATGCGCACATGGTGGCGCACATATCTGGCATTCAATTGCAGTGGCTGGAGGCCATGGCATGCCAGTTTCTCCCTCTCTGTCTCTCTCTCCCTCTCATTCTCTCTCTCATAAAAAAAAAAAGAAATAATAAAGAATATTCACATTTTAAAGGAGTTTATGGAAGACCAAGACTTTAAAAATGCGTCAAAGAATTCCATAAGTCATCAATTGCAAGTTGACAGGAAGGCTATATATAGGAGATGTGAGGGCTGGGGAAATGACTTAGCAGTTAAGGCATTGGCCTGTGAAGCCTAAGGACCCTGGTTTGATTCCCCAGGACCCACGTAAGCCAGATGCACAAGGGGGTGCATGCATCTGGAATTTGTTTGCAGTGGCTGGAGGCCCTGGCATGCCCATTCTCTTTCTCTGTGTCTCTTCCTCCCCCCTCAAATAAATAAATAATTTTTTTACAAAAAAAGGAGATGTAGGAATAAAATCTCTAAAATAAATCTATATCTTATTTCCAGAGGGGCAATAGCATTCACACCATCCTTCAGTAAGGCAGCATTTAGCCCACATGGGACCCAAGGTGTTGCCTCTTCTACCCTCTGGGGAAGGGCTTTGATTAAACAGAAATATCAAACTTCCCATGCAGGCTTTCCAAACCACTGCAGTTTCCCCTTTGGAGAGAAGGCACAAGTACTTACATCTGCATAAGTGAGCTAGTGATAGCTAGTTTCCCAAAAGTGACCTTTATCTTCCTTAAATTCTTTGTAGTTTTCATTGCACAAAGTGATGGATTTTGTAATGATATTTTCACTCAAGTACATCATGTACTTTGACCAAATTCACCCCTGCTACACTCTTCTATGCTCTGTTCCCACTCTTGCTAGTCCCCTTCCTCCTCCCATCAACTTTCATGCAATTGAACCAAGGTATAAAAGTTGTTCTGTACCATATAAACATTCTGTAGCAGACAGCTTCAGGTTCGCTGAGATGAACTTCCAGACCAGGCACAGTTATGGAGGAAGGGATATTATTTATTGAAGCTTACAGATCCAGGGGAAGTTCCATAATGTCAGAAGAAGCGGCCTGCTTCCACAGATCCAAGCAAGAGAGAAAAACCAACCAGCCACACAGCACACAGAGAAAAACTACAGCCAAAAGCCCAGCACACTTCAGGAACTCCTGCTAGACACACTTTGCATATCTTTACAATGGAATCTCAAACCCACCAACAACAACTTAAGACCAGCCCCCAGTGACATCGCCTCTAGCAAGGTGATTGCAGATGCAAACTATAACTAATAAAATACTGAATATATTGGGGGACATATATTCAAACTACCACATTCTGCCCCTAGCCCCCAATAGATTTCTAACTATCACACATTGTAAATTGTACTCAGTCCAATTTCAAAGGTTCTCACAGTCTTGATCAACTTAAGATAGTGAATCCTGTAAAATCAAACAAGTTAAATACTTTCAACATGTAAAGGCACAGAGTAAACATTTTTAACTGGTATAAGGCATAGCAAGGAGAAATTAGAACAATGCAAACTCAACCACCATCAGCAGTCATCAACTTCTGCAGTTCAAGTTCAATATAACCAGAGACTGACAGTCTCCAGGTTTTCCAATTCTACCCCTCCAGCTGGCAGAGTAGCCAGGGAAAACTTTCATCGCATGCCAACACTGCACTACATGGGAGCCCTTGCATACTCCTGGTATATCCAAAACATCTTCAGGTCTCCATGCAAACCACGGTCCATCTTCCAAAGGCTCTTTCAGCCTATTCCTGAGGGTCTTCATGCCCTGCCTCATGCCAAATCTCAGCAGCGGCTCCTGGAACCGTGTGCAATTCATGACCATTCCATGCATTTTTCATGCTTCCAAAACTAATACCAGGTATGCAGGACACAGCCATATTCTTAATACAAGAACAAAATGAATCATAGCTTTGAAAAGCAGGTTCCTTCTCCAGTAAACTCTTTCCAAGAGTTTGCATTTCTAACAGTCTTTCCTCAGGCATCCTCTCCATTGTTTTAATGTAAAGCAGTCAGGCCACCTTCCTTCCATCTTCTTTAAGATTGCTAATGTGTTGACAATAGCAACTCCATTAACCTAAAATCAGTCTCAGTGCCTCTAATTTTAACTTGCTTGAGGTTTTCCAACTTAAAATCTTAAAATCTCAGTCTGATATCTTTAGCCAAGCACATCAGTCCATTACAAATTTAAGTTTTATCAAACACTCTGGGCCTGGATAGTGGCACGTAGCCATCCTTATGCCAGTAGCCCAGTTCCAACAAAGTCCTCTGCTGTCTTTCCTTCCCCTTAGAAAGCTCATAAGCCAAGCCTTGAAGTTCAATACTGTCTGCACTTAGCATTCTCAAACTCTCATCAGAATAGTCCATAAAACTTGGCTTACCACTCCAGAAGGCATCTTCAGTTGCAAGCACCAAGTCCATGCCCATTCCTCCAAAACAAAAGTTCCAAAAGACGAATATCCACACGGTCAGGTTCATCTCACCTCACACTCCTCGGTACCACTTTACTGTAGCAGACAGCTTCAGGTTCGCTGACATGAACTTCCAGACCAGGCACAGTTATGGAGGAAGGGATATTATTTATTGAAGCTTACAGATCCAGGGGAAGTTCCATAATGTCAGAAGAAGCGGCCTGCTTCCACAGATCCAAGCAAGAGAGAAAAACCAACCAGCCACACAGCACACAGAGAAAAACTACAGCCAAAAGCCCAGCACACTTCAGGAACTCCTGCTAGACACACTTTGCATATCTTTACAATAGAATCTCAAACCCACCACCAACACCTTAAGACCAGCCCCCAGTGACATTGCCTCTAGCAAGGTGATTGCAGATGCAAACTATAACTAATAAAATACTGAATATATTGGGGACATATATTCAAACTACCACACATACACATGCACTACTTGGTTTCATAGTATAGTTAATAGATCATAGACATTAAAAATGTATCATTTGAAAGAAAACGGAAGATTCAGATATGGATGGCTTTGGCAATGCCCTCACTGCTATAGAACATACTTTTCTTCAGTCGCAGTAGAACAGAATTACTGCTACTGGGGAAGGAAAGGGGAGAGGAAAGCAGAGTTATCACCACAAGTTTACTCTTATTTCTGATTAAGACAGAGCTGAGAATAAAAGTAAAAGTTTTCATTTATTCAAGATGTGATTAATATTTGTTCAGCATGGAGAAGTAAATTAAATAACCAAATTTTGTGCCTTCATGGGATATCTGAAAATATATAAAGATTCAAAAAACTCCTTTTCTTTCTTGCCTTAGTATTTGGAGTGTCTGAAAAACTAGAATTCGGTATCTTAGAGAAGTCAATAGGGACTGAATGAAAGAGATTTCTACCCTTGGATCTTAACTGTCCCCTAAAGTCTATACACTTAAGGTATGGTCATCAGCCTGTGGCATCATTAGGAAAAAATAGAAACTTTTAAGTGCTATGTCTAGTTAAAATAGGTCACTGGGGTGTGTGTTCTTGAAGGGGATTTTGATAATCTGGCCCTCCTCACTCTCTTTTCCAGCCACTATAAAGGAAACAGTTTTGTTCCATCATGATCCCTCACATATGATGCTCTACCTCACACAGACTCAAATCAATAAGGCCCACTGACTACAGACAAGAGCTTCGAAACTATAAGTCAAAACAAACCTTTTTCCTGATAAATTGATTTTTCTCAGGTGTTTTGTCACAGCCATGGCAAAGCGGACTCAACACAAGTATCTATAGTTAAGATAAAAGCTCGGAGAGTCTTCTGGAAAGAAGGGATAAAGGTGAAGCTATTATCAGAAGTCTAAGCAGAAGTTTGTCCTTAGACCTCCATAGTGACCCTCATCAAAGTTCTGTACCATCTCCTCCCTGCTTCTTAACATTAATTATCTTCCAGGTATGAATGCAAGGAAGACCAGGACTTCATCTGTCCTTTTTCTGTGAGTGTGTCAATGCCTGTCAGTGCTCAGCCCATGCTGGATGTTGTTAAGGAAAGAAGATGTAGATAATGGGTGGATAGCTTGATAGGCAGAGGGGAAATAAGGATCAGGATATAAAGGCATGCATGAATTCTTGTATGAGTATTGGCTTAGTAAGTGGAAAAGTAGAGAAATGAAAGAGTAGAAACAAATAAATGAAGAACTGAATAAAAATAGTTAAAATTAGGAGACAACTTAGTTTCATATAGAATGACTTTGAAAATGAAAATGTAAAATGGTAAGGAAATAAAAGAATCAACACGAAGATATGACTGAAATGACAGAATAATGGAAATGGTAGGACAGTGAATAAAATTATAGACCTATGCCCCAAGGAAAGAAAGGCTCCAAATATACTTAAAAGTATACTAAGCTAGGGGACATTATGGAGAATCTGCTCTGCATGCAGCTTTGACTGTCCAGGAGTGAAGACAACTCTGCCTCTTGTGGTTTTCATGAGGATCAAATTAGGTTATATATTTTAACAAAAACTTATAAATTTTCTTTGTAATTTTAAATTTTTCATAATTAAAATTTGAACTTCCTATTCATTCTTTCTGCCCATTTTCCTTTTGAAGTAACCATTTTAATTGTTAAACAGTTTTTACTTTGTTATTAGATATATGTATTTCCTTACAACATATATTTAGATACTCATTTAACTCATTCCAAAACAATGCCTGCAGACATTGTCATGTGTGTCTAAGAAGCTGAAGAATAATTATTTAGGAAAGAATGACAAATCAACTATGAATGAAGGGATGAGAAAAATGTAGCATCTTTGAACAAATCTCCTTTTACCTTCAAAATTCTTTTCATATAAAGCACTTATGTTAACATGACAGCTTCATGGTGCCTGTTAAACCCAGATACCTTTCTTAGATCATTAGATAAAATGCAATAATGACAGTGAAAGAAATGAGTACTGCCAAGATGAGCCATTCAAACACCATTGGAATCATGCATGATAAATGTTGTTTACACTTTTTAAATACTTCCTGCACTACCTGTATACCTCGGCCTACATGTGCCATGTATAGAAGGTGTTTTGGTGGGGGTGGGGAGAAGATACATAATGAAAGAAGTTTTTTATTTACAAGTTATGGACATGTCTTCCTAACATAGGAGGAATAGTGTCATTTACAAAAACTTTACAGGTCCTATTCCTCTAGGAATAATAGGAAGAGAAGTGATGCCTTCTATGGCATGCAGTCCTCCATGAAATCCTAGTGTTTTTTTCTAACACCCTGATGAACCCATTAGGAATAGCCAGACATGCCGCAGGTTCCTTTTCTCCCTTTCAGATGTTTTCTTCCTTTGACATTAGCTAGGACAAAAATACTATTTCTCCACCTCAAAGTGTATCAGTCCTCAGATTCCTACACAGATATGTTCAAAAGAAAACCAACCAGTTCCAGCTGTGACAGCAGACTCTACCTCTCTAGCCTATATTCACAGCAGCCATAGATCCATTGCTAATGCATGTTCAACCTCCATACTTCTTCAGGTCTCTGGAGGTATAAATGGCAATGCTGAAGCTCTCTGTCATGCAAATGGTCTTTATTACCTTAAGCTTTAAAAAACAGCTTTTAAGAAAGTGGGAAGGTATGCTGTGTTCTGCAATATTTGGCAGTGCTCATTTTGACTGAGTCACTTGTTAAGGCAAAATTGCTCTAACCTATAATAAATGTTCAGATTGTCAGATGCATACTTGTACTGAATTAATATTTTATAGTTCCTCAGCCCTGTGTGGGCTGGCTGTTCCACTGGAATGCACAAGCACCATGGAAACGCTGGGAGATATTTTCTTGTAATTGTATGAATGTTTGACAGATAACAGTACAGTACTGTGGAATTAAACTCCATTGAATTCTGAGCAGCTTATCACCTGCTTTATTCTATTAGTTGCAGTTTGGGGTTCTAATTTTTACTTTTAGGCACTAGTCTCTGTCCTTGTTCACAATCACCTTTTTAAAACCTCAATATCAATAAGTATTGTGTTATCTATATTACTATAATCAGATAGGAAAAAAGTATTCTATTTTTAATTAAAAATTCTCATTTTTAAAAATCCAGCTTTTGAACTATGATTTAATCCCTTTGTAGGAATGTGTATTTATTATTTATTTATTTGCAAGTATAGAGTGAGAAAGAGAAAGAGAGAGAGAATGTGTGTGCCAGGGCCTCCAGCCATCTGAACTCCAGATGCATGTGCCACCTTGTGCATCTGGCTTATGTTGGTCCTGGGGAATTGAATCTGTGTCCTTAGGCTTTGTAGGCAAGAGTCTTAAGTGCTAAGCTATCTCTGAATCCCAAAATGTTTCTTTAAAGAAGAAGAAAACATCATTCTAGGGCTGTAGAGATGGCTTAGAGGTTAAGGCACTTGCCTGCAAAGACAAAGGACCCAGGTTCGACTCATGTAAGGACCCTTTTAACTAGATGCACGAGGGAGTGCACGCATCTGGAGTTCATTTGCAGTGGCTAGAGGCCCTGGCATTCCCATTCTCTCTCTCTACCTGCCTATTTCTGTATCTTTCTCTCTCTCAAATAAATAAATAAATAAATAAATAAATAAATAAATAAATAAATAAATAAATAAATATAAAAATATTAAAAAATAAAACATCATTCTATGGTTAAAGAATAATTTTAGTCACAATCATGCAAGCCTTAAATTCATATGCTAAAAAAATTTTACACTTAGCCAGAAAAAAATAATGTGTGTCTTAAAAACAAAATGCTTGTGTTGTACATTATTTGTGCCTGAGAAGCATGCTACACTTCCATCTTTCTAGTTCAATGAGATATAACAGAAAATGACCATTTTTCTGAGCTTGCAATTTCCAAACCAATTGGTTCAAGTTTTCTCATAAAATTCCTTTGGGTCTTAGGAGTAAATTCATAAGGGCAGCCAAGCATCCAAATATCTAGGCAGATCCTCCTAGAAAAACAAGTAACAAGTCAGGTAAGGTGGTACATGTCTATAATCCCAGCACTTGGAAGACTGAGAGGCAGGAGGACTACAATTTCAAGGACTACAGAGGAAGGCCCTGTTTTGGTAGGTAGGAAGGGAGAGAAGTAGTGATAAAGGGAAGAAAGGGGAGGGAAGCAAGGAGCGAGGAAAACGTCTAGGTATATTCTTTCTTTCTGGTCCTTCTCAAAATAATGCTAGCATTCTAAGGACCTGCTCCCAGTGCCTTAGCACAGCATGTCCTTCTAACCCTCTCCCATGGTGAATAGCCAGTAGCTCTCCCTATCTGTATCAATCTTCCTCACACTGTGCCTACACACACACACACACACACACACACACACACACACACACACACACACACACACACACTGTAGGTGTGTCCTAAAGCAACCCACCCAGTCCCTATGTGCAGAGTCTGGGAAGCCTGGTCTTCTTTGAGAATCTCCAGTAGCTATTAGCCTTTGTTTACTGACCCAAGCAGTAAAGAGTCACTGAGAAAGCAATGTTCAAAATGTTCAGCTAAAGATGGTTTCACATGTTAAAAATGTTTTTCCTATCACAGGAAGCTTTCTGAGGACAGAAATGGGTGAGAAGACCAGAAATCATTCACTGTGCTAGCCAGAACAGCAACCCACTGCAGACAGATGCAAAGCAAAGTGTGACCCAGAAAATGGCCCTGCACTTTCACACCTTAATGCTATCACGTGTGGCTGCCTATCTATAATGGTACTTAATTTGCAAGAAGGGCTTTGGTTGTGATTAAGACATTTCAAGAGGAAATGGTTCAAATGACCTGAATGGGCCCTTCATGTATTCACAAGTCATTATATGAAGATGGCCAGAGTGACAGCAGAGAAATTATGACAGAGGCCAAGGTCAGACTCGGTTGCAGTGAGACAAGGGCCTCTACAAGCTGAGAAGACAAGGACACCAATTCTTCAGCACCTCCAACAGCAAGGCGGGCACTTTGGTTTTAGCCACAAAGACCCATCTTAGACTTATAACCTCTAGAGTATAACAGGAATTTGTGTTGTTTAAGGCATTACATGGGTGCCTATATGATACATTTCTAAATTATTTATTTATTTATTTATTTATTTATTTATTTATTTATTTATTTGAGAAAGCGAGAGAGAAAGAGGCAGAGAGAGAGAGAATGGGCGTGCCAGGGCCTCCAGCGACTGCAAACAATCTCCAGATGCATGTGCCTCCTTGTGCATCTGGCTTACATGGGTCCTGGAGAGTCGAACGGGAATCCTTTGGCTTTGTAGGCAAATACTTTAACCTCTAAGCCATCTCTCCAGCCCAACTATATGATACATTTCTAATGGGAAATTGATGCCCAAAGTCAAATGGGGAAACCTATGCTGTTTGCAAAGAATATTAAGTACTTCAGAACATAGTGCATCCAGTAGAGAAAAAGACAAGAAGAGTTATAACAAATCAGAATAATAATAAAATTTTGCTTTCTGCTTAAAATGTTTTCATAATCATTTATTAGAAATGATTCCCCTAATAATCTTTAATCTATGCATTAAGTTCAATAAATATGAAGTAACTACAGCTCATAGAAGCCAATTACTTCATCCAAATGTGTAATTCTGCAAGTGCTTTAGAGTTGGGTGGAAGCTAGGTTCAGCCAACTCCTCACCCCTCTACAGTACACTGCATCACTGCTCAAACAAGGCCACCTAATATTAAAGTGTCTGAGTATCAGGCCAAAGGGTACAAAGTTTATTCTCTAGCAATAAATGTTTTAAGCATGCAGTAGTAGAATCACTAATATAATTACATAATATTAAGTAGTTAAGAGAAGGGGGAACGGGGCTGGACAGATGGCTTAGTGGTTAAACGCTTGCCTGTGAAGCCTAAGGATCCCGGTTCGAGGCTCGATTCTCCAGGACCCACGTAAGCCAGATGCATAAGGGGGCACATGCATCTGGAGTTCGTTTGCAGTGGCTAGAGGCCCTGGCGCGCCCATTCTCTCGCTTTCTCTCTACCTGCCTATTTCTGTATCTCTCTCTCTCTCTCAAATTAATAAATAAATAAAAATAAAATATTTTTTAAAAAAGAAAAGGGGCAATGAAAAGTCTAGCTCTAGAGACAGGGTAGATTAACAGTCTGGTCCAATAGTCTGAAACAAATATCTGGACTAAAGCCAAAGTGCAAATGGAAATACCTTGTTTTAAATGAGGTGGGAAGGAGTGCAGGCAAGGGAGAAAGAAACAAGAAGTTCATATCTGATTTCTGGGTAATGGAAAAGTAGTACATTTAAATAGCTTTTATAAACATGAATCATGGTTTCTAAAATAAAAGATTACATGTTATATATATCCATTTCAGAATATAGAATATTTTCTTTTAAAAAAGAATCTCAATGCTGCTTTGTCAATTCATCCAGTAATTCCTGAGTTCTCTTTGTTCCTCTGAGGTCAACTATCTAATCACCAGTGAAGACTGGGAATAAAAGTGTCACTCTATTCTTCTCACAGTAATGGCAATTCACTCTCTAAGCCATCATCTTTCAGACAGGTCTTTCTTGACCCCATCCATCTCTTACTCTATTACCTGTTTTCTGTTTCCTTCATATGTTGCTAAGAAGCTACACAAACACCTTTGGATAGACATCTTTATTATATGTCTGAAACATTTGCTGTGTATCATGACATGTTACTTATTGCTGATATTCACCCGTGGCTCTCATCATGCCCACTTTTTGATTGCCTTTTGTGAGCTTGATTCCTAGAAGCCTTCTCTAACTTGTTTCCCTTTGACCATGAAGAATTCATAATACTGTTATTGGCCCTAGTAAACTGCCCAAAAAAGCCCATGAACTAATCCCTAATCCAAGCAACCTTAGATGAAGGCTATCCAGGTCCAGTCCTTATAAACAGAAGAGAGAAGAAGCAGAGAGAGAAGATGATAGCTGGAGGGGTGAGGCAGGGAAGATGCTATACTGGTGGATTGATGATGGGGGAATCAGGGGAGGAGGCAAGGAGTAGATACCTCTAGAAGCCAAAAAGGAAAAGAGGCAAATTTCCCATGAAGTCTCCAGAATGAGCACAGCCCTTGAACACGTTTCAGACTCCTCACTCTGCCTCTGAGTTGTTTAAGCCACTAGGTTTGTGGTAACTAATTACAACACAATAGTCCAACCAAAATAACAACAACAACAAAATATATCCAAACTGTTTGATACATTTTTCAGTTAGTTAGTTAGTTAGTTAGTTAGTTAGTTAGTTAGTTAGATAGTCCGTTAGTTAGTTAGTTAGTTAGTTAGTTAGTTAGTTAGTTAGTTAGTTATTTCAGAGAAAGAGAATAGGCATGCCAGAGCCTCTAGCCACTGCAAAAAAAAAAAAACTCCAGATGCGTATGCCACCATGTGCATCTAGCTTACATGGGTACTGGGGAATCAAAACTGGGTCCTTAGACTTTGCAGGTAAGCACCTTAACTGCCAAGCCATCTTTCCATCCCATTTTACATTTCTCAACTGAGGTAAGAAATCAAAGTACTTAGGCAGACATGGTGGCCCAGCACCCAATAGGCTGAGATGTCAAGATTGGAGTTTAAGGCCAGCTTGGACTTCATAGTACAATCAGGTCAGTCTAAGAAAACAAAAGGAGGAGAATCAGGAGTAAGGATCACAATACCATAATTAAAGTAGTACACATTGTGTTGATTACTCTTCATTGTCCCCTAACCCCAAGTTACTTTTTAAAAAAATGTTCTGAGGCTGTAGATATGGCTTGGTGGTTAAGGCACTTGCCCATAAAGCTTAAGAATCCAGGATCAATTCCCAGTACCCACATAATCCAGATGCACAAGGTGGCCCATGTATATGGAGTTTGTTTGCAGTAGCTAGAGGCCCTGGTGTGCCATTCTCTCTCTCAATCTATCTATCTATCTATCTATCTGCCCTCTCTCTCTCTCTCTCTCTCTCTCTCTCTCTTTAGTAAACAAAAAAATATTTTTAAGATTTATTTTTATTTATTTATTACAGACAGAGGGAGAGACAGAGAGATAGAGAGTGAGAATGGGCATGTCAGGACTTCCAGCCAATGCAAATGAACTCCAGACGCAAGCACCACCATGTGCATCTGGCTTATGTGGGACCTGGAGAATCAAACCTGGATCCTTAGGCTTCATAGGCATGCACCTTACATGTTAAGCCACCTCTCCAGCCCAAATAAAATATTTCTTTAAATGTTTTGGCTAACTGTTTCATCTTGGAATGTCAGTTTAGAAAAGTAAACACAATAATCCATCCCATAATCACTTAAGAAATAAGTGATGTAACCTTATTCAGAAAGTCATAACTTGAAATCACTGGTCTGATGTAACAAAAATCCATTCCTGTCTTGTGATATGGAAGAGCCAATTAAAATCTCATATTAAAAATGTGATCAAAGCCGGGCGTGGTGGCGCATGCCTTTAATCCCAGCACTCAGGAGGCAGAGGTAGGAGGATCGCCAAGAGTTCGAAGCCACCCTGAGACTACATAGTTAATTCCAGGTCAGCCTGGACCAGAGTGAGACCCTACCTCGAAAAAAAAAAAAAAAAAATGTGATCAAGGGCCAGGCGTGGTGGCGCACGCCTTTAATACCAGCACTCGGGAGGCAGAGAGAGGTAGGAGGATTGCTGAGAGTTCGAGGCCACCCTAAGACTACATAGTTAATTCCAGGTCAGCCTGGACCAGAGTGAGACCCTACCTCGCAAAACCAAAAAAAAAAAAAAAAAAAAGTGATCAAGAGAAAATATTGTAGTTTTTACTAACATAATACTATTATTTAAAAATAATAAAAGATAAGTGTACATAATGTATTCCTCCCATTATTTTCTTTTGTCCCCCTTCTTCCCTTTCCACTGAATCCCTTCTTCCTAATTAGTCCCTTTTCCAGTATACATGATTTTTAAATTTGTTTTTTCACATTTTGCATTCTACAATACTGACGCTCTAGGCAAGATATGTCTATACATGGTACATGTGGGTGTATTAATGTATCCAGAGCTTTGCTGTAGCCAAAATAAGTTAACATGTACCTATGATACCTCAAAACTTGAGGAATATGAAAAGAAGTGCTTGATAGTCATAATGAGAAGGTGGTACAGTTAGGGTGACTGGATTGGACCCCTGGAAGTAAGAAAAAGGCAGGAAAGTCTGCACTTGTTAGAAATCAAAGATGATGTGACTTCTTATCCTTGTTTAGTTCCCTAGACCTGTTTTTCCACAAACAACCAGGACCCCTCCTGGTAGGGAGGACTTTCATAGGATTTAAAGATTGTGGTTGGTCAAGTTCAGTCCCCAGAACTTAATGTCAGGCTAGCCTCTTCCTGAGACAGTCCCTAAGTACAATTAACCAGCTTTCCCTCTGGTTCACCTGAGCTGGACGACAACCCACCACTATAAGGTTGTAAATACCTTTACAAGGGGAGGGCAGGCTCTCTGACCACTTGGGAACTTCCAGCTGTGGGTGAGTTTTTCCCTCAGCTGGGCCTGGGCTGTCTTGGTCCAGGCCCAGCCGGGAGGGGTCCCCTAGCCCTTACTCACCACATGGGTTCTTTATTCCCTCCAGCTCCACATGGCAGGAGCTCCTTGAACGTTCTTTAATTTCTTTCCTTTCTGGGGTTTTTCCAGGCCCTCCATGTGGGATCTCTAGCCACATGGGTGCCTTTCCTTGGCTCTGTATTTCCCTCAATAAACATAATAATTTAATAATTTTCCTTCTCAGCATTTTTAGGTTATTCAATTCTGTGGTTAAAATTAGAAATGAACCTAGGGTTTGGGGTTCAAGGACTTTCCTGGACCCCTAAAGCCCCATTGCAATTGGTGACTATCTTGAGAAGGAGAAATAGGATTATTATATTCTGGGAGAAAATGGAAAGCACATTCTCTGGCTGTGAGCAAGATGGGTATTTCTACTGCTTCTCTCCACTTGTGGGAAAACTAACTTGTTTTCTCTCTTGCTGGAGGTTAAGATCCACTATCTCTGAATAAACTAAGGGAAGTGAATGGTGCCTGGCATTGGCAGTGGCCAGGCAGACAGACAGGCCTCCCTTTGGACTGGAAATTTCTGCCACAGCCCCCACTCCCAAGGCCACACATAAGCTTCTCCAGTTTCTCTGGTGACTGGGATTGTGATCCTGTTGAATTCGGGCTATCACCTGAGGCCAAACTGGGATGGTGCCAGGTAGGGTTCTTCTGTAAAGGTGACAACTTTTGAAGGGAGATGCACTTAATTGAGCTTCTCCAACCCCAGCCACACTTAAGAAGACTTTAATTTTCTGGAGCTTGTTCTGCTGAGCTGAGGGGGCGTGGCTTAGTGGCAACATGGAGGCTTGGGAACCAAAGACCACTAGACTGAATGTATTCTAAGCTTTGCTTTTTCTTTCTTTTTTCATTTTTCTATTACAAGCCACTGTGCCACAAGACACATGGTTGCTGGTGGATGGTGGAAGGATAGAGCTCTGACTCCCACTTTGGGCTTTGCCCCTCCTGCAGCACTGGCCTCTACCAAGTTCAATTGGAGACTTGAGGTGGCACTTCCAGGGAGCCACCAGCCCCAGAAAGCAGGTCTCTAGCTGCCTAAACGAGGGGGTGACAGAAACTGCCCCAGCAAAAGACCCAGGACTAGGTGCTTGACTGGCAAAGTTTCTTCAACAGACCTGGATCCCTGCCACATGCTTCCTCTCTCCCATAGAGATGTGACCTGTGCTTTGTCAACTGGGTGGGGGAGGTAACCACGCAGTCCCTCAGGAAATACAGAGATACAATGGAAAGACCTGCTTGATGGTGCTTGCTGACTTCTGTGATTTTTTTGCCAAAGTGCTCTATGACAAATATATCTTTATATAACTGTAAATCATTTATTCATACAGGTATTATAAAAACATAAAATGAGCTAGGCCTGATAGCATAGGCCTATTAGCCTAGCTACTTGGGAAGCTGAGACAGGAGGATCACCAAATCAAGGTTCCAATGTGATAGACTGACCCCATATTCCAAAACAACATGACTTTTAAATTACTTGGTAAAAATAAGTGCATAATTTAATTGATGTTTTCCAAATTACTTAATGATTAAAAACAAGTCATTAGTAGCTATAACTGATATTTTCTTTTTTGCTTAGGATTTAAACAAATATGTTGTTTATAGATGCCTTTTGGTTTCTATGTGTGATAAGTTACAATATGGCTGTCCTAATCCAAACAATGCAACAAATCTCTCCAAAAGATTTTTTTGGCACTTGATTTATTTCAAGATATTTTTTGTTTTGTTTTTCATCTTTAAAACTCAGATTTAAGTAAAGCTTACAGAGAACTAAAATTTTATATAAACAAGCCATAATTTGTTACATGATATCATAAATATAATTACTGAGTTTATGTTCTAGGTCAACTTCAGCCAACACAGAAGATTATTAAAAACAACAAAATTCTCCACAAAGTGATGGCTCATGATTTGTCAGGTATTTAAAAATATTGTAATTTCCTGTCACTTAAAAGCAGGAGACATCTAGCCTAAGTTCCAGGCCAACCTGCCTCAAGACAATAAAAATCTAGCTATTCTTAATATAAGCTTTTACAGGTATGTTAGAGGTATTGATAAAGATGATCCCCAAAACAGTTGTCATGTTTGTCTGTATTCAAAGACTTATAACTTATAAAATGTGTATCATGAAGTTTATTAATAGGAGATGTCTCAGATCAACGGGTTATATAAAATTTATAGGTGCGTATATACACTGGTATTATAAGACAAGTCTGGCTGCCATTTTTCTTAAATTTCATTTAAAAATGTAGTTTGGGTAATATAACAATAAGGAGATTCTACATTTCTTCTAGGTCTGTTTCTCTACAAATTTCCAATAATAAAATGGTTAACTCTTTGAAGCTAGACTGTTTTCTTTTATATCAGTGGGTAATAAGATTAATCAATTTGGTGTACTCTCTCTTAACAATCTTATAAGAAAGATGGTTAATTATGGGTTGAGATGAGATGATTAGAGGAAATGGAAAGGAGTTTTTCAATGGTGAACATAAAATGCTTCCTAAAAATGTTTATTTATTTATTTTTTAATTTTATTTATTCTTATGTATATTATTCTGGTTTTACATTCATAGTGGTTGACTCCATTATCCTCCTCCCTGTCCTCCCTCTTCCATAGGGACCCTCATCAATGGGGAATGTGGTTCACACATTGTGGGGGTAGTCAGGAGCTATGGGGGGGATAGGCCAAGTCTCTGTGCATAATGCCCCAACTTGTGGCTCTAACATTCTTTCCGCCCCCTCACCCACAAATTTCACTTTCTCTTTTATATTATCTTTTTCTCCCCTCATCTTCCTAGGCGCTGAATTATAACTCCCAGTACAAGCACGGGGTTAACTTTCACAATGAGCTAGAGATCCGAGACACCTACAAGGTTTCCCAAAAAAGATTTCTGTCAGAGTTCTTGATGACCCACCAAAGGTTAATGGTAAGACCCTACTGTCAAAGACAACATACACGTGTGAGACCAAACTTGGAGAGACCTGGCCAGAATCTGGAAGAGGGTCAGTCCCCAGACAGCTAGTCTAGTGCCAGAGGGTGCTACACGAGCAACTCGGGGAAAATGGCCGACATCAGTCCAAACAACTTCCAGTCTAAGACACCCAGTAAGAAACAACCTGACGTAATGCTCAAACAAGTGCAGTAGTGGCACACAGCCATGGTGGGCAACCGACGTCTCTTGATTTGGCTAATTGAGCCACTCAGTGGAATGGAACTCATTGCTAGAACTGGGAAATAAGTCAAAACCATGTACAAAAAATGAGCACAGTCTCCAATCAAGATACCATCAAATGTGGGCTAGAAGAGGGCCTACCCATATAAAATTCCCTCCAAGATATCTATGGCCATCCCATATATCTAGTACTAACTTCTCTCTCCGTTGCAGAATTTGTTCATCTTTTTCAGATGGACAAGGAACCTGAAGGGAGGATCAGCCAATCACACCTCACCAGGGCTCCAGCTGAAACCATAGAATAATGTGGAGGAAGGGCAAGAGTTCAGCATCCTTGGGGATCATGACACCAGAAAAAGGTTGAAGGAGATAAACACAGAGAACATCTAACTCCCACTAAGCCAGATATCCAGAGACACAGAGGCTCCCAAAACCTCATCACTGAAGTAGAGCTAAAATGACCCCAATGTGGCTAAAAACGTTTTTTTAATGGAATTTAGATCAAAATGTTAAAATATGGGGATAAAATATGTGTAAAAAGAATATAAGAGATCTAAAAGGATCAAATTTTGCCTAAAATTGATTTCCATTTATAAGGAACAAAAAACTAACTTTCAGGCTAAACATAGATAAATACCATGCCTAAAATTAAGGATTTTTTAAACTGTTTACATGCTCTTAAAGAGGCTCTAAAAAGCTTTATAATGGGACACAAAATCTAAATTCAGCTTGCATTAGACACAGGTGATGTTCTATGCTAGGTGGGTCACAAAGTCATAAGCACAGATGTAATTCACATTCCTTGGAGGTCTAACCAGGTTAGACACAGACAGGATCCTATCACCTTGTGTATTACAAATGGGTAAAATAACTTTCCTAGGTAAAAACAAAGAACTTCAAAATAAGACAAAAATGCCAGGATGCTTAACTCTCTGCTGTCATTTCCTTTTGCTCTTATCTACTGTTATATGCTACTTAAAGTCATGATAAGTTTGACTCTAAAACAAAGAGATGGCACCCCCTTTATCGCAGACCCCATACAAGTTTAAGCCATGACCAATTGTCTCTAACAATGAAAAGAGAGTAACTAACAACATATAACTTTGATTCTCTTTATAGTTCCTTTCTTTTAAACACCTAAAGTCACCTCTGCAGGTGAAATTTCTCTCTAGTCCAAAAGGTCAAATAGAGCAACTGAATCAAGGTTTTTGATCAAATAAAAAAGTCCTTGCATAAGACAAACATCAATCTTACCTCAAATGTATATCAGGGTAAAAACAGATATGATTTTTTAAAAAGGCATCAAGTAAGTGATCTCTCTCATCTAGCTCTCTCTGTGTAATATTAACAAGGTAGGCTCTCTCTATTTAAGGTAATAAAGGTAATAAAACCAGAGATTACCTTCAAAACAGTAACAACCCTTTAGACCCAAACATTCACAGACCAGGGGATGGGAGGACCCATATCCCAGACTCCCACAGAGGGGAACATAAAAAAAGGGTCCCAATAACTTCCCCCTTCCCAGTAGGACATCTAAGCTACCAAGATGGGACCAAGGGCAAAAATTTTAGCACTTGGGCTTAGAATGGCCAGTGGCACTCCTTGCAAAGGGCTGGGGGAAAGGTCCGGAGGAACCCAGGCTTGGACCTTCCTTGCTCCAAGAGGCACATAGACTGTATTACGTGTCCTCTTTTGATCGGAGAGAAAACAAAAATATTTGGGTTAAGACTTCTGTAGAAAAGAGATTTTAAAAACCCTAATGTTCAGCCAGGCATAGTGGCACATGCCTTTGATCCCAACAATCAAGAAGATAAAGTAGAAAGATTGTTGTGAATTTGAGGCCACTCTAAGACTACCTGGTGAATTCCAGGTCAGCCTGGGCTAAAGTGAGACCTTACCTCACAAAGAAAAATAAATAAATAAAAGACCTAATTTATTCTCCCAAATCCAGCTAGAGGGATGCTCCCTTCCATCAAGAAGATTCAAGAGGCCCTTTGAAGCTGGGCGTGGTGGTGTGTTGAAGACCTTGAGCCAAACTGCAACCATTTGGAGGAAGAAGCCTCCACTCTTTGTGTTAAGATTTCAGCTTCTTGAGTTCCTGTGAAATTTACCAAGCCTTCCCAAAAAGCCTACTTTGATCTGTAGATAAGAACAAGGTGTAACCTAAAGATGTGTATCTTAACAAACAGGATTGATGTAACTCCGCCCTGCCTGTGATCTCAACACAGACATTCTTGTAAACATCCGTGAGGCCTGTCACTCAAGAGACCCCCGCCCCTCTCTCCTCATCAATCAAAACCTCTGGTAGCCATAAAATCCATTTGGCAGCCATAAATCCCATTTGCCTTCTTCCTGCCTCCCCTATATATACCTCTGTATGAATAATTATAAAGGAAGCCTTGACTGGAGTTTGAAGCAGGGATTCTTTCTTTGTTCCTGTTTGTTCCCCATCCAGGTTTAGCCTCCCCTCGAGCCTCTGTTGAACCCCGCCGGCCAGGGCAGTGGTGCATGCCTTTAATCCCAGCACTCGGGGGGACAGAGGTAGGAGGATCGCCAAGAGTTCAAGGCCACCCTGAGACTACATAGTGAATTCAGGTCAGCCTGAGCCAGGGTGAGGCCCTACCTTGGAAAAAAAAAAAAAGAGGTTCTCTGTATGGCCCTGAGCCCCTGGCTCTCCTGTTCCAAGAGCCAGAGGCCATCAGCCAGGGCCCAGAGAATAGCACGACTCGGTGGAGCCCGTTTTTTTGTTTGTTTGGGGGGAGAGTCCAAGGTAGGGTCTCACTCTAGCCCAGGCTGACCTGGAATTTATGTACTCTGAGGGTGGCCTCAAACTCACAGTAATCCTCCCATATCTGTTTTTTTGGAGTTAAAGCCTCATTCTACCTCAGACTGACCTGGAACTCCCTCTAGCTCCAGGCTCGCCTTAACTCACAGTGATTCAATTCTCCCTACTCAGCCTCTAGGATTAAAGGCGTGTGACCATCCCTGGCCGAATCAGTTTTTCAAATAAATTCCATAATAAAATAAAATTCCTTAACTAAAAAAGAAGAAGAAGATTCAAGACAGGATGGGGCAAATTTTGATTCTAGATTCTTCTTTCATTTTCCTCCGCTTTGTTTCAGATGGCTTCCAAGACATCCCAAAAGTCTCTGCTAGCCTGTCCCTTAAACACTGGGCTCATTTATATAATACATTACTTTTCTCCAGAGACATAAGGAGATAATTAGAAAGCATACAAATGTAACTACAGATATCATGGAGGAGGAAATTCTTCTTAAAGATAAATTTTAAACTCAATCAACACCTGATATGCATAAGAAATTACAAAAATTGGTAGCCTAACCAGATAAGAGTTAAGTTTAACAGTTGTTCCAGGTGGCAAATTCGATTTATTATATTCAGAAAGCGAAGAAAAAAAAAAAAAAGACCAAAAAGGGAAATAAGGAAACAGTAAGGATAGATGTCACCAGGAGAGCATAATGGTAATGAAGGTTGCTCAGGAAAGGACCCCTCTATTAAAACATTTAATTGGTTAAATTCTAAAATATGTTTACTTGATGCCAAGATTTTAACCCATAGAGAAACTAAGTCCAACAGTGCATGACATCAATTTTTTCATAGTTTAAGGCATATAAAAACTGGCTTTAAAGCTCTCAGTAAAGCCGGGTATGGTGGCACAGGCCTTTAATCCCAGCACTTGGGAGGCAGAGGTAGGAGGATCACTGTGAGTTCAAGACCACTCTGAGACTACATAGTTAATTCCAGGTCAGCCTGGGCCAGAGTGAGCCCCTACCTCGAAAAACCAAAAAAAAAAAAAAAAAAAAAAAAAAAAAAAAAAAAAAAAAGCATTGAAAAATAAATATTAAAAAACTCTAAATAAAGTAAATTAAGTTCCTCTATTTTTCCAGGTTTTAACTATTGGGAAAACTAAGTCTTGAGATAAACGTTCACATACCTAAAGACATAGTGACTGTAGCAGGCAGCTTCAGGTTCGCTGAGATGAACTTCCAGACCAGGCACAGTTATGGAGGAAGGGATATTATTTATTGAAGCTTACAGATCCAGGAGAAGTTCCATAATGGCAGGAGAAGCGGCCTGCTCTCACAATACCAGGCAAGAGAGAGAAAAGCCAACCAGCCACCACAGCACACAGAGCAAAAGCTACAGCCAAAAGTTACACAGCACACTTCAGGAACTCCTACTGGGCACACTTTGCATATCTTTACAATGGAATCTCAAACCCACCATTAACACCTTAAGACCAACCCCCAATGACATTGCCTCTAGGAAGGTGATTGTAGATGCAAACTATAAAGTAATAAAACATTGAATATATTGGGGGCCATATATTCAAACTACCACAGTGACTTTAAAGATAGCTCCTATTTTATTTATGCTAATTGTACCAAATGGTCATCACTAAGTTTAATCACTTAAGATTAAGTGATTTATCCTCGTGTTAAGTAAAATATGTTAGGATAGCTTGCCTAAGTTTTATCAATTTTGTTTTGTTTTGTTTTGTTTTTTGAGTTAGGGTTTCACTCTAGTCCAGGCTGACCTGGAAGTCACTATTTAGTCTCAGGGAGGCCTCAACTCACAGTGATCCTCCTATCTCTGCCTCCTGAGTACTGGAATTAAAGGCATGCACCATCACACCTGGCTTCAAGTTTTATTAATTTTAAGTCATAGGTAACACATACAATTGTTTTCTTGTTAATAAAAATTCCTATTATAAATAAGGTCAATTACCATCTAAGATTAAGCTAAAATGATGACTTGTCAAATAGTGTTTTCTCTTTCAAAACAAATTTGTCAAGAGTTGTATTAAAGCGTAGCTGTTTTGGCTCAACAATGACCAGATTCTGCTTTATTATATGTAAAGTAATTATCTCATTTCTGACTTCTCAAGTCCAGTGCTGATAACAAATAACTCTTAAGATATATTCCCTGCTTTAGGGTACAGCCTCATGCTCAAACAATGGTCCTCATCTGAGAAAAATAATCTCAAACTCTGCAGTTCTGTTTCCAACATTCTCTGGGTAATTGGTACCCACACAAGTATCTGGCTAATCAAAGATGTATTCAAACACAGGTGCCAAGAATTTATACTGTCTTACTTTTCTTTTTGCTGACAATGAGTTGGGTCATTATACACAGAATCATTGCATAACTGATGGCTACCCCCATAAGGTAAGACCCATATTACTCATGGGGGGAGGACAGGGAGAAGGCTAATGATGGTACCATCATGGTTGTATATATACTATATACATAACTAATAAAAAAATTTTAACTTTTTTAAAAATCAGAAAGAGATTGAGAATAGGGAGGAAAAAAGCACTGTGCATGGCAGGATGTGGTGGCATATGCCTTTAATCCCAGCACTTGGGAGGCAGAGGTAGGAGGATTGCCATGAGTTCAAGGTCATCCTCAGACTACATAGTGAATTCCAAGTCACCCTGAGCCAGAGCAAGACCCTACCCACAAAAAAAATGGGGGGAAGATCTCATTCCAACTGCATACTGATATACTATTTTTCTAATTATGAAATAATAAAATAACACACAAATACACAGAAATGGACTGAGAATTTATGTATCAAATTAATCACAGTAGTTGTCTGTGATGATGTACAGGGAATAGCACTGAGGATGGTAGAAAAAAAAAAACACTTCTACTAAGAGAAAACTTGACACAAATATAACAACATAATAATAATAGCTAACTTGGATTGTAGTATGTGAGTATTTGTTATATTATTCTCTCTATCATGTACTGTATCTTTAATATCTTAAAATTAAAATAAAAAGTAAACAAAATTTTAAACATGCACTGTTTTTAATAGGAATATGTATAAAAGCATGAAGAAAATTAAAACCACTCATAACCCCACCATAAAGAGCACAATTGCATCACCATGTAAATATGAATACCTATATTTAAATATACATACTAATTACATAAATAATTAAATTGAGACTTTGTACAGGCTGTTCTGCTTTCTTTCACAAAACTGAAATGTTGCCAATAACATTAAATACTATTTTATAACATGATTATTCTCTTGAGGAAAATTAAATCAAAAGATCAGAGTTCCTAATTCCCATCTCCATTACTATTCAATTTGGCAGTGAAAACATTTTGACTTTTTGTATTTTACATTTCTTTGATTTCCTTTGGGGCACTTTAGTTTTGAATGTGCATGTGTCCTATTTTCCTAACCTGTGTTTGCCTTTCAAAGGAGGAACTTCCCCTCTCTTTCCCAATGGCTCTAATGTCATCTATATTCTCAATACTGGTGACTATCCCCAATTGCAGTATAAGTGGGTAACCTACTCATCATCCTGGTGAGATCTGCCACAACCATCAAGTGATCCCAAATGGTCAGTGTTTGCCCCAGCCAGCAACAATCAGAGAATCTCTTGAGATTTCATCTTGAATATTAGAAGATGGCAGGGAGCAGGATGTGGTCTTCTTCCCCAAAGTTCATAAGTGAGACAATTGAAGGGAGTCATGGAAAGGAGGATGAAGAGATTTAAAGAAAAAATTAAAAGTTTATAGAGCCTTTCAGCATCTTCCTGTAAGCACCCTGAAAGCCAGTCTACTCAGAAGACCTTAGTAGGTTTCTAACAAAGATTCAAATACAGCTTGGGGATGATAGAAGCTGGAACAGAGATATTTGTTTTGCCATCTAACTTGTGAGAACTTTCTCTCTATTAGGATTTCTGGATGGAAAGAGTATAGTCAGGCAGAACCGGTGACTGTACACAATATTTTGAGTATCTGCACATATTGCAACAACCAGCAGAAGTTACAGGTGCAAGAGGCTGTTGAGTACTGACTTTGATCTCTCTTCAATCTGAGAGTTTTTTCTTATGATCGCCTCCTTTGTACACTTTCAAACTCCTTTTCAGACTTTCCCCCAAAGTTTAGCTTTCTCTGGTTATCCACCACTTTATTAATGTAGCCCTTTTGAGTTCTACTGTTATTGCAAGAAGTAGGGGCTCTTTCAGGTTGTCACACCAAACTGTGTACTACATGCCCCTCAGCACTCTGGTGTTCACAGACCATGTGTGTGGCTTCTTCAGGATGTTTCAGCCTAATATCTGTGACCCATCCTTGGAATAGCTTGTAATGAAGACATATAACCCAGACCCAGCAACCCCCCCCCACTGCTGTGCTTCAAATACCTACCATGTTCTGTTACATACATTCTGTGACCATAACAAAGTAAAGACTGCTCAGTTTCTATCTGACAGACTCCAGAGTTCTTCACTCTATGCATTCTCACATCCCATTTTAGTAATAAAACTTACTGCTTAAAAGAGTTCTAACTTATAGTCATGCCTGTTTTTGTATTATATTAGCCTTGTATGTTGATTTCTAAGCATTGTATTGATATTTACATTTCCTATGTTTAGTAAAAATCAATTCTGTTTGTTTTGCTTTCTATTTTATTTTTTAACATTCAATTTCTACCTTTTACATTGCTAATGTAATTCTCTTTTACGGCTTCTCCCTGCACTACTACAAGGAAACTTTTTCTATCTTTGGTATTTTTATGATGTGTGTTTATGTTGGGTGGGGTATGAGTGTGGATATACCCATGCCACAACACGGAGGTGGAAGTCAGAGGACAGTCCCAGGTGTCAGTCCTCACCTTCTACTTTATTTGAGATAAGATCTCTTTATTGTTCACCACTGCATCCATAATATCTGGCCCATGAGCTTTTAGGGATTCTCTTGTCTCTGTTTCCCATGTTGCTATAGAAATGCTGGGGTTAAAAATGTGCACAACCACACCTGGCTATAGGTTCTGAATATCCATACTTGGGTTGTCACACTTGTACAGCAAGTACTTTACCTACAGGGTCATCTTGTTCCCTGCCCACAAGCCCAGGAAAATCTTTCTTAACCTGAAGTTTGTAAATATTTTTGTGTGTTCTCTTCTAATCTTTCTTATAATGAACACATTCTTATTTTAATATATAAATAAAATGTAATTTTTATAAGAGTATCTGCACTCCCTCTGTAGACCTAGTAATGGTTAGAGAAGCTAATGTTTACAGGAAAAGAGCCCCTGGCTAGACACAGCACATTAACTACCTCATTTCCCAGCCTTGATAAAGGCCTTGCTATTTTGCCTGGACTTCTTTCCAAAAGATCCCTGTAGATATGGGATCCATATCAGTTACCCTGTTTTGCTATTTAGGTCTGTTCTATATTTACTCTCCCTGTTGCATCAAAACATTTACCTAGTCTTCTGCTGGCTACAGCTTCATCCATCTAAGCTAGAAAGGCTGCTTCATCTGTGACATCACTCAGCCATTAATTATTTTCTGTAGATTATGGCTATCCTGTTACAGCACTTAGGAATTGCTGCTTCTAATTACGGAATGCTTAATTGCTCCCTGGATAGTTATTAAATGGCTTGATTAATATTATTCTCAGATTTGGATAAAAAGGTAAATATATGACACATTTGTACAAGCCTAGGTGTGATGGGTAGGTGTACACACACATGCATATTTGAAAGCTTTTAGATAAATGTAAACATCTAAGTACTGGAGTCTTATAAACTTTACTATCCCAAGTACAGTTCTACACAATCCCGCTTTGTATAATACAACTCTACTGCTCTGGAACAAAACTGGCAGGCACTGTGTGAAGGAAGATGATAAGAACTACCATAATGAAACTCAATCAGGAGCAAGAACAAGCAAGCAAAAAAAAAAACAAAGTCAGTAATAAAAATTTCAAAATGAATAGACCAGCTACAAATGAATAAGACACAGATACCAGAATGCAAAATTTAATAGCTCATTTAAAGTCTAATTAAGAGTTGGGAGCCCATGCTTGGAAAGGCTTGAGGTCATGATTATTGCTCATCTGAGGGAATAGACATATAGTTTCCTTAAGAGTCTGTGCTCATATTAAATGAGGTGCAAACTCTTAAATGGATAAATTATAAAATACCTTGGCTTTTCCCTCCTTCTCAACTTCTATCTCATCTCATGTTAGATATTAACTTATGAAAATATACATGTATGCTTTAAGAACGTATAAAATACATTTATAATAATTATAATGGATTAGATTCTAGATCAAGTACCAGAAATATATACATGAATAATTCAGTCACTTCCTAATACTGAGTTCTTAATGAATGGTAGGAGCCATAAACAATCTCAAATTAGTGTAAGCAAAGTAGCCCATGTATGGAAAGAGGGACATGAAGACACAAGAGGCTTCCTGGAGTTGCTATACTCAGGCTAGCATCTGAGAAATGAAAAGAATCTGAAATGTGTCCATGGAAGGGTGACAGCATTTGTGGTTTCAGAGAACCACTTGGGTGACCTCACTGAGAGGTCCCATCATGGTACACAATGTTTTAACAGCTTTCGACAGGTTTACAAAACCTTTCTTATTGGCCATTATAACAGAAATGAAGTAACAGGACCTCAGTATTCAATCCACAGCCAGCTGAATGCAGAGATTCTGCCACTGTAGCAGCTTCTTGAGAAAATAAGTCATCCCACCTGAAAGGCCCATGAAAGCCAGACTACTGCCCCAGATACCTGAGTAGTTTCTTACCCTGGGGACCTGGACTGTACCACACAAATTTCTTTGGTGTATAGCAGTGGTTTTCTTGGTAAGTGATATGAGGCACCAGTGATTTCAAAAACAATCAGAGTAGGACTCTGCAGGCAGATGATCAAACTTCATCTCTGATTGAACTAAAAAGTGCTCTGTTAGTTTAATGTCTTAGTCTCCTGCAAAGATTTTACTCTTGCAAAAGATTTACTACTGCCCTTAAAACAACCTGGTCCTGGAATATAAGAGACAGACCCACATGCCAAGGACCCAAGAAAGAGGCAGAAAGGGTAGAAGTGCACAGGTTGCAATCTATTTTGGGGCTTGCTGGAAGGAGCATGGCATTAGGTGAAACACAAAGAGTTGTATCCCTACAATTTGTATCAGAAAGAAGAACATATATATGGACTAAGACAAATATGATTTCATCTGGCATATATATATATGACAAGGTGTTAGGCATGTCTCTGGAGTCAAGGTCCAAGCTATAAAGTTCTACACACAAACCAAATAGTTTTGTCTACTTATAGTTTACTGAAGAACTCCGAAGGAAAAATCTATAATTATTCTGGGGAAGTCTTGGCAGTTACCACTCAGGATAAATGCTGCCATGTCAAGCTAAATCCATACAGCTGCCTTTCAAAATCAATCTAAAGCCATCATGTCATTTCGCTATATATTGGCTGCCTCTAGTTTTGGAAAGCACTATCTTAGAATATTCATGAACTCTAGTAAAAATTGGAAAAATTATCTCTCTCACCTAAGACCTTTCCTGAACCCCAATTCTTCATCTGATCATCCTCGTTATATATGGAACCTCCCTATCTCCCTATTTCCATATCCATCTTAGATTCTAATGTTACAGTCCTCAATTCAGAATGATTTGTTGCCAGGGCCTATTCCTTCCTGTAAACAAGAAACCTGTATTTATAACAAGTCCTTCCAGCACAAGCATCCATCCAAACCTGCTCCTTTCTCATCTCCTCCTCTGAAATTCTGTTGGCCTGAAGCTCTGAAGACACAAGAGGTGCACTCTGTACTCTCATGTTCATTCTGGTTGGAGATTTTCCTCAAAGTATTCTTTAATCAAAACTGCTACTGTCCATACTTCATAACCCAGTACATTTATGGGCCAGAAAGAATCAGTGTGACGGTCACCATGTTCCCTTCCCCAAACTCTCTTCTGTTTTGAATTACTCAGGACTCTATGTACTTTAACTATACCTGTCTGCCAGACCTCTTCCTGTGACAGATGTACCTCCTCCGTGCCATCTCACTATCACCATTCCTTTGATGCACGTTCAGCTATATATTAAAACTACACTTGGCTTCTCCATCTGCTTCTGAATCTTCTCTGGGCTGTTTTATTTTACAAATGACAAAAACTGAACCCAAACTCTGATAAGTAAAAACAATGAGAAGGTGCAAACATAGCTGAGTCTTGCTTGAAGATGTTAACATTGGCTTGTTCTCCCTCTCCCCCACCCCCTTTACCTGTTTCTCTTCTTCTCCCTCCTGCCCTTCCTATTTACCATTTCCATCAAGTACTTATGATTTATCTCAATACTGTTTATCCTTATATTTATAACCACATTTCTCACTCTGTTCTATCAATTTTGGTGTACAAATATGATAGCTTATAGACATAATTTAGATAGAAAATAGACACAAAGATGATAGATGATAGATAAATAGATAAGTAGATTAGGTATAAGATAGATGATAGGTAGAGAGATGATAGGTAGATAGATAATAGATGATTGACAGGTGTTAGATGGACATTAGAGAAGTAGATGATATGATTGATAGACAGATGATAGATAAGTAGATATATGATTGATGGAAAGATAGATAGATAGATGATTGATAGATAGATAGATAGATAGATAGATATAGATGATAGATAATAGATAGATAAATAGATAGATGATTGATAGATAGATGATAGATAGATGATTGATAGATGATAGATAGATAGATAGATAGATAGATAGATAGATAGATAGATAGATAGATTGATAGATTGATAGATAGATGATAGATAGATAGATTAGAAGTAGATAAAAAGAAAGGGAGCTGAAGCAACTCCACCACCTCACAGGTGGTGATTCCATGCAAACCAGATATCTACATTAAGGTTCTCTGCTTTCTGTAAGAAATCCTAGACTATCCCTGAGAGACAGTGCTTCTAGGCAACATTCTGAAGCTTCTGGAGACCTTTCCTGATGAGAAATAGAGACATGAGTTTCCCTATTTGCTAAGATTAGAGTTCTAGTGGGCTGTAGTTCTATAGGCACCCTTACTATTTAGGCTGTGGGGAAAATGAACTCCAAGAAAGAGTTCCTTTCCTACCAATGACACATCACATAAATTAGAGGTCCTTAGCAAGATCAACTTTCAAAACAGAATTGTTTTCATTCCACAAAGGATATTGTCTACCAGAAATTGCTCTAAGTCCTTACATCCTCATATGAGCTTGCCTCCTTGCATCCACCTAGACCTTTGCAGCATCTCATCCTTAAAGCCTCCTTCAGTGTTACCATTTCTATCCTGATTAATTTGATTTTTCAATTACCAACATGTACAAGCAATAAGAAATATCACATATCAAAAATGAAAATTCCAATAAGAATCCAAATTGAACATGTCTCTCAAGAAAGAGAACTCTTCAGAAAACACACCAAAGGTCATCTCAGAAAGAGTATTCATTACAGCTGTTTAGAAGTTTCTTTAACGAAATCTCCTGAGCAATCTAGACAAAAACATCCTCAGTCACCCTCACTTCTCTACACAAAATGAAAAACTTGCTTAATTCTACTGTACTACAGCAACAAAACTATTGCAGAGGCCTCCAATAACAAAGTAGAAAGCTTACATATTAAGTTAAAGGAAAGTTATAATTTCTGATCTTTGTAGAAAGTTTTATTTCTTTCACTAAAATGGACACTGAAATTTTTTCAGCATTGTTTTGCTTTGTTTGTTGAGATAAAGTCTCACCATATTGTCTTGGCTGGCCTTGAACTCACTATGTTGCTCAGAAAGGCCATGAGATTCTTGAAGGGGATAAATTATTAGCAGTAAACTGCATGTTCAAGGGACTATAAATGCCCCACAAAAGCATAGGATAATAATCACAAGAATATGTTTAGCCAAGTAGTGGTTCAAATCACTTCAGATGGAGAAACCTATCCAAATAATTCCTGTTAACCAACATTCTTCTCTCCAACAAAATATAAGCTTTTTTATTTTAAGGTTTTTAGTAAGAATGAATTTGATCTCTCAGCTATATTACTCAAGAGATAATACATGGTAGAAATTTTATTATTACATCCATTGTTGGAAAGTGGTGAGTACTCTTTTCCTCCTCAACCTGGATGAGAATGTCAAATGTTAGACTGAACATTTAGCAAAAACTTGTTGGTCCACTGTCAAAACAAAATCTCAGACCAGACAGAAGCTGACTTGGACCATCTCTACTGTGAAACTTTGCACAATAATATCTGACATTTCTGCAACTCTGAACTTTCTCAAGCTCCAACCAGAAGTAGTTCCAAAAACAGTCATGGTGACTGGCATGATTAAGTAAGGAGACTGCATGACAATAAAGACTACATTGGAGGAGTAGTCTGCAGCTGTGCCTCCCTTAGAATTGATACAATTGGTGATAATACATTGGGTACATCTAAGATAGTAAATCCCATTTTGGTGATTGACCCACCCAGACCCAACTATGAAAATGTAAGGGAGGGGCAGACACATCCAAAACTTAAAATGATTCTCTTTTAAGGTAACTACTACTTTCCATAATTCTGGTTGAAGTCGCCCTTGGGGGCTCAAGATGGGTGGTATCTCTGATTGTTTGCCTTCCCTGGGACCCAACTGTAATTGTAAGTTATATTTATTTTGGTATCCTCCATCCGTAATTAATGAGTGGTTTGTATACATTATATAACATCCTTCGTGATGCCTATCATTTGAAAAGCAGATAGGCAGCTCTGCTGTGAGAGAGGTCCAGTTAATTGGTTTAGCCGCTTCTTGCAGGAATTCTAGATCATAATTCTAGGTCATAACTGGCAGTGGTAAGGAAAGCATTGGAAAATATCTTAGGTAAGGGTTCTTCCCAAAGAGTAGCCCTAGCTAGAGGGGGTTCAGGTACATAAGCCAAATATGCTTGTTGAGCCTGTGCTACTTTTAAGGTGACGATAGCAAGTAAGGGTATAAACAGAATCTCTGGCGATAGAGCCTACTGTGAATTACCAGCATGACTCCTTGCTGGCAGAGGGCCTCAATTTGGCCCCAGGTCAGCATGTTTTCCTCCTGGGGACCTGGGACGCTTTCTTTTGTGTGTCAGATGAGCCATCTCCTTGGTCGGTGGGACTGAATCGGACATTTCAAGCTGGGACCCAGATGATCCTGGGCTGGTCCTGTGAAAATAGAAGCAAATCCTCTCCCCCTAGTTAGGAGGGTGTCTGGTCCCTTCTATATTCCATCTAAAGGGTTTTGCCATCGCACCAGAATAGAGGGGGCAGCCAATGTGTGTGCCAATGGAGGGAGATAGGGGGATGCTGGGAGTTTTTGAATATGTTGAAAATGTTTAAGGTTATCAGGGCTATTGCCACTGCAAACAATCTCCAAATGTATGTTCTATTATGTGCATCTGGCTTTGCAACTAAGCAAGTTTAACTGCTAAGCCAGAAAGAAATATTTTCAATCTCCAAATCAATTTTATAGAACTATAGTGAATTCCAAACATACACAAAATGTCATGACCCAGTCTATAACTACTCAAACCTTAATCAACTGTGTAATTCTGCCTGTGGTGCTCTGGTAAACTTGTTCGGTAATGAAGTAAGTTAAATCTAAAGTAATTAAAATTGCAATTGTTGAAGGAATTGAGGAATTATGTCTTAAATCACAACATAATTTTGTTTAGAATTTTCCTTTACTACTTAAATAGTTTTTAAGTGTATGACAGATACATACTGTTTAATGTCTCCAAATGTGGTCTATTTACATTATAGAATAACAAAAGAGAGTAGATAATTTTCTAAGAGTTTTTTTTTTTTTTTGAGGCAGGGTTTAGATATATTAACCATGTGAGAGAATTAAATACTAAAGAGCCATTTTTTAAAAAAATGGCACATCCAGAAGCCATAGGTTGTTACTAGAAATTTTTCAGTGCCAGGGATGGGATACCTTCCAGTGAGTTGTTGGCCAGGGAGATCCCTGTTGCCTCCAAAACATTAAAGGCTTTTGCCAAGGCCCTTGGTTTCCCTTGAGAATCAGATGGTAAGACCCTTTTGCTGAAGACTTCACATGCCTGAGCACCAAGATCACTAAAGTCAAGCTGGTGCTGAGCAGAAAACCTTCTCCCTATAGACCAGCCAACTGAAAGCTGGAAAAAGCTGCACTGCATGCAGCCCTGTTGGAGACAAAAGTCATCAGTGGTGAAAAGAGTGGACACTGGAAGCCTCAAGTTTGGCCGGAAAGGCCAAATGACCAAATGAGTGCAATAGTGGCATTTCTGCTCTGGGGGAAACCAGCTGTTCTCTAATTGGACTGAAGGCCTACTCTATGGGAGGGAATACATGCCCTAAACTGAAAACCTAATCAAAAGCCTATGGCAGGGGAGGTCATGAGCCTTAGGTGTATAAAGCCTGCTCTTGTGTTGCTAAATGTATATATTATTCTCACCAAACTGCCCTGAAAACACTACACTTAATGCTCATATTCATATATTAATGCTACTCTCATTTCTGGTTAGAGAAGCTTCTCTTTTCAGATGGCGATGACCACTGGGATGACCCAAAAGGCAACATAATGCTGAGAAGAAAAGATGAAGAAGTGTCCAGCACTGAAACATCTCTATCACACCCTGCAAGGCTCAGGGTTCATTGCAGAAGAGGTGGCAGAAAGAATCTAAGAGCCAAAGGAAAGGTTTCACTCCTTACAATGCAACTGTCCAGACAGAAATTGGACTCGATATCCATGACCTCACAGTGCCTAGCAATACCTTCAGAAGACCCTCATAATAGTAGGAAAAGATGATGACAACAAATTAAAAGAGAACCTAATGGTGAGAGGGAGGGGATATGCTCTAATAAGTAAATAAATAAAATAAAAAAGTAAAAATAATAATAAAAGAACCAGTCTGACAAGACATACACAATAACAGCATACAGCTTTGGTGGGTAACAATGGCTTTCTGATTGGCTAAGAGATCTGCTCAATGGAAAGGAACCCACAGCTAGAACTGGCAACCAGGTCAGAATCCTGTGAAGACCAAGATTATTATCTCCAATGACAAGCTCTCACTAATCTTTGGCCAAAAGAGGGACTACATCCATCAAAATCTCTCTAATTAACAATGCTTATCCCATTTAACCTATGCTGACCTCATTCTCCATTGGAGAATCTGTTTTACTTTTTCAGAAGGTAGTGAGGCCCAAAAAGATAAACTGCCCTCACACTTCAGCCAGGGCCCAAGTGAAACCATAGAGAAACTAGTGAGATGGGCAAGAGTACTGCTTCCATAGTGAGCCTAATAATCTACACCAGAGTGAAAGAGACAAAACACTGAGGATACTCAACACATACCAAATCAGAAATCCAAAAGCCCCTGAGAGCTTAACACTGAAGTAGATTTAAAATACACCCACCATGGCTCAGGGAATTGTGCAGAAGAGGAGGCAGAAAGATTGTAAGTCACAGGTTGGAAGGCATATCTAGAGGCATTGGCACCCACCCCTGATAACTAACTGTTGCTCTCACAACACATAACCCACAACCCCATGGGGAATGCCAGCAACCTTACCGGGGTGGGCCTTCAGCAGAATGGGGGCAGAGAGGATGGAAATGATGGTACCAATATATGATGTGTCCATGAAAATTACATTCTTAGCCGGGTGTGGTGGCGCACGCCTTTAATCCCAGCACTCGGGAGGCAGAGGTAGGAGGATCGCTGAGAAGTTCGATACCACCCTGAGACTACATACTTAATTCCAGGTCAGCCTGAACCAGAGTGAGACCCTACCTCGCAAAACCAAAAAAAAAAAAAAAAATACGTTCTTAATTTTTTTTAAATGGTGCTCCTGTTTTGGTTTATGATTTTAGTATCCTCTTGTATTATTCCTTTGAATGGTATAAAGTAGTCTTATCTCTTCTGATTATTTGGGTTTGAAGTCTATTTTGTCTGACATCAATATAGCCAGCTCTGCTTGCTTCTTATTTCCATTAGCATGGAATATTGTTTTCCATCTTTTCACCCTTAAGGGGGTGTCTATCTTTATTGGTAAGGTGAGTCCTGTAGACAGCAAGTGAATGGGTCCTCTTTTTTGATCCAGCTTTTTATCCTGTGTCTTTTGATTGGGGAAATGAGATCATTAATGTTTAGAATGATAAGTGTGAGGTATGAGTTAATCCCTGTAAAATTGGAGGCTTTGTGGAGCTTGGAGTTTTCTTGAACTTTGTAAGTTTTCTTGTCTCTTCTACTCATGGTTGTTATTTTTCCCTCTTGTAAGCTCTTGGATGTGATTGTTCATCTCTTCAGTTTGAGTTATTCTATGGTATATTCTCTATAGAATTGGCTTAGTGCTCATATAATCATGCAGCTGGCTTTTATCATGGAAAGTTTTCCATTAGCCTTCAATTATAAGGGATAATTTTGCTGGCTATAGTATATTGGGTTGGTAGCCATGGTCTTTTATGACTTGAAATGTTCCACTCTAATCCTTTCTGGCCTTTAGAGTTTCCATTGAAAAATCAGAGGTAATGGTTTATATTTATATGTAACAAGCTGTTTTCTTTTTTGCTTTTAGAAGCCTTTCTTTTTCTTTGTTGAGAGTTTTAACTATAATGTGATGTGTAGAATATCTTTTCTGGTCCTGTCTTATGTTCTAAGTGCCTATTGTACTTTGATGGGACTTTATTTTGTGAGGTTAGGGAAAATTTTCTTGATAATTTTGTTGAAGATATGTTCTATGCCTTTGACCTGTATTTCTTCCCCTTCTCATATGCCAATGAACAAAATATTTGGTCTCTTTAAGGTGCCCCCCCATTTCTCTATTTTGTTTACATGGTTTTGGGAATTTATCATTATTTTTGGACTATTGGACTATCTCCTCTATCATATCTTTAAGTCCTGATGGCCTGTCCTCCATATGGTCTACGCTATTGGTGAGGCTTTCTTGGGAGCCTGTTAAAAAAGTTATTTCATTGTTGTCTACTTTTTTTCAGCATCTCTCTTTGTGAAATCTAATTTCATTTCTATTTTAATATTTTATTTATTCACTTACTTGAGAGAGAGGGAGAGAGAATGGGCATGCCAGGCTTCCAGAAACTGCAAATGAACTCCAGATGTATGTGCATCTGGCTTATGTGGGTACTGGGGAATTGAACTTGGGCTTCACAGGCAAGTGTCTTAAACACTAAGCCATCTCTCCAGCCCCTAATTTCATTTCTTGATTAGACTTGCTTGTTTGTTTGAGTTCTCTCGTGCATTTGGTTATGCCTTCATTGCGTTTATTCCACTGCCCATTGTGATCAATTTATTTGGCTTTCCTCCATTTCTTTTATCTTTTTATCAAGTTCTTTTTGATGCTTTTTAAAAAATTTATTTATTTATTTATTTATTTATTTATTTATTTATTTATTTATTTATGCGAGACAGAGAGAGAATGGGAGGGCCAGGACCTCCAGCCACTGCAAACGAACTCCAGATGCATGCGCCCCCTTGTGCATCTGGCTTACGTGGGTCCTGGAGAATCAAACCGGGATCCTTTGGCTTTGCAGGCAAATGCCTTAACCACTAAGCCATCTCTCCAGCCCTTTTTGGTGATTTTTAATTTTTTTGAGATGTTGTTTTTGATGATAGGTTTCAACCATGCTTTGAATTTGATTTTCTTCATTCAGCCATGCCTTAAATTCTCTTGTTCATGGCCTCATTAACTTTGTTAAAGATACTTGTTATTGCTTCCTTTTGGGTTCTATGGCTGGAATTTCCTCTAGGTTTACAATGAAGGCTTCCATTATGGGGCTAGTTGTCCCTGGTGGGGATCTTTTGGTTTGCTGTCTTGCATTCTTTGTTTTGCATTCAGGTTTGCCCATCTTGAAGGAGGTGTCTTGTTTTGTTGGGACTGTAGCTATCATTATCTCTTGGAGAATATGTATTGATTGCTTTGTTCAGGTTTGGCCAAGGTAGGTTTTGGCTGGGTGCTCTTGAGCCTGAACCAGGTCTTTCTTATGTGTTTATGCAACTGGGAATTTTGGGTGGGGTCCTGGGATGCGTGGCCAACTCAGTGACCAGGCAGGGTCCTGTTGTCTCTCTGATACTCTCTTCTTGGTCCTTAGTGGTGGGCTTGGCTGTGGCAACTGGTGGCAGGAAGGGTAAGGGGATAGTGGAGATGCTGCTTGGGGAATTGGATCTAGTCACACTGGCAATGGGTCCTGCCTGAGTCATGTGTTTGTGGATATAGCCTAAGATGGGTGATTGCAGGCAGATCCTTACTTGTGAGCCTGATCAAACAAGTCTTGTGTGGGGAACTGGTGTTTCCCTTCTTACCACCTATGAGCACATCCTGAGGCCCTCTTTATGGGAAGGATAGGGAATCAGAGAGGATTGCATAATGGGAGGATACAAGTGAGGACAGTAAAGACAACAAAACCAGTCATGGGAAAATGCTTTTGCAATTAGGACATACCCTGACGAGGAGGTTTCAGGTGCAAGCAATGAAGTTAAGTAATGCCCACATATAACTAATGTTTTCTAGAGGAGACTAGCTGCTCTTACAAGTCTCCTGTTCATTTTCTAGAACCCTGTTCCCCTGTTGCTTTAACTGAAACTTGTTCATTTCTCTTGCAAGTATTAACACAGTAAAACATGGCATGTAGGTAGTGTTTTGATTCCAGATGCTGAGGCACCTGTGCCCTTAGCACATGGAGTATTGAGCTTTGAATGGAGTAAATTGTGTCTTCTGAAGAAATACCTATTTTCCAAGACCTATTAGTCTTCAGGATCCCAGTCACTTTTCCCAGAGGGATTGAGAAGTCTGATAGAATTGTCACAGAGAATGATGAATTAAGACCAACATGAGGAACACAGAGGGAATGAATAGATGGGGTAAGGCTTCAAGATTTGGATTTTTGTCACCACTACAAATCCTACTCAAATAGAGAAAATGTTTCATCCAGGTTTTGGATGATAAGCAATAAAAGAGAAGCATAGAACAATTACTGAAGCTCCACATCACCATTAATGAATGGAAAACATGCTGAGGTAGAATTCATAACTGCTTTTCAGACATATGTTGAACACATCATTATAGATTTTGCCTTTCTAGATTTTAATGGAGACTTGTTCAATTATTTTTATAGATATTCAGATTTTTTAAAGATAAGAAAATTACACTTCTTTGGACATGCTAAACAGAATCCAATATTATCTTTGAATGTTAAGATTGTTCAGAAATTTAGATGAACTTGGTAACTATGAGCCCGAGACTCTTGAAGCTGTTGCACAAATGATGAAATATGAGCTGGGATATTGGGAGAGTAGATCTGGGAGAAGTGAAAACAGTCCTTACAGTGATCAAAAATTATTTAAAGCCGGGTGTGGTCATGCATGTTTTTAATCCCAGCACTTGGGAGGCAGAGGTAGGAGGATCACAGAAAGTTTGAGGTCACCCTGAGACTACATAGTGAATTCCAGGGTCAGCCTGAGCTAGAGTGAGACCCTACCTTGAAAAACCAAAATAAATAAATAATATACAAATAAATAAATAAATAAATAAATAAATAACAATTTTAAAAGAGACATTTTAGGGGCTAGAGAGTTAAGGCATTTGCCTGCAAAGCCAAAGGATCCCGGTTTGATTCTCCAGGACCCACGTAAGCCAGATGCACAAGGGGGCGCATGCATCTGGAGTTCATTTGCAGTGGCTGGAGGCCCTGGTACACCTATTCTCTCTCTCTCTCTCTCTCTCTCTCTCTCTCTCTCTCTCCTCCCTCCCTCCCTCCCTCCCCCTCCATCCATCCCTCTTTCTCTCTCTCAAATAAATAAATAAATAATATAAAAATAAATAAATAAATTTTTTAAAGAAGTATTTTGGATGGAATTTTATATGCATAGGACCTTTTCTAGCCTATAAAATTCCCTCCAAAATATCTATGGCCATCCCATCTATCTAGTACTAACTTCTCTCTCCATTGGAGAATTTGCTTATCTTTTTCAGATGGACAACTAACCTGAAGGGAGGATCAGCCAATCACCTCACCAGGGCCCTACCTGAAACCATAGAATAATGGAGGGGAAGGGCAAGAGTACAGCATTCTTGGTGATCGACACCAGAAAAAGGCTGAAGGAGATAAACACAGAGAACATCCAACTCCTACTAAGCCAGATATCCTGAGACACAGAGGCTCCCAAAGCCTCATCACTGAAGTAGAGCTAAAATGACCCCAATGTGGCTCAGGGAAATTCGCTGAAGAGGGGGTGGAAAGAATGTTAGAGCCACAATTTGGGGAAGTATGCACAAAGACCTAGCCTATCCCTCATAACTCTTGACTACCCCCACAATGCATGATCCACATTCCCCATTGACCAGGGTCCCTTTGGAAGAGGGAGGACAGGGAGGAGGATAATGGAGTCACCATTATGAATGTAAAATTAGAATAATATAAATTTTAAAAATAAATTTTTTTTAATGAAGTATTTTTTTTCTCTTTTGGTCAGGATGCTGTCTGCCTAACCATGCCTTACCTCGTAGGGAAGGAAAGGCAAGGCATTTAGGGTTAAGTGGGGTTTTTAATGGTCTGCAGATTCTAGTAGACCTCCAGTGGGAGTGTGTGGAAGAGCAAAGTAGGAATCCGCTGATTCATACACTCTTGAGTGCCCCACCAGCACCCAGACCCCTCAAGCAGCCATCAGAGCTGCAGTCCCAACCACAGGTTTTGCCTGCACTAACTGCAGGCTTAGTGGTCCCAGACCAGCAGGGTAGCATTTGTTCCTCCCAGCCTCAATCTAGGCTTTCCCACCTGTGCAGAACTCCACATGCAAACCCCATCCCACTGGCCACTGCCACCGTGCACTCACTACTCCCCCACCTCCAATGTACCAAACCAGGCCAACAGGCTAGTGTTCATCCCATCCCGCCCCGACATAGGCAGATCTCTGCAGGTGAATGCCATCCTACTCACCACCACCAAACAAGCTAGCATTCGCCTTGCCCCAACATAGGCTTTCCCACCACTGTGGAGCTCCATGCATGAAAGTTATCCCACTGGCTGCCACTGGAACAAAAAACAGGATGAACTTTTCATGATATAGGAGTGGGAAAATGCTTCCTGAACAAAACCCCAGTGGCTCAGGAAATTAAACAATCACTCAACCATTGGGATCTCATGCAGCTGAAAAGTTTTTTTCACAGACAAACATACAATAAGCAGAGATTACCCACAAAATGGAAGAAATTTTTGCTGGCTATACAACTGACAGAGGCCTAATTTCTAGAATTTACAAAGAACTCAAACAACTCACTCACAAAATGGGGCAGAGAACTGTACAGGGAGTTCTGAGAGGAAGAAATAGAAATGGCAAACACACACTTAAAAAAATGTTCAACATCCCTAATTATCAGGGAAGAGCAAATTAAAACAATTATGAGATTCCACCTTACCCCAGTAAGGATGGAAAGCATGAAAAATCTAATGAAAACAAATTGTGGCAAGGTTGCGGAGAAATAGGAACCCTCATTCACTGCTGGTGGGAATGTAAGATGGTACAACCACTATGTAAAGCAATGTGGAGACTCCATAAAATGTTGACTATAGAGTTACCAACAGACCCAGTTATTCCCTTACTGGGCATTTACCCTAAAAGCTCCATGCCTCCGTTCAGAGATTTGCTCAACCATGTTTATAGCTGCTCAATTCATAATAGCTAAGTGCTGCTTTCTCGGGGAACCTGGTGTCAGCACAGGGGTGAAGGAGATACACACAGAGAACACTCAACTCCTACCAAACCAGAGATCCAGAGACTTCCATGACCTCATCACTGAAATAGACCTAAAATGAACCCAACATGGCTTAAGGAAATTCAAGGAAGAGGGGCCAAAAAGATTGTTAGAGCCATAAGTTGCACAGAGACATTGCCTTACCCCCATAACTGATGGCTATCCCCACAATGCAAGACCCACAATCCCTAAAGGGGGAACAAGGGGAGAAGGCTAACAATGGTACCATCATGGCTGTATATACATTATATAGATAACTAATAAAAAAATTAAAATAGGCAAACAGCAGCATAGACACAGTAACAACTTAGGTGGATATCTTAATAAATCATGTAACACATACCAGTATTATTTTTATCTGTAATCATTTCAATGGGTAAAGGATATGGCCAATTATTTGGTATACATTTAAATATCAATGCAAAGTATTGTACAATTAAACATAATCTGCTTTTTCCAAAGAAAGTAAAACATATACACCAAATTGTTAACTATTTACTTCTAATCAGCTGTGGTTGAATACTATAAATGAAGCAAAAATAATACTTTTCATATTGCTTAATTTTGTTCTGATAATGAGAATAGATTTGTTTTGCCAAAAAAAAAAAAAAAAACTCACTGTGGTACATGGTAGAGACTGGGTCCAGGTACAATGCGCTGTATGTATGCTAAACAAGTACACAGCCACTGCTGAGGCCTGGCCTCACCTTGGCCCCTGGGTTGACCTGATTGGCCAAGATTGCCTTTGCACTGAGATGTGGGTGAGGAGATGGAAGAGAAAGATTTGTCTGAGGCCCATGAGTACATGGCTATGGTACAGGATTATAAAGAGGTTGGTATGGATTCTTTTGAAGGAGAGGGTAAGGAAGAAGAACAACATGTATTTCTTTCTTTCCTGCAGCATGTCATATCCCTTAAACTTCAACTTTGGAATTAGCTGACAAGTACTGAAATTTTCTCATTAGATTGTCTTCACTCAGCTATGATCTTGTCTGTCTTTTCCAAGTGTGATTTTAAGATATTTCTATCATGTCTTAAACAAAGGCTTTAAGGGGAAAAAATAAGTAAAACATATATCAATATGAAATGAACACATGTTTTAATGATTTTATCTGTGTCCTCAAATAATAAGGAAACCAATAAGACACTACAGAATTGAAGGGCACCCACACACATGTAGATCTTAAGAATAATAAAACAAATGTCTTGATAGAGACAAATTTTATTAACAATCAGACCAAAAACTAGCTGCAATTTTAAGGAACACAATTTTCACTCCCATTAACAAAAAAAAAAAAAAATCATTAACATTACTATCAGTATTGTCTGCTCTGCAGAGTTGTAAAATAGTGCAAAGATAATAAAAAGCTGGTAGCCAAAAAGAATAAACCAGACAGGTTACCCAATCACTTCTTTTGATCATTTCAGTCTCTCAGATTTTTTTCTGGAAAATTATCTGAAAGTAAAACAATATAGAAAGAAAAAATAGTTTTACAAAATAGTAGCTCAGAGGTATGGCTCAATTAAAAGACCAATGCTGTTCTGATTACTATAATTAATAATCAGATATTTTTTCATGGATGATCTATGAAAAAATGCCTAAAGCTATTTATGAATTAATTCATAAGGTCAGAAAACTTCCAATACACCAGAAGCAGAATATTTTCTCTTTTAAAAATTAATTTGCTTAATTTAAACAGCATGGATTCTAATGCAAGAGTTAGGACCAGAACTCTGTTGCCTGCCATTGCTGAGTATCCACTCCTAGGCCAGTAATGTGTGCTTCCTTCTCCATGGCCAAAAGCAGCAGATAGAGGTCACACCTGCCTTCAGGCCTGCTGGTTGGAGCCTATCATTCTTAGTTGGTTTATTTATTTATTTATTTATTTATTTATTTATTTATTTATTTTACTGTCTATCTCTCTTCTTTCTTATCACCTCTCTTGTTTTCTTCCTGAATTCCTAAAACTGGAAGTTAGTACAATCATGACTTCACAGAAATCTGCTTTAAAAGGGAATTTTCAGGAATGTACACCACCCACTGATTTAGTTATACCTGTTCCACAGCCTTAAAGCCTTTGGTTAATGCTTAAGATTTAAACCATTTAAGTCTTAAAGGTCATTGCCATTGGGTTACAGTTTGTTTTATGCAGTTTATGGGTAGAGCATTAATCTCACTTAACACGGATATTTTTCTGGACAAAAAGTGAACAATATATTCTCTATAAGGTACTTGTTTGTTTGTTTGTTTGTTTTTGTTTTGTTTTGTTTTTTTGGTTTTTCGAGGTAGGGTCTCACTCTGGCTCAGGCTGACCTGGAATTCACTATGTAGTCTCAGGGTGGCCTTGAACTCTTGGTGATCCTCCTACCTCTGCTTCCCGAGTGCTGGGATGAAAGGCATGCACCACCACCCCCAGCTATAAGGTACATTTTTCAAAATTACTTAGCAATTTATTGTACGAGCATATTAGTGAACATCATAGAACATCTCCTTTGGTCCATACATGCAAGATAACATGTATAAGTATTACATGAAACCATTCTATTTAGCATGTGTGTTCATACTATGGTGGGTCAAATTCTGCCTTCTACTTGAGGTAGGGGCATTCTGTAGGTGGTGGAGAAACACAGAATGATGGAAGGACCTTCTGTTTATCTGAAGATTACAATGCCATCTGGAAAGGACAAACTATGGCCAGTACATATCAAAACAACCTTAATAGTTACTTGCAAGTGGCAATTTAAGGCCTTTTTTTAATAGCTAGTGGAGTGCTCCCCATCCAGGATTTTCTATGCAGGTTTTAAACAGATACACCAAAATTTATGCTAGCAATTACATTAAGCTGTTGGCAACATAGGAAGTATTTTATACTGGAAAATAGAAGCACAACATCAAGAATCTCTTTTCCCTACTTCATTACAGTGCCCTCCTCAGTACAATCCCAGCTTTGCTAAAATACTACTAGATCTTTAGAAGAAAAACACTTTGAGTGCTTTACTTGCACAGAAACATGCTTTATATGTGAATTTTCATTATGCATGATAAATGGAAACAGTGCTGATTTTAATAACTGACAACCTAGGTGAGAAGTAACAAGCATTATAACATTACAAAGCAATTTGTATCTAGAGTCATCCAAGGAAGTATTTAAGACAATTCAACTAACATTGGGTTGAATACAAATGTCATGTGGTCCTTCCTGAAGAATCAATTAGAAAAAGAGGGTTAGAAACTTAACTAGCTATAGTACCAAGGAAGGAAGATTTAAGCCCTGTTGGAGGAATACAAAGATCAACAGAAAGACTTACTCAGATATTTCCAAGTGCAGGCTATGTAGAGAGAATTACAAGACAGTACCTGTATTAAGAAACAAAGAAATCCTAACACTAACCCAACAACCAAGGGAGGAAAAGGGAGCCAGGATACAAAAGAGAAGACAGTGATCCAAATCAAATAAACAATACTATGAAGGTCACTGAATGCCATGCTAAATATTTTATACCTAACTAACTGATAACAGGAAGTAGAAAGCAGGAAAGATATCTTTGGAAATTTAGTAAAGAACAGACTTCAAGAAGTGATTACATTTTTTCAAAAGATTACACAAGTACTTTTAAGGAAACATTTGTATTTTATTTCTCAATGTTTTCAACACTACTTCTTTAGAGAGAAGTCATTTTGCTTCCTATGAAGTACACCAAGTATCATGTCTCCACTTCAGAAGCTAAAGAGAAGTCAGGGTTCATGGAGTCAGAGAACCCAGGCTCAACCTATTGAGTAGCCATGCAGATATTTTGAGTGTCAAGTGAAGATCAACTCTACAGAGACAGCTGAAAATTCATGCTCAGTGGCTGTGTACATATTCAGTGTTCCCACAATTTAATTGCAATATCACTTGCCAAAAGATCTCATTACTTAGTTTCCTCTACTTCTTGTCCTTTATGTAATTCTGGTTCTCCATTATCTTTGGTGGTTCTGTGAGCTTCACATAAATTTTCAAGCTATAGTTCCAATTGAAGTGTTGCAGAGAAGGAAAAATGGGGACACTTCTGGAGCAGCAGCAACACAATCATAAAGAGAAAGGACAGCTCATGGACTTCATGGCCAAAGAGATGCTCACTAAGAATTCCACACTCTGAGACCAGATCAATTATGTCCAGGCCATGCAAGATAGATATATGGAGGTCATGGGAACCTGAGATATTTGCAAGACCGTAAAAATAGGTTACAAAAGGAGGAACTCAATTGGCCATCTCAGGACCCAATGAGTTTCTATAATAGACTCAAGCAGATAAAGGAATTCCATCAGAAGCATCCAAATGAGATCTGTTAGTCTGTGTCTGCAGAATTTAAGGAGCTCTGAAGGTACAAGAGAATCCCAGTGAAAAGGCACAGAACTTGGTAGAGTTCTCAGATGATGAGTGATAGCACATATCTGCCCATCTTTAATCAGTTATTTGGCATTACTAAAGAAAGAAATAATGCAGAGTACAAGAGATACATGGAGATGCTGTTTGAGTACCTCCAGAATTAAACAAATAGCATGAAACCCCTTCAAGATCAGAATGAACTTCTTGGGAAGATTCAGAGTGAGTTGGATGGCTGAAAGAAAGTTCCCTGACCTATCATGAAGCTCATTTTGACCTTCTGCATTCTCCTTGGAGGATAACTTGGCCTCTCTGGGTCTGGACATACTAAAATCTGCACGTTTAAGCATTAGACCTGAAATGTGGCAGGTCCCTAGTAAAGCAAACCCAGAGGCTATTCAACACCAGAGAAAAGTATTGAAATTACTCAATCCCTCTCTATTTGTGAAAAAATTCCAAATAAAAGGGTACAAAAAGAGACACTGAGAGGAAGTGCTTTCCTAGAAGCTCAGATCTATGAATATGTGGAAGTTCTTCGGGAACAGGAGCAGCTCACTCATGAAAATGTACAGCACAAGCAAGCCAGGATAGGATAAAAGTGAAAAGAGAAGGAAGAATAATATATCAATGAGAGCAAAAGTGAAAATGAAGAGAACAAAACCATTACATTGCCCAAAACATGCCCCTGGTCTGGGACAACAGACCCACTCCATTATACTGGCTTTATAAGCTTCATAACCTAAACATCAACTAAAACTGTAAGATTTGTAGAAACTACATCTAGTGAGGACCCAAGGCCTTCCAGAGGCACTTTGGAATAGTGTCATGCTCATGGAATGAGGTATTGAGGCATCCCAAACACTGCCCAGTTGTGATGTGACACAGATCAAAAATGTTGTCTCCTTGTGAGCCAAACTGATACTATGGAAGGCATTAGAATGACACTGAAGAAGATTATAAAGACTCCAGTGGAAATGTGAACAAGATCTGAAAAGACAAGGACTGCTCCAGTGTTCAAGGATGTAGCCCAGCTTGGGGCTTGCCCAGGCTTCCCTAAGATCTGTTTTTTCTAGTTTTCCAAACCAAATGCTCTTAAAGACTCTACTATGTAGTCTTCTGGTCTAGCATGTATCTTGTAAGCAAGACATGATGGCAGATTGAAGGGTTAAGATGAATTTTATATTTGTTTTATAATTTTTAAAATTCCATATGATGCAGACACAGAAAGACAAATGCCACATGCACTCTCTCATTTGTGGTTCCTAATGGAATCAATTGGAGAGGAGTGAAAATGGTAGTAATCATCAAGAATATGGGCATAAAACCAGAATGAGACCAGGAGATAGAAGAAAAGGGAAAGAGGAAAGGAGTTACTTGATAGGCTAAGGGAGGGACAGAATATAGGTGGTGGGAGGACCTTGATGGGTAAAGGATAAGGAGGATGGGGAGGGAAGTACACAAAAGTTAAAGACAACGTGAATCAGTTCTATAAAAAACTTCCTTCTAGCTAGCATTCTACAAGATATAACCAGTAATAAACAGAGAACAGGAACAGTATCAACAGGAGCACCCTAAAGAACATGGGAAAAGCTTAACCTTAAAACCATGGACTCAGGCTGGAGAGATGGCTTAGCAGTTAAGCACTTCCCCTGTGAAGCCTAAAGACCCCAGTTTGAGGCTTGATTCCCCAGTACCCATATAAGCCAGATGCACAAGGTGGCGCATGCATCTGGAGTTCGTTTGCAGTGGCTGGAGGCCCTGGCACACCATTCATTCTCTCTCTCTCTCTCTCTCTCTCTCTCTCTCTCTCTCTCTCTCTCTCTTTTTCTCTCTCTCTGCCTCTTTCTCTCTTTGTTACTCTCAAATAAATAATAAAAATGAACAAAAAAACTCATCCAATAGACAACCTACTGAATGGGAGAAAATCTTTATAAGCTATACCTCCAACTGAGGATTAGTATCCAGAATCTACAAAGAACTCAAAAATGTAAAAAATTTTTAAAAATTATGCACCTCACTCAAAAAATGGGGCATGGAATTGAAAAGAGGGTTCTCAATGGAAGAAATACAAATGGCTATTAAACACCTAAAGAAATGTTCAACATCTCTACTCATCAAGGAAGTTCAAATTAAAATGACCATGAGATTATATCTCACTCCAGCCAGGCCATTGCTAAAACAATTACCTTCCAAAGGTAAAATGTATGACTCTATTGCTGAAGACACCACAGGCTGCAGTCACAGGACATTGGAATGCCATGCTGGAACTGAAAGGGAAACGAACTCTCTCTTGGCTAGCCCTCATAGTGCTGGAAAGCCCTATGAGAACTGCTGGGAGCAATAGTCACCAACACATGAATAAGCATGGGACCCAGCAAACTACATAATCAACCAACCAGACAAGAGTGCACACTTGTGCCATAGTGGCATGCAGCCTCTGTGGGTAACCAACTGTTCTCTGATTGGACATGAGACCCACTCTGGGACAGAACTCATACCTGGTACTGGAAACCAAGTCAAAATCCCATGGTCAGGAAATTCAGATGTCATAGAGATGCCCCCACATCTCTCTGGAGAAAAAGAGAGGGCTTCCATGCCAAAAACTGTCCCAAATAACTTTGCATATCCCCTTGAATCTAAGCTACTCTCACTCTTGGGTGGAAAATGTTCATTTTACAGAAAGCATAGAAAACAGAAAAACACAAAAAGGCAACTGCCCATCACAAGACATGCCACCTCTACCATACCTGCTGGGGCCCAGGAAAAATTATAGAGGAAGTATCCTACATGAATACTGTCATTACTGCTAACCTGACAACCAGCTCTAAGGCAATGGTGACAGACATAGTGATCGATAAAAATGCATCAAAGCAGAAATCCAGAGGGTTCAGAAAGCACAACACTAAATAAGACTGCTAAGAGGCCTGCCAAGGCTCAGGGAACATTACAAGAGAGGGGACAGAAATATTGTAAGAGCCACAGAGTGTACCCTGAAGCACAGTCCACCTGCTATCCCACAAGAACTGACTGAGGCTTTCATGACACCACAGTTAATACCACAACCCCACTGAGAAGGACCCCCTGGTAAACAGGATCAGGGGTGAGGGAATAAAAGAATATAACCTGTTACATATACATGTATATAACATACATATATATAATTTTTTTTTAAAAAAATCAGTGAGAAAATAAAACTATGCCCTGAAAAAGAAGAGAGTTCCTATGGAGAACATTAGCTTCATTAATAATTGACTACAGTTCCAGAAGAATGAGAAACAGTAGCCAGACTCCACTGTTTTTGGTTGAGTGTTTGTCCCAACAACAAGAAAGCAACTACAACAACAACAAAAATAAATGGTACCATTAGAATGGTATCATTGCTGCTAGAAACCATTGCTGCTGACAGTGTGGCATTTAGCCTTTTGGAACTACTGATTTGCTGGAGGAATGTGGAAGGATTTGAAACCTTGGTCTAAGATATGCCTTGCAGTGGTAAAGGCAGAGATGGATCATTCTGGCCAGAGTTGAGAGCACTAAATGCAGTAAGAACTATGGACTATGATGTTTGGCTTATGAGATTTGACCAGACTAGGCTAGAGGTAGCTTGCATAAGAAGCTAGTTGTGCTCTTCCTGTGCCCTGAAAACTTGTGCACGGTTATATTTAGAAGAAATGGACTGATGTGAGCAGATGGATATGGCATGTAAAGAAATGAAAGTTGTGAGCAGGAGACATCAGTCCTGCTTCAGCTATAATTGTTTGAGAGATTATCACCATGGGGATTGGGCCAGCTGTTCAAGGCTGGTACTGCAGGAAGAATTCTGACTCTTTCGAAAGTAGGGATCTGAATACTGAAGGAGTATCCTGCTCTTTAAAGTCAGATTTATTCCCCCACTGGATTAACAAATTTGATAGCCTACTTGGTAGTATGGGAGTATAGTTACTATAAGAAAGAGATGGTCATTGGTTTGCAACACAGCTTTGTTTTCCGGAAATGGCCATGACAATGTGAGGCAGGTTTGTTGGAGCCATGAGGATGAACCATGGGTTGCAGTGGATATCTTAGGATTTTATTGAGATGCCAGGACTATGAAATGACTGCCAAGGAGAGCTGCTGATTCAGAATGTATTTTTCTTAGGGCTACTTCAGCTCAACTGAAGGGGCAGAATTGGAATCCCAGAGATTTCATCACTGGTTAGAGATTTCGGACTTGGAGCTATAGGATTTGTTGGTTATGCTGTTTGCTTTAGATCTTGCATTGGATCAATCTTTCCTTACAATGTCATCTTTTGCAATTTGAATGTTTATTTTATTGCATTACATGTTTTGGGTTTTACAACTCACATTTAAGGAACCTTGAACTATGGAGATGTTTGAACAGTGTTCAGATTGATAAAAACTGTGGGGACTTCTAAAGTTTTACAACATGATTGGCCATCAGTTTACAGGGACCAGGAATAGAATGTAGTGATTTAAATTAGATGTGCTTCATAAACTCATATGTTTTAAATGCTTGGTTCCCACCTAATGGCAATTTGAGAGATGGATCATTGCTAGAGGAGGTATGGTGTTGTGGGTGGACTTAGAGGTGTTACAGCCAGCTCCTGTTTGTTAGAGTTCAGCTCATTCTCCTGCTGCGGTTGCAGAGGTGATGTCTAATCTCTGCTCATGCCATCCCATCATGGACCTTCCCCTCGAAATTATAAGCCAAAGTAAAAACTTTCCTTCCATTAGCTCTTTTTGGTTGGGTGTTTTATCACATCAGTAAGAAGGTAACTGTAACCCATTTCTACAACCCCTTTCTAATATATCACTTTTGAAGATTATCACTTACATAATCAAGAGCTCAGTCATATCTCCATTCAGTGAATGAGATAGATTTCATCTCCACAGACAATTAGTTTATCTTATCTTTTTAAAAATATTTAAACACATTTATGTATTTATTTATTTGTTAGAGAGAGAAAGAGGGAGAGAGAGAGAGAGAGAATGGGCATGCCAGGGCCTCCAGCCACTGCAAATGAAACCCAGACACATGAGCCACCTTGTGCATCTGGCTTGTATGGGCACTAGGGAATCAAACCTGGGTTTTTACGCTTCCCAGGAAAGCTCCTTAACTGCTAAGCCATCACGCCAGCCTTTAAAAAATATTTGTGAAAGAGAGTATGGGCACACCAGAGCCTTTGAGCTACACATCCATGTACCACTTTGTGCATCTGGCTTTACATGGGTACTGGGGAATTGAATCCAGATCAACAGGCTTTGAAAGTATCTTGTGTTTTTTAAAACAAAGATTATGTAAAAATATAGAAACATTTTTACTAAAATATACCTAGCCTGCATGAATTACAAACATGATAAGAGTGCTGGGTTGACACACTTTACATATCTCACCAGCACCTAGTATAGCCTACCTAATTAACATTGCCTGTGCACTTGTTATCCTACCCCACTAGGTTATAAGCTTTGTCAGGTAGACTGTTTTATTTATCTTTGTCTCCAGAATGATCAACACAGCCCTGCCATTAAACAATTTTTGAGTAAACAAATGTCTGCCAGTAGATACATTCATCAGGTAGGAAAAGATCAATACTGACTTTTCAGAATATAAGCTTTATATGACTGTCCATTTGACTTTCCACTTAAGGACTACATTAATTATTGTCTGTAATCCTTTCTATTATACCATATTTACCCTCAGCATCATATTGAATCATATATATGATGCATCAAGTCAAAATACAGGGAAACTCAAATTGCCCCATCCGCTCTTGATCAAAATGCTATATACTAATAAAGAAAAATCATTACAAATAACAACCATCAAAAAGCTACTGGCTACTGTGTAATTTACACACTCAAAGACCCAAGTAAGAATTTGAGAATAAAGTTATAAGTACCACCATTTGAAATTGTAACCAGCAAAAATGAACACCAACTGTAAGTAATTAGCCATCTGCAGAAATAGCACATCCCCTAAAAGTCTGCATTACTCCCATACCTGGTATAATGTCTGTAGGAAGCAGACACTGTATATTATCCCATTGAAGTTATATTCTGTGGAGGTGACCAGCATGAATTTCCTCATGAGGAAGTGAAATAAAGAACTCTCATTTCCATAACACCACCTCGTCTGAGATCACTTAGTGTGGTAGGCTCCCACAGAATGTAATCTTCTAGATGAAATAAGAAGAGGATAAACTGAACCAACAAGCTCAGGAGTGCCAACCCTAACTCATAGTGACCTCACTGATTATGTGGACTTCTATAAGCTTGGTCTAAAACTTTCCACAAAGTGACAACATTAACTTCAATAGGTTACCTAGTCATAGGGTTAGTGTGAGTAAAGAAAAAACTGTCCTTGGAGAAAGTAGCTACATAGGCATGAAGCCAAGACTCTGCAGAAAACAGCATGCCTTCCCAAAACACCACCACTCTACTAAATTTGTTGATTATGAAGCTGTTACTGGAAACTGTGCTTCTAAAAATAGGAAAATCAGATGCTGTATCTTGTCTATGCTTGAGTGTCACTCAGACTCCATTGTTCTCCAGACTGTGCTGTCCTTTATGATAACCTTTTGGGAGGCCTTTAGGGCATTGGTATTTGCCCCAGAAGGTAGATATGTGGGAATCCTTGGTAGTCCTCATGAGGAGGTTGGCATAGCCTGAGTTGGGCCCCACTTAACTTTCTCTGCCACCTGACTTGTAATGTAATCACTTGCTTGCTTTGGTATGCTCCCAACATTGATGCCACTATGATGGCACATAGCTTTTCATTGTTATTATTATTGGCAGTATTATTTGCAAGGAGAGAGAGAAAAAGAGAATGAGAGGGAGACAAAATAGACATGCCAAGGACTCTTGTCACTGCAAATGAACACCAGATACATGCACCACTTTATGCAGCTGGCTTTATGTGAGTACTGGGGAATTAAACCCAGGCCATCAGGCTTTGCAAGCAAGCACCCTTGACCACTGGACCCCAGCCCCCAGAATGTTGTTGTTGAACCTCCCAAACTGAGCTAAGTAAACTTTCTTCACCTAAACACTTCTTGGTAAGTGTCCTGCTTTAGGCATTTCACTGAAGTGGTGAAAAGCTGACTGATCTAGAAAATGGCAGAGGAATTTATTTCCTCCACCAAATCTATTTATGGTGAAATTGTTATTGGAAACGGCACTTCTGAAAACAGAGTAACCAGAAACTCAAATTGTTTGAATAATTTAGTAAGCCCATAGTTAACACAGGAAAACAAATAATTCCTGACTTACTAAACCCAGACCTCTAAAGTACAAAATGTACAGGCTGTATCTCTCAATATTTTTTGATCTGTGGGACAGATTGTGACTGACTTCAACAGACAGCCGACTAACTCCATTTCATAATTTTATCCTATGACTCATTCTCTCAACAAGATGATTGCCTCCAGACAAATAAAATGGCTTTGAATCCAGGCAAACAGAAGCTACTTAGATTCCAAACAGCATCATATTAAGCAAACAAGTTCTTTTTGTCACGGCCCAGTTATAAGAGAGGCTGCTTGGAAGGACATCCTGAAAAGGCATCTCAGAAGCCTACAGCCATCTGCTCCAGACAATAAGGAAATTTTTACATGAGAACACAGAGTCACATTAGACAACTCCATGCTGGCCTATGATCATAAATTTGCTATAAAAGATTGCATACAATACAATCAATATAAAGTGTCATTTAAATTTTCTTGTATTCAAGATTAATATCAACAAGAAGTCAGAGAAAGCAAATTATATATTCAACCCAATTAAAGGGAGCAGTAATTTGAAAAACGATGCCTAAAACAAGATTCCCTTCTAAGAGAAATGACGAGAGTGTTCCTGACAGCAAAGATCTGTTTCTTAAAGAAGAAATGGCACTTCTCCTCAGGAAACACTGGCACTGATATTTTCTACTCTTTAAAAATAACACCAATGTGTAGGAGTCTTTATTCTTTATGAAACTAATGTTTTATTGTTAGGTCTTCTTGGAGAAATATTTTTACAATTTTAACTGTTATCTGAAATCCATTTTTATCTCTTAACATGAGAAGCAACACTACCATCGTGTGGCAAAAGAGATTAATATTTTTAAGTCACAGATGAAATTTCAATCTACAAAGTAATGCTCTAGCTAAACATATACTAACTTTTTAATTATTAAATTATTCACTTTTTGGTTGGAGAGATGGCTTAGTGGTTAAGGCACTTGCCTATGAAGCCTAAGGACCCAGGTTCAATTCCCCAGATCACATATAAGCTAGATGTACATGGTGACACATGCATCTGGAGTTTGTTTGCAGTGGCTAGAGGTCCTGGCACACCTCTCTATCTCTCTCTCTCAATAAATAATGCAATTTAGACACCTTTTGTAATGAAGGCAATATTTCCATGAAAATGGAAACTGATTAGCTCTTTCCTCTTTAAGTTAGACTGTTAATTGTGGCTTCCTGCCCTCTTATGTACCAGCAAAACAAAAAGAGGAAGAAAGAAGGAAAGTGTCATTGATTGGATGACACAACAGTATAACTACATATAACTAGACAATCAAGTAAGCAAAGAATTCTAGACAAATAAAAGGAAAAGCTGAGATTTTAATATCACTTTAGATTATGTGTTACTTTCACAGGCATTATCTTAATTGATTTTCACAATTCTCTGATATAGCTGTTAATATCTACAATTTACTGGTGGAAAAACAGAAACAGTGAGTAATTTGTTCCCAGGGCTTGGGAAGTGGGTAAAGTACTGCTTGTGCAAAGTATAAAGACCTGAGTTTGGATTCCCAGAATCCATGTAAAAGTGTGGTGATATGTGCTTGTAATATAAGTGCTGTAAAGATGGAGCCAGGAAAGATGGATATGGGGACTAGCTAGTCTGCCCTGATCAATGAGCTCTAGGTTCAATGATAGACACTCAAATAATAAGGTAGAAAGTAATGGAGGAAGAGCTCTAAGGTTGACCCTTGGTATCCATACCAAACGTGCACACACACGAACATTCATACATATGTACACACCACATACATATGCAGAACAGTTTACTTCCAATTAGTTCATCCAAATGAAAGGTAAGTCTACTTTACCTATCACATGCTTTGTTGAGAATCTTTTATTATTTTAATTTTAGAGAGAGTGAGTGAAAGAGAGATAGAGGAAAGAGAGACAGAATTGGGGCACCAGGGCCTCAGCCACTGTAATCAAACTCCAGACACTTGTGCCACCTAGTGGGAATGTGTGACTTTGCACTTTCCTCATCTTTGTGAGTCTGGCTAAAGTGAAATCTGGAGAGTAGAACACGGGAGAGTTGAACATGTGTCCTTAGGTTTCGCAGGCAAGCACTCCAACTGCTAAGCCATCTCTCCAGCCCTTATAGAGAATCTTATGAGGCACAAGAAAAAATTAGTCATTTAGGGGAAGCATGAGGACCTTAGTTAAATCCTCAGTGCCCAAGTAAAAAGATGAGCATAGCCATGCATGCCTGTAACTTTAGTGCCAATGGGGTGATTGGAGCTCCCTGGCTAGCCAGGCTGACCAAAAATTACTGAGGCCCAGTTTCAGTCAGAGACTCTACCTTGGAAAATAAGGTGGAGGAGTAATAGAGGAAAATACCCAATGTCTGGCCTCCTTACTGCATGTGCAAAGGGCACACACATGTACATAAAACACAACACACACCAAAAACAATAGGCATTTTCTTCTCTAGCCCTGCTAATACTTTACAGTAATTTCTAATACCATTTGCTATATTGTATTGTGATGGTATATTTGCTCCACACTTTAGAAGTAGATTTCATTAATTTGTAATATTTTTTATGCTGCATATATTAACAGAATATTAACTACTCATAATGAATGCCCTGAGTGACATTGTGAAATAGCCTTCTCTACATTAGTGGTTCTCATTCATTTTAATGATTTGTCTGAAGATTCTTTTTATTTTCTAAGTATACAATAATACTAGCTGAAAATTTTAATTTAGCATTTTTTCCAAATGGTCAAATTTTATTAATCTGATTGACCTATTGAAATGACTGGTAACAAGTAAAATGTTGGATAAACATAGAGTATGAACAGGAAACTCATGCTTCCTGCTGGACTGCAACTAATAAACTCAAGATCTGTTTGGACTCTTTGTCTCCTTATCGGCGAAAACTATGGGATTCTGGCCAAACAAGCTGGCATCTGGAGTTAGTTTGCAGTGGCAGGAGGCCCTGGGGTGCCCACTCTCTGTCTGTCTCTTTCAAATAAATAAATAAAAATAGTTTTTAAAAAATGAAATAGGCTATTAGTAAAACTTAAAAATCTAATTTCACACAAACAAGTGGAAGTAAAAATTAACAATTAGAGTAAAATAACTTTAATCTTACCTAATACTTTCCTTAAATTCTGGATTTAACATTTTTGGCAATAAGGAAGATAAGAAACCTTAGCTTGAAATCTGTACGTGATGCACTTATTCTTCCCATTTATTTCCATGCTCTCAGATAATGCACAAAAGTAGTTTAACATTAAACACACTGTAGTAAAGTCTGTCCACCTAATTAATACCTTTTGTCCTGTTCCCTGTTGTGGGAGGGTAGGAGATGACACAGGAAAACAATGTAGAAATAGTTATATAGATATGTCAAACTCAATAAATTCCATGTCCTAGTAATATTTTAATGTAATAGACATTAATATCAGTAATCATTCAAATGTACTTCCTTTGTTGTTTAAATCCTGCTTAACTTATATATTTATTTTTCTAGTTTTATATATTTAAAGGGAAATAAATATAAGACATACTTTATATATTTTATCTCAATTTTCATTAAAGCAAATAAATTCATAGACATATTTTTCTCACAAATAATTCTTTATTCAGTTTTCTCCTTCCATATATATTTTAATAAGTTGTTCCAACATTATCATGTTTGAATTTTTTACAAGTTTTCTAAAATATTTTTAATATTTTATTTATTTATTTATTTATTTATTTAAGAGAGAGAATGGGCATGCCAGGGCCTCCAACCACCACAAATGAACTCCAGATGCATGTGCCCCTTTGTGCATCTGGCTTAGGTGGGTTCTGGAGAATTGAACTGGTATCCTTTGGCTTTGCAGGCAAATGCCTTAACTGCTAAGCCAATTTCTCCAGCCCCTAAAGTATTTTTACATGGATTAAAGTACTCAGAATGGGAGGTGTAAACTATATATCTGATAAATCATTAATACTGAAAATACGCAAAGTACTCAAGCAACTCAGTAGCAGAAAAACAATCCAGCTGAAAATGGATAAAGGACCTGAATAAACATTTCTCCAAAGAAGACATAAATGTCCAGTAGGTAGATAAAGTCAGGCTCAGATCACTAACCCCTAGGGAAAGGTAAGGTAAACCACAGTGTGGTGTCACTTCACATTTACTTGAATGGTTTTGATCAAAAACATGAAACATGAGAAGTGCTGGAGAAAATACTGAGAAATGGGAATTCTTACAGTGTTAGTGAAAATGTAAATAAATACAGCCACTACTCAAAAGTGTGGGGGCTCTTCAAAAACTTAAAGAAGGGACAGATACATGGCTTAGCAGTTAAAGCACTTGCCTGCCAAACCTAAGGACCCAGGTTTGATTCCTCAGTACCCACATAAGCCAGATGCACAAGATGGCACATGCATCTGGAGTTTGTTTGCAGTGGATAGAGGCCCTGGCATGCCTGTTATCTCTTCTCTCTAAAATTTTTTTTTTTTTTTTTTTTTTTTTTTTTTTTTGGTTTTGCAAGGTAGGGTCTCACTCTGGTCCAGGCTGACCTGTCTCAGGGTGGCTTGAACTCTCGGCGATCCTCAAATAAATAAATACATAAAATATTTTTTAAACTGTCATATTATCTCCTAATCTCATTTCTGACTATATATCTAAATGAACTGAGGTCAGTATGTTTAAAAGATATCCACACCTCCATTAACAATTATTAACAATAGGCAAAATGTGGAATCAACCTCAGAGTCTAACAGTGACTGAAGAGATAAAGAAAATTCACTCTATATACACAACTACATCCTGCTTCCATTTAAACTAGGATAAATTCTGTTGTCTGCATCATGAATCAATTGGAGAACATGAGCTAAGTGACAGAGGTCAAACATGTGACATTATTTCACTAATTTGTGGAGTTTGGAAAGGTTGATTTCATGACATAGAATGAAATAGGATGATAATATCCAGTGGCTGGAGGATGAAGAAAGGGTAACTATTGATCAAAAGATGCTAAGTTTCAGTCAGCCATAGGAACAGGTTTTGAGACTGATTATACCACAGGGTTATAATAGTAATAATGACACATTATATACTTTAAAATAATAAGTCAATTTCAAGTGTTTCAGCATGGAAAGTTGAAGTGATAGATATGATCATCTTGCTTCAAACATTGCATATGTGTATGCATATCAAAACATCACATTTTGCAGTTGAATTTGGTATGAAAGATGGCTCAGTAGTTAAAGGCACTTGCTCGTAAAGGGTGACAACCCAGGTCCAACTCCCCAGATGACCTGCATCCCCAACAAGGAGGTCCCCTTTGAAAAAGGGGCAGGGATGAGGGAAAGGATGGTATCAACATGTGTTGTTTACATGCTAAATATGTCATAACTAATAAAAATAAATTTAAAAGAAAAAAAAATTTAAAACAGATGCACCAAGTGGCTCATGCATCTGGAGTTCATTTACAGTGGCAACAGGCCTTGGTGTGGCTTCTCTCTCTCTCTCTTTAATAAATTAATAATTTTTAAAGCATACATTTTGCCAAATAAATTTATATGATTATTATCAATAAATGTACTAATAATAATTTTAAAATATAAACAAAATAAATCAAGAAAATATACACAAAAGTTCCTGCAATAATAATGGTTTATGTACAGAATACATAAACTTCATATATATATAATGCAAATTGAACTTTCTGCAGTATTGGGAGTATTTTTTTATCAGTACCACCCAATATGGCAGTCACTATTAAGTGACTTGAAATGACATTAAATGACAAGATATAACTTTTACATGTTTTTACTATTTATTTTACTGTTTATATGCATATAAACTTTTTTAATATTCTAATCTACATCATGCCTGAAATGCAAGGCAAGTTCATACATGTTTAAATAAGAGACAAAAAATACATTCTTGTGCTGTGAAAGACCATAAAACCATTAAATAGATTGAGTCAGTGTTATACTTAATGCAGATCAGTGCACTTTATCTATAAAGGTGCAAGTATAACCTGTTAATTACTATATCTCACAAAGATATACTAAGAGTTGATACACTATTTTATCACTATGCTTGGTACATAGGAAAAGAAGCAATATTCAGAGGCTGACATTATATTGTATTATTACTCCCTTTTATGGTTTTAGTGATGAGTTAGTTAATGCCTTTAGTATTAAATAATTTAAATGAAATTTTTGGAGATAGCTAAATTAAAGGGTTATAACTAATGTTTATAGTTAAGCAGTTGAATAAATCTGTAAGGAACAACTATAATCAGCTAGATTTAAGCAACATCTGATGCTCATTTGTGGAAGAATAGCTTGATGATAAGCTAATCCGAGGAAAGTAGGTCCAGAGGTATAGTCATTAGGAAAAATGAAAATGATTTCTTTGAAACATAAAACAAGACAGAGGGGTAAATCTAGTAACATGGCTTTTAAGGAAGGGTTCATGACCCCAGAGGACATTTCTGCCCCATCACTAAGCAAGCTCATTCCAGGTCCTTGCTTCATGTCCTGGTGCTTCATGGGGGAAAAAAAGTGAGGATGGAGGGAGACAAAAAACCCTATACTTGTGCTACATGTTTTGTGACTACACTGAAATTCTTAGTGTATGACATGGAGACAGGAAGACGACACTGCACTTCTGCAATGTGCCATGATAAGAACTTTCAACTCATATATAGTTAAAAGGGGTAATGCATTATCATTAATGAAATAATGGGGGCTGGAGAAATGGCTTAGCAGTTAAGGTGTTTGCCTGCAAAGCCAAAGGATCCCAGTTCAATTCTCCAGGACCTACATAAGCCAGGTGCACAAGGGGGTGCACGCGTCTGGAGTTCGTTTGCAGTAGCTAGAGGCCCTGGAATGCCCATTCTCTCTCTGTCTGCCTCTCTTCTATCTTGCTTGCAAATAAATAAATAAACATTTTAAAAATAGAAATAATATTTCTAAGCAATTTACTGACTTTAGTCAATACCTACCAAATTCTTCTAGCACTTTAGCAATTTCATGAGATGCTTTCAGAATGTAATTTTTAAGCTATTTATAAAATCCAGTGTTCTTCATTCCTTTGGAAGGTCACAATGTGATATATCACAGAGATGGTACATGTCCCAACAAACAAGTATTTTTAGTTAGTAATATTACCCCTCCATGCTCGTTTGCTCATTTATAAAATGGGTTTTATAAAAGTCACACATTGGCTGGAGTGATAGCTCAGCAGTTAAGTGTTTGCCTGTAAAGCCTAAGGATCCTGGTTTGATTCCCCAGTACCCACATAAGTCAGATGCACAAGGGGGCACATGTATCTGGAGTTTGTTTGCAGTGGCTAGAGGCCCTGACACACCCATTCTCTCTATCTGCCTCTCTCTCTCTCTCTCACTCTCTCTTTCTAATAAATAAATAAACAAAATATATTTTTTAAAAAGACACGCATGTTCTATGAAGCATTAATTCAAAACATAACATTTAATATGTGTATGTACAGTACCTATAAGCTTCTTTTTGTTTGCTTAAGTTTTTTAATGAACTTTACAATATGAATATATTGCATATTGTATCATATTTCCATCAGGTTATGCACTTATGTCCCCTCTCCTCTACCTCCATTTCACTGAGGGCCCTCATCAGTAGAGTTATTGGAATTCACTATGGGATCATGAATGTGCCAGTCAGGCTCTGTGGTCAGGGGTAGGGGGACAGTGCCTCAGGATACATCTTCTCACCCTGTGGCTCTTACAATCTTCCACCCCCTCTTCCAAAATGCTCCTGAGCCTTGGCAGGTATATTGTGTCTCCTTTAATGTTAGGCTTACTGTAGCCTGTGAATTCCTGCTTTGAGTTTTGAGTCTTCTCAGTGTCTACCACCATCTCTCTGGAGGAGGTTGTCAGGCTAGCAGTGAGAGCAGCCACTAAAGGTTAAATCACCATTTCCTCTGTAGCATCTCCTCTGCCCTGGAAGATGTCATAGAGAAGATTTGCCTCATGCTAGGCAGTCAGCTATCTTTTCTTGTGATATTAATGGTCTTTATTCCCCTCGGTACTTGCTGCCATCTGTGATTTTCCAACCAAAAGTGAGAGCCAGCATATATCAAATAGGATAAGCTTAGTCTTTTCAAAGACTCTTTGATGGGCATACTCTCTCTTCTGAACCAAAGAATACTGGGAGCTTCTCTCTGGAGTCTATGACCATCCTATCCATAGGCTTCCACTTGGTTCTCAGCACCAGGTATGAATTCCCTTCCACTGAGTGGGCCCCAAATACAACCAGAGAGTAGTTAATTACTCCCAAAGTTTGTTTACCCCTATTGCACAAGTATGTATATCTTGCCTGGGTGGTTGATTTTGTAGCTTGCAGAATACCCTGCTTGTTCATACTATTGGTGACCATTATCCCCCAGCAGCTTACATAGTACTTTCTAGCACTATGTGAGCTAGCCATCAGGGAGCTGGCTTCCTTCTAGTTCCAGCATGACCTCTCATTATCCTGTGCTCACAACCTATGGTGTCTTCAGCATTATGGTCTTACCATTTAACTCTGGTGCTTTTACCAAGTGCTTTTACAATAGCCTGACTTGTTTGGGGGACTTGTTTTAGGGCCTGTCTGACCAGCAGTTCTCTTTGGGAGGTAATCCAGTTCTGGTGCTGAGATTTACCTGCCAAAGCCTATGGATTTTAGGGTCAAATTTTCTCCACCCCCTACAAGGCACTTCTTGCCATACAAGTTCCCCCACACACACCTCTTGTAAAGAGTTATATCTTTTTGTTGTGGTGGTGGTGGTGGTAGGGTCTTGCTCTAGCCCAGGCTGACTTGGAATTCACTATGTAATCTCAGGGTAGCCTCAAATTCACAGTGACACTCCTACCTCTAGGATTAAAGGTGTACACCTCCATGTCCATCTAAGAGTTCTTTTAATTAGATAACTAGGATGGAGGTTTCTATGGTACTAAATCATGCTGTATTTAGTTTTACATAATTCTCCCCTCACCCTTCCTTACTGCTGTCCCCCCCAGTGACCTTTCCACCTACTGTATTTTATCCACCTACCCCCTGCCACCACTTGCCTGTCCAGTATCTCCTCATCTTATCCCTTCCTCATTCCACTCTCTCCTAGCTTCATTTGAATTCCTTGCCAGTACTACTGAAACCATCTTCTTTTAGTTCTAAAATCATCATTCATCAGTTGACCTAGCTTTCTTCTCTGGTATTGCATATCCTACCTTCTTTCTGAGTAATAATCTGATCATATGATTTTACAAGAGGCTGATTGGAAATTCATAATACAGTTTAAAGAGAATTTTTTTTCTTTTGATTATGTTATGTTACTTATTTATTTATTTGAAAAGGGGAGAGAAAGGGCAGAGAGAGACAGATACAGAGAGAGAATGGGCTGCAAATGAACTCCAGATGCATAAGCCACTTTGTGCACCTGGCTTCACATAGGTACTGGAGAGTTGAACCTGGGTCCTTTGGTTTTGCAGGCAAGCACCTTATCCATAATCATCTTTCCAGACCTTCATTTTCTTTTGAGGCTTTTTTTGGGGGGAGGATTATATCCATATTGGAAAGTAATAACCCAACCTCCAGCCTGGTTTTGTCTGGCCCAATGAACAAAGAATGGGCTAAGAAGAAGAAAGCAGAAAAAAAGAAGGAAGCAGAGGAAGAAGGGATGAAGGAAGGAGGAAAAGAAGGATAATCTGGTGCTCACTTCGGTAGCACATATACTAAAATTGGATCAATACAGAGATTAGCATGGCCCCTGCACAAGGATGACATGCAAATTCGGGAAGCATAGTTTTACAAGATCCTCCTAATAGGAGAAAAAGATGATGACATCAAATTAAAAGAGAGACTAATGGAGAGAGGGAGGGGATATGATGGAGACTGGAGTTCTGAAGAGGAATGGGGGAGGGAAATATCATGGTTTATTGTCTGTAAGCATAGAAATTGTCAATAAAAAAAAAGAAGGATAACCTGTGAAAGACTATCAGGCCCATAAATAAAGTATTTGCTGTCAGACCCTCAAGAGAAAGAGTTTATCAACACAAATGCCATCTTGAAGTCTGTGATCAGAGGCCTCTTACTATTTCTCAGCATTAAGAATTCAACATAATTCACTGTAAGTAATAAACTGAAACTCAGACTTGAAATAACCATGTTTATTAATAATAAAAAAGCCAAAGAAAGATTAAAAGCATGACAAATTTGTGATTATTCTTAGATACTGGTAAAAATAATTCTGAGTTATCTGTAGCTTGAATTAAAGTTAAATTTATTTGAAATGTTAAATTACTAGAGGGCTTCCAGCTTTGCAGGCAAGAAACTCATTACATGATACATTATTTGGATATTATAGTAATGAAAGGTAAAGATGCCTAATTGAAATGATGTTAGTACTTATTTATTGATATGCTATTTCAAAACTTTGAAGGAAATGAAATTTATATCTTAAGCAGGTGGTAAAGCTTCAGTATGAAAGTCAAATTTTCAACTACCTCTTATTACAGCAGAAATTTAACTTTTTTCCCAGGCTCAAAATATTTTCATATATCAGGAATATGGAAATAAGCACAGGACTGGATTAGACAAAATACAAAAGAAGGGCTGGAGAAATAGATGGCTTAGTGGTTAAGGTGCTTGCCTATGAAGCCTAAGGACCCAGGTTTGATTCCACAGAACTCGTGCAAGCCAGATGCACATGATGGCGCATGCATCTGGAATTTGTTTGCACTATCTAGAGGCCCTAGCACACTCATATTCTCTCTCTTTCTCTCTCTCTCAAATAAATAAATTAAAATGTTTAAATAATTTTTTTAATTCCTTAAATGAGGGAAAGTTCAGAAGAATAACAGAGAAAAGCTAGGACAGACAGTGCCATCCTGTATCTGAAAATGTCTGCATCCTTGACTTGATATATAAATTGGAGAGATCGGCCTCTGGACTTCAGTTCTAGATGATTCCCCTGTGATGTTAATTGTTAAATTAATATCAGACCATGAGATTTCATAGCCATATATTTTGAACAAGCAAGGCTCCTTTATGGACCTTTTTTCAGCTTGAGCAAGTGAGGCAGCAGTGAAGGAGACCACACACTTCAGTTCCTGACAGAAAACAGTAGCAAGTTTATATTGATTTTCTGATGTGAGCTCAAGTTTGGTAATTGTTATGGGCTTGGTTTCAAAAGATGTTTTTCTTTTCTGTGCACACGTTGGCCTTGAGGTTTTCAGGCTAACAGGTAGTCAACCCAGAAACTGCTGAGTTCTCCATAATCTTGAATAAGCATCATGGCCTTGTGTATTGGTTTGAGCCTTATGACAAAACTGAAGGGCTGTAGGTGTTTCTACTGCCAAGAAAGCACAAGGGTGGGGTAAAAGAAATACATACAAACCCCAATGGGCAATAGGCTAAGTTAACCCTGTAGACAGTCTTGTGCAAAACATCAAATGATCAACATGTCTACACAGAGCTCAACAGCATTGGATACAAGGATTAATATCCAACACAATATGAAGGCAGTCCTTTATTCCATTTTAATCACCTGTCCAGTATCTGAAGGCTCATGTGAAAAGTCAGGTTTTTCAAAAAAGAAAAGAAAAAAGCCAAGCGTGGTGGCGCACGCCTTTAATCCCAGCACTTGGGATCCCGGCAGAGGTAGGAGGATCGCCAAGAGTTCGAGGCCACCCTGAGAGACCACATAGTGAATTCCAGGTCAGCCTGGGCTAGAGCAAGACCCTACCTCGCAAAACCAAAAAAAAAAAAAGGAAGAAGAAGGAGGAGGAGGAGGAGAAGGAGAAGAAGAAGACTTTGAGTTTCTGCAAAATAACTTAGGCAACTGTACTCAAAACCAACAAGTCAGATGCATTATCTAGAGCAAAACTAGTGAGAAACTAACAGGTTGTGCAGCTGCGTGACATCTAAAATTAGTGATTTTTATGTTATCTATGAGTAGATGAAACTGAGGAATATATTTACACTTTTCTTTGATAACAATGCTCCCTTGCCTTTGTTTATCATTGGTGTGGGCTGCATTAATGACTCTTCTCATTGCTGTAACAATTAATGACAATAAGCAATTTAAGAGAAGAGGATTTATTTGGCTCATGGTTTACGTGTACAGTCCATCATGGTAGTGAAAGCATGACAGAGTTTATGGCAGCAGAACACATATCCGGCACTCATCACATCTGGGAAGACCAGGAAACAGAGAATAGGGATTTTATTCAGTACAGGGCCCTAGTCCATGAAATAGTGCCCCCCACATTAAGAATGAGACTTCCCTTCTCAGTTAAACCTCTCTGTAAACACTTTTTCAGATGCAGCCAGAGGTATATTGCCTAGGTGATTCCAAATCTAGTCAAGTTGACAGTGAAGATTAGCCATCACATAGTCCCATTAGTTTTAACTTGATCTAATCACAAGGGTCTCCTAGTCAGTGAACATTCTGGCCTTATGAACTGATCCCCTTCTGACAAAGCTGCTAAAAGTATGTTAATGGTAACAAAATATGGTGCAAGGATTTATTTTTATCTCCTTGCAGTGGTTTTGACCTTTCTCATGATCATACAAGCTCCCTTTTATAGACTAATGTTATCCCATTGGCATAACTTGGGAGTCCTGGAACTATTATTGTTTCCAATCATGACTTCCATGTACAGTCTACTCATTCTTGTGCAAAAACCATCACTTCTTTGACCTATGGGAATGGGAGAACAAGATGATGCTGGACCTATTGCTTTTAATAGGCTTTCTTCCCATGGTTGTAACACCAAAACTCAAGGATTCTAATATTTTCTCTCCTAACTAGATCACTTCCATCAGTACCTTTCCCAATTTAAAGCAATCAATATATGTCACATTGATAAGTCTAGGTTTTCAGAAATAAAGATTTTATTTGATATCCTGCCAAGTGGTCAGGTTTCTGGAGGTCAGGTTTCTGAGCACTGAGTATAGGTACTTAACTTTGGTCAGATAACAAAGTGTACAAACAGTAAATGTTTATATACTAGTTCCAAAAAGCACAATCTATCTCTCAGTCTTGAAAAGAAAATCCATCCCTACTCCTTAATGTCAGAAGCCTTTGGCTACAGAGTTTCATGGTGCCAAATCTTCTTCACATCGGAACTGATTCCAGAAAACATCTATTCATTCAACAAGTATTTGCTTGGTAGACATATCTTAGGTGGAGAATCCAGGATTCTCTAATGTTACACAATTTGGGGATAGAAGTGTCCTTTATAAACAGCATAGCTGGCGGGCGTGGTAGCGCACGCCTTTAATCCCAGCACTCAGGAGGCAAAGGTAGGAGGATCGTTGTGAGTTCAAGGCCCCCTTAAGACTACATAGTGAATTCCAGGTCAGCCTGAGCTAGAGTGAGACCCTACCTGGAAATACCAAAAAAAAAAAAAAAAAAAAAAAAAAAAAAAAAAAAAAAAAAAAAAAACCAGCATAGCTGGGCATGGTGGTGCACATCTTTAATACCAGCACTCAATAAACTGAGGTAGAAGGATCACCATGAATTCAAGACCACCCTGAACTAAAGTAAGATCCTGCCTCAACAAAAAATCAAAGAGAGAGAGAGATTTATACTCTCATTTTTGGTTAGAGAAGCTTCTCTTTTCAGATGGCAGTGACAACTGAGAAGACGCAAAACTTAACAAAGTGCTGAGAAATGAGTGGAGTGTTCAGCACTGAGTGAGACATCCCTGTCACATCCTACATGGTTCATAAACCATTGCAGAAGAGGTGGCAGAAAAAAATTTAAGAGCCAAAAGATGGGGAGGTGTAATTTGGAATGCTTTATTCCAGACACAAAATAACCTTACATTCATAATGTCACAATGTCTGACACTACCTACACAAGACCTACATAAATTTGAGGGCAAAGAAAAAATGAAGAAAAAACAAAGACTAGTTGGAAAAAAGAAAGGATTCACTGGCGGATGTATGTATGGGGGGGGGTCAAAGAAGCATAATAGGAGGGGATTATGATCAAGATAGGAAAGGTCAATAAAAAGTAAAACCTTAAAAACACTTAAAAATAGCATAAATTATAAATACAAATCTAGGTATAATAGGATTTATTTAAAATAGAGTTAATCCAATAATTAAAAATTTTATTAAGTAGCAATATCAATAACTTAAAAACAGAAAAAGCATACTTGTATTATTTAACTTTATTAAATTATCTCAACACTTGTTGAGTCAACACTGTGAGATACAGGAGTGTTCCTGTAAAACATCCCTGTATCAGAAGGGTAGCAATTTTAATCATACAGAAAATGATTACAAATGACTAATTCTTACTAAATTGAGTGCACTGCAAATTCATTTCCTAGCTAAGCCATTGCCCCAACTGCCCATAGCTATTGAGTACCAACCCATTGTAAGAGCAAATGAGACAGAAGTGAGAATACAACAAAAGGTGGATGTCAGCTGGAAATGCCTCACTTCTTAAAAATAAGATAAATGGGGGATGAATAGGATGCCAGTATGTTATATAAGTACATGAAGCTATCATAGTGAAACCTATTACTTTGTATAATTAATATAGGCTAACTAAAAATTACAAAATTTCACAAGTAAACAAACATGGTTAAGCCCTCTCCAAAAACTGTAGAATGGGTTCATTCAAGGGAGACATTTCACAGCTATGCTAGTCCATGCTAACCCTACCTTGTACCTTCTTATGAGCAAAACCAAGCATTAGCTTCTTAGAAAATGGATGCTATATAAAGGCAATGTGTTTTGTAGTCAAGGAGGATGAGCACAACTTCCAGACTCCCATATAACCCTTGTGTGGCATCAAAGGGCAGTTAATTTTAGTTTCTTCATCTCTGATGTGCCTGATGACAATGACATATCCTATAAAACATGTAAATTAAGCAAGTGCAGCTTTAAAACTATAGAGAATGCTTTGCACCAAATATTTGTGTTCTTCCAAAATTCTTACGCTTAGCCTCATTCCTGGTGTGATGCTGTCAGAAGATGGAGCTTTGGGAGGTGATTGAGTAGATAATGCCACCATGTGGGGACGCAGGGAAGAAAGTGCTCTTTGACAGGAAGATACTTATATCATACAAAGACTTCACCACTGCTTTGACTTTGAGCCCCCCAGTCTCCAGGACTGTGAGAAATAAATATTTGTTGTTTAAGCTAGTCTATAGTATTTTTGTTATAAATGCCCAATTAAACTATGACAGTTAATTTATATGTTTGTAATTACTTTTGTTAATGGTATCAACATGAGGATTAGCATCACTGTTAGCGATAATAATTACCTGGATGCTAGGAAATTGATTTTACCCTTCTCATACTCTAAGCTTCTGGTTTCTACAATGTTTTCTCCCCTATTGCTAAACTGGATGAAATTAAAGTATATTACGATTGTAGCCATGCTATGCATGGATTCCTAGAACACAATTATCCTTTTCCAGTGAGGAAAAAGATTTCCCTAGTAACTTCTTACTGAGGCTTCCCATAATTACCTGAAATAGCCCAGCCACTACTTAAGTGTGTAAGAAAGTTCTTTAACAATCTCCATAAAGTCCTTGCAATTTTTGGAATACAACCTCCTGAAGAAAGTTATGTATTTTCTCCTCTTCTAAACATTTTTGAAATGAAATAGAAACATCTTATCCTTTTTATTTGTTTTAAATAAAGACATTTAGAGATTTGTTCATATCAAGTTAGTCCTTATATTAGTGGCTCTTGGCTGATTCTCAGGCAAATCTACTAGGGAACTGATTAAAGGTCCCCAAGTTTCCTAAAACACAGTTATCCATTTGATGAACTAAGTCTGGGGATAATTTTTTCCAAATATTTTTTACTAAAAATAAAACTTTCTGGGCTGGATAGATAGCTCAGCAGTTGAGGCATTTGCCTGTGCAGCCTAGGGACCCAGGTTTGAGTCCCAAGAACCCACATTAGCCAGGTGCACAAGGTGGTGCATGTTTCTGGAGTTTGTTTGCAGTGGCCAGGGGCTCTGTGGTGCCCTCTCTTTCTATTTGCCTCTTACTCTCTCCTTCTTGCTCAAATAAATAGATAAATAAAATAATAAAAAAAGCAAAACTCATTATTAAAAAATGTAAAAGAGCAGAGATAAGTCCCTGGTTGCCCTTAAAAATGTAAAAAACATTAAACTTTCAAAGAAATTTTAAACCATAGAAAAGCAAACTGGTATATTAAAACTAGTATAAAACTATGACAAAATCATGTAAGTACAAAAGACATTTCAATGTGATTTAGGAAACACTGAAAAGTAAAAATACCTGTTGGACTGTGCCCCCCCCTTTTTTTTACAAAATACTTTATTGGTACCATGTAATGTCAAAAATATAGTAACATTTCCTTTTTGAAAAATTTCCACTTTTAAATTAAAAGCTAGCTTTAAAAATAGTAGTAAAAGTAACATCATTTGATTATCTCAAAAAACAAGCAGCAGCTTACCTTTGCAGATAATTAAGGGCTCTCATTTTCAATACTGTAAAACTTGCTGGCCACTGTAATAAATTACTGTGTACACAAGGAGAAACTGGCCTGAATTATTCTGTAGAGAACATTTTATGCCTCTTCAAGATATACCTAAACACTATCTCAATCTACAACTTGCTGGAATAATTAAGTTACTGTAAAATTGGATTCACATAGCACCTAAAAATTTTTTATCTATAATATTTCAGATAGTATGATTTACTAAGCAAGGAGACTTTTTTGTGAGTTTGCATGGGTTATATACAAGTAGTTGGTCCAAAGTTAAAAATATATATATATATGTACTTTATCTCCAATTTCTGGATCCAGGTAAGGACTCTGATGAAAGATGTGTGACAAATATTATAGGACAGGCCTGTCAGAATATAATTTCCTATTCATATTTTCTCACTTACATCATTTATACTTTAATTAAAACAGCATTCAATCATTCTCTAAAATAGTCCACAATTAAGATTTCTGTTTGCAGGCTGGAGAGATGGCTTAGCGGTTAAGGCGGTTGCTGCAAAGCCAAAGGACCCAGGTTTGATTCCCCAGGACCCACATAAGCCAGATGCACAAGGTGACACATGCATCTGGATTTCATTTACACTGGCTGAAGGCCCTAGCACGTGCATTCTCTCCCTCCCTCTCTCTGCCCCCTCTCCTTCTCTCTCTCTCAATTAAGTAAAATAATAATAATAATAATAAAAAGAGTAACTTAAAAAAATTTCTGTTTGCTTAATTTTCCCTCCCTTGCCTTTTCTCAAATCAGAGTGATCTTATAAGATACTTCATTATGTTGTTTTATTTTTCTTCAGTAAAACTCTCAATTGCAAGCATAATAAATACAAATACAGATGTGGCAAATATTAACATATGAGAAAATAAAGAATAAATATGTATGGAATCATGCTAAATAAGACAGTATGAAGCAAATCCATAGAAAACCATGCTATGTTCATCTCTTTTAAGCCTTCTCAGAAAGGTTCAGATGCATCTGGCTTACATAAACAGATGTTCCCAAACATAGCTGTCTCCTGCACACCAGTATAATTAAATGTTGTGTTTAAAAGTTTCTGCAGCCAGGCGTGGTGGCGCACACCTTTAATCCCAGCACTTGGGAGGCAGAAGTAGGAGGACTGCTGTGAGTTCAAGGCCACCCTGAGACTACATAGTGAATTCTAGGTCAGCCTGGGCTAGAGCGAAACCCTACCTTGAAAACCAAAAAAAAAAAAAAAAAAAAACTTTGTTCAAAACAGTCTAATGCAACTTTGATTATGAATTCTGAACATGATAATGCAATAATGGGTTATAATTAAGCCATAGCTTCTAACCTGTATCTACCATTGCCCATTTGTTTAAAAACAAATATTCAGAGGCTAAGCAACAGTAAGTTAAGGGTTTAGTGAATTGCGGGTTATGTAGGCAGCCTCGGCTTCTTCAGTGACCAGGGATTCGGCACATTCTCAGGCAAAGCTCTCACTTCAAATCGAAGCAGAGCGATCACCTTAGTTGTCAGCAGTTGAAGGGACCTGTCTGTCCATCACAACCTGTGGAAATATCTGACTGACCCGCTTATAGCTCAGCACAGACCATTTCTTCCACCGGATGCTATAAGGATACCATGTGATCAAAACACAGGCAGCAGACAGAAATGAACTCAGAACTTTTGTAACAAATAACCAAATTTCATTTTGTCAATTGTTCTATAGTATTTTCACTTGTTTTTTTTTTTTTGCTTGTTTTTTTTTTCTTTTCACATCAAGTTGAAATGCAAAGTAATTTCAGAAAGAACATGAACACCAAGCATGTCTTCTGTGGAAGAGGCACCGAATCTGAGGCTGCAGTCTGTGGTTCAGACTGTGTTGTAATTACCATGTCATCCAGCCACCTCGCTGTTTGTTCTGTCTGCCTGCTTACGAAGATGCATCTCAATTTCCTCCCTGAACACCATCATTCCCAGGTGGGAGGGAGAGGCCTCATTCATGGCTTTGGACTGGATGCACACTCGGTACTGCTTGAGGGTCAATTCATCTGCACAGTGTTTCTCATGCCAAAGGTGAAAAGACCAGGAACTGGAGTCCGAATCACAATAAGGTCTCTGTGTTAAGTATTTTCCATAAATATGAACATCTTCTCCACCCCAACCTTTTATTTCCATGTCAAATCTACCAATGGCCAGAAAATCTGATTGACATTGACAAGTCATTCCAAAGCCAAAATCTCGCCAAAAACCAGAATCTTTTGTATGAACCAGCTGCTGCTCCATGGAAGGCGGCACATCTTGGTTGGCATAAACAATGGCAGGATTATACAGACTGAACACCACAGGATAAAATACCTTTTTATGCCGGGCGTGGTGGCGCACGCCTTTAATCCCAGCACTCGGGAGGCAGAGGTAGGAGGATTGCTGTGAGTTCAAGGCCACCCTGAGACTACATAGTTAATTCCAGGTCAGCCTGGGCCAGAGTGAGACCCTACCTCGAAAAAAAAAAAAAAAAAAAAAAAAAACCTTTTTACCTGGCTCAGCATCTAGTGGGCAGCTGTTGAAGAATTCAGCTGAGAAATATATATCAACATCACAGAAAAACATTAAGACCTCTCCCTTGTTCCAAGCATGGCACCCACATTTAGTCCTTGTCCACAATTAAATTCTTCATTCAACGAGTTCAAGGCCTAATTGTTAAAATTAGACTCACTTGTGACAGATTCCAGGATAGACTTGACTTTAGATAGTCCTTCTTTACCAAAATACACAACTGTGAGATGAATCCTCTTGTCCTGATGAATACAAACATCCCTGAAGTTCTACAGAAATTGTACAAATGTTTCAGTTCTTTCAGCAAGTGGCACAATGATATTAATAACTGATCTAGTATTCTCAATCATCTCACTCTTCACTTTCATGAGCAGTCCAAAAGGGCAGAAGAGGATCACGCTTCTGTATTCCATAATGTCTGCTTTCTTAAAAAACGGTTCATATTGTGTGCCCTTCTCTCTCTCAGTACGATAATAACCTTCTATGAAGTCATTTTCATTAAATATCAGATTCTCTCCCAGGGGGCCGTCCTCATCTTCCTGTTCATCATCTTCATCAGGATTATTAATGACCTCCAAGCCAGCTTCAATAGCTTCTACCAATTCATCTCGGTTATCTTTTCTAACTGGCTTTTCTTTGGGATGGCGGCCAGTGAGACCCATTTGCAACTGAAATACTTGCATTAGGGTAAAGCTTTCAAAGGAAAGAGTCCATACTCACTGGGAAGCTTGGCTCCTATGCTAACCTCGGCTTTGTCGATCTGGGAATGAAGGAACTCGAGGAGATCGCTGGGGGCTTGCTTTTTGTTGACTTGGGAGCCAGGCCATTGGCCCCTGTGTGCTTTCTCTCTTGCAGCGATCTCATCTTCTCACTCTTTTCCTGCAGCTCCTGCTTCAGCTGGGCAATCTGGCGTTTCAGACTGGTTGCTCTGATTTGGTAATGTTCTTCTTGCTCCTGCAGAAGGGCTTGGTAGTACTCTTTACCATAATTTTCTCTAACAATGCCAGGAAGAGATGCATTTCCATCAGTCTGGGGGGCACATTCCAGAAGCCCAACAGTAGCCAGTGGGTCCGGGTGTGAAGAATTGATTGTCTTCTAGGCATTATTATTAGTGTGTATTTGCCTAATAAAATGAGCTCGTGGCTTGTTCATACCTTTAGCATAAAATTACCCAAAGTTAAAACCAAAATTAGGATTTTCATAAAAGGTAGCAAAATGAATTCTGCTGTAAGTTTATAATTTCTATTTCTTCAGTAATCATGACTTCCTGCAGAAGTGAGAAATTAAGTTTACTTCCTATATTGTTACCATGACATCCACACTAAAGGAACCTGATCTATAAAATCCATTATATGGAAGGTGACTTTCCTTATTAATTTCCTTTGCTCGTCTCAACAAACCTAGGGTTAAAATCAAGTGGGAATGGGGGACAATCTCAAGTAGTCACAGATATCCCGCTGCCGCCTGCCGGTCCATCCATGGGTCAGTCCATGCATCCGCAGCCTCGCGAGTACAACCGGCAGCTAGTGTCCTATTACCAATGCCCCCAACCTCCGCCCCGCCCCAGCCCTCCGGAGCACACGGCCGTGCCACCGGACTGTGCCTTTTTTAATGTTTTATTTTTTTATTTGAGAGAGAAAAATAGACAGACAGAGAGAGAGCACGCGCAAATGGGCATGGCAGGGCCTCTAGCCACTGCAAACAAACTCCATCTGCATGTGGCTTATGTGGGTTACCAGGCTTCACAGGTAAGCATCTTAACCACTAAGCCATCTCTAGAGCCCTGGACTGTGCCTTTTAACATTTCCAAGTACATATGAGATCACTTCATAGTCATCACATTGCAATGGAACCATAAAACCACACTAGGGTCTTAAAATTATTCCCACATTTCTCATAAGGTAGTTATTTAATAGGTAGAAAGTTAAACCAAAAATTAAAAGTATACATGATAAACACAATGGTGTTAGAGGAACCAATATAAGAACCTTAGGTTTTGTAGAATATTAAGATAACAGCAGTTTCTCTGGGTGCATTCCCAGGATCACATTTTCTCTGTGTGCTGTTTACCATCAAATTTAGAATCAGCTTTTCTTTGCATTACATTTAGCTTTTCATTCATGCATTTAGTATTTGTTGAATAAATACTGAGTTGTAAATGCTGTGCTTGATTTGGAGAGTAGAATGAGAATGGAAGAACAATGAGATCTGTGGTGCTGTTTAGTAAAGCATAACTGAATATTCATGTGTGACTTTGTCTGATTTTCAGGAATTGCTTCACAGATCAAAATTATACACAAAATGTACAAAATGTTTGCATTTTAAATATACAAATATCGGGGCTGGAGAGATGGATCACCAGTTAAGGCACTTGACTACAAAGCCTGACAACCCGGATTTGATTCCCGTAAGCTAGATGCACCAAGAGGTGTAGGTATCTGGAGTTCATTTGCAGTGGCTGAAGGCCTTGGTGTACCCATTATCTCTGTCTCTCTTCTCTTCTCTTCTCTCTCTCTCTCTCTCTCTCTCTCTCTGCTTACAAATAAATAAATTATTTTTAAAATGTACATAATCCCCTCCCAGCACACTCCTTTCCCCCTTTCATTCCCCTCCATTGAACCCCTTCTTTTAAAAAAAAAAACATACAGATATCCACTTAAGCATCAGAAATTCATTTTTAGGGCCTAATGATAGTCACAGAACCAAAAACTTCTCCCACCACTCAACATGCACCATCTCTAATTGTCAAAGTGCACATAAGATTGCAAGGTCAGAAGAAAATGGACTGACCAGACAAGCAGTGACCAAGAAAAAAGACAGTTCTCTTCTTTCCTAAAGGAAGTCTACAGGAATGGTTCTTCTAAACCTCACCAGAAAGGAAGACTTTCCAGAAAATTTAATGAAAGAAGGATTTCTGCAAGAAAAGGAGAAAAGCATTTTGTTTTCTAGCTGCACACTTGTGTTGTCAGCAGACTCACTAATCTGTCTCAGGACACTAAGAGCTAGAAGAAAGCAAGACAAGGTTTTAAGAAGGACAGAAATAGTACTTTCACTGTTGGGTCAAGCAGATACTTCAGAAGATAGCCCAGCTTGAGCTATCTTGAAGGAACTTCTTCTCAGAGGGACCCCAGCAGCAGTACCTGGGGACAAGCAAGAGGTAAAAGAGTAGAAGGTGGAAAATACACCAGAGCTGGAACCCCTGATCAGGGAATAAGCAGGCAATCTGGCCAGGGTTCCTACAGCCTATGGCAGTACTGACCAGTGCAAGCCAGGGAAATCTCATCAGTTAAACAATAGCTACTCCAAAACCAGGGCAAACTGGTAAGATTTGCCATTTTCCCTCTCCTTCCCTCCCAACTTGAATCTAATAAGGGAGGAGGTCGCTAAAATACGAAGAGGGCTGGAAGAAACTGTTACAAGTTACAAAACACACAGGTAGTTGTAATGCTTTCAAAAGAATAGAGAGCTTTGAATGCAGTTTGAGGCAGAAATCTGGATATTAAAGATTGAAACAAGACTGTTCCAACAAAGGAAAGGGACTAGAATATTAAAGAACTCACTCACAATTCCATTTGGCAAGGTGAATAGCACTGCTCTCCCCAAAGCTTGGCCCAAGTTGGGGCAAAGATGACAACAATGGAGCTAAACAAATAGGTTGTTGAAAGATAGAGGTGATGTTTAGAAAAGGGCAAGTCTGAATCCAAGAAATAAATATGAATAGAAGATATAAATTTGGAAGCTGTCAGTACTTAAAAATTACAAAAGTGAAAATTAAAAACATATATGAGCAATGACACTATCAATAACAATGAATATTTATTGACATCTATTTGCTAGGCACTAGCCTCAGAACTTTGCATTGGTTTTATAATTTAATCCCATGGACAATCCTATGAAGAAAACACCACTTTTGTGCCCACTTTACATAGAAAGAAAATGAAAACTTAAGAGGACCTAAGGACCTGTTTCAGGTTTTCAGTTAGCAAACAGCAGATGAGCTGTCTAAGCCAAAGCATATTTGACTGCAGTGACCACTGGCCTAACTTAATTCCTTAAACTGCTTTCTGAACATTTTCAGCACTGTGAAAGTAAATCTTATTATCTAGAGGCAATGGAGAAACTAAAAGATTGTTAGAGCCATAAGTTGGGTCATTATGCACAGAGACATTGTCTCTCCCCCATAACTGATGGCTATCCACACAATGCAAGACTTACAATCCCCGAGGGGGGAGGGTAGGGAGAAGGCTAATGATGGCACCATCATGGCTCTATGCATATTGTATAGATAACTAATAATAACAAAAAAAGATGCACAGCTAAGAGACAATCTTAAAACTCAGGTGAGACTTGGGACTTTGGAACTATTTTAAGTTGGTAATGACTATAGGACCTTTGAATTTAGACTAAAAACAATATACAATTTACAATGTGAGATAGTTATGAATCTGTCAGGGGACAGGGGTAGAATGTGGTATTTTGAGTTTATTAAAGTTTATTTGAGTTTATTAAAGCTTGTAACTTATTATATTTCCAGCTGCCTGACTGGACCCAACTTCTTCGACCATTCTGGAATTTCCCCTGGATCTGTAAACTTCAATAAATCCTGTTCCTCCCACAAACTGTTCCTGGTTTGGAAGCCCATCCCAACAATGCTAAGCTGCAGAGCCTAATAACATGTGTTCAATTCGTCAGAATCCACATAAAGTCAGAATACACAGTGGTGCATGCATCTGGAGTTCATTTATAGTAGCAGCAGCCCTGACCCACCCATTCCCTCTGTCTGTCTCTCTGCTCTCTTCTCTCTTCTCTCCTCTCTCTCTCTCTCTCCCTGCTTACAAATAAAGAAAAAAAGAAAGAAATGAACTTGTAAATTGGGTTTCCAGTCACCCTGCTGAAGGAGGTGTCACTGGGGGTGAATCCTGGAGTCCAGCCAAAAGGTATGGAGAGAGCAGTTTGAAGTCTGGCTTGTTTGTGCTTGCTGGTATTGATGTTTGCTTGCTGCCATTGTGTCTCTCTGCTTGGATCTATGAAAGTGAGCTAGCTTCTGCCATGAATGGAGCCTTCCCTGGATTTTGTAAGCCTGAAATAAACCCCTTCCTTCCATGAACTGTTTCTGGGTAGTTGTTTGTCCTAGCAACAAGGAACTGACTGCAATATCCCTGATTATGATTCCAGCTTCCAGAAAGCAATCAAGAGTTTAAGAACTTCCATAAGACAGAAGGCTGTTTTCAAAGAAAGTAGCATATTTAAGATAAAAGTAATAGCCTCATACACCACATAAATGCCCTCATCAAAATGCTTATCATGGCATTGTAATAAAATTATCCCAGTTTTTCCATGTAAAGTGTCAATTTTTTGCAGACAGGTTAACAAATCTTCACCTCTTTTTAGGACCTGTATGTCTGTACATGTTATTTAGTATGAATTAAGCTAAGAGAGGAAAGTTACCCTTGGAAGTTGTAAATCTCGGGGTTATTCTTGCTACATCATGTGAGATCTAGCTGGAAAATGTTCTTTAAAATCTTATCATAAAAAATGTAAGCTATTTTTACATTGAGTTCTCTAGGATATTGAATTTATAAATGTAATTATCTCTTATTCTTTAGTGTTTCTGTCATTAAATTCTCCAAAAAACATGTTAAATCTCAATATCAATGTATACCCTTTAATTAAAGCCAATGTTACTTCATTCAAATGCCACAAGATTCTCTCACTAAAATAGAAATTCTAATGCTTATCATTTATAAATATGATCATACAAAACAGCTTTATAAAAGATTATGACTTCTGTGGCTAGGAAACAAATGTTTCATATTTTCTACACTGATTATGATTTAAAGAGATAATAAAGATGAAACTAATCAACTTAACACTTGCAAAATAGAATACAGATTACCTTGAGAGGAAAAGCTAGCCACTCAATGTTTGGTTTCAGACCATTAATCATGGGTATTTTATTCTTTAACACAGAAGGTATCACAGTAATAAAAGCAACATAAATTCAGTTCATCATAGTGATCTCTGCCCCTCAATTCATGGTCAAATTTCCTTAAATTGTAACATTCTAGAAAATTGGCTATGCCTATAAGAAGAAAATGCTATTCAGGAGTATTTGCCTCTATAGTGCTACCCTAAACCATCAACTCAGCCATAAACACTCAAAAAGAACTTCCAGAGATACAATCTTTATTTTCTCTCATATGACTGAACAACCTGGCTTTCTTTCTATAAAGAGACAAACAATGGCAAGATTTTGAGAAGAGTGTGGTATTATAGTACATGGCAGGTGTCTTCCATCCTTATACAGCATTCACTAATGGACACGGTATGCCAGTTAAATCACTAACAGTTCTCCGATGGTTATATCTATACTACAACATATCGGGTCCTTGAGTCTGTGGCTATATAACAATCAAGGCCAATTCAGGTATGCTTGCTTATCAGTCCATTAACATACATTTTGTAATACTCAGGTCCTCCAGCAGAGGTCTCCATTGCTGCTACTCTGGCTGAAGTTTGAAACTCATTGGCAAAAAAAAAAAGAAAACAAAACAAAACTAAACAACAGATATATAAGAACACGATCCCAAAACTGTCTTGCACATGAATACAAAAATTAGAATTAATCTATTTTACACTCATTTCGTTTATTCATCCACTTTTCACAGCCAAACAATACTTGTTTTCTTTTACTATAATGTGCGAAAAATTGAGAAGCTAATGGTATGGCTTAGATATGAAGTGCTATCCCAAACGGCTTGTGAATTGAAGGGTTGTCCCCCATTGCAATGTCATGAAAATGCTGACCTAACCAATGGACTAATCTATCAATGGCTTCATACTTTGGCAGGTGGGACTCATTTGGGGAAAGTGGGTCTCTGAGGACATGGCTTCAAAGGGAATATCTTATTCCCAGATTCTTCTTCCTCTGTCTTCTCTCTCTCCCTCCCTTCCTCCTTCTCCTCTCCTTTGTCCTTCTCTCTTTCTCTCTGTCCCCTCCTCCTTCATTCTCACTCTCTTTTTTCACATGCCCACACCACATGGCCCATTGCGGTGGACTTAACCCACCATGGATAGAAACTCCTAAAGTATTTTCTCCTTTAAATTTATTAGCTCAAATATGTCATCACAGTGACAAAAAGTGGCAAACACACTAACATAAATTAATAAACCCAGAAATAAAACCTCCAATAGCAAGAGGAAGGAACAAAGCAAAATTTGAGAACAAGCTTGTAGAGACATTAAATTCATAGTATGATACATGGATACATAGTATGGTACATGGATCAAAACATCACATGGAGGCAGGCATGGTGGCGCATGCCTTTAATCCCGGCACTCGGGAGGCAGAGATAGGAGGATCACTGTGAGTTTAAGGCCACCCTGAGACTACTCATAGTGAATTCCAGGTCAGCCTGGACTAGAGTGAGACCCTACCTTGGAAAGCAAAAAAAAAAAAAAAAAGACATTACATGGTACCTCATAAATATGTATACTTTCTGATTCAAATAAAAATTAATTTTTGACTTGTCTGGAAAGTGAGGATAACGTGAGTAATGACTAGCAAAAATGGGATTGACAAAGGGTAGGATGATCCATAAGATGTGAGAAATGTGAGCATTATCTGAGCATAAAACTTCAAGATAAGCAGATGAGTGAGTCTGCTGCCGGGTCAGACAGCATAAGGGATAGCTGCAATTACTTGCTTAGAAAATGGTGTGCGAGTACAAATAATGATGCATAATTGTATTAACGATTTTTATGATGAATTATTTTCATTCACGTGCATCTGATCATAATAGCACATTAATGAGGTCCTTGACAGTACTTGGAGTAGAAAGAAAGTCTATACTTTCCCACGCACTCTGAAGGGGAACAATGAGCCATCACTATTTATAGGCCCTAGGTGTTAGGACCCCTTTCTCAGAGGTTCTCACAGGTCCAAGAGAGTTTCTATCACTTCTGTACTGGGGTGACCTGCACTTGGCCTTCAGTATTATGCAGGCTTTCTAATTTATATGCCCCACCTATGCACTCCCGTAAACCTTAACATCTATCACAGCACTAAGTAAAACTTATAGTTAGATGTCACTCCTGTGCACTTCCACAAACCTTACATCTGTCACAACACTAAGTAAAAGTATTAGCTCATATTCCCTTCTAGTTTCACTCCATGAAATTTTTTCTATTAAGATTGCCCTAGGTTTGGGAAAGTCCCTAGGAGGCAGGCAACAAATATTTTCTGAAACAATGAATGGATGCTTAGATAGAAGTGATGACATACCCCAAAGTAAGTGAAGTATGTTAGAGGATTAATGGCCTTATGTTCCCTTCTATTTAATAATAGGTAACATATGTCCTGAGTAGTAGTTGTTAAGCTTTAAATAATTTCATTTAATATAAGATCAGAAATAATCTTTACTCCCTCTAGTTAATTATATAGAATTTCATTTTATATCTGTGATAATTTATATGGATTGCCAACCTGTCAGGACCTAGTAAGGGATTATGTATATTAGGCTAGTCTCTGGACTTGTCTGTGAGGGACTCTCAACTAGGTTAATTGAGTTAGGAAGACTAACTTTAATTGTGGGCCACACCATTTCATGGGGGTAGATCTTGGACTGTATAAAAAGTAGAAACTGTCAGGTATGGTGGTGCACACCTTTAATCCCAGCACTCAGGAGGCAGAGGTAGGAGGATCGCCATGAGTTTGAGGCCACCCTGAGACTACATAGTTAATTCCAGGTCAGCCTGGACCAGAGTGAGACGTAGCCTACCTCGCAAAAACCAAAAAAAAAAAAAAGTAGAAACTAGCTGGGCATGGTGGCGCACGCCTTTAATCCCAGCACTCGGGAGGCAGAGGAAAGAGGATTGCTATGAGTTCGAGGCCACCCTGAAACTACGTAGTGAATAGTGAATTCCATGTCAGCCTGGGCTAGAATGAGACTCTATCTTGAAAAAAAAAAAAAAAGTAGAAACGGAGCTGAGCACCAGTATTTGTCAATCTGCTTCCTCACTGTGGAATGAATGTGGCCAGCTGTTTCAAGCTTCTACCATCATGCCTTCCCCTGCCATCATCAACTATAACCTAGAATTGTAAACTAAAATAATCCCTTCCACACTGAAACTAATTTTTGTCAGTTATTTTGTCCCAGCAACAAGATAACTAATATAATTTAATTTTTAAAGTTACAGAATAAACCTTTCACTTTTAAGCATGAAACACTGCAGGAACTAGTCAGTGTCCTTAGCTAGATAGACAGATAGGAGAAAGGTCCTTGGTAGATGATTATATTCTAATTCAAGATGGTGAAAGGAGTAAGGCCACCTTCCCTCTTCCCTTCTCTCCCTTGTTCTTCTCCTTCACCTTCTTCTTCTTCTGGCCTGGGTGAATTTTCTCACAGACAGGCTGGCTTTTCAGGTTTCCTAGGACCTGCAAAGTACTGGATACATCAAGGACCAACCAGCACCTTCGCCTTCATTTAAGCTGGCCAATCATGGACTTGGTATGGGTAGGCTTCTCCCATTCAATAAAAGTTCAGTTCCCATTGGGACTGAATTTTCCAGCTCTGGAAATTCCCTCCTCCCAGAGGAACCTGCTCCTTCTGCTTTCTTTCCCTCATGCTCTGCAATAAGCTTTATTCTTTTAAACACTTTCCTGCTTTTAAATTCTCTAGTTGGCAGAGAAAACAAACCCAACACCCCTAAAACAGCATCAAGAAGGAGAGGAGTATAGTAAAAAATAAAATGTTACATATTACATTTAAAATTTTAAACATAAAGTTAATGCAGAAATTGTTAGGACTATTTGATTGAGAAACTCTCCATGGTGGGTAGGATATTTCATGTTGTGGTACTTGGTTGAACATAATTCAACACTTTCATTAGCTATGACAAAGCTTTCACTTTGCTTTAACTTACTAGAACATAAAGATACAGAAATGATAATGTATACTTTTAGAAAATAAATAAACTAAAGAAGCACACAAAACAGAACTTTTTAAAAAAATAAGTCAATTACATATGAAGTCTTCTACAAATACTATAAGGAGTGAAGAGCAATGGAAGATTGTTATTCTACTGAGGACAACAAAAGACAATCCACTTACTTTCTACAAGAGTAATTTCATAAGAGAAAGTAATTTCCCTTCATGAAGTAAGTTATATTCAAAGCATAATTCATTCAGTAATGCTTAGGCTGGTAGTGGTAGTACACACCTGTAACCACAGCAATTGGAAAGCTAAGACAGAAGGACTGTAAATTCAAGGATTTGCCTGGGTTACACAGGGATACTGTCTCAGGAAATAAACAAACAAAAATATACTTATTTTTAGAAGCTATGATAAGCTCTGACCCATCATCAATCAACCAAGTGTTTATTACTAGCTTACTACTGTACTAACACAGGGATTAAATCTGAACAGAATGCACAGGCCAGCTATTCCAGTACTCTGAAAAGTGAATAGTAAGGCGACTGGGAAAGAAAACCAGAAGTCCAAATATCAATGCAATGGCAAGGAGTTTTAACTTTTATTTGGCATCTCCTGACCTGGGCTCAATTCATCCTAAATCTAAGGGTGGGATTTGAAGATAGAGCAGTAAGAACATTCCTTCAATTCTGGCTTAAGAAGCGCAATTTGTGGGAATAGGCTTTCCCAGAATCGGAGAGTACAAGAATTCTGATTTTCTTCCTTTTCTCCAATCTTTCATGCCTCTGTCTCATGTAACTAACTGAAAGATGGGTTGGTGGCCATAGCTTATACCAAGGAGAGGACCTAAATGTAAAACTTGGTCTTCAGTCAGAAGAGCTATGGTTCAAAGTCAATTAAGCAACTTCTTCCCGTCTCTCCTGTGCTCTTGGTACTTTGGTCCAGATTTGGATTGAGTGGCACAAGGGTGAGGCACAGTGAAGTAAATACACAAATTTCTAACCAAAAGACTAAAAAGTAGGACCCTAGTAAACAAGAAAGTATAGGAAACATTGCAGGGAGCGAGGAGGTGGGGAAGCCACACTATATATTGTTTATGAATTTTTGTGAACTCTAGCTGTGTTTTGTGTATTTGACTCTGCACAACATATCAAACACCATAACAGACTCTTATTTTGACTGCTGCCTGGATCCCACATTGGCCACAGTGAATGGTGAACACACAAGAATGGTCTGTGTGCTGGAAAACCTTACTTAGGAAGCAGAGCTGACACTGAAACCACAGCCTGCACAAGGCTATGGGTATTTGCAGTCTAAACCTAACTTGATTAACTGCCTCCTGACATAAAACATCAGTATTTATCATAGGATTTATTTTGTTAATTACTTTTTCTTTATTTGCATGTGTTGGTACATCTGTGTGAGTATGCCAGGGTCTCCTACTGCTACAAATGAACACATACACCACCTTTGCATGAATGGCTGGGCAATTGAACCAGGCCAACAGGCTTTGAAAGCAAGTGCTTTTAACCACTGAGCCATCTCTGCAGCCCCATTTCCTAGGATTTAAATAAGACCTTACATGTCTCATACTGCAGATGGCTCCCAAGCCTCAGTGGTGCAAAAGCAATCTGACACATTCAGTCAAAACTAGGCTTGGAGCTTAAACTTGTAATATTTTCCTAGGATAGCAATGTTGTTTGTTAATGTCTTGTGGTATAGGGCAACAATGGCCAGTCACAGTTCCCAGTGAGTCACACAATCATGAAGGCAAACAACAGATCCTCTAACTGTGTACTGTGGAAAACAATACCTTGTAGGTTAGGTTTATTAAATGTGTGCTATGGTTCCCATAAGTATCCCCCACAGCTCCTTATGTAAAGGCTTGGTCCTTTTACAAAATATTGGGGATACTATAGGCCTTTAGCAGTGGATCTAAGGAGGTCCTTAGATCATTGGGCCAAGCCTTCAAAGGGAGATATAGGACTATTTCTCTCTCTCTGCTTTCTTGTTTCAACTGTGAGTATTAAGTGCTCACTCTGATACATATTCCCACTATGATGGGCTGCCTTCCCAGTGACCCAAATCAAAAGAGCCAAGAGCCACCAGAGTCATGAGGCAAAATAAATCTCTCCTTTTATCATGAGTATTATGTATCATGAATTGTATTATACTTATGGAAATCTAACTCACTCAATGTATTTGTACTTATTTTCAACTTAAGATGGGTTTATGGGGACATAGCCCCATTGTTAAGTTGAGGAGTATCTGTATTCAGAATGCCTAATGCATAATCTAAAATTATTTAGTATAAAATGAACCAGACAAATTGTAACATAAGTGCAGAAGCAAACAACATAAGCTTATGTTTAAATGGTACCAATGTAATAATATGCTAAGGCATTAAATCATCTTTAACAAAAAATGTTCCATGCCAGGCGTGGTAGCACACATCTTTAATCCCAGCACTAGAGAGGCTAAGGTAAGAGGATAACCGTGAGTTTAAGGCCAGCCTAAAACTGCATAGTGAATTCCAGGTCAGCCTGGTCTATAGTGAGACCCTACCTTGAAAAATCAAAAAAAAAAAAAAAAAAAAAAGTCAGGACAAATAATCATGATGTATGGAGAAACTGACATAAAACAGAATATGACCTGGATGTGGTGGCACACACCTTTAATTCCAGCACTTGGGAGGCAGAAATAGGAGGATCACCATGAGTTCAAGGCCACCCTGAGACTACATAGTGAATTCCAGGTCAGCCTAGGCTAGAGTGAGACTCTATCTCAAAAAAACCAAAAAAAAAAAAAAAAAAAAGAGTATGTAAAGATGAACCAAACAATAATTTTAGAACTGGAAAATATGGTAACAAATTAAAATGTATTGGATGAGATCAATACCAGAATAAAAATGATAAAGAAAAGAGTGCAAACTCAATAATTAATAGCCACCATGGAATGGTTAATCTTGATTGTCAACTTGACAGGATTTACAATGACCATCTCATAATCTACATCTCTGGGAATGTCTATGGTGTATCTCCAGAGAAGTCTAACTAAATAAGGAAAATCTACCCTGAATATGGGCAATACCATCTTATGGGCTAGGATCCCAAACTGAATAAAAGGGACAAAGTGAGCTGAACACCAGCATTCATCTCTGTCTGCTAACTGACTAGAATTTGACCAGCTAGCTTATGTTCCCATCACCATGCCCTCTTAACCATTATGTACTCTTCCCTCAAACTATGCATCAAAACATATCCTTCCCTAAGTTGTTTCTGTCAAGTATCTTGTCACAGCAATGAGGAAAGTAACTAATACAACTCATTTGACCAGAAATAAAAAGATTTAAAGTTTCAGTAGGGCCTCAGGAATGTCAGGATTAATATTTGTGTTATTCTAGTCTCAAATAGAGATAAGACAAAACAGATTGATTTAAAAAAATATAATAAATAGCTAGGCATGGGGTACACACCTTTAATCCCAGTACTGGGGAGGAGGGCTGTGAGTTTGAGGCCAGCCTGAGACTACATAGTGAATTGTGAATTCTAGGTCAGCCTGGGTTAGAGTAAGACCCTACCTTGAAAAACCAAACCAGATAAAAAGAAAAGAAAAAAGCAAATAAATCCTCAAGATTTTGGAGAAAGTACGTAGAGTTTTAGAAAAGCTGTAAACCCAAACAAGAGAAAATGTCTATATTAAGAGTTACCATAATCTAACCAGTGAAAAGTATAGCCAAGTAAATTTCAAGGCCACTAGAGACAAAGGATGCATCTCTTCTAGGAAACATTTATTCAAATGACTACAGCTGTCTCATTGAAGCCAGAAGGAAGTACAATAATATAAATAAAATATTTATAGAAAAGCAACATTTAACCCAGAATTCCATATTCATAAAATATCCTTTTATGAATGAAGATGAAATATTCTCAAATAGGGACAAACTAAGAGAACTTGGTGTCAGTAGACTTGTTCTAAAGTAACTGTTAAAAGTACTTTTCCAGACAGAAGAAATAATAATTAAAGTGACCTGTAGAGTTCAGAATGAAAGAAGTAAGCAGAAATAGAAAAGACCTTTTAAATATTAAATTATTGTTGTCCTGTAGAATTCTGTAAAGTATGTTGGGTCTTTGAAATCAAGAATCATAACATCATTTGGTCTTCAAGGCATGTGTATATACAAAAGACTACTACAACAAAAAGAGGAATAAAAAAGAGGAATTCCATGGTAAAAAGTTAAATAGCTGCTTTACCAAAGATAAAGTACAGAGAGATATATTTAAATTATACTGTAGTTATATAGTGTAATGTAGTGTGTAGTGTAGTGTAGTGTAGTGTAGTGTAGTGTAGTGTAGTGTAGTGTAGTGTAGCTCTACAGAAAAGTGATTGTTAAAATCAGAAATGAGGGGCTGGCAAAATGGCTGTGGTTAAGGTATTTGCCTGTGAAGCCTAAGGACCCTGGTTCAATTCTCCAGAACCCACGTAAGCCAGATGCACAAGGGAGCGCATGCATCTGAAGTTTGTTTGCAATGGCAAGAGGCCCTAGCATGCCCATTCTCTCTCTCTCAGCTAAATTAATTTTTTTAATTGATTAAATAAATAAAATCAGAAGAGAGATAATTAGGAATAGATTTGGCATGTTGTAAGATGATATCCTTAGCAGATAAACAACCTTGACAACTTCATACCAACTTTCCTTTACTTTTACTACACATAGATTGAAACTACTTTCAGCTTGCCAAATATTTCATCCTCATACACACTCGTCCCTTCCTTCCTCCATGTGGCTTATTCCAAAATCATTTGTCAAGATTATCTATGGTGTTCTTATTTACATAGCCCCTCCCCAATGAGAAGTTTAATGACTTTCCTATGCATTACACATAGTTTATTATGGTTATAACACCCTGAATAAGTCTGATCTCACCTGAGAAATATTGTCATGGAAAGTCTTAAGAAGATCACTTTTACTGAAGATCTTTGAGTGGTAAATGACAAAACTCTATAGAAACTGGCTTCATTTAAAAAAAAAAAAAAAAAGCCGGGCGTGGTGGCACACGCCTTTAATCCCAGCACTCGGGAGGCAGAGGTAGGAGAATTGCTGAGAGTTCAAGGCCACCCTGAGACTACATAGTTAATTCCAGGTCAGCCTGGACCAGAGTGAGACCCTACCTCGAAAAACAAAAAAAAAAAAAAAAAAAAACTGCATTGGCTGAGTGTAACTGACACCAGTGAAACAGTGAGCCAAGATAAATCTCTCCTACTTTAGTTGTTTCTTCTAAGCACTTCTGTCACATCAATGCAAAATGTGTATATTAACATATTATGAAAAAACCAATAGCTCAGAATGTCATCATTGATTGTTTTATATAGAGAGTTACTAATAAAAATATAAGGGAAAATTAATTAAGTTCTCAGTAATAATTCAGATCCTCAATCATAAATCAATAAAATACTATTATATTGAGATTAAAAACAATCAGAGAATAGTTCTTGGCCATGCATAAAAGGAAATTTAAACAGTGTTGAAACTCATTTGTAGAATTCTCTCAGAATCTGAGGGTAAGAAATGAAAAAATGAAAATTATAGAAGGACATCAGAAAAATAGTATCTGAGAGATCAGATAATCACAGTTTCATGGAGGTCCCTGTTGCCTCCAAAACATTACAGGCTATTTATTGGCAAGGCCCTTGGTTTCCCATGGATAGCAGTTGGTAAAACCCTATTACTGAAGACTTCACATGCCTGGGTGGCAAGGTCCCTGAGAAATCAAGCTGGTGCTGAGCTCAAAACCTTCTCCCTGTAGACCAGCCAACTGAAAGCTGGAAAAACCTGCAGTGCATGCAGCCCTATGGGAGACAGAAGTCATCAGTGGTGAAAACAGTGGACACTGGAAGCCTCAAGTTTAGCCAGACAGGCCAAATGATGAAAGAGGTGCAACAGTGGCATGTCTGCTCTGGAGGAAACCAACTGCTCTCTAATTGGACTGGAGGCTGGAGGCCTGCTCTATGGAAGGGAATACATGCCTAGTACTGAAAACCTAATCAAAAACCTATGGCAGGGCTGGAGAGATGACTTACTGGTTAAAACATTTGTCTGTGAAGCCAAAGGACCCAGGTTCAATTCCCCAGCACCCACATAAGCTAGATGCACAAGGGGCACATGCATCTGGAGTTCATTTGCAGTGGCTAGAGACCCTTTCTCTCTGTGTGTCTCTTCTCTCTCTCTCTCTGCTTGCAAATAAATAAATAAAATTTAAAAAGAAAAAGCCTAAGACAGGGGAGGTCCTGAGCCTTAGGGGGGTATAAAGCCTGCTCTTGTCTGGCTAAATGCATATATTATGCTTACCAAACTGTCCTGTAAGCACTACAGTTAATGTTCATATTCATATATTAATGCTACTCTCACTTTTGGTTAGAGAAGCATCTCTTTTCAGATGGTGATGACCACTGGGATGACCCAAAAGGCAATATAGTGCTAAAAAGAAGTTATAGAAGAGTGTCCAGCACTGAAACATCTCTTATCACACCCTCTAAGGCTCAGAGTCCATTGCAGAAGAGAAGGCAGAAAGAATGTAAAAGCCAAAGGAATGGTACCACTCCTTACAATGCAACTTCCCAGACAGAAATTGGCCCTAATAACCATGACCTCACAGTACCTAGCAATATCTTCATATGACCCTCATAATAGGACAAAAAGATGATGATATCAAAATAAAAGAGAGACTAATGGAGAGTAGGAAGGGATATGATGGAGAGTGGAGTTGTGAAGGGGAAAGTGGGGGAGGGAATTATCATGGCTTATTGTCTGAAGAATAGAAGTTGTCAATGAAAAAAAATTTTAGGGCTAGAGGGATGGCCTAGCAGTTAAGGCACATGCTTGAAAAGCCTAAGGAACCCAGTTCGATTCTCCAGGTCCCACATAAGCCAGATATATATGGTGGCACATGCATCTGGAGTTTGTTTGCAGTGGCTAGAGGCCCTGGCACACCCATTCTCACTCTCCCCCCCTTCTCTATGTCTAATAAATAAATAAATAAATAAAAAATAAAAAAGATTTTTAAAAAATTTTTAATTACTATGTGATATGCTACAGCAATGAGCACAGTGGATAAATTTTCTGCCATTCTAGTAGGAATGAATGAAATTCCATGGGCAGAGTAGAGAAAGCCAACAAGAATAATCTTCTAGTTAGAAAATGCTCTGCCTAATTATATTTAAGTGATGATGACTTTAACTTATTTTATTTTGTGATAAGTATTACCAGTTAGCATTGGGTTCACTTATAAGAGTAAGTCAACAAGGACATATTTCTTCCTATGTAAGTCTACAGTAAGGCAGTCTATAGGCATGATGGAAGGTTAACTCTATAACATTTTCTGAAAACCAGGCTTTTCCATCCTGTAACCTAGATTTTCCCTTCCAGCCCCTTCCCCCACAGAGACATCATCCTCACACCACCACCCCACAACCAAAAATGTTTGTAAGATCCTAGTCCAGTGATCTTGATACAAGTACTTTGGAACCTGTTCTGAAGAATTCTGATGTAGGGTAATGAAAAACAGGTGACCCCAAAAAAAGTGATAATGAGGGAAATAAAATTAAACACCACAACAATAATTTTTAATTTTTATTTATTTATTTGAGAAAAAGTGAGAGAGAGTACGGATATACCAGGGCCTCCTACCACTGTAAACAAACTCTAGACACATGCACCACTTTGTGCATCTGGCTTTATGTAGGTACTAGGCAATTGTAGGTACTGGGAAATCGAGCCTGGGATGTCAGGCTTTACAAGAAACCGCCTTTAACTGTTGAGCTATCTCTCCAACCCCTCAATATGTAATTTAAAAAAATAATTTATTTCTTTATTTGAGAGAGAAGAAAGAGGGAGAGAAACAGACCCAGAGAAAGAACAGTTACACCAGGGTCTCTAGCCACTGCAAATGAATTTCAGACGCATGCCCCACCTTGTGGGGTACTGGAGAATTGAACCTGGGTCCTTAGGCTTTGCAGGCAAGAGCCTTAACCACTATGCCATCTCTCCAGCCCATCAATATGTAATTTTTAAGAACAGAGATATGCAGTCAAAAAGAAACCCAAACCAATTGACAAAAAAAGGCAACTTGCTTTCAAAATACTTTATAGAAACTGCGCATGCGATCGTGATGATGCAGAGTGAACTCAGAACAAGGGGAAATATCTGAAAGTAGCCTTAGAGATTTTCCTGACATGTGACTCTTTTTCTTGCATGCCTTTTAAAGGCTCCTCCAGTCTCCTTTAAGAAAAAAGGGGTGGGGGGCTGGTTTAGGCACCTGCCTGCTAAGCCTAAGAACACTGGTTCCAATCTCCATGTCCCACGTTTAGCCAGATGCAGTGACACAGGGTGCAATGCCGCACTTGCCCACAAGAGGACGCACGCATCTGGCGTTCTTTCACAGCAGCTGAGAGGCTGCTGGCGAGCCCATTCTCTCTCTGTCCTCCTCTCCCTCTCTCTCTGTCTCTCTCTCTGTGTCTCTCTCCAAAAAAACAAAACAAAATAAAATAAACCCTACCTTTCTTTAAAAAAAAAAAAAAAAAGACACTTTAGTTATTGGCAAAGGAAGGGGGGCATGCCAGAGACAACTCCAGATGCACACACAATTTTGTGCATCTAGTTTTACATGGGTATTAATGGAAATCAAACCATGGAGTATCAGGCTTTGCAAGCAAGTACCTTTAACCACTGAGCCATCTCTCCAGTCTCATCCAGTCTTTTATAAAAGTTTGGATTTACTTTTAGTGTCAACCTTTAAAAGCCTCATAAAATACTAATTTTTAATTTATTATGTTTTTATCAAGGTACATCTTAAGAGCATATATAATATTAAAAGTTACTTATAAAGACTATGTGAGCCAGGCGTGGTGGCACACGCGTTTAATCCTAGCAATTGGGAAGTAGAGGTGGGAGGATTGCCATAAGTTCAAGGCCACCCTGAGACTACATAGTGAATGACAAGTCAGCCTGAGCTAGAGTGAGACCCTACCTCGAAAAAACAAAAAGAAAAAAAGACTATGTGAGATGATTTTCTATTTAGATGATTTTTAATTTAGGGAGTTAGATAAAAATATACAATAGGAGCCGGGCGTGGTGGCGCACGTCTTTAATCCCAGCACTCGGGAGGCAGAGGTAGGAGGATCGCCGAGAGTTCGAGGCCACCCTGAGACTACAGAGTGAATTCCAGGTCAGCCTGGACCAGAGTGAGACCCTACCTTGCAAAACCAATATATATACATAATACACATATAATAGATTATCACTCTCAAATTCTCATCACCACTTCATTCAGAAAAGAAAATGACTGCAAAAGATAAGGAAAATCCTAAGGCAATGTATCATAAAGCCAGATTTTTAAAAACTGGGAAGTAGGGCTGGAGAGATGGCTGAACAGTTAAGGCGCTTGCCAAAGCCAAAGGATCCCTGTTAAAGTAAACCAGATGCACAAAGGGGGCGCATGCATTTGGAGTTAGTTTGCAGTGGCTGGAGGCCCTGGCGTGCCCATTCTCTATCTCAAGTCAATCAATCAATAAAATATTTTTAATGGGAAGTAGTATTTTGTAACATCGAGCATTCTATTACTTTCCCTTAACAAGAACTTAGAATAGATTGGCCCTGTTTACCAAGCACTTTTTGAAAATTCCACTGCTTCTGCTTGGAAAATAAATATATCTCCTTCTTTTTGTTATGTCCTACCTATGTGGATAATTTCCAAATATATTTTATGGCAACCTCTCAGCGGTTGTGCTGAGATTCTATCACCAAACGGTTACAGATCGGTAGGTAAAGGAACAGGGAGGTTGTTATTGTTAAATTATGAAGCTTGAGCTCTGAATGGGACCTAAAACTTGGGGTGAATTCCCCTCAACCGCAGGACTTTACCTTAGTTTTTTGTTGTTTTGTTTTTCGACGTACTGTCTCGCTCTAGTCCAGGCTGACCTGGAATTCACTCTGTAGTCTCAGGGCGATCCTCCTACCTCTGCCTCCCGAGGGCTGGGATTAAAGGCGTGTGCTACCACGCCCGGCCTCCTTAGTTTTTGTCTTTTGAGGAATGACACTTGTTGCAGATCTTCAAGGTTCCAGTGATGTCTTAAATGTACCGTCATGGTTTAAACTTAACAGGAGTCATACAGAGATACGGTGGTACCCTTTCTTAAGAAAGCACCTTGGCACGTACACCCCTTTCCCAGGTCGCACGTTACGTGCTGAGGCTCCCGGCCAGGACTCAGAGAGACGGAACGACTCGCGGTTCCGCTGAGGACCGCGCCCGCGCCGCCGCCCCCGCTCAGGGGACAGAGGCAGGGGCCGCGAAGGAGGAAGGAAGCGGACCGAGACCGAGGCCAACCTTTCGGAGCACGGCGCCGCTGAGGAGCTGGACTCTGGAGAAAAGACGGCTTGTGGCTGCTGCTCGGTTTTCAACCTCGAATCCCCTCAGCCAGAGGCCGGAGCGCCCGCCACGCGCCCTGGGCACACAGCGCTGCACGCCTCCCCCGCGCCACAGCCGCTCGCGCGATCTCCTCGGGCCGCGGCGCCCCGCCCCGCCGCGCCGTCACGTGATGCGGCGCGCGGCCAATCAGCGCCGAGCCGAGCCGTTCAAATGCGGCCGCGGCAGTTGTGCGGCGGGCGGCGCGGGCGTGCTCGCTCGTGGACACCGCCGGGCGCTGGCCGACATGCAGAGCCGAGCTGCGCCCCTCGGGCCTTACCGCGCCACCAAACTGGTAAGAGCTCGGACAGGGGCCGGCCGAGCGTGAGCCTGGGTGTACGCGGGAACAGGGTGACGCGGACGCCTCGGTCCAGCAGGGACCTGGGGTCACGGAAAGGAGGCTGGAGGGAAGCTGGGGCTTCTGTTAGCCTGCACCTCCACTCAGGTCTCTGCTTTGCAGATCCAAAGGGCAGCATGCCAAGGCTGCATCGCCCTGTGGCTTTGTGTGATGACTTCTCTGTCTGGTGACTCTGGCGCTCAGAGTATCAGAAAAGCCATTTTTCATCTGTCATTCGCTGCCCTTCAGAATTAGACAATTAAAAATGAGTTTCAAATCTTGGTAAAATCACATGAGAGGCAAGCCCAGATAAAGCACTTTGGTTTATTGGACCTGTAGAATTAAATGTAGAATATGCTGGCCTCAGAGACTAAGTATGAACAAATAAACTCCAAACATATGGGCCACTTTGTGCATCTGGCTTTAAATGGGTACTAGGGAATCGAACTTGGACTGTTAGACTTTGCAAGCAAGTGCCTTTCAGTGCCGAACCATCTCTCCAGCCCTGTCACCACCACTTCTGTGTTCCAGTGTTAGAGCTGTCATAAATCCAGAAATATGGTTGATTTGAGGCTAATTTAGAAAATATCAGGATTTAAAAAATATAGATATGTCACAGGGTCATGAACTAATATGCAGTTTATTAATTTACCTCCTCTGTTTTCACTATAAGAATTTTTATTTAAAAGATACTACAGGGCTGGAGAGATGGCTTAGTGGTTAAGCGCTGGCCTGTGAGGCCTAAGGACCCCAGTTCCAAACTCAATTGCCCAGGACCCAGGTAAGCCAGATGCACATGGTGGCGCATGCATCTGGAGTTCGTTGGCAGTGGCTAGAGGCCCTGGTGCGTCTCGCTCTCTCTCTCTCTCTCTCTCTCTCTCTCTGCCTCTTTCTCTGTCTGTCGCTCTCAAATAAATAAAAATAAACAAAATTTTTTTAAAGATACTATAATAAATTCCTCCTAAATACCTAATATTAAAAATACTACTATTATGACTACTGCTGCCTGGAGTTTTGTTTGTTCAATATAGTGATTGAAAGTACAGGTTCTAGGTTCTACAGTCAGTTACCCACTGGTTGTTCTGTTGTTATTTTGATGGTTAGTTTTGTGTTTTTGTGATGGTGGGCATTGAATCCAGAGCCTTTTGCATGCATAGCAAACACTCTTGCCTTTTTTTCCATTTTTAAAAAAATATTTATTTATTTATTTATTTATTTATTTATTTATTTATTTATTTGAGAGAGAAAGGCAGATACAGAGAACGGGCGTGCCAAGGCCTCCAGCCACTGCAAAGGAACTCCAGACATATGTGCCACTTGTGCATCTGGCTTATGTGGGGCCTGGGGAATTGACTTGGGTCTTTAGGCTTTGCAGGCAAGTTCCTTATCTCTCTAGCCCTTTTTTCACTTTTTGAAACAGGATCTCTCAAAGTTAGCCCTGAACTTAGTTCCCTTCTTGGTTTTATTGAGATGGGGTCCATATAGCCCAGGCTATCCTCAAACATGCTATGTAGCCAAAGATACCTTGAACTCCTGATCCACCTGCCTCTACCTCCCAGGTCCTGGGATTACAGATGTGTACCACCATACCCATCTGTCTAGTGTATTTCAAGTCAACAAGAGATTTCTTTTTTTTGTTTAATTTTTTAAAATATTTTTCTTCTTTTCACAGTGGAATGAAGTCACCACATCTTTTCAAGCAGGAATGCCTCTTAAAAAACATAGGCAACACTTTAAAAAATATGACAATTGTTTCACAGCAACAGAAGCAGTGAATTGGCTTTACAACCTACTAAGAAATGATAGCAATTTTGGTCCTGAAGTTACAAGACAACAGACTGTTCAACTGTTGAGAAAATTTCTTAAGAACCATGTAATTGAAGATATCAAAGGCAGATGGGGATCAGAGAATCTTGATGATAACAATCAGCTATTCAGGTACTAAATAGATATGTCACTATAGAATAAAATTACTCTGAAGTTCTAGCTCTTTTATTATGCTTTCTCTACACTTGTAGTGAGAGTCTCCATGCCTCTGTAGATTCTTTGGAAAATTTCTGACACCCTCAGGCTGTCATAATTGCTTTTATTCCGAAACAATCAGAATTATTTGTTATATGTCCATTAACTTAGGTCATTAGATTCTAATATCTATGTTTTTTTTTCATTACATTAGTCCTTTTTTAAAGTTAGTTATTCATTTGTATTACTCATGTGTTTATGTATAAATGTGCGAGTCCATGTGTATGTGCATGTATATGAAGGCATAAGGACAACCTTGGGTGTTGCTATCTTCCTATTTTTTGTTTATTTTCAAGAGAGGGAGAGAATGAATGAATATGGGCACCCCAGGCTTCTTGCTGCTGCATATGAATTCCAGACACATGCTCCACTTTGTGTATCTGGCTTTACAAGGGTACTGGAGAATTGAACCCGGGCCAGCACTTTGCAAGCATATACTTTTAACCACTGAGCCATCTCTCCAGCATATACATTAGTACTTTTCAAATGAATGTCTTGGAAATTTATTCTAACAAGATAACCTGAGGCTGGTAAATTATAAAAGAAAGTTGATTTTGATATATGTTTCTACTCAGCCACATCTAGAAAGGATCTTGTGCAACATTATAGCATGACAGAAAAGCAGTCAGGCGGCAAGTACATGCAAAAGAGGCAAAATATAAAAGATGCTCATGTTTTGGTGATTATTAATCCAGAGCTAGAATTTTCTGGAAAGAAACATTAATCCAGCTCAATGACCTCATTGCCTTTTGGTCACACTACTTTCCTACTTCATTACATAGGGAATGAAATTTCAACATAAATTTTAGATGGAATAAAACATAGTACCTGTGTACCAAAGGTAATTTGCATCATATGAGTAAATTTCAATAAAAATAGTCCATTTTGTATAACATTCTACTAGTCTTTACCCTCTAAATACTTCTCAGTCACATTTTTGGGCTCCTTTGCAGCACTCAACCTTTCACTGGTACTCATCTATAAGTCTGGAGCCTTGTCCTCACTTTAGCTTGCTCCTTAGATGATTACATGCCTTGCCTTCAATTGCTTTTCCTATGACTTTCAGACTTCCAGTAAATTTCTCTTTGATAGTTGCCTCAATTTATTCCTTCTCCCCTTTCAGTATCTTTTAATTGTTAAACTGAATACTTTCTAGTAGTTCTCTGATGTGTGCACTTCTCATCAGTTTTATTATTATCCTTTCATACCTGGATTTCTGCATAACTCTTCAACTAGTCTCTATCCCTCTAGTCTTTTATAATGGGAAAAGAAAAGGAAAAGTGCCTAAAAGTAAAATTTACTAAAAATACGTAAAACCTAGAGAAAATTAAAATAAATAAAACTGTTATTGAAAGGAATAAATGAGGAAAGATACCCTATGCATAAATAAGATTTAGTGTTATGTATATAACAGTTATTCCCGAACTGGTACATAAATTCAGTGCATTTTCATTCAAAAACCCAATATATTCTTTTTTAGAATTTGACTAGCAGATTCTAATGTTTATCTGATAAAGGTCCATAGCAGTTCTGAAGAACAATGAAAGGATAATTTCCTTACTTGGTATCTGGCTTTAAAATAATTAAGTGTTGGGCTGGAGAGATGGCTTAGCCTTTAAGGTACATGGTGGTGCACGCCTTTAATCCCAGCACTCCAGAGACAGAGGTAGGAGGATCACCATGAGTTCGAGGCCACCCTGCAACTACATAGTGAGTTCAAAGTCAGCCTGAACTAGAGTTAAACCCTACCTCGAAAAACCAAAAACAAACAAACAACAAAAAAAAAAAAAAAAAAAAAAAAAGAAGAAGTATTAATTTTGAGTGGAGAGATGGCTCAGCAGTTAAGGTGCTTGCCTGCAATTCCAAAGGACCTGGGTTTGATTCCCCAGTACCTACATAAAGCCAGATGTACAAAGTGCTTGCATGCATCTGGAGTTCATTTGCAGTGACTAGAAGCCCTGGCACACTCATTCATTCTTTCTCTCTCTCCCTCTCTATCTCTGTCTCTTTCTCTCTCTGTCAAATAAATAAATACATGAAATATTTTAAAACTATAAAAATGAACTTTTAGGCAAATATCAGCAATTAATGTTTACACATGTGGAGGCTGGTTTATATTATTTTCCGTACTTGTTTTTTATATTATTAAAATACTTATTAAAATGAAAAGCCAATAAAAATTTAAAAATAAGAGACTAAGTTCTACAATTAGAACAAAGACTCATAAGGTAGGAAATATACCTAACTAGATGATTTGTCAATGGATTTATAAAACAGCATTCTAGACCTATTTGTGTGAAAGGAAATTGATCCATAGTAAACCTATTGTCCATAAATAAAACTAAACTATTTAAAATACAGTAAAGAAAACAAAAAACTTAAAATATTGTAAAGGTTTAATGGGAATATTGATTTATGTAGAATCTTCACTACTTGGTAATATAAGTAAATCAGACTCTGATTTTTTTAAAAATACTTTTTGTTTATTTATTTGCAAACAGAGAGAGATAGAGAGAATGGGCATGCCAGGTCCTTTAGCCACTGCAAACAAACTCCAACTACATGTGTCATTTTGTGCATCTGGCTTTATGTGAGTTCTAGGTAATCAAACCAGGGTTATTAGGCTCTTCAGTCAGGTGCCTTAACTGCTGAGCCATCTCTCCAGCCCCAGACTCTGCTTTTAATATAGTTTATATTTGAGCTATTTATTCTCATGTTACTTAATTACAATATTACTTTTCAACCAGATTTCCTACAACTTCTCCACATAAAACACTTCCAAGAAGATATCCAGAATTGAGAAAAAACAGCATAGAGAACTTTTCTAAAGATAAAGATGCTATTTTTAAATTACGAAACTTATCCCATAGAACTCCTAAGAAACATGGATTGCATTTCTTCCAGGTAAAATGTCTTTTTGTTAACCACTAATTTAAATATCATTACTATATATATGATAATAGGATCACTAAAAGTAAGTGGTTCTGATCCTGGTGATGTGGCCTAGTGAAAGATCATTTCATAGTTGGCAAAGCCCTGGAGTCAATTTCCAGCACTCAAAGAAAAAGAAAGGTAAGTCATTCTTTAATATTTGAAGCCAATACTGTTACCTCTTCACCTACATTACATCAGAAATATTTGTGTGTAAATTTCCATAGAAGTAATGATAACAACTTCAAAGCAGAAAAGTCAAACTAAGTTTTCAAAGAGGTGTTAGTCCATATTCATTTGGATCTCGCTTTTGAGACTGTGGAGGGCATTCTCATGATAGGAAAATGTGAAAGAGAAAACTACTCACCGTATGGCATCTGGAAGGTAAAAGACAGGAAGGGACTGGGACCAAGGAACTCAACCCTCTTCTGAGGGCACACTGCCAATATTTTAACTCCTTTCCACTAGGCTCCGCCTCCTAAAGGTTCTTCAGCTCCTACTAGCTCCACGGGTGAGAAACCAAGAATTCACCATGAAGACAGCTGCAAAACCAAAACTATTATTCTATGTTACATTATTTTTTCAGGAACTACTTTGCAGCTCCACAACAGATTTATATTATTAAAACTAATAAGTATTAAAAGTGATAATATCCTTAATTTGAGTGTAACAGATTAAATCAACGTAATTCTCTTTTTTTCCCCCAGGAAAATACAGAGAAAGCAAATCATGAATCTTTCAATGAAGATAAAGAAATTTCAGCTGACAATAGAGAAATAAGCCAGGAAGATGTTGAAGAAGTTTGGCGATACACTATTATGACCTAGTAAGATGAAACTAAATTATAATCAAGTTCCTGAAACATTCAGATCATTAATTTGGTGTGTTCACCTAAATATGCAAAGGAATAAAATCATTAATTTTTAAAGCTTAGAACTTAATCTACATCTATGTTTAGTAAATGCTCTTGCCATAGCTCTAGTGCAAATAGAATGATTTTGGCTAAAGTTATAGTTTGGGATTTATATTGGAGTCCTTTGAATGGTGTTGGGATAGGTATATTTGAAAGCAGATAGTAGATATAATACTTAGAAATTTGTTTTAAGAGAAATAAAATACTCTCATGGGTTTATTTATAACAAATCATTCATTTACAATCTTGTCCTCTTATTTTATGGGGAAAAAAGTTTATATTCTTTCTTCTGTTTAGCTTGCAAACCATTTTAGGTGTGACATCCCTAGAAGAACTCATAAATCCAAACCAAGTAATTCCTCAATATATAATGTACAACATGGCCAATACAAGTAAACATGGAGTAGTTATGCTACAAGACAAATCAGGTAGGTATTAAAATAAATGGAATTTTTTCAAACATGATTACCATGGTTACAGCTATAGAGGAACACAGAAACCAAGACCTAGAAAGTAGAACTGTTTCATTGAAGCTTATTATTTTATCATCATAGGCATTTTCTTAATAACAATGTAATAATATTAGGTGAATTTTATTCATGCTATTATAAGAAATTATTTAGTTGTAAATTGGATTAATATTTTTTTAATTACATAAATATCTAAAAGATAGGCAAACAAAAACTACTGAGAGCCTACAATGTTCCAGACATTTGGTTAAAGATTTACTGATGAGCAAGGTAGAAATAGTAGCAATTAAAAGATTATAAGCAGGCCTCAAGCGTAAAAGTATTCTAATATACAATATGGTGCATTTCAATCATATGTCTCACTCAAATTAGTAATATTCAAGTAGCATAGTAATAGGCAAAACTCAAGCAGAAATAATAGAAGATATTGGGGTAAAATTAAGCATTAGGAGTTTATATCTGAGTATCCCCTCCCCTCAAAATAATTCAGCCTTGATTTTGAGATAGATAACTGGTTTTTTGGTTTGGTTTGGTTTGGTTTGGTTTGGTTTGGTTTGGTTTGGTTTGGTTTGGTTTGGTTTTACATGGTAGGGTCTCGCTCTATGTAGTCTCAGGGTGGCCTCTAACTCACGGCAATACTCCTACCTCTGCCTCCCGAATGCTGGTATCAAAGGCATGTGCCACTGCACCTGGCTAGATAACTATTTTTATGTATGGAAGATATAATCAAGCTCAAGGTCTTTATAACTTTCTTTATTTTATTTTGTTTTATTTATTTTTTTATTTATTTATTTTTTTTTTTTTTTGGTTTTTCGAGGTAGGGTCTCACTCTGGTCCAGGCTGACCTGGAATTAACTATGTAGTCTCAGGGTGGCCTCGAACTCTCAGCGATCCTCCTACCTCTGCCTCCTGAGTGCTGGGATTAAAGGCTTGCGCCACCATGCCCGGCTTAACTTTTTGATAATGTTTGTATTTTTAAATATTGATCCTAAAGTTCAATATATTCAATACATTCTAATTTTTCATCCTAGTATTACACACACCCATATATATATATATATATATATATATATATATATGGGTGTGTATGTGTGTGTATGATTATATATACATGTAAAGTTTTTAAAATATTATTACAAAAACTAATTTATTACACAATGTTTATATTTTTGTAGATGACCTTCCACACTGGGTATTATCTGCCATGAAGTGCCTAGCAAATTGTAAGTTAAAGTATGTGTGTATATTATATTGATAATATTTAATAAGAATCAAGAAAATGTTTTAAATTTATGAAAGTCCTAATAAAATTAAAGTGTATTGTTTTTGATATTTAAGTGATACTCGAGTAGAATTGATTATGAGCCTTTAGTGTTTTATCTGCAGAGATTTTGTAATTAAAGCCCATCATTTATTACTTAGTTGACATAAATCATATAGGACTTTGAGATAAGATCTAGACTACAGTAATTGCTACAGTGAATCCCAGAGTACTAAAGGAATAGCTTGGAAATAAAGCAGGCTATGAGTAGAATAGCTTAAATCAGGAATGAAACCCACTTCTATCCTTTTGCTACCTTTTCCTTTTCACATTCAGTTACTGTACAGCATCTTCTATTGTGAAAATATATTGACAGGAAAAGATATATTTGTCCACACATCATTTTGTAGCATTTCATCAATCTTTTTCATGATGATCAGTGATAGTTGATATTTATAATTTAATACAAACCCTAATTGCTTTCAAAATATTTTTCTTTTTACTTTCAAGCAGAGAGAGGGAGAGTGTGTGTGAATGGACACACCAGGGCCTCCTGCCACTGCAAACCACCTCCAGATGCATGTACCACTTTGTGCATCTGACTTTATGTGGGAACTGGGTAATCAAACCCAGACAGTTAAGCTTTGCAAGCAGTTTCTTTTAACTGTTGAGCCATCTTTCCAGCCCCCTAAAATAAATTTTATACATTTGCTAAGGTACATGTAAGTCATCAAAAATTAGTTGAGCCAGGAATGGTGGCAGATGCCTTTAATCTCAGCACTCGGAAGGCCAAGATAGCAGTATCCCTGTGAATTCGAGGCCAGCCTAAGACTACATAGTGAATTCCAGGTCAGCCTGGGCTAGAGCAAGATACTATTTCATAAATCCAAAATAAATAAATAAATAAATAGTTTAGTTTTTTTTTCACCTTCATAAAATTTTTTATTGAATTAACGAGATAGTCTGTTATACAAAAGTTAAAAGCAATAAAAACAATAAAAACAACCATATTTTATATAATGACTATTCCAAACATATCCAATTTCCATTTTCTTGACTTACATGAAATTATTCAGCTTCTCATTAGATTCAAGCTCCAGGAGATAAGGCAACAATGAACTGCTGAATGTATAAATAAAAAAGAATAATTCAGAGCTCATGTACCATTTGTCTTCCCCCTGCCTGACTGGGAGCTTTAATTCTGGAGAAGGAAAAGTCCCATTTCATACCTTATCAATCTTATATGTATTTCACATTTTATAATAACTTCACTAAGTCTCAATAGGTTCTGGGGTGGGAGGAAATTCTAATGATGCAAACAGAGACATTGCTAGGACTCTGCATAATGGTTTTTTGAGCCAACCACTTGTGCTTTGATCCTGATACTGCAAGCTGAAGTTTGCTTAGGTTGTATGTTTATTCTTATTTGAGATTGAGATTGAGGAGAGTCATTTACAAGCTGTGGGAAAATGTAATAAACCTATTCGAGGAGGCTGATTTATGTGGTGTGATTGCATTACAAGCCTGACTTCTTAGTAATTTGATTTCACCCCTAGGATTGGGGTCTCAGTAACCTCCACTAGTGTTTACTTCAAGGGGGTGCTAGCTATTTCTAATAAATTGTTTCTTAAGTTAATATAAAAGCAAGGCAATGATCAAAGTTAATATTAAAATAGCAGCATTTATAGCTGATTGCAATAGCAATAATAAAAGGGATTTACCCCCCAAGAAAGTAGAATTCTGTACCACTAAGGCACCCCCACTACAATGTATTTTTGTTGTGGTCTGTTTGTTGAGTCTCTTCTGACTTGTTTTGTTTTTTTTTTTTAATTATTTTTTTTTATTGACACCTTCTATACTTACATACAAAAAACATGATATTTCCCTCCCCTCCCCACATTCCACTTTAGAACTCCAATCTCCATCATATTCCCTCCCTCTCTCCATTAGTTTCTCTTTTAATTTGATGTCATCATCTTTTTCTTCTATTTTGAGGGTCTTGCGAAGGTATTGCTAGGCACTGCAAGGTCATGGATATCGAGGCCAATTTCTGTCTGGGCAGTTGCATTGTAAGAAGTCATACCCTTCCTTTGGCTCTTCCATTCTATCTGCCCCTCTTCCGCAATGGTCCCTGAGCCTTGGAGGGTGTGACAGAGGTGTTTCAGTGCTGGGCACTCCTCCATCCCTTCTTCTCAGCACTATGTTGCCTTTTGGGTCATCCCAATGGTCATCGCCATCTGAAAAGAGAAGCTTCTCTAACCAGAAGTGAGAGTAGTGTTAATATGTGAACATGAACATTAAGTGTAGTGCCCCAGGGCAGCTTGGTGGGAATAATATATAAATTTAGTCAGACAAGAGCAAGCTTTATACCCTTAAGGCTCATGACCTCACCTGCCATAGACTTTTGCTTAGGTTTTTCAGTACCAGGTATGTATTCCCTCCCGTAGAGAGGGCCTTCAGTCCAATTATGGAGCAGTTGGTTACCCCAAGAGTAGACATGCCACTATTGTACCCATTCAGTCATTGGGCCTGTATGACCAAATTTGAATATTCAGTGTCCACTGTTTTCAACGCTGATGATTTCTGTGTCCCATACTGCTGCATGCAGTGCAGCTTTTTCTAGCTTTCAGTTGGCTGGTCTACAGGGAGAAGGTTTTCTGCTCCACACTAGCTTGCTTTCTCAGTGACCTTGCCTCTCAGGCAAGAGATGTCTTCAGCAATAGGGTCAATAGTTTAGTTTTGTTTTAACAATTCTAGTGCCACATGCCATTTTCTAGTTTTTAATGCAAAATTAGTATTTTTTAAAATTTTACTAGGATTCTATAAATGTTCAGGATTATTATCCTTTGTTATACATTGGTAGCAATATGACAAAAAAAAACAGAATATACAACAATGAAGTCACAGAAACATTTTGTTTATGAAGTTAAAGATTCTGACCATAAGCATAAGACTTTCGAATTTCTTTCTAATGAGTGTAAGGTGTGTGTGTGTGTGTGTGTGTGTGTGTGCGCGCGCGCGTGCGCAGATACATACGCCCTGTGTGCACATGTGCAGAGGCCAGAGGAAGACATTGTCTACCCGCCTTTATCACTTTTCCATCTTATTTCCCTGAGACAGTCTCACTGACTCTGCAGCACCCCATTTTTTGGTTCAATTTTTCACTGACCAGGAAGCTCCAGTGATTTTTGTGTCTCTACCTCAAATACTATGGTTACAGGCATGTGCAACCATGCCTGGCCTTTTAACATGCATGCTGGGGATCCAACTCAGGTCTTCATGCTTGTCCAGTAAATGTTCCTACCCACTGAGCCATCTCCCAGCCCCTGTTACCCAACTATTCTGTTCTGTCAGTCCTTGGCTCTGATTAACAACACAGATAAGCATACTAATAGGTAATTTTCTATCCCTCATCAAGGACTTGTGTTTTTTCCTCTCCTCCCAGTCCATGTTATCATACCTAAATGATAGTGATTTTATTGAATAAATGTATTTAACTTCAGGCCCTATTAAGAATAAAGAGAAGCAGGATACTATACCTAAATTTTTTTCTTCCGCCCAGAGGAAAAAAATCTAGATTCTCTGAGCCTTCTGTTAATGTGAAAGAGAACTCAAACTTAAATTTTCTAGCTAAATTTATTTCTACCAAACCTATGTTTTCTGTCTTGGAAGACTTTCTAATAATTTTTTTAAATATTTTATTCTGCATATTAAAAATATTTCATATATCTATATTAGAAAAATCTACTCTACATAAAATCAATATTAGCTGTTAAACTATTGTGTATGTATAATTTTTCTTTAATCATTTTGTAGTATGTATGCTTGTACTTGTATAGTTATATAAAAGCTTGTAAAAAACAGAGAGGCAAAAATACTTTATTTAGGTTTAAGAAAAGGGATTTTTAGCTTGACAGATAGTGTCAGATATGATCTGAAGTACATATGTACCAGGAAGACTCTCCAGAGATTCAAATTTGATTGAACCCTCTTTTGTGAATCATGCCCCAGAAGATTCTTACAAGGAAGATTCCCAAGCCAGTGTTTAGAAACCTGAAGTTAAGCAACCTGAAGCAAACTTTTCTGTGATGTAAGTTCCTAATTCCTGTTTGGTGGATTATAGGAATTTATAATCTTTGTAAGTTAATTTGATGATTCTGATACATGTAATCTATGGACCATGAATTAAATATAGATAGAACTGAAAATCCCAGGTCTTGCTTTGACGTTAGACTATTCTAAGTTCTAACTTCTAGCTTAGCTTTTTCATCTTGGCAAATTACTCTGAGCCTCAGTTTTCTTAAGTATAAAATATGATCAGATTAAAATTTTGAGGAAAAAAATAACTAAATACTCATTATTGCCTCAAAAGTAGTGTCAAGCTTAAGAAATAACATAAAATTGTAAATTTACAAAAGATAATTTAGAAGAATTATTTGCACCAACCAAATATCTTTGCTATGCAAAATAAATTGGAATAAAATCACATTAAAATAGTCCTCCTGGACTGGAGAAATGGCTCAGTGGTTAAAGGTACTTGTTTATAAAGCCTGATGACCCAGGTTCAATTCCCCAGTACATATGTAAAGCCAAATGCACAAAGTGGCACATGCATCTGGAGTGTGTTTGCAGTGACAAGAGACCCTGATGTGCCCATTCATTCATTCCCTTGCTCTCTTTCTCTCTCTGTCTCTCCTTGCAAATGAATAAATAATTTTAAAAATCAACCTCCCTAATGCTTTTTAAATGTATTGAAATTTTTTTTTTTTAAATGCTAAATTACCATTGAGCACTTCTAGTAAAAATATCATGCACAACACTTCCAGCTTTTAGATTGGGGCAGGATTTATTGTTAGACATAGCTCCTCCATGACATACAGTTTAAACTTCTTAAGTATATTTTTTAATTATATTTAAATTAAAATATATTTTTTCTTTTTCTTTTGCCTGCCACTTCTTAGGGCCAAGGAGTAATGATATGAATAATCCAACTTATGTTGGATTTGAGCGTGACGTATTCAGAACAATTGCAGATCATTTTCTAGATCTCCCTGAACCTTTATTAACATTTGAATATTATGAATTATTTATAAACATATTGGGTATGTATGGATTACTCATTTTGATTATTTTCATTCTATTAAAATTTTTAGGTTTTCTAAAAGTTTAAAGGTTTGAAAGCATAGTAAAAATAAAAGTGATATTGTGATTGATGTTGGGTTATATTTTAATGATTCTAAGATGTTGTCCTAACACCAGTTGCCCAACATCAACTGTCCTACAATTCAGTGTAGTTCTGATTCAACTCCCAAGAGTTAGCTCAGGGCCAGAGGATTATCCTCACTTCTTATACCAGCTACCAGTGAGGTTCGTTGGCCAGCACAGTTCTGCTGAGCCAACTACCAACTCAGGAGTTTATTCCAAACTCTCCCCAGGTCAGTAATTCACTACAGAACTCATGAAAGTTGGGAAAGTACCTATATTTGTCAGTTTATTATAAAAGACAAAACTCAGTAATAGTCTAAGGGAAGAGATGCATATGGAGGGTTAGAAATGCATGGAGCCTTTATGCTCTTGGGAAAAAGATACCCAGCACATTGGCATGTTTGCTAACCCACAGCTGCCTTATCTCCATTGTCAGAACAGAAGGTTTTATCTAGGTATAACTGACTAAATTACCAGCCTTTACTAATTGAACTCATCCCCCTTTTCTTCCCATGAGGTCATAAATAAGGCTCATACCTGGGCAGCCACTTTAACGTAAACTCAGGTGTGTGTAAATAGGTTTTTCATGAGTAACAAGAATTTCATCAGTCATGAAATTGCAAGAAATTTAGGAGCTCCATGCCTGCAGCCAAGAACATAAATATAGTTACAGTTAGCTTCCACATAAATACAGTTACAGTTACAGTTAACTTCCACATCCTTGGATTCAACCAACCCTAAATGAAAAATATTTTAAACAGAAAAACATACACCTGTACTGAACATATACAGAACAATTTCCCTTGTCATTGTTCTCTTAGCAACTCAGTAACTGTTTGCTTGTTTCACATTGTATTGGGTATTATAAGTAATCTAGAGATGATTTAAAATATATGAGAAGACATGCTTCGATTATATGAACATTGCACCCTTGTACATAAGGAACTTACATCTGCAGATTCTGGTGCCCATGGGCAGTCCTGGTACCAGTTCTCTCATGGATACTAAGAGGGGACTATATATGTTTTAGTATACAACAGTTGTCTTATAACTAAGGTTTCTAGTGATTGTAAAATGAAAGCAGACATTTTAAATGTGTCTTGGCTCCATTCATCTAATTAGGCTGTTAAAATATTTTTAATTATTTGTATCATAAATGAGAATGCCACTAGTCAGTCTTGCATGTTTATAGTTGAATGCTGCATGTGTCCTAATGAAGTGACCTCTTAAACAACTGCTGTTGGTACTCTGCTGTTTGTATGCTTTATGTTTTAACTTTACTATTGTTTTTGTTTTATTTTTGCCCACTGTCATGCAGTTGCATCTAAATTTTTGTTTCATTTCCTGGTAGTTGTTTGTGGCTACATCACAGTTTCAGATAGACGCAGTGGAATACATAAAATCCAAGATGCTCCACAGTCTTCAGAAAATCTTCATTTAAACAGTTTGAATTCCTTCAAATCAACTGAGTGTCTTCTTCTCAGTCTTCTTCAGAAAGACAAAAGCAATGAAGAATCTGATTCTACTAAGAAAATATCGAGAAGTGATCAAGGATTTCAAGAAAGATTTGTCAAGAAAATGCAGCTAGTTAACTTAAGAAACAGAAGAGCCAGTGCAAATGATATAATGGGAGGAAGCTGTCAAAATTTAATAGGCTTAAGTAATACACATGCGCTATCCTCTAGCATCAAACCAAGGTGTTCTTCTTTGGAAGGAATTGTAGATATGCCAGGGAATTTAAATGAAAAGTTATCCAGTATCTTCCGTCACTCTGTTCTTAGCATAGAAGAACCAAAAAAGGAATTTTTAGTATCAAAGCCCAAACAAGAGGAAAGTATTCAAAAGTCATTCTGTGTTGGTTTTAAAAGAACCTCGACTTTCACTGTTGAAGACCAAGAGGAGCTATATAATGGGAAATGTAAATCAAAACAGCTTTGTAGATCTCATAGTTTGCTTTTAAGAAATAGTACAAGGCAGAATAGTTGTATCAACACACCAGTGGCTGAAATTATCATGAAACCAAATCTTGGACAAGGCAGTACAAGTGTACAAACAGCTATAAGAAATGAAATTGGAGAGCCTAGTACCACAATCAATAAGAGACTGTGCAAAAGTGCAGTAGAACTTTCAGAGAGTTCTTTACCTCAAGCTTCTCTGCTGCCTGGCACACAAAGTAAGGTTGCTTTGGATGCACGTAATGTTAACTTTCAGTGCTTACTAACTGTGTTTTGTTTACCTGGCTTTTTTTCTTCTAGAATTGCTTTATTTTGTTACTCTAAAAAAAATTATAAAGACCTTGTGCTATGGCATAATCAACATTTACTCTACCCTGCTCCATTTCCTTCAATTTCACTTATTTTCCTTCAATTTCACTTATTTTGTCACTTTATTTATAAGTAAAGGATGTTAATATTTAGTAATAGGTTGTAAAAAAAATAATGATACTCATACTTTTGAGGAATGTGGAAATTTCTCCACATAGTTAAAATAAATGAATTACTAAGATATTATGTTACCCTCTTTATAGAGCTGTATATGAAACCTAGTATCATTGATGATCTTTGGGGGGGGGTGATTTTTGCCTTTTAGGTTTGCTGCAACCTCACTTAGAGAGAGTTGCCATCAGCGCACTGCAGTTATGTTGCTTGTTACTTCCCCCACCAAACCGTAGAAAGCTTCAACTCTTAATGCGCATGATTTCTCGAATGAGTCAAAATGTCGATATGCCCAAACTTCATGATTCAATGGGTACAAGGTCTTTGGTAAGTTTAATTGTTAATGAAAAACCAAACTATCTGAAAGTATTACCTACCCAAATGATGTTTTCATCTGAAAAGTTGTCATAGAGTAAAGTAGAATGGCTCTTAAAAATCTAAATTTTCAGCCGGGCGTGGTGGCGCACGCCTTTAATCCCAGCACTCGGGAGGCAGAGGTAGGAGGATTGCCGGGAGTTCGAGGCCACCCTGAGACTACATAGTTAATTCCAGGTCAGCCTGGACCAGAGTGAGACCCTACCTCGAAAAACCAAAAATAAATAAATAAATAAATAAATAAATATCTAAATTTTCCTAGCAGCAAATGGTGATATACTTCTACATCCTAGTATTCATCTGGACAGAGAGCTTTGTACTGATGGGTACAGTCATAACATATTATATATCTTTGTGCCCATTCTATCTGGGAGAAGGATGAGGAAATATAGGTACTATAGAAAGTCTAAGGCCATACTACAAGTCTGTGAAGTACAGCACAAGTATGAAATCTATGTATAATTGGCCAAAATGTTTCAGAGGCAGTGAGCAAGTTACACTTGATGAATTATGGTAGTAGGTCATTGTGGACATTTCTCTTTCTTCCTCCTTCCTTTCCTTCATTCTTTTCTCTCTCCTTCCTTCCCTCCCTCCCTTTCTGTCTTCTGTTGTCTTTTTGAGTCCTGTTACTACCTTGGACTCCATCAAAAATTTATAAAAGGTTCTCATAGTAAGGAACCTGGATCTATGCCCTGTTCTGCTCATTATTATGGACAGTTCATTAACAATGATATAAGTGATAAAAAACAAAAAATGAGGGCTGGAGAGATGGCTTAGCATTTGAGGCACTTGCCTGCAAAGCCAAAGGACCCAGGTTTGATTCCCCAGGACCCACATAAACCAGAGGCACAAGGTGGTGCATGTGTCTGGAGTTTGCAGCGGTTGGAGGCCCTGGCACACCCATTCTCATTTTAAAAGAAAGAAAAGGAAGGAAGGGAGGGAGGAAGGGAGAGAGAGAAAGAAAAGAAAAGAAAAAGAAAGAAAGAAAGAAAGGAGAAAGAAGGAGGGAGGGAAATAAAGGAACAAAAATTGTTCTTGAATAATTATGGCTGTATTGGTATAAGAATTTAGCAAGGGGGACTGCAGCTGGCTGCCATCTTTGGTCACACCGATTGTCGTGTCTCTCCTGACACTGCTGCTACTCAGGGGCATGATGGGCCTAGCAGCTTGGGGTCATGGAAGTCACCATTGCACTCACCTCTTGCTTCCTGTGTTGCCTCACGCCTGCGGGCTGGATCCTGTCACATCTGGAGAACTACACGAAGCGTGAATAAAAGGGTTTGTCTTCCCCTCATGTTGTGATCAGATCACCCCTGCCAACTTGCCCTGATCATGTTTCCTGCATTCCAGGCTGGCCTTCCCTGAATCATGTCATTCAATTCCAGTCACCGCTAATGAAACCATGACCTCTCCATGTCTCCATGGTGACATCTGGGGCCACATATATTGAGCTCTGTTTAGTGGGTCCCTCTTGTAACAATAAAGTCTGTTTAAAACGTGAAGAAAAAAAAATGAATTTAGTAAGGGATGTTTTGATGGACATAAATTAAAGGGTGAGAATTTGAGTTTTATACAGTTTGGTTTTGAAGTTACTAAGACAGCCAACAGATAATTGGAATTGTAAGCTTGGTGAAGTAGAAGATCAAGGCAAACGGTTTTGGGTTTGTTTTTTGGTTTTGGTTTTTTTGTTTGTTTTGTTTTTTGAGTTCTCCACATAGGAATGGTACTGGAGGCTGCATACCAGTAGGCAAATGCTGAACAGGATGAGGCAAAAAAGGATCATTGAAAGTATAGGAGTAAGGGCTGGAGAGATGGCTTAGTGGTTAAAGCATTTGCAAAGCCAAAGGATCCTGGTTCAATTCTCCAGGACCCACATAAGTCAGATGTACAAGGGGCACATGCATCTAGAGTTGGTTTGCAGTGGCTATAGGCCCTGGCATGTCCATTCTCTCTCTGTCTGCCTCTCTTCTATCTCTCTCTCTGCTTGCAAATAAACAAAAGTAAATTGAAAAAAGAAAGTATAGGAGTAAATTAATAGTGGATAAAGATTTAAGAAAGCAAAAGCCTAAGGACTCTAAGGACTGAATCTTGGAACTAGAAATATTTTAGTCCAGTAAATATGCTGATCATCATATGTGCAGATATTTAAAGTAGGATCCAAATACTCTCAATTCTTTAGAATGAGGGATGTATGTGTTACAGTTATGGATATGAAAGTAATGAGTTTGAAGGAAAGGTACATATTAAACTTCTGTTTAAAGACTGACAGAATAACTATTAAAAACTGTTTCTAGAGTTTCAAAGGGTAAATAGTGCCAACCTGCAAGATCTATTGAATGTGTCCCATGTGTTATATCTTGTTTTTGCAAAGTCCATTTTAATAAGTTCTTATTCTTTTTTTGGAGAGACACAAAGAGAGAGGGAGAGGAAAACAGATAGAGATGGGCGCGCCAGCAGCCTCTCAGCTGCTGCAAACGAAATCCAGATGCTTGCGCCCCCTTGTGGTCAAGTGCAGCATTGCACCCTTGCGTCACTTTGCATCTGGCTAAACGTGGGACCTGGAGATTGGAACTGGCGGCGTTCTTAGGCTTAGGAGGCAGGCGCCTTAACCGCTAAGCCATCTCTACAGTGAATAAACTTGTGGCAAAATTAAAGAAAAACCCAAGATTTTATATATATATATATATATATATATATATATATATATATATATATATATATATATATAAAACATGTATATAATATAACCTTTGAACTGTTAAAGAAATACATAAGTGCTTTTTAAAGGATTGAAACATAATAGAATTCTTATCTTCCTAAATATAATAAATGAGTTTCACATATTTTAAACTGAAGTCTGTTATCACTTTTATCCTAGTACTTCATGCACTGCTACCTAAAATTTACATTGTAATCTATATTTCTTTTTTTAATTTTTTTTTGTTTATTGTAATTTATATTTCTTAAATTGATGTCTTCACGTTTCTAGATGATACATACTTTTTCTCGGTGTATACTGTGCTGTGCTGAAGAAGTAGATCTTGATGAGCTTCTTGCTACAAGATTAGTTTCCTTCTTAATGGATCACCATCAAGAAATTCTTCAAGTTCCCTCTTACTTACAGACTGCAGTGGAGAGACATCTTGACTACTTAAGAAAGGGCCCTGTATGTATTTTGAGGCTTGAAAGTATACATTAGTTATTTGCAAGTGGAAAATTCATCTCAAATTAGCCCCATAAAAACAAGAGACTGTGAACTCATGTAACAATCTTCAAAAGCCCTTCATGTAGCACTGGGAAACTTCTTAGCTTTCTTTTTCTTATTCCTGTCTTGGTCCTGTATGGACAAAGGGCTCCTCCATGTGGGGAATGTGGCTGAATAAAGTTCATGCACCACACAGCCTTGGGTTTCAGATCCAAAAGAGAAAGCCATCCTTTTATCCCAGTATACACTTCTGATTGGTCCAATCCTAGTAAAATGTACATCCTTTGTATGTTTGAGTATGATTAGAATGGATAGATAGCCTTATTCTGATTGGTTCTATCTAGCTATATGGGATTTATTCTTCAAAAAGGATGAGGTTAGAGGAAATAAAATATTAGAAACTGTTAGAACTGTTAGAAAAGGGGAAAAGAGGAATACCAGATAGCCAAAAGCAACAGACACTACCATTCACATGTGTTTCTGCTTTTCTTCACATACACCAATGTAAAACTGTCCTGGTTTACCATGAATACACTGCTCCTTGCATTTTATTTCTCTTATCGATATAAATGGTCTCTAACCATGCACCTGGATCTCAAAAACAGTGAGTGGATGAGTACTTTATTACTCATATTAATAAAATATCATTATTTTATACTTTATGAATAAATCCATGTTTATAAGGTAATAATAGCTACCTTTAAGGCCTATCGTGTGCTAAGCACTAAAACCAGATCAAAGGAAGTTAAAGAACTTTGTAAAAGTACAACAGGTGGTTTGGGATGAAGCTGGTGTTTGGATCTTGCTGACTTGTTACTTATTGCAACATACAGCTACTCTAGCTAATGTTTGTGCCAAAATGACAGATATTCCCACCAAAAGAATTTTGCCAAGGAAGAACATAACTAGAATTGACAAATTTTTACTGTCTCATTTTGTTCACTGCAGGTTAATCCTGGAGATGGGCTAGTTGCTCCTTTGCCAACTTACTCTTATTGTAAGCAGATCAGTGCTCAGGAGTTTGAGGAGCAAAAAGTTTCTACCTCTCAGGCTGCAATTGCAGAACTTTTAGAGACTATTATTAAAAATAAGAGCTTATCTTTGAAGGAAAAACAAAAGAAACTCAAACAGGTAAGACAATAAGCAACTTCTCAATTATGTAAATATTTTGCAATATTCCAATATACTATTAGTGGTTGCTATTGTTAATGACATTTGGAATTCTATTTAATATAATAAATTGTATGTAGCTTTGGAAATACAGACTACATGTTGTCTTGCATTATATGTGTACATAAAGCTACTAAAATACATGAATACTTACTTGATTTTACTCTTTATCCTAAATTTTAAAATAATAATAATACATCCTTTTTTCAGTCGGTGGTATTTTGTGTAGTTATAGCATGAGTAACCAGGGAAACATGTAAAATCTGGATTATGCATATCTCTGATTGACTCACCACTACCATGTAGAATTTTTAGCTCTAAGGCAAACTCAGTAGCCACATGATTCTAGCAAGAGCAATTTTAAGCTTGGGGCACTCAAAAGAAAAGTGAACTGTACAAATCCTTATGATCTTCATGAGTTTTACTAGTGAGGGGGAAAAAAAAGATGTGGTGTTTAGAATTAGAATCTTGGTGCTAAAAAGGTTAATATGGAATTTAGGATGAGAATGAGCTGAAAAGAATCTTTTTGAGTGTTGGTGCTAGTAAGTGTCAGATAGATGTTTTGATGTACCTTTCACAACTATGAAAAACAAGGATAAAGAAGGGTAAAATGAAAGGATATTTGACTGGCTTCATCTTGAGAAATCATGTTCAGTAAGTTCTAACTCTTTCCCTCATTTTTAAGTTTCAGAAAGAATATCCCCTGATCTATCAGAAAAGATTTCCATCCACAGAGAGTGAAGCAGCACTTTTTGGTGACAAACATGCAATCAAGCAGCCAATGTTGAGCTTAAGAAAGTCAAAGCTTTGCAATCTAAGATACTGACTTAGAGATGATCTAATACTAGCAAAACTGATAAATGAAATCAAACCTGAGAACCTAGCTACTAAAAAGGAATTCTATTATTAATAGGGTTTTCCTTGCAATGACATTATATGAGGAGGTACCAATATAGTCTATCCATGACTGCCAAGAAGCTTCTGGATCTCAGCTGAGATTACCTAACCATAGGTGATACCCAGGATTTTTAACTAGAAACAGTCTTGTTTCTAACAATTATCTGTAAGTCATCATGATTGTGTTTATCCAGATTAAGCTGGAATTCTGTTTTCCATGTTCTATATGTTCTAGCTGAAGAACCAGGCATTTGGGGTTGCTTCTTTGTTTCTAAATATGAGAATGTGAAAGACACTTGAAATCCTGCTTCCCAACTTCTGAAAGTTTTCTTGTCATCATCTCTTCTCTCTCTCTCACTCTGTGTGTGTGTGTGTGTGTGTGTGTGTGTGTGTGTGTGCGCGTGTGCATATGTGTGTATGTGTGTTTGGGTTTGAGACAGTCTCACTGTGCTTCCCATTTTGGAATCTTCCTGCCTTGGACCCCTAAGTAAGAGGATTATAGGAGTATGCCACTACACCTGTCTTATGCATATGTTTTTAAAATATGTTTGTATAAGAGTTTTGTTTTTCCTTAAACATTATTCCAATTGCTTGGGTCATTTTTCCAGAAATCTCTTTTGAAATCTTGCACTTATAATACCAGAAAATAGAAACAGAAAAGCAGTATAAGGCAGTTGTAGTCATTCAGAAGGAATTATGTAACAACTTCCGTGTACCTTTTGTTGTTTTCTTAATGTAGTCACTGCTGCATAGAGCAAAAAATGTCACCAGGCGTGCTGGTGCACACCTTTAATCCCAGCACTCGGGAGGCAGAGGTAGGAGGATTGCCATGAGTTGGAGGCCAGCCTGAGACTACATAGTGAATTCCAGGTCAGCCTGAGCTAGAGTGATACCCTACCTCGGGGGGGGGGGGGGAGGCCGGGATGTCTTCCCTCCGAACATTTATTTTCCACTCAAGGGTCCTGTACTTGTCATCAAGTCCTTCAAAGACAGTCTACTTGCTAACATCAAGGCATGGAAACCTTCAGCTATAGACGCTTAGTGAGAGCAATTTTCTAAGCTAGTATTTTCAAGCTGATTACACTACAGTCATCTACTGGATAACCACGGCCTGGCTTATGCCAATCAAGTCTATAGTTTAGGATGTTACATAGACAGTACTTTTTCAATAGGGTCTCAGTATGTATAGACTGACTTAATTTTGCGATCCTCCTGCCTCACCCTAAAAGTGCTAGGATTATAGGTGTGTGCCATCATACTTGACTTGGTACTTTTTAAACTCTATAACCCATTCCAGTATTCAGCTAACTTTAAGAATCATTACCCTAGGGCTGGAGGGATGGCTTAGTGGTTAAGGCATTTGCCTACAAAGCCAAAGGACACAGGTTCAATTCCCCAGGACCGACATTAGCCAGATGCATAAGGGAGTACACGTGTCTGGAGTTCGTTTCCAGTGGCTGGTGGCCCTGGCGTGCCCATTCTCTCCCTCTCTCTCTCTTTCTCACTCTCGCTGTCTCCCTCCCTCCCTCCCTCTTTCTCTGTCAAACAAATAAATAAGTAAAAATTTTAAAAATTTAAAAAAAAAATCATTACCCTAAATACCTCTACAAACATAAATGTCAAGATGATGGTACTCTGACTTCATTTTCTCATTGGAATAAAATGTCTAGCATTAGTGCCTCTTATCTTGACACAGGCTGACAGAGCCTGCTTGATTGAATTGGTACAGACTGAAGCAATGTTTCTCCATTTTTTTTTTCTCAAAAATGTTTAATATCAGCCGGGCATGGTGGCGCACGCCTTTAATCCCAGCACTCGGGAGGCAGAGGTAGGAGGATCGCCATGAGTTCAAGGCCACCCTGAGACTACATAGTTAATTCCAGGTCAGCCTAGACCAGAGTGAAACCCTACCCGGGAAAAAAAAAAAAAATGTTTAATATCTATTCCCATAGGTGTAAGGAAGTACATTATACAGGAAAGAGACTCCATATTTAATCACTTCTGATTTCTCAAAGGTAATTTATACTGTTGATATACGGAATTATATGCTACTTAGCATTACTATTTTCATTACAGAAAATGATAACTATACCTTTGGCCCAGAAAATATGTCTATAAAATTACTGGGCCAAATAGGAATTAGAATGCTTCCTAAGTTGTTTGCATGTTAAACTCTTCCTCTTAAAAGGTTTGTGGGAAAAGCTGGGCGTGGTAGCACATGCCTTTAATCCCAGCACTTGGGAGGCAGAGGTAGGAGGATCACCATGAGTTCGGGGCCAGCCTGAGACTACATAGCGAATTCCAGGTCAGGCTGAGCTAGAGAGAGATCCTACCTGAAAAAAGGGGGGGGGGGAGGGTTGTGGTACTGTGAATTATTTGGTAAGTTAGGATAAAAAAAATGTGGAATTTGTGACAAATTTTACTTTGTATTTATTGACATTAAATATATATATATATGTATATATATTATAGCAATAAACTTTCATTTTGATTAAAAGTAATGGTAGGGGATTTATGATCAAATATGTTATGTACATGTATGAAAAATGTCAATAAAAAATTTTAAAATAACAAAATAACAAAATAAATAACTAAAAAAATGCTCAACATAATTATCATCACTGAAATGTAAATAAAAACCACAAGGAAACATCATCTCTCTCTCTAGTTAGCCTGTAATCAGAAAGACAAAATGTTACAAATGCTGGAAAGGACAGGAGTTTCTCAAAAAACTAAAGATAGAACTCCCATAACTTCCAGCTACTTGAGTGTTTATACAAAAATCATATTAAAGAAATATCTTCATATGACCATGGTTATTACAGCAGGCAAGATACGAAATCCACCAAGATGTCCCCTAGTGGATGAATGGATTAAAAATGTGGCACATGTACATAGCAAAGTATTCTTTAGCTATAAAAATGATGGATTCTAGCCAGGCATGGTGACGCACGCCTTTAATCCCAGCACTTGGGAAGCAGAGGTAGGAGGATCTCTATGAGTTCAAGGCCACCCTGAGAGTACAGAGGGAATTCCAGGTCAGCCTGAGCTAGAATGAGACCTTACCTCGAAAAAAAAAAAAAAAAAAAAGATGGATTCTGTCATTTGTGACAACATGGATGGAACTGAGGGACATGCACAGAGAAATGCCACATGATCTCATTGATATGTGGTAGCTGAAAACATTGATAACAAAGTAGGGAATTGTTGCGGTCCCCCCTAAGGCCAGCTCAGGAGGGACGGTAGGGTCTCTGCCGAGTCGGGGTGAGCAGCACAGAGTCATGACACAGACTCCGGGAGTTGGGTGAAAGCAGGAAGCAATCCTCCGCAAAACTCGTTTATTCAGGAAAATGAATGTGGGTTTTAAGGGGCTTGGCTGGCTAATCCTTTCATGGGTAGTCCCCTTTTTTGTGACCAATGGCAGCCTGTCTCTGGACAGGACATCTCGTAGCAGGCTTCTCGCGAGCATGGGACTGTAACTGTTGTCACACCAAGCCTGCGCAGAACACCATGTTCACAGAAGCCACTCCCTGCTTTCTTCTGCCATGCGGTCTGGCTAGGACCAGGCCTGTATTGTGCCATACAGGGAATAGAGTAGAGGTTATAGAAACTGAAAAGGGTAGTAGACTGGAAACACTGGGAAACTGGGTAGTAGATATCAAACTACTGTTGGGGGACAACGGTTCTAAAGCTATGTAGCTCCATAGCAACTATAGTCTATAACAATGATACATTGCAAATTAATAAGAACAGTGTAGAGGTTCCCATCACATAGAAATGATATTTAAGGAACCAAGGTACAAATTATACTGATGTGATCACTACATATTGACTACATAAGTTATACTGTATCCCATAAGTAAGTACAAATGTGTCAATTGAAAAAAATAAAGTCCTGGGAGTTGCCAAGATTGGTAAGGCTATTCCTAGTGCCAACAACCTCAGGTCATGATCCCCATAATACTGAAACACCTATCTTTGTGTAGGACTACTTGAAAACAAAACTTGTAAGAAAGAGAGTATAGAAGGGGTGGTACAAATAAATTCGGATCACAATGACTAATGCCTGAGCTGCACTCTGGTGTCAGGATATTCATTTCAAATTATCCCAAATTAAGTGACAAGGCCAAGGTTGCTGGAAGTAGACCACTCCTGAAAGAAATGTAACCTTGGGTAAAGCAGCTCCCCTACAGTCATGCTGACTACTGAGGGAATGAATGATTTTGCACTGAATGAAACTCAGAGCACCCCACACACAGGGATCTCTAGCATTAAAACAAAACAAAACAAAAAAAGATAGAAGAATAAAAACAATGGTGCTGATGTGTTTAGTGACCTTTTCATTATTTCTTATTAAAAAGAAAGATTATTCAAAAGTGAAAATAGTTTAAATCACTTCCTCAAGATACAACTGAAAATTCTGGAGTATTGTCTCCAGATGTTTATATGTCTTAAAGTAAGGCTTAGATGATTCCCTAGAGTTAGAAATTAGCCGTGATTCTTTTTGCTTGTATAAAATGTGAAATACTTAAATGCATATGTATGTGTTCACTGTTTTTCTGATTTTTACTTGGGAATCCTAGATTTCATCCTATCTTGCTTTGTCCTGAATGTCTGACTCGATAGGCAGCACCTTGAGTTCAGGCAAAGAACCCAAACATCTTCTCCCAGCGTAATTGATAAGCATGTTGCTCCTCAATTCTGTGTTCCACCCACTGCTGGGCTAAATGCTACACTTATTAAATGTCAATACCAACCAAAAATACAAGGAATTACACAACTTATAAATTCAAGTATTGGTTGAAACATATTTTTTCTGATTATGCATTTTTAAGCAAGCCATCCATGATCTAACATCTTGGTAATGCATGGGCAGCAGTGCCATCTGCAGGCCCCTTCTGATCAGCTCTTCACTGTGAAAATCTCTTGATAAAAAATTAGACTCTAGTGAATATTTATGGCTTTTTATGCCAAATGTACAGTGATATTAATAAGAAATTTAAGGACAATTTTGCAAGTATAGATCCTCTTCAGGGGTTTTTTAACCACTGTTAGTATCAGGTCCATATTTATACTCAAAATACCATAATATACAGGACAGGATAGATGTGAATGAGCATATATATCTGAAATAAGCTATAGATTCTGATTGAGGCACCACTATTTACCAGCTGTGTGAAACCTTAAAAATCTTAATTAGGCATACTGACACAAGACTGAGGCAGAGGCAGGAGGATTGTCACAAGTTCATGGCCAACTTGGCTACATTGTGAAACTCTGGCTTAGTTAAAAAATAAAATAAAATGAAATAAAATAAAATAAAAAAACACCTTGATCTCTCCAAGGCAGTTTCCTTACTTATTAGATGAACATAGTTGCTCATCTTGTTTGAAAGTCACAAGTGTATCTGCCTAGCCTAGAATGTACAGTCTGTCCCCAGTAATTGATCCCTTCCCCTAAAACTTAAACAAAAACAAAAGATATCTCAAGGTCTTATATTGCCTTTGTATTGTTTAAATAAAAGTTATATCTTTACTTTTTAAAAGAAAGGATAGTTTGAAGGAACTCTCTTCTTAGGCAACATGCCATCCACCCTCTCATCTCTGTATTGTTATATCTTCTAATATATATAATATATATAGGACTGATGGTGTTGCACGGTGGTAGAGGGTTTGCCTAGTTTACAAGCCCTGGGTTCAGTCCATAGCACAGCAAAAATAAAACAAGTAAACATATGTTGGCGCCTGCATAGAATATTTCTGCAAGACATAAATTGACAAATAGGACAATGAATTTTATACATGTGAAGATATCTTGTGTTTTAATATATTTACCTTTGGTACAATTTTATTTTCAGTCATGTGTAATATTATTTTTAAAAATTTTTAAAACACCTGAAAAGGAAAATATATGAGATTACTTTTATATTCAAAATAAAAAGATGATCTCCAGAACTGGTTGTAAGTTATACCTGCAATCCCAAAACTGAGGAGGCAGAGGCCTGCCTAGAGTACATAGCAAGTTCCAGGCCAATCTGGTCTTTATCAAGAGCATCTCTGAAAAAATAAATAAATAAAGGGGCTAGAGAGATGGCTTAGTAGTTAAGGCACTTGCCTGCAAAGCTTAAGTACCCAGGGTCAATTCCCCAGTACCCATGTAAACCAGATGTACATCTGGAGTCTGTTTGCAGAGGCTAGAGGACTAGCCTCTTTCTCTCACACCCTCAAATAAATAAATAAAATAAAATATTTTTAATAAATAAAAACAGGAAAGAGAAGTTTTGTAGTTTTGTTTTGTTTTCCTGGAAGTTTAACACATACTGCAAGGGACCTGGACACGAGTTTTCTCAAAACACGATCAGAAGAAAATAAACTACCCAAGGTCCATCTAAGGAAGCAGAGGCTGAGTAAAACATGGAGATATTCCCCTACTGGGCCTGTAATGTGTGGTAGACTGTGAGTTCTACAAAGCACTCAGCAAAATCTCTACATTAAGGGAGTTCACTGTCTATTTGGAAAGCTAACATAAGCACAGCTTCCCTGGTAAACACAAGACACATACTTGCCCTGCCTAACCAAACACTTAAGGTGTGTTTTATGCATTAACTACACTAAGACATCAGTTCAGTACAGGCTGAGTTAGCAGAGATGCTATAATATCTGTGCCCTCTGAAAGATACTGGCTAGAAAAATTAGTAATTATTTTGTCTGTTGTATCCAAAGACTCATGAAAATCAATTCACTTTTATTAATGTTTACTATGTTGCTGGGTTCACAGTATCACTGTCCAATCATTCCCACCTTTCACATGATGGATGAATGAAAGATGAATAGATGAATGGATGATAGATGGTGTTGCAGTCCAGTTCTCATTGCTGGCAGAAAACACCTGACCATGAGCAGCTTGTGGGGAAAGGGGGTTTATTTTGGCTTACATACTCAAGGGGAAGCTCCATGATGGTAGGGGAAAACGGTGGCATCAGCAAGAGGGTGGACATCAACTCCTGGCCAACATTAGGTGGACAACAGCAACAGGAGAGTGTGCCAAGAGGAAGCTGGCTATAACACCCATAAGCCCACCCCCAACATTGCACTGCCTCCAGGAGGAGTTAATTCCTAAATTGCCATCAGCTGGGGATCTAGCATTCTGAACACCTAAGTTTATGGGGAACACTTGAATCAAACCACCACAGATGGACAGGTGATAAATGATGGATGGATCTTTGTCAAGCCAGGGGCACCAAAGTCTCTAACATGAAAGGTCTTTGCAAATATTTCTGAAAAGCCTTCATGAAAGCAATTAGTATTTGACTCCTCAGAAGAAGCTGTCAGTCCCCATTTCTCATGACTTCATATTTACTAATTTGCTAACATTCATTTTTTATCCTACATTTTGTATTTTGTATTCATTTGCAAGCTGAGAGGGAAAGAGACAGAGAGAATGGGCATACCAGGGCCTCTTGCTATTGCAAACAAATTCCAGATGTATGTATTTCTTTGTACATCTGGCTTTGTGGGTACTAGGGAATCCAACCCAGGCCAGTGGACTTTGCAAGCAAGTCCCTTTAACTGCTGAGCCATCTCTCCAGCTCTAAAATTCACTTTGATATTCAATATTCACAGACATGCCAAGAGTAGTATAATATGTCACCTGACATGCATGTTCCCAGGTAAGGTCAAACAGAGTGACACTGACATCTTGTTTCAGCTTTCATACTATAAACATCATCTTTCAGGATCTGTTTGCTGCTGCTTTTCCTGATGTTCTGCTTTTATTATTGTTTCTCAGCTCAGCATTTAAAATTAGGGTCCCCAATCCTAATGCTGAGCAATGCAGGCTGTATCGTACCATAAAGAGAAAACGTGTGTTGAATAAACTTCATTCACTGAATTGTAATAATGTTGACTGTGATTTAATATTAATGAGTCATATATATATAGAGAGAGAGAATCTTTAAATAGAAACACACAAAAAACAATGTGTATTTATTGGCTGATAAAAATGATATTACCACAATTTCACAATAAGCTAACCCTGTGTTTCACCAGGGGCTGAAGCTTGGCATTTATTCACTAACTCTGTTTACTGTGACATAAAACACCACTGCTGTGAAGAATGATAACCATATTGCCATGTTTACAAAACCATGAGATTATTGTGGTTGAATTTTTCCTGGAGAAATTTATGTATTTCTTCTGAACATGGTGGTGGACAACTGTAATTCCAGCACTTTGGAGGCTGAGGAAGAAGGATTGCCATGAGTTCTTGGCCAGCATGAACTACAAAGTGAATACTACACCATCAAGGACTACATATTAGGACCCTTTCTCAACCCTGCTCCAAAAACAGACAAGAAATTCTGTGTTTCCAAAATTTATAATTACTAATGTGTATGGATTTTAATAAAAGTGACAAAGTTTTTCAAATTATATACATCATTACAGAAGTGTGTAGTATGAGTGAGAAGCAGTTGGATCTGGGTTTAAGTAACTGCCCTACCATTTGTGAGCTGGGTAACTGAAAGTTTAACTTCCACAGCCTATTTCACCATTTGTAAAATAGTGATAATATTGGAAACCTGGGAAATTATGCTGAGGCTTAGGGAAAAATATATGTAATTATCTAGTTGGATATCCAGTATACAATGGACACAATAAAAATGCAGCTATCTATGGACTTTCCCTGGGGTTGACTCACAGAAGACCAAGCCACAGGGGCTCATTGGAACACTGTGAGAAATAAAAATAAAAGGTTCTTGCCTTCTACTGTGCTTAATCACGTTTTAGGTCTTCATAAGACAATTATAGTGATTTTGATTTCTAGTTACATATATCATTAAAAGTACTTTTTTTTTTTTTTTGTTGTTGTTGTTGTTGTTTTTGGTTTTTCGAGGAAGGGTCTCACTGTAGCCCAGGCTAAGCTGGAATTCACTTTGTATTCTCAGGATGGCCTTGAACTCTCGGCAATCCTCCTACCTCTGCCTCCCAAATGCTGGGATTAAAGGCGCGAACGCCACCACGCCCGCTAGAACTTCCTTTTTTATTTTATTTTTATTATTGTTATTTTATTTATTTTTTATTTTTTTATCTTTTGGTTTTTCAAGGTAGGGTCTCACTCTGGTCCAGGCTAACCTGGAATTAGCTATGTAGTCTCAGGGTGGCGTGGAACTCATGGCAATCCTCCTACCTCTGCCTCCCCAGTGCTGGGATTAAAGGCGTGCGCCACCACGCCCTGCTCGAACTTCATTTTTTAATCAAGCCCCATCATATAAATGCTCTGGTACCACACCAGCTTGTTGTCTCTTAAACCATTCTTCTTGTGTTATTCAAATGCATGGCTTCCCTTCTAGTAATAAATCCCTACATTTGTATTCATTCTCCCTCTCTCCCTATTTTAAAATAGCCTTACATAGCTGGAGTTAATACAATGATACCCAGGATATAGTACCTTAATAAACTTATTTTTTAATTGGAATCCCAAGTTCTTAATTTTTTTTTTTTTTTGAGAGAGAGAGACAGAGAAACAGAGAGAGAGGAAGAAGCAGAGAAGGAGAGAATGGGAGCGCCATTGTGGGCAAGCGCGGCATTGCGTGCTTGAGTCACTTGCGTCTGGCTAAACGTGGGACCTGGAGATCCATCCGGCGTTCTTAGGCTTGGCAGACAGCCATTTCTCCAGCCCTTAATTGGTTTTTAATTGACACCTGGGGTTCAACAGGTACTAGGAAAAGCTTTGTCAAAAGTTTCCTTATCTACTTGAAAACCACACCCACTAAAGAAAAGGATTGCTTTCTTTCCAAAATGTTACTAACCAAGAAAGATTAAACTCATAACAAAGAAAAGACTGAAATCAAACACTAAACACCATACCTGATACCAGAAGGACTTTGTACAAGACTACTTCTTGTTCTTTGGGCATATTAATCTCCCCCCACCCCCAAAAAAGCATGTACTGCCCCTCAAAATTACCTGCACACCGCCGGCATGGTGGTGCATGCCTTTAATTTTAATCCCAGCACTCAGGAGGCAGAGGTAGGAGGATCACTGTGAGTTCAAGGCCACCCTGAGACTACATTGTTAATTCCAGGTCAGCCTGGACCAGAGTGAAACCCTACCTCAAAAAAAAAAAAAAAAAAAAAAAAAAAAAAAAAAAAAACCCTGCACACCCTCATTTCCTCTCTCTCTGTCAGAAAACCAAAGTTTTGAATTCATTGGCTTCACCTTCCAGGATGTCTCTGTGCATGTAAATAAATTTGTACATTTTTCTCCTGCTAAGATGTTTGTTCATTGTAAGGAGAAGGAGGGAAAAATTCTTGTACTTCCACAACAGTTACACAATGTTAGTCTAAAGCAGTCAATAATATCTATTATACAAATTTAGATATTTTCCAATACAAATCTATTTCAAAATAACAATTCATATCTCAGATAAATTTACTAAGTTTGATTTAACTTGAACACTGCTTTTAAAAATAAGCTACACAAATAGAAGTTCCCCTTAACGCACAGTATATCTCTGTGTCCCTTAACCCCATAGATGTGATTCATTAACCTAGGATGCCCTGCTCCTTTGTATAAGGCATTGGAGCATCACTCCCTGAGCTCCTAGATGCTGTCCCTCCATGTCAGCACTGTCCCACTCCTGCCATCAATAAATAAAATAGCTTTGCTAGCTGCCCTGTGTCCTGGAGTCCATCCACATTTTCTTGTTTGGTCTTATTTCTGCTCTTATGCCCGTTTTGCCTTTCTGCCCTGCATGCTCCATGTCCTCTGTCTACATCCTCTTTTATTCTCCTGCAGCCATGTTAGAGAGCCTGTTTTACTATGAAGAAATTATTTTCTTTACCACCACAAAAACTAACTCCTCCAAATGTATTTTTCCCCCCTCTTTCACACCCTGGAAGCTAGAAACAGGAAAGAGAAAGTAGCTCTTCTTCATTTTGGAACATTCTGGGCCACAGCTACACAGCAGGGATCAAAGCAAGCACACATCAAAAGCACCCCTTACTGAGAGGAGCCTCCCTGAAGCTTCAGTGCCTGGGGCTAGCTCTCACAATCTGTACATCTCCCCTCATCCTATGTCTGCTGTTCCTTCTTTACATTCAGCAGAGAAATCCCCTCCTTACTAAACTTTCTTAACTCAAGACAAAACCTCCTTCAATTTTTCCTCCTACTGTCTTCCTCTCATAAGATACTCCTGATAAAGTCTCACTGATACTCCCTCATTCGTTTACATATCCTGTACTGTGCTAAATGAAATGAATAACACTCCCTGCTCTCAGAAAGCTTCTGGACTAGTGGAGAAAGCCAACACATAGTCTTCATACAGAGTGATAAATGTAGAGGAACACACAGGGTTTTGTAAGAATAAATGCGGGTGGCAGTACTTTACAGAAAAGTGTAATAATGGGGTGAGAAATGACAGGTGTGTTCTGAGGGGAGGCTGATAGAAGTAGGTCATGTGTTTGCAATAAAGTGTTACTAGAGATAGCCTGGGAAGAAAGAACATAAAAATTTACCTGAGTCATATTCCAAAACTTAAACTTGCTCTGTAAATACTAATTTTACTCAAATGCAATCATGTGATCAGCGCTGAAGTTAGTTCATGTTTTAATACCAAGACCTGTTGTTTTATAAATGACAAAGGATTCTTCAGATATGAGCCAAGTCAGAATCCCAGGATGAGGAAATTATCCGTATGATCTGGATAGACACAGTATACTCACAGGATCCCTCATCAGAGTAATCAGAATCAGAAATGCTATGGACATGGAAGCAGAGCTATAACTGGAGTTCTCAGGCAAAAGCGCCAACTCTGGAAAGAGTGAGGTTCAGCCACCTATCCAGATATGCCAATTAAAGAGTTGCGTAAAGGTGAAAAACAGGTAACAAATTTGTATAGTGATTTGCCATAACAGCAAATGGAAATTAGAACATTTCCTACAAGCAGGAACCAATGTCTTGTTGTCTACTGTAAATGCATCTGACTCAGAGGTGCTCACAATGAGGGTTAGCTTCAGGGAGGCTCCTCTCAGTAAGGGGTGCTTTTGATGTGTGCTTGGTCCTGCAGAATGTCTCTCTCCCACAGCCATCCAGCATTCTCCCCTCTTCTGCGAACACTTTCTGAACCCTCTACTGCAGCTTCCCCCTCCCCCCCCCACACACACTTTTGCTAATGTTTCAAAAACTGACTCACTTTTGCTCCAGTTCTGTTTCTTCATTGTTGGGCTATTTCTCATTCTTTCAGGTTAAAATCACCTGTATTGCCTTTCACAAACTTCAACCCCTTTGGGGTCGTAGTTTCTTCCTCTGCAAACTGAAGTGTTTCTACCAAGAGATCTTTAAACTCAGTCTCCAACTTAAAATCCTATGATAATATGTTCAGTAGAATTACTTAACTGCTGGTAGGTGGCTCAGAGTAGCCAATAGGCAAATATTTATCTCTTCATATCTGCCCTTAATATTTTGTTTTAATTTGTACAGTGGTGCCTGAGTTACTAAGGTCAAGGCCTGGGCTCTTGCAGCCCTAACAAGCCAATCAAACAGAAAAGTAATAGTGACAAATACAAAAAGATTTATTCAATGTGGGCCACATTGGGAAGAGGAACAAATAAGAAGGTCCATCAACCCCACCTCACCCCATCTGTCTTTAGCATTCTGACATGAGAGTTAGAGTTAACAAGACAAGAGGTCAATATAACTAAGCAGTCCTGGTCAATATGAGATCCCATCACTGACCCATCATCTCAGCTCAAGTCTTTCCTACAACGTGGTCTGATAAGTTGGTCTGAGAATTTTAATTGTTTTTTTATAGGAACTCTGAAGTGAGTATAAAGAAATTGAGACACAAATCAGGAAAAAATAAGGAACAAGGTCCCAGGAAAGAAATGACCTCAGAAAATAAACATGTGCTGCTGGTGAAAATTAACCTGAGAGTGTAGAAACTTTATATAGAGACTCCTGTCACTATAAAAACTCAGAGGCTGAAGCAGCCAGGAAAATTATCAGACTGCCCTCAAATTGATTCCAACCAATGAACCTGTCCTAAGAATGATCAGTGTCATCCAACAGTCTCAGCTTTGAGGCATGGTTTGGCTTAACAAACCAAGTTACTTTTTTGTCCAGATATTGCCTTTTAAACTTTTTCTTTCCCAAGACAGCCAGTGTTCTGCAGTGTCTCAGCAGACATCCCTGTTCTAGGGCTTCTTTGCCTTGCATGGCTACCAAAGCAGACCTAAGGACTATTAACCTACAAGATTTCTATCCTTAACAAGCCCCTTGGTGATTCCTATGAGCATGGACGTTTAGTAAACACTGCTATGTCTTAACTAGAATGGCTTTAAACACAATCTCTCCTGATTGGCTAATCTCATCCTGGTTTCAGAATTCATGAATTTATGGTTTCCATAGGGAGAAGTAAACATTGCTGGTAACTCAGTCCTTAGTCTTTTATTAACAGGTTACATAAGTAACATTTTGGAAATTTAATTTCCCAACATGTAAAATGGGAGATTTGCACAATCATATTCTAAACTCCCTTTATTAAAGTTGAATATCTTGGATTCTGAGAGTAAGCTTAGTCAAAATGGTATGGCTAAAATGTTTATTGTATTGTTATTGCTTTTCTACAGTGATTGGTTAAGTAATCCATTCGTTTCTGTAAACACCACTAATATTTTCCATTTAATCTAGTTTGAATACGGAAGGAGGAGGAGGAAGCAGGAATGCCCTGCCAAGCCCTGTTTTCCTGTACTTCTCTTCCCAGACCCTCTGAGGTCTAGTGACTCCAGTAACTGGCTAATAGTTTTCATCTGTTTCAAAGTAGAAGCCAAGCCGGGCATGGTAGCGCACGCCTTAAATCCCAGTACTCGAGAGGCAAAGGTAGGAGGATCACCAAGAGTTCGAGGCCACCCTGAGACTACAGAGTGAATTCCAGGTCAGCCTGAACTAGAGCAGGACCCTGCCTCGAAAAAACAAGCAAACAAACAACCAAAAAGAAAAAGAAAAAGAAAAAACAAAATAACTCAAAGTAGAAGCATTCATTCGATGACCTTCAGGAAAGAAATGGCACCTCTGTTTCTTACACTCCCATTTCAATGTTTTAATTTTACTGTTTCTTTTAAACCTATTTGAATTTTATAGCCATAGTAATCTAACATAGGTCTTTTGAAAACAACATTTAAAATGTAATCAGTGCAACTGGTACCTTTCTAAATCTAACTTAAAATTTTTAGGCGGGCATGGTGGCACACGCCTTTAATCCCAGCACTCGGGAGGCAAAGGTAGGAGGATCGCCGTGAGTTCAAAGCCACCCTGAAACTACAAAGTGAATTCCAGGTCAGCCTGGACTAGAGTGAAACCCTACCTCAGAAAAAAAAAAAAATTTAACTAACAAATGCAAAACATAATATTAGGTACTCAAAACCTTGTCCTCAAAAAACAAAATCGAATTCAACAGGAGATAATTCAGACAAAAAAAAAAGTTTAAATTCCAGAACTTGGGAGGCAGAGGTAAGAAGATTGCTATGAGTTCAAGGCCACCCTAAGACTACATGGTAAATTCCAGGTCAGCCTGAGCTAGAATGAGACCCTACCTCAAAAAAAAAAAAAAAAAAAAAAAAAGTTTATTTAGAAGTACAAATACAGATGATCAAAGTGTTTTTAAGACCATGATTTTTATTTTTATTTTTATTTTTATTTTTTTGGTTTTTCGAGGTAGTGTCTCACTCCGGCCCAGGCTGACCTGGAATTGACTATGTAGTCTCAGGGTGGCCTTGAACTCACGGTGATCCTCCTACCTCTGCCTCCCAAGTGCTGGGATTAAAGGTGTAAACCACTATGCTGGCTAAAACCAAGATTTTTAGGATAATTGCCTCACCCTTTATAGGCTGAGCAGTTATGATTAAGCTAAAGAGGATTTGCATAGGAAAGAAATTCTAGCAAATCTGATTAAATGTGAATTTCTACACTTAGTGGCAGATGCCAGGAAAAGACACTGTAGCAGCTTTGTGGAGTATTTCACAACCTTAATACACATTCTTATGCCATTAATCAGCAGTGGGAATCAAGGAAGCCTGCATGGTAAACTATCAGAATCTACTAATCTGTTTTTCTCTCAGCTTTTTTTTTTCCATATGCAAAATAAGCAGAATCTAGAAAAAACTAATTCAAGTCTTATTTGGGCATTAAAGGGCTATTTTCTGCTATCTGGCCTTTTTAATAATTATATTTGATACTTTATCAAATGTTTGACCAAATGTTTCATTATAGAATAACATTTAGGACCTATAACTTATGCATAATCTCAACACATTTGTTTCCATGTGAATTTTCTCCCTTTCCCCATGTGGCCTGATTCTATTTGATGATCTATCTATTTGATAATAAGAAGCAGTTTTCTCTTGCAGAGATCTCCAAACTAACCTCTCTTTTGCAGGCATAATTGGAATTGCAGGTTTAGTCAATCATGGCTGCACAACTTGGCCTGAGCTAAAAGATACTCCAGATAGCCTTAAAAATGACCTGCTTGAGCATTTTCTACACTGACCAAAGTCCATGTGGTTATGAAATCCACTGTGTCAAACAGGATGCTTACAGGACAACTGTTGAGAGATGAGAATGCTCCTTATCAGCCGTGATAATAGCATCCTTGTGAGATATAGACATAACTATAAAAGTAGCTTACCTTTTCTTATTTTCCAGCTATACTCCCATTGTCCTTTTATTGAAAGAGAACAGGACACATAAGAGATTCATTCATCTACTCCCTCACCTTTAGACAGGGTTCTAGATACTAGATGAAAAAGCAAGGATACTGTTGCTATGGCCATGGTCCATGATTACCTGATCCCCATTTTTGCTTCCCCATACCACAGCTGTCTTACATATTGTGAAGTGCTAAGTAATTCTCACCTCTGTGGACTTATAAAATACTACTGTTCATTTCTTGATATGTGAAGACAAAAAGTTTGCAAAACTTAAAGATGTCATCACCAGATTGGTATTAAAACTTGGGAAAAGAAACAAATGAAATACAAATTGAAATAAATAAAATAAATATTGTGTTATGCAGCATTAAAAATATAAATTAGGGCTTGAGAGATGGCTTAGCAGTTCAGGCACCTGCCTCCTAAACCTAAGAACGCTGGTTCCAATCTCCAGCCGTTCCAATCTCCAGGTCCCATGTTTAGCCAGATGCAAAGTGACACAAGGGCGCAATGCCACACTTGACCACAAGGGGGTGCACACATCTGGATTTTGTTCTCAGCAGCTGAGAGACTGCTGGCACGCCTATCTCTGTCTTCCTCTCCCTCTCTCTCTGTTCTCTCTTTCTCTCTCCAAAAAAAAATTATATATATATAAATTAAAATTAAATGTGAGCAATAAAAAAATTAAAACTTTAGGCCAGGCATGCCTTTAATCCCAGCTCTTGGGAGGCCGAGGTCAGAAGATCTCTGTGAGTTCAAGGCCAGCCTGAGAGTACATATGAATTTCAGGTCAACTTGGGCTAGAGTAAGACCCTACCTCAAAAAAAATGGGGGGTTGGAGAGGTGGCTTAGCAGTTAAGTGCTTGCCTGTAAAGCCTAAGGACCCAGGTTGGAGGCTCGATTTCCCCAGTACCCACATAAGCCAGATGCACATGGTGGTACATGTGTCTGGAGTTCATTTGCAGTAGCTAGAGGCCCTGGCACACCCATTCTCTCTCTGTTTCTCTCTCTCTCTCTCTCTCCCTTTCTCTGTCTCTAATAAGTAAATCAATTTTTTTTAAGTGGGAAAATTGGGCTGGAGAGATAGCTCACTGGTTAAAGGCACCTGCTTACAGAGCCTTATGGCCTGGGTTTGATTTCCCATGTTTACAGTGGCAAGAGGCCCTGGTGTGTTCGTTTTTTCTCTCTCTCTCTTAACTAATTTTTTTTTTTTTAACTTGAGACAATAGCTTTTCATAGCTGTGACATACAACAGACAAAATTGATTTAAAGAAGTTTTTTTTTGGCTCACAATATCAGACATTTCAGTCTATAGTCACTTGACTCCATTGCTTTCAGGCCTATGGTGAAGCAGAAAAGCATGGTGGAAGAAAGCTCTTCAAGGCCAGGTCTGGCGGTGCACGCCTTTAATCCCAGCACTCGGGAGGCAGAGGTAGGAGGATTGAAGTGAGTTTGAGGCCACCCTGAGACTACATAATAAATTCCAGGTCAGCCTGAGCTAGAGTGAGACCCTACCTTGAAAAACCAAACCAAAAATAAATAAATAAATAAATAAATAAATAAATAAATAAATAAATTAAATTAAATTAAATAAGAAAAGAAAGTTCTTCACCTTGTGGCAACCAGGAAGCAAATAGAGGCACAAAGGGCCAAAGGATAAAATCAAACACTTCCTCCAACCAAGTCCCACCTCCATTCAATAATTGGTGAAATTAGTATCCTTGTGATCAATTCATAAGCCTTTTGGAGTTATGTCACACCCAAATCACAACAAAATATATACTGATCAATTAGCCCATAGACACACCACCCTCAGCTGGTCTTAGAAACAAATGTGCTGGCCAGTTTTTGAAAAATAATCCCTTGACAGTCCGTTTTGTTACAGAAAATACATATAATTCACTCGTTCATCCATTTATTCACTCACTGATTCCTTCTCTATGCTTTCTACTATGCAAGACAATGTGGATGAAAAGCTAAGTAATACACCCTAGTCTTGCCAGAATTTTTTTTTATTCTTACAACTTTATTATTTGATTATATTCATTGTAGGAAAATGTAGATACAGAAAAGATACAAAGAAAATAAAAATTACCCAATATCCCTCCCACAAATACAGCAACATGATTATATATCCTCCCCTATAGTCCTTTTGTACACTTACACAGCATTTAAAAATAAAACTAGTACTCCAAAATGCTCACACAGTTTCTATCTCATTTTATAGAGCAACCATTTCTTTAGTACATTAAATATTCTGTGAAAACATGACCTTCAGTTGATCTTCACATCCTAATTATAGTGGAAACATAATTCACTTCTAATTTTTGCATATTCAGATTGTTCTGAATATTTGTAATCTGTTCAGTTCATAGTGCTTTATTCTTAGATCAGGAATAGGACTGGAGAGATGGCTTAGTGATTAAAGTGCTTGCTGTGAAACCTAAAGACTCATGTTCAACTCTCCAAGTCCCACATAAGCCAGATGCACAATGATGCAAGCATGCAAGGCTGCACACACGCACAAGACAGAGAACACATCTGGCATTCGATTTTAGTCACTGGAGACCCTGGCACACCAATTCATTCATTCTCTCTCTCTCTCTTTCTCTCTCTGATAAAAAATTTAAAATAAATAAATAAGTTTTAAAAATTTTAAAAAAATCAGGAACAAGACAAAACAAAGATGTCCTCTCTCACCATTGTACACAGTATTGTGCAAGAGGTTCCAGTAAATGCAATAAGACCAAAAAATAAATAAATAAAAGGTATCCATAATAAGGACTGGAAAGATGGTTCAGCATTTAAAGGCACTTGCTTGCAGACCTGCTGGCCCAGGTTCAGTTCCTAAACCACCTATGTAAGCTGTATGCAAAAAGTAGTACAAGTATCTGGTGCTTGCAGTAGCAAGAGGTCCTGGCAAGCACATGTGCGTGCATGCGTGTGTGTGTTTGTGCAAGTAAATAATTTTAAAGAGCTATTCATAATAGAGAAGAAAAAATAAAACTGTCATGGTTTACAAACAACATGGTCTACAATCTCTGATGAAATCTACAAACATTCAACAAAACAAATAAAAGTTTCTAGTATGTAAATATAGAAGTTGTCAATAAAAAATTTTTTTAAGTTTCTAACAATTGCAGGGGAAAAGATCCATATACAAATACCAAATTTATTTGTATACACTTACATCCAACAGGCATAAATTCAAAATAAAACACAATTCCATTTACAGGGGCCTAAATACTTTAAAACTACTCATGTAGTTGACTGTATATTACAGTTACATTATAGTAGGACTACTGCCCTCATGGAACTTCCTAAGAGCAACATCAAAATAAATTGTAAATATACTCTGGTAAGTAGAGGAATAGAAAAAAGTATGGACATTCTGCAATTACATTAACATTTCTCTTCTTTTAGAAAGCCTTTTCTTCCCCCATTTATGAGAAAGACCCTCCAAGCAATATAATTCCATAAATTGGATCAGCACCACCAAAATTCTTAATGCTATTAGAATAACTGTATGATGTCTGCTGTATGAGGTTAAGTTCTTTTAAATCACACTTGAAGTTCTTTTATCTAATGAGCCAATTCTGTCACCCAGTCAGTCTGAGAATTTACAAGAGTACCACAGGTCTTTAGTAGCTGAGCCACCATTAATCCAACAAGGCTGACTCAGAATCCTCTTTTGTGCTTTTTACAAGGATGTGACTCAAGAGCCAATTAATTAAAATCCAAGTATAATTAAGATATTAAATAAAATATTTCAAATTCTTTATTTCAGTATTTAAAATTCTTGAGGAAAAATGAGCCAAATCCTTAAGCACTAACTTATAAACAAAGTTTTTTCTTGTTGTTGGCTTTGGGGTTATTTGTTGTTGTTGTTGTTTGTTTGTGTGTTTCGGTTTTCTGAGGTAGGGTCTCGCTATAGCTCAGGCTGACCTGGAATTCACTATGTAGTCTCAGCGTGGCCTCAAACTCACAGCAATCCTGCTACTTCTGCCTCCCAAGTGCTGGGATTAAAGGTGTGTTCCACCACACCCGGCTATAAACAAAGTTTTTACTCTTGCCTGCTCAGTTTATTAAGGCATTTCTAGTGGCCTGTACTATGTTCAACAAAGTTGTGAACTCTTGTTCTGATGCCCTAAGCATAACAAAGCTTAAATGCTATAAGGCTGCTACAAGTGCTACCTTCTAAAGAAACAGATGTTAAAGGATGCTCTCCCCAAGCCAGAAATCACACATAAATTCAATGTTTGTTACTCTCATAGGCATCTGGAAACCAGTGGGGATTCTGTGAGTCAGTGGCAGGACCACCAACAAGAAGGTATCTCAGTGTCCATTAGGGAAGAAAGAGAGAGCACATGGTTGGGACTGGATCAACCCTTTCTCCATACCATTTTTTAATGATGGTAATGCAGACTTCTTTCTGGCAGTGATAGGGAGGTGGCGAGGGAAAGGGAAGGTGGTTTCCATGTAATTTTAAGTATGTAGCACAAGTGAGTACAGAGGTTTTACTAGTCTGTTAACTTTTCCGTAAGAGAGTAGCTAGAAGCCGGGCGTGGTGGCGCACGCCTTTAATCCCAGCACTCAAGAGGCAGAGGTAGGAGGATGGCTGAGAGTTGAGGCCACCCTGAGACTATGTAGCTAATTCCAGGTCAGCATGGACCAGAGTGAGACCCTACCTCGAAAAAGCAAAAAAAAAAAGAGTAGCTGGAGTGACTGTGTTTCATGCTGACAAGTTATGGACATTTTAGCCAAAATCTTTGTGCTGAGAATGACTCAGTTCCATTGTGTGCAATAAGCAAGAAGCTTTCAATATTAAGTGGAAGACAGACAGACATGCTTACAATAAAATAATATATGTGACCTATACAAATGTAAACTTACATGGGCTTCAGAAAATGAGCAAAATAGCATCTTGCTGAGGGATCACTCAGTCTAGGTTGTCACAGTAACTGGAAACTTGACAGGTGATAAGGGAAGGGAGAGAAGTCCAAGGGTTAGAATAGCTGAGAAAGTGAAGCCCAAGGCAATCATGAAAATCAATGAGCAGCTTCCTACTGTGAGAGCATAGGATAGGAGTGGGGCAGATGATGGATGTGGGAAGCAGGCAGGGATCAACATTGGCTCTCACAGCTCTGCTGAAGTTCATGGACTTTACCCAATAATTTATGCAGGTTCTAAGCTTAGAAGGTTATAAGCTTTGAGGAAGGAACAAGATCAGATTTTCCTTTAGAAAGAATGCCTCTCACAGTATGGCTTTGGAGTGCTCAAGACACAGATGCAGAACACTCAGTGAAGTACCTAAGGGCATCTGTCTAAAACCAGCATGGAAATATCAGTGAACACAAGATGAAATGAAGAAAATTATATTTATCAGAACTTCTATGAGTGGGTGGAAGGGATGTTTTTATGAAGATCGGCTCTGGAATTAGATTCTTTTAATTTGGACTCCAAGTTCTTTTAGGAGAACAAGAATTAGTACTGTTAAAAGTGAGATGCAGAGGACAGGGAAGGAAACTGTCTTGCAGCATTTCACGTCTAGCTACATTCCTATGTCTATTCCCATATAACCATTCTGCTTCTAGTCATGGAGCCATAATCCAGAAGCTCACGCCAAAATCTAGAAATTCTTCTTTAGTCTCATGTGCCAGGTTGAAAAATATTTCATTCTTTCCAATCCCCATGACCTTGCTATTTGACACTAGCTCTCACTACAGAGGAAGAAGCTATTTTCACACAAACTCTGAGCTGGTCTTATGACTTGTTTTGTCTGATGGAACCTGGTAGAAGTGACAGACTTAATTTTCTTTTATTACTGCTGGGCCAGAATATTGCCCAGGCTACCCTCCAGGAAGGGAGATACAAAACACTTCATTATCCCAGCTGAGGCCCAGATCATCCAATAGCGAGGACAACTCCAGTTAATGAGAGCAAGTCCAGCCCTATTAACACTGCACAAATGTTTATATATTAGAGAGTTAACAGAATCTCTGGGATGGTTGAAAGATGGGAGTTTGGAGGCTACCTGGTCACTTGTCCAAGTTTTCCAGTAGAGTGGCTTCAATGGAGAACCAGGATTGTGGAGGATGAGTAAAAACCTCCACTGAAGCCTGGCATGGTGGCACACACCTTTAATCCTAGCACTTGGGAGGCGAAGGTAGAAGGATGGCCCTGAGTTAGAGGCTGCCCTGAGACTACATAGTGAATTTCAGGTCAGCCTGTGCTAGACTGAAACCCTACCTCGGAAAACAAACAAACAAACAAACAACAACAACAACAAAAAAAAAAAAAAACGCTGAGATTGGACATTGGGCCTCTCCTACTGCCTATGATTGTTGGTCCCACACACCCTGTCAGAGCCCCAACTGCAAGAAATCTGGGACAGCAAGTTAGTCAACTGTTATACCACTTGGTTGTGAAATAACTCTAAGGCAATTATTACATCTTATATTATTCATTAGTTTCCCAGAAAATACTGCCATTGCAGCTAGTATAATCTCTAGCTTGTCTATTGTCCAGAGTCCCACAACCCATAGATTTTTTTTAATTTGAGAAAGAGATACAGAGAGAGACAGAGAGGAAGAGACAGAGAGAGAATGGGCATGCCTGGGCTTCTCAGCCCCTGTGAACAAACTCCAGAAATGTGCATCCCTTTGTGCACATGTGTGATATTACGTGCTTGTGTCACTTTTGCATATGGCTAAATGTGAGACCTGGAGATTCGAACTGGAGTTCTTAGGCTTCACAGGCAGGCACCTTAACCACTAAGCCATATCTCCAGCTCCATAGATATTTTTAAGTAAGAGAGTAGTGAATAAATGAGCAAGGGTGAAGGTGAGACCACAGAAGGGACAAAGAGGTGGGCACCAGAGCACAGTGCCAGGTTCCAGTGTGGTGATGTGGCCTCTCCTACACAACTTCTTTCTGTCTAATCCACTTCTCATTCTCCTTGGGAAGGATCCAAATCTCTGGAAAACAGCCAGGAAAACTGTTATGGAAACAGCAAGCCCAAATAACTTGCAAGCATCACAAGTGCTGAAAGATACTTCTGTTGCCTTCCATCAGCTGAGAGTGGAGAAGGGTTCTTAAAGCCACAGCTCCAGTTTGAGGATTTAGAAAGCATATAAAAGACCTGGCTGAGGATTACTTCCTCAATTTGTGCCAGCACTCTTGATCCTCCACTGCAAGAAAATGTCTATCCAGTAAGTATCTCTGGGAGACTTCAATAATGCCTAGTGACAGCATTGGAGGGCAAATGGGCTATTTCAGAAGCTTCTGGAAAGACCAATGACCTACTTAAAGAAAATCCTTGATTCTGGCTGGAGAGATTTCCCCTACAGTGAACCAAATGTATAGAGTTTACATTTCCATGTTGGTGAGATTTATGTGACTTGCCATGTACCTGGAACACATTCATGTGCATGGAATAGGTTCCATGTTTTGTCCAGACAAGTCTTATGTGATTTAGAATAATTTTATTGAAGTTTTTAAGCCTAAATACTGAACTTCTAAAGGTTTTCCAATTGCAGAAGTACTACTTACTATTTGTGTTGTTAGATTTAAATGGGCTATTTCCATGCAAAGTTCTTTTTATGAAGTATCACATATGTGCTTAATAAAAAGTAATTGGGATTAAGAAGTCTAGTCAGAGCTCCTACTCTTAGAAGCTATAAAATGAAGACAAAAGTTAAGAACTAAGCAAAAATATAGACCTTGAGTTTCCAGATCTCTTTTTTTTTTTTTTTTAAAGTACTGCAGCTCTTGGGGATTGATAGAGAAATAAAATTATGGGAAGACCTAGTAGTGTAATGAAGGTAAATAAGATAGGAGGAGGTCCCTGACCCCTATGTGCTGTGCCCTCCATTGATATGAGGGAAAAGAATGAGTCTAGGAGAAGGAGGTCAGTGATGCAGCCAGCAGGGGTGTCACTAGGGCAGAGTGGCTCTTCATAAAGACCTTGTGTGGTATCACAGTTCAGTAAGAAAAATGACCCCAGCAGAATTAGTTGACATATTCAGGAGTATAAGGAAACTGCAGAGGGTAGGATGAAAAGGTCTTTGTGGCCACTGATATTAAAAGAGATGGTATCCTCCTGATATGAAAGTAGGGGCCCTCAGCTAGACCCCCTTACTCTGAGTGGGTGCTGGCTGATGCCAGACCAATAAAACTGGATTGGTCTTGAAGGCATTGCCTCTACCTCCCCCATCTTCTCTAAGTACCAATGCAGGCTTCTTCCTATTATCCCAACATTTCAGAGTTGAGCACCCTGCTGGTGGTTACAGGAAACTATTCGAAACTGTGGAGGAGCTGTCCTCGCCACTCACAGCTCACGTCACAGGTTGGTTCACACCTCTTTATTGGCTTACTTACTTGCCTATACATTTTTGCTGTGGTACATCCCAGGTTGTTCTAGAACTTGCTACCCTTCACCTCATCCTCTCAAGTGCTAGGATCACAGGCAGATGTCACAGTCTCATCTGTCTCAGGTCTATCTTCTTTTCTGTTGTGATCTCCCATCTCTGACTGGAAACTCACTGGTGTCTTGGTGCCGGCTTTATGTCTGCAGCACAGAATGGGAAATCTAGGGCTCAGGTATTTTTGCTTGGTTTTGTTTGTGAGGTTCAGTGGTGGTTCAGTGGGGTTTTTTTTTCTTTCTTTTTTAAATATTTTATTTATTTATTTGAGAGAGAGAGAAAGAAAGAGATCAAGAAAAAGAGTATGGGCATGCCAGGGCCTCTAGCCACTGCAAATGAACTCCAGACACATGTGTCACTTCATGTAGATGGTTTTATGTGGGTACTGGGAAATCAAACCTGGGTTCTTGGGTTGTACAAGCAAGTACCTTAACTGCTAAACTACCTTTCTAGCCCAAGGTTCAGGTTTTTATACTAAGAACTCATCTGCTATCACTTCCCTCCATTTCACTCACTTGCGGTGAGTTTGAGGCCAGCCTGGGACTACAGAATGAGTGCCAGGTCAGCCTGAGCTACAGTGAGACCCTACCTCAAAAGAAACAAAAAAATAAAACCCAGAAAAGGGATGGAGCAAACATGGCCAGATGCTATACTTTTCAAGGGACAGTAGGTCCAAGCCTCACTATGAAAGCTGAAAGTTCATAAAGGCTATCCTTGGTATCCCTCATTTTGTAAATGAGGAAACTGAGGCAGCATATCCTGGACCTTCCAGGTCCTGACACCCAGCGTTGAACATAGTCTGCCATAGCAGATTGACTTTCACGGGAATGTTGACTCATGCCCTATGAGGGATATCATTTTATTTTATTTTTAAGTGTATTTTTTATTAGTTATGTATATAGTATATATATGGCCATGATGGTACCATTGTTAGCCTTCTCCCTGTCCTCCCCCCATGGGTAATGTGGGTCTTGCATTATGAGGGTAGCCATCAGTTATACAGGAAAGGCAATAAGTAGATGTACAATGACCCAACTCATGGCTCTAACAATCTTTCTGCCCCCTCTTCCACGAATTTCCCTGAGCCATGTTAGGTTCATTTTAGGTCTAATTCAGTGACAAGGTTTTGTGGGTCTCTGTGTCTCTGGATATCTGATTTGGTAGGGGTTGAGTGTTCTTTGTGTCTATCTCCTTCACCCTTGTGCTGGTACCAGGGTTCACTGATAAAGCAGCACTCTTGCTCATTTCCCCTATAACTCTATGGCGTCAGCTGGTGCCCTGGTGAGGTGCAATGGGCTGATTCTCTCCTCAGGTTATGCATCCATCTGAAAGAGAGAAGCAGATTCTCCAACAGAGAGTGAGGTCAGTGCAGGATACATGGATAACCATTATTATTTTAGAGAGAATTTAATAGGTGTAGGCCCTCTTGTATCCCACTATTGGTGGGAACTTGATATTGGCAAGCGGGTTCATTTTTGGATATGGTTCTGACTTGTTTCCTATTTCCAGGAATGGGTTCCATTCCACTGAGCGGATCTGTTAGCCAAATCTAGAGCAGCTGGTAACCCTCCATGGCTGTGTGCCACTACTGCACTTGTGTGAGCATCACATCAGGTTGTTTGCTGCTGAGTAGCTTAGACCACAAGTTGCTTAGACAGATGTTGGTCATTTTCCCCCAGTCACTTGTGTAGCACCTTCTGGCACTAGACAAGCTAACTGTCTGGGGACTGACTCTCTTCCAGATTCCATCCAGGTCTCTCCATGTTCCGTCCAAACAGCATACGGTGTCTTCAGCAGCAGGGTCTTACCAATAACCTTTGGTGGGTCATAAAGTGCTCTAACAGAAATCTGTCTTCTTTTGGGAAATCTTGTAGGTCTTACTGATCAACAGCTCATTGTGGATGTTAACCACATGCTGGTACTGGGAGTTACAGCTCAGTGCCAAGGGAAAAGAAGGAAGAAAAAGTATAGGTAATATGGAAGAGAAAAAGAAGAGAGAGAAGAGGGAGTGATAGAGAAACAGGAGATTGAAGTTAGTCTTCATCGTACCCTCTCCAGGCCCCTGTGATTCAGGTGTTGTCTCCAAGTACCTGATGCAGGTTCGATGAGATCATTTTAGATTTTAACTGATGAGCCATCTCTCTAGCACCAGAGTTTTTGTATTTTGAAAGGCCAATATTCCTGTGGTTTCTTTTATCATCCTAGCACGTCTGTATTCTTTTTCCTAAAATTGATCACTCTGCTTTTCAAAATGTACTAGGAAATCTGAAGGTCTTTTAGAAATGAGCTGGTAAGGGGCAAGTGGACTCAGACCTAGGGAGTCCGATAGGTAGTACTCCCATTTCTCTAGAATGCCTCCTTTTCACTCTTCCAGGCCAAAAGTCTAAACACTGGGTTGTTGCCATACTTTCTACATCCTGTAGCCTTGGGAGGGTGGACACAAGGCGGCAGACACCTGCTGAGGGCTGTCCAACATGAAAGCTGGGATGATAGGTCTCAAGCTTTGTCCCAGTTGGCTGCTGCATCTTCACTCTTGTTCTCACAAGGAATGAGGCTAGCCGCAGGCAGGGATAAGGAGTGATCCTCTCTATCTTTCATGCAGGAAGGATTCCCCTATGGCTCACTGGCAGTCTCCTTCGATGTGGGCCAGGACTCTTTGAAGTTGGATCTGAGCCCTTTTACCACCTGTTTGATGGGCAAGCCCTTCTGCACAAGTTTGACTTTAAAGAAGGCCATGTGACATACCACAGAAGGTAAGGCAGCCCTGGGTGCTGGCCTTCCCTTCACGGACCTGAGCTCAATTCTCTCCTGTGTGCCTATTACCTTTCTGAACTTAGAGTGGACCTCCAGACCAAGTTCTTTCTCATTCTCCATATCATCTTGGGTCTGTGTGTGCAAGGTCCTCTGTGAACCCCCTGAGATAGTGAATGAGCTGAGAGCTGAAGCTCTGGGGCTCAACATGGCCATCTCTAAATCCTGTATCCGACAAGACCCACTTGCCTCTGTTATTGACCTTTTCCAGGAAGGTGAACTTTAATTCTCTTTCTTTGTCATCTGTAAAGTGGAGAAACTGGCAGAATCTACTTGATTGGTACATTTCCAAAGTTAGATGGGAAGACAGGGCCTAGCACATAGGAAACACATTGTAATAACAAAAGTTGTCATTTTAATTACTAGACCTCTGGCTATTTTAGTGTCTTTTGTTTGGTTGTTTTTCATTTTTATTTATTTATTTATTTATTTGCAAATAGAAAGAGAGAGAAGAGAGGCAGACAGATACAATGGGTGTGTTTGGACCTCTACCCACTGCAAATGAACTCCAGATGCATGAGTCACTTTGTACATCTGGCTTTACATGGGTACTGGGGAATCAAACCCAGGTCCTTAGGATTTGCAGGTAAACACCTTAACTGCTGAACCATCTCTCCAACCCAACTTTTGGTTTTTATCATTAGAAGGGACTAGGAAAAAGAGAGTGATGCCACAGAGAAGGGAAGGACCAAATATGTCATAGAAACACCAGAAAAAGTTTTCTAAAAACAAGACGTACTGCTAAAAGCTGTCACTGTAAGAAACTCCCACACTACCACAGAAAATGCCCTGCCTCCTATATGAATATCCAAGATTGCTAGGGGCTTTTTTGATCACCCCAAATTTCAGGCAGGAAGAATAAGTAGAGACTGGGAGGAGGATGACTTGGACTGTGACAGAGAAGCATGGTTTGCTAAGCAAGTGTGTCTAAGACAGTGAAGTCTGGAGTTCATATAGTGCTTTCATATGCCTTCTAAAGGTGTGATTACTCTTCACAAAAGTGCAAAATCAGAATTTAATTTGCTTTCCACCTGACAAACACTAGGTAGGATTCGCCATGTAGTCTGGATATGGTGAATCAGCTTGTGTAAGGGGAAAAAATTCTGTTTTTAAAAAGTATGGTAGGACTGTCAAGCATGGTGGTGCACACCTTTAATCCCAGCACTCGGGAGGCAGAGGTAGGAGGATCGCCATGAGTTCAAGGCCACCCCGAGACTACATAGTGAATCCAGGTCAGCCTGAGCTAGAGTGAGACCCTACCTCAAAACCCCCCCTCCTGCTAATCAAAATCTAACAGGATATAAAATGTTATATGGAACCCTACTTTTCTGGACAACGGAACACTCAGAAGCCATAGATTGTTACTAGAAAATTTTCAGTGCCAGGGATGGCATACCTTCCAGTGAGTTGTTGGCCGGGGAGATCATGGATAACCCCAAAACATTATAGGCCATTGCCGAGGCCCTTGGTTTGTAAGACCCTATTGCTGAAGACTCCACATACTTGGGTGGCAAGTTCACTGAGAAAACCTGCTGGAGCTGAGCTGAAAGCCTCCTCCATGTGGACCAGCTGACAGAAAGTTGGAAAAAGCTACGCCTCATGCAGCTCAATGGGAGAGAGAAAACACCAGTGAAGGTACTCAACAGTGAACACTGCAAGCTTTAAATTTGGCCAGCCAGGCCAAATGAGCCAATGGTGCAATAGTGGCATGTCTGTTATGGGGGAAACCAACTGCTCTCTAATTGGACTGGAGGCCCGGTCCATGGGAGGGAATACATCCCTGATACTGAAAACCTACAAAAGGGGTAGTCATGAGCCCTAAGGGTGTAATGTCTGGTGTCTCACTAAATGTATATACTATGCTCACCAAACTGCACAGTAAGCACTTCTCTTAATGTCCACATCCATATATTAATGCTACTCTCACTTTTGATTAGAGAAGCTTCTCTTTTCAGATGGTGGCAAACTTGGGATAACTCAGAAGGCACCATGGTGCTGAGAAGGGACAGAGGAGTGCTTAGCATTGAAACATCTCAAACCTACCTTCCAAGGCTCAGGGTCCATTGCGGGGGACAGAAAGAATGTAAGAGCCAAAGGAAGAATAGGACTCCTTACAATGTGCTCCTCCAGACACAAAATATCCATGACCTCACAGTGCCTGACACTACCTACATAAGACCATCATAATAGGAGGAAAAGATCATGACATCAAACTGAAAAGAGAGACTGACTGAGAGGGGAAAGGGATATGATGGAAAGTGAAGTTTCAAAGGGGAAAGTGGGGAGGGGGGAGGAAATAACATGGGATATTGTCAACAATTAAAGAAGTTATCAATAAAAATAATAAAATTAAAAAATAAAAAAATTAAAAAAGAATAAAAACAAAGAATAAACATTATCTAAAAAAAATAAAATAAAAAGGCCAATCCGTTGGGCTTGCCTCAAAAAAAAAATGTTTTTAAATAAAAAATTGGGGCTGGGCATGGTGGCGCATGTCTTTAATCCTAGCACTCGGGAGGCAGAGGTAGGAGGATTGCTGTGAGTTCGAGGCCACCCTGAGATTACATAGTGAATTCCAGGTCAGCCTGAACTAGAGCAAGACCCTACCTCAGGAAAAAAAAATTGGGGCTGGAGAGATGGCTTAGTGGTTAAGGCACTTGTCTGCAAACCCTAAGGAGCCAGGTTCAATTCTCCAGATCTCACATTAGCCAGATGCACATGATGGCGTATGCATCTGGAATTTGTTTGCAGTGGCTAGAGGCCCTGACACACCCATTCTGTCTCTCCTTCACTTTCTCCTTCTCTCTGTCTCTAATAAAAAAATTTTTTTAATTAAATAAAAATTTAAAAAAAAAAACTCTCCCCCAAAAAAAAAGTATGGTAGGGCTTGAAAGATGACTTAGCAGTTAAGCGCTTGCCGGTGAAGCCTAAGAACCCCGGTTCGAGGCTCTATTCCCCAGGATCCACCTAAGCCAGATGCACAAGGTGGCGTATGCATGGAGTTTGCAGTGGCGGGAAGCCCTGGCACACCCATTCTCTATCTATCTGCCTCTTTCTCTCTCTCTCTGTTGCTCTCAAATAAATAAATGAACAAAAAATTTAAAAAAATTTAAAGTAAGGCAAAATAACTTCTAAAATTAAACAAGGAAAACAAGGATAGAGGGATAACAAAAGGAATATAACTTAGCCCACTGTATCCTATATTTCCCCTACCGTAGGGTGGTAGGCCATATGATAAGGAGTCAAGAATTCTGTGTGAACTATCCTGTGGGGCTGGGTGGTATGATATGAGAAGTTCACTTTCTCCAACTCTGGCCAATTTGGGTTGTTATTCTGTTCAGCTACATAGGTCAATCACTTAACTTTCTGTATCTCAGTTACCTTATGTGTCACTGTCAGGTATAGATTACACAATTTAAGCACTTTCCCTTTTGGTCATTCTTAGAAAGGATAAGCAAGTACTCTAGTCCTCATGTTATAGCTTTATGATTCTAACTTGATGAAAACACATTAAACGATCTCTGAGCTCTACTTGTACTACACTATGACCCTGTCTGTGACCCTTTTCCATGTCTCAATGTCATTCAGGTTCATCCGCACCGATGCATATGTCCGGGCAATGACTGAGAAAAGGATAGTCATAACAGAGTTTGGCACCTGTGCTTTCCCAGATCCCTGCAAGAATATATTTTCCAGGTTACTGAAACCAAACTGTATGTTAAAAGACATTTTATATGTGTTTTATATACAACTTAAAAGTTAATGAACTGAAAAAATAATTTGCTTCTGCAGGTTTTTTTCTTACTTTCGAGGAGTGGAGGTTACCGACAATGCCCTTGTAAATATCTACCCTGTGGGGGAAGATTACTATGCTTGCACAGAGACCAACTTTATCACAAAAATTAACCCAGAGACCCTGGAAACAATTAAGCAGGTAGGACATAGTCAGTGTTCAGGTATTGAAATGTGGAACTTAGACTCAAATCAATTGTACAATTTGATGGAAAGAATATAGGGAGCTGGAGAGAAGGATTAGCAGTTAAGGTGCTTGCCTGTGAAGCTTATGGACCCATGTTCAAGTACTTTTCATGTATCCTATTTTTTTGTAAGGGAGATATCAGTGAGAAGACAACACAGTCTCTGCTCTTAAGGCTTAAAGGGTAGCTTGGACCCTATATATACTGGATGTTCAAAATATGATAGCTGGGGGCTGGAGGGGTGGCTTAGCAGTTAAGGCATTTGCCTGCATGCCCTCATGGCGATCCTCCTACCTCTGCCTCCTGAGTGCTGTGATTAAAGGTGTGCACCACTATGCCCCGCCTAGGCAAATGTGATGTGCCAACTTGCTCCTTCTTATAGACATTTCTTATTAGAAATAAAGCTATATTTTAAATAAAATAAATCAAAATATGAGAAAGTGACAAATTTTGCTGAGAACTTAGGAAATCTAAATGCAGCATTCTCTAAAATAGACCCATAGTTTCAACCAGTATTTATTAATACATAAAATAGTACATGGCATGTTTTTTCTTTAGATGGGAAAATCAAAGATATATACAGCCATAATAAGATTCAAAATGTGATGATGGCCTGAGAATAAAGCTCAGTTGGTAGAGTACTTACCTAGCATGCACAAGGCCTCCAGTTCCAACTTCAGCCCCACATATACTGCTCATGGTGGTACATGCTTATAATCCCAGCACCTGGGGGGTAGAGTCAGGAGGATCAGAAATTCAAGGTCATCTTTGGCACAGGCTACATGGCCAGTTAGCTAGCCATAGGCAAGTCTAGGATAAAAATCAAACAAAACACAATATGATAAGTCCTTTCAGAACTAAAGAAGCAGATACAAGATTATGTCTTACCGTGGTTGGGTATGGTAAGCAGGGTTGGGAGGACAGGACACAGATTTTAAAAAGGCTCAGAGAGCTTCCATTTGATTGGAAATTTTTTTATTACAACTACAGTGAATTTGGTTAAAGGACATACTGTATGGAAGGTTGCATGATTGATCAATGGCCCAGAGGTGGGAAATAAGGGATGTATTCCTGAAAACTAAGAATAATCTCTTGGGCTAGGTCTACAATAGTCCTCAGTGTGGACAGTGGCAGCTTGGACAGAAGACAACTCATCATTGTAGTGCTGTCCACACACTGCAGAAGTTTGACACCCCTAACTTTGTTCACTAAGTATGAGTAATATCCTTGATCTCTAAAACAAACCCAAATTCTTTTGACATTTCCAGCATTTCCAGTAGGGGGCGGTAATACTCCCACAATTGAGAACTAGTCATAGAATATGTACTGTTGAACCAGGTGTGGTGGCGCACGCCTTTAATTTCAGCACTGAGAGGCAGAGGTAGGAGGATTGACTTGAGTTCAAGGCCAATGTGAGAATACATAGTGAATTCCAGGTCAGCCTGGGCTGCAGTGAGTCCCTACCTTGAGGGGGAAAAAAAAGAGAGTATGTACTGTCAAAGGGAATAGTGAGCACAGTGGAGTGACTAAAGCTTGAATAAGGGGTTGAAATTTGAAATAAACTATTTACCTACCTGATAGCTGCTCAAAGTATTTGCTCCAAGAAATTATTCAAGTAGAGTTATACTTTAGGCTGTTCATCTGATATCAGTTACATTCTTATTGATGAGACAAAATGTCTAATAAAATTCAGTTTTAGGGGGCTGGAGAGATGGCTTAGCGGTTAAACGCTTGCCTGTGAAGCTTAAGGACCCCGGTTCGAGGCTCGATTCTCCAGGACCCATGTAAGCCAGATGCACAAGGTGGTGCACACATCTGGAGTTTGTTTGCAGTGGCTGAAGGCCCTGGCATGCCCGTTCTCTCTCTCTCTCTCACTCTCTCTCTCTCTCTACCTGCCTATTTCTGTATCTCTCTCTTTCAAATAAATAAATAATAAAATATATTTTTAAAAAATTCAGTTTTAGGAAGGAAGGATTTATTTCAGCGTACAGTTCCAGGTTATACTTCATTATAGCAGGCAAGGCATGGCAGCAGGAGCTGGTCATATTCAGCCCAACACTGAAGAAGAAGAGCAGAAATGTGAATGAATGCTGGGCCTCATCCAGTAGTTTCCCTTTTAAATAGTCCAAAACCCCAGCCCATAGAATGATACTGCCCACCATTAAGGTACGCCTTTCTTTGTAAAATGTTTTCTTTATTTATTGAAAGAGGGAGAAAGAGGCAGAGAGACGGGGAGAGGGGGGAATGAGTGAGCCAGGGTCTCTAGCTACTTTAAATCAACTCCAGATGCATGTGCCACCTTGTGTATCTGGCTTACATGGATACTAGGGAATTGAACCTGGATTGTCAGGCTGTAAAGGAAAGTGCCTTAACTAACTAACTAAGCCATCTCTCCAACCCCAAGGTAGGCCTTTCTACCTCAATTAAACTAATTTAAATAATCCTTCACAGATAATTCTAGGTCATGTAAAGTGACAATATAAACAACTATACCTGAGAAGTCTTGTGAAGGATGAATGAGAAGACAAAGGAAACAAGGGCTAGCTAAAGGACCAGTATGGAATTCAGGACTAGATAACACTAATGTAATGTGTATTTCAAAAAGTTTTTAAAAAGCTGGACATGCACATTCCCCACCTCCCATCCCTCATCCCTGGGCCAGTTAACATTGTGTCTGTTATGTTTTGGGAACAACAGTGCAAATATCAGAGGACCTGATGGCATCATGGGCCCATGAATTAGCCATCCATGTCACTTTACCCTTGGTTTATCACAAGTGATAATAAATCCACTTTCTTTATGCCAAAAAAAAAAAAAAAAAGCTGGGCATGGTGGCACACACCTTTAATACCAGAACTTGGGAGGAAGAAGTAGGAGGATCACCATGAGCTCAAGGCCACACTGAGACTATATAGTGAATTCCAGGTCAGTCTGGACTAGAGAGAGACCCTACCTCGAAAAACAAACAAACAAACAAAAAAATTTAAACAAATGAATTTGAATATTTTGACAGAAAGAAATGTTAAATGTTATAAGATACATTAACTTGATTTAAACATTATACTCTGTCCATACAACAAAACATCGCAAAATACCATGATAACATGTAACCTTTCATGTTTCTAAGGTACCAGTTAAAATAAACTTAATAATAAAGAGATCAGAGCTAAAGATATGGTGGTAGCAGGGTGTGGTGGTGCATGCCTTTAATCCCACCATTCAGAGGCAGAGTTTCAAAGATTGCTGTGAGTTTGAGGCCAACCTGGAGCTATAGAGTGAATTCCAGGTCAGCCTGGGCCAGAGTGAGACCCTACCTCAGAAAAAGAAAAAAAAAATACAGTGATAGTAGAAAAAAAAAAAAAAAAAAACAGTACCAACAACAGGTCTAAATATCACAAGCTGACTTATAGTTTTCAACATATTGTGTAGAACATACAGGAAAGCACTGAAATAAGTTTCTAGACCATTTCTGTGACTCGGAATTTAACCCACATTCCTCTTGCACAGTGCTTTAGCTGGAAGTGCAGCAGCTATGATTTGGCTCAGAACAGACTCTGTGATGATTAAGTTTCCACTATGAATAGCAAGAAATACCCTGACTTTATATAAAATGCTATTTAAAAACTTGATATTTTTACAATGACTATTACTAGCAGTGCCCCCTAACCAGTGCTTTGGTCTCAAGCTTGATTCTCTTAGCTACTATGTCCTTAATGCAGCAGAAGCAATTTTTTTAAAATACAAATATGAGCATACTATTCCACCTATGACCCCCCCCCCATAGTTTCTGACAAAAAGTCCAAACTGGGGTGGAAGGTAAGAGCTGGCCCTTTCTCACTTGCTCTTGTCCATACTTGCCTCCACAGCATGAGCATACACATCACAATTCTGTGCCTTCACATAGGATCTGGGATCCCTAGAACACTGTCATCACACTCTACTGGGTGAAATTCTACTCACCTTGTAAGCATCAATTGGAATCATTACCTCTGGGAAGTTTGCCTAAGTCCCCAGTCTGCTCTAAATGATCTTTCTCTAAAGATGCCATCTTGTACTCTGTCCTTTATACCAGCTGATTACATTGATGCCATGTTCAACAAAACTTGTGCTACGATGGAGTGTTCTGTAGCTAAGTACTATCAAGAATTTTAGTTGTAACTCATGTGGCTGAACTTGAAGGAATTTCTAATTATAATGAACTTCCATTTAAATTGCTCTTGACAGCAAAGATCTTTTCTGTTCCCTAGATGTCGGCAGGGCTTGACATGTATGAGTTCAATATGACATATATGAATGAATGGATGGATGGATGAATGAACATCTTGCCTATTATCTAAACAATGATGCTTTTTAAAAGCCCTATGCTTTTAAATTTCTTCTAATGAAATAGAATTTTGGTTGAACACACTACTAGTCATTCATTGCATAAATAGTTACTAAATTCTAGGTAGAAAGTCTAGTGCTGATTTACCAACATGTTTCTCTACCTTGGCAAAGACATTGGATTCCCCAGGACTTGAGTATCTCCTGCAAACGAAAAAGCACATGCTAAATCCATATGAGACCCCAAGCCAAATAGAGTGCTGCATCCTCTCTCCAAAAATGTGATTGATTCCAGAGATTCATGGTTGTCTACTTTTATTAAAAATTTCCAGGAACTGAAGAGATGTTTAAGGCACTTGCCTGCAAAGCCTAAAGATCCAGGTTCTATTCCCCATAACTCATATAAACCAGATGTACATAGTAGTACATGCATCTGGAGTTTGTTTGCAATGGCTAGAGGCTCTGGTGTGCCCATACTCTCCCTCTCCTTCCCTCCTCCCCTTCCTCTCTCTCATAAATAAATAAATAAAAATACTTTTAAAAATACTTTCATACTAGATACATCATGGGTTCCTGTCAGTTCCAAATAGAATGATCAGGACATTGGGTATGGTATTGAAGTTGCCCAATGCCAAATTAACGTGTTTATAAATGAAATAGTTCAGTATGATGTAATATAAAAAGAAGAAATCATTGTTTGAGATCAATCTGTATGTGCAAAAGATAATACCAACTACAGCATTATATGATATCAAAAAGTACCACCACAGTGAACTCCAGAGAGAGGGATCAAATACGACAAAGGCACAATCTACTTTTTTTTTTTTACACGAATAACATTTGTTCTCCTTCCACAGGTTGATCTTTGTAACTATGTTTCAGTCAATGGAGCCACTGCTCACCCACACATTGAGAATGATGGAACCATTTACAACATTGGTAATTGCTTTGGGAAAAATTTTTCAATTGCCTATAATATTATAAAGATCCCTCCACTACAAGCAGGTAAATTTACCAATCTTTCCTCTTATGAAAACAAATGTCTTGTGAAAAAGTTATTGGAAATGCAGAATCCAGATCAACATATTAGAAAAGCATTATATCATAGTTAAATTACTCTCAGACTTTAACAATTACTCTCACCCCTACCCTATCAGAGGACGAGTGCCCCAGGAACTTTCTAGAAATAGAAATCTTAAGCCCCACATCATTCAGACTGACAGAAATTCTATGAGTAGGACACACAGCATTGTAAAAAGCCACTAAAAAAAAAAGATATTTACCTGGTTTTCCTAAGAGCACTAAGTTTGAGGACCACTAACTACAAATGAATTTGAATGTGCATAGGAATTGTGCAGGCTGTGACATCAACTGTTCTACATGCTTTAAGCTGAAACAATACCAGGCTCTTTCAAAGCTCTTTTTTTCAGACCAGGAAGATCCAATAAGCAAGTCAGAGATTGTTGTGCAATTCCCCTGTAGCGACCGGTTCAAGCCATCTTACGTTCATAGGTAACTTGAAGGAAAACTCAAGTTTAAAGATGTCCCTTACCTACCTTTGATACCAGATCCAATCAGGGCATTTCCTTGTAGAAAACTAAATTTAAACCTAGTTAATTTCATGTGAGCACTGTTCACCTCTGTAGCTCAGCAACCCTCACAAGAAGAAGCCATTCCATTCATAAGCTCATTTGTGTTTCTGAACAGTTTTGGTCTAACTCCCAACTATATCGTTTTTGTGGAAACACCAGTCAAAATTAACCTATTCAAGTTCCTTTCTTCATGGAGTCTTTGGGGAGCCAACTACATGGACTGTTTCGAGTCCAATGAAAACATGGGGGTATGTCTGATTTATTGGTCAAGTTGTAATTCTGAGATAGGTGTGTTCTATGATATATTTTTCCATTTTAAATGCATCCAAATCATTTCCTTACTTTTCAAGGTTTGGCTTCATATTGCTGACAAAAAAAGAAGAAAGTACCTCAATAATAAGTACAGAACCTCCCCTTTCAATCTCTTCCATCACATTAACACTTACGAAGACAATGGGTTTCTGATTGTGGATCTCTGTTGTTGGAAAGGGTAAGAAAGGACACTGGGTAAATGTTCCAGCTCCAGTTCCTTCTGGAAACCAGGGACCTTTTGTAGAGATGTTGTTCTCTGTTCTGATTAACCTGAACCACATCTACAAAAACAAGGAGGTTACTAATAGTATCCAACTGATATTTTAAGACCACATGATGTATAAGTTAATTTTTATTATAATGTTAGGTGGAACCAGTCCTGTATACAGCCCTTAAACAACTATATATGCTAAATTTTTAAAAAGCAAAGTTACGGTTTTCACTTCTTGACTAATAAATAATACTGCAAAGAGTATGTGTGCATGAAGCTTTTTTTCATTTAAGATATCATCCTTGAGCTGGAGAGATGGCTTACCAGTTAAGGCACTTGCCTGCAAAGCCTAAGGATCCAGGTTCGACTCCCCAGTATCCACGTAAGCCAGATACACAAGGTGACAGATGTATCTGGAGTTCATTTTCAGTGGCTAGAGGCCCTGGAGTGCCCATATTCTCTCTCTCTTTCATAATAAATAAATAAATAAAATATTTTAAAAGATATCCTTTACAAATACGAAATGTCAGATTGTTTCTCAAAGATAATATACTCATTTAGACTGTACAGAAGAGGAAGAGGAAGAAGGGAGAAGAAATACCAACTTTCTGGAAGATAATACTCAGTATTTTTAAAAATATTTTTCAGTTTTCATAAAGAATTCTAATCCAATTCTAGCATGCTTTTCTTTTTTGGGGGGGTGCAGTTTCAAGGTAGGGTCTCACTCTATTCCAGGCTGACCTGGAATTCACTATGTAGTCTCAGGGTGGCCTTGAACTCACAGTGATCCTCCTACCTCTGCCTCCCAAGCACTGGGATTAAAGGCATGAGCCACCATGCCCAGCCCAGATCTTTTAAAGTAATTTTGAGATGATAGTTGAATAAAAATGGTTAAAAAGAAACATTTTGATATTTGGATATACACATACAAACACAGTACATATATTTCCAAATTACAAACAAACCCTATAGTGTGATTGCTTTAGTAGCTGGTTAATTTTCACCTGGGAAAGGATTTTGTAGTGCTAGGCAAGAGCTCTACCACTGAGTCTAGCCTGAACTAGGAAAGGCTGAATTAGAATAATTTTCAGTTCTTAATCTTGTAGCTTTTGTTCAATGATAGATAATTACGTATTTTCAAAACTAAAAGAAACATTCATATGAAGAGAGAAAAATTGGAAATGTAAAATGCTTGAGTTTAGCTGGTATCCTATATTATGTATTTATTTATTTATTTATTTTTGTTTTTTGAGGTAGAGTTTTGCTCTAGCCCAGGCTGACCTGGAATTCACTATATAGTCTCAAGCGGGCCTTGAACTCACAGAGATCCTCCTACCTTACTACACCCAGCACTCATGTATTCTTAAACCTTGTGTTTTCTCTCATTTCTTTTGAAAATATTATTTTCTATTTCTCCTTCCAGTTGCATCATAGAATTATTTTGTTGGGTTAGAAAAGCATGCTAGAAGCCGGACATGGTGGTGCGCGCCTTTAATCCTAGCACTTGGGAGGCAGAGGTTGGAGGATTGCTGTGAGTTCAAGGCTGTCCTGAGACTACATAGTGAATTTCAGGTCAGCCTGGGCTAGAGCAAGACCCTACCTCGAAACTGCACCCCCCCCCAAAAAAAAAATAAAAGCATGCTAGAATTGGATTAGAAATTCTTTTTTTTTTTTTTTTTTTTTTTTTTTTTTGAGGTAGGGTTTCACTCTAGCCCAGGCTGACCTGGAATTCACTCTGTAGTCTCAGGGTGGCCTCAAACTCACAGTGATCCTCCTACCTCTGCCTCCTGAGTGCTGGGATTAAAGGCGTGCGCCACCACGCCCGGCTTATTTATGATATTCTTTTATGAAAACTGAAAAATATAGAAAAAATACTGAGTATTACCTTCCAGAAAGTTGGTTTTTCTTCTCCTTTCTTCCTCTTCCTCTTCTTCTTCTTCTTTTTGAGGCAAGCCCAACAGACTGGCTTTTGTTTTTTATGAGAGAGAGAGAGAGAATTGCCATGCCAAGGCCTTCAGCTACTGCAATCAAACTCCAGACACGTGCACCACCTTGTGTGCATGTGCAACCTTGCAAGCTTGTATCACTCTGTGCGTCTGGTTTACACGGGATCTGCAGTTGAACATGGGTACTTAGGCTTCGCAGGCAAGCACCTTAGTTACTAAGCCATCTCTCTAGCCCTGGTGTTTCTTCTTATATATGTTCGTAGGCTCTGTATTTTTCATAGGCTCTGTATTGATTGTATCATTTTTATTTAAGGTATTCCACAAAAATTAAAACCTAGGAGTGATACAAAGGTGAAAACTGAAACATTAGGAAGTTTAGATCATCAGAAGCAGGCTAATCATCAGAACCATGATTTTTACTGAAAACCAGTTGGATACATGGACTAGAACTGAAAAGTAAAGGTTCTATGACCTGAGAGGGGAGTTTAAACTCCACACTTTCTCTGAGGGACCTTTACCTCCACTCACTGTGGATAGAGAGAAAGAGGCACACCCCCTTTTTTTTCCTCCAGATGATTCAGTAAGAAAATACAAGTTCCGCCGGGCGTGGTGGCTCACGCCTTTAATCCCAGCACTCGGGAGGCAGAGGTAGGAGGATCGCCATGAGTTCAAGGCCACCCTGAGACTACATAGTTAATTCCAGGTCAGCCTGGGCCAGAGTGAGACCCTACCTCGAAAAACTAAAAAAAAAAAAAAAGAAAGAAAGAAAATACAAGTTCCTAAAGACACAAATGGAATGGGGGCAGCATAGCAGAACAAAACAGACTTAGAAAATGCTTATGTTTCTGCAATCTACCCAGAAGGCGGATCTTTCCCCACTGAGAGTGGGCAGGAGGAAAAGCCCCTAGCAAACCTGAGTCAATACCAGTTTGGGTTGTAGTCACATATGCTATCAAAACCCATGAGCAACATGATTTCTAACCAGCCAGATGTGGAGGCATATGCCTTTAATCCCAGTACTTGGGAGGTAGAGGCAGGAGGGGAATGAATTCACAGCTATCCAGAACTATATGTTAAGACTTTGTCTCTGGCCCTCTCTTCTCTCCTCTTCTCTCGGGGTATGTGTGGGTCCCTCCAGCTCTTAGCCTGTGCTGCTCCAACACATGTGAGTCTGACTTCTACCCCCAACCAGTGGGGTAGGAGAGCACAGTATTGTTTCTTGATCTAAATTTATCTGCTTGCCTCTGCTTCATAGTTTGGGGTAACTTCCTACTTTTATTACATGTATGACTTTTCTCTGATTTCCAAATCTGCCTAGTGGGTGGATCTCACCAACTCTAGACTTGCTATCTGTGTAGTTACTCTAAACTCTAAACCATGAGTGCAACCCTCTTCATCACCCATTTTTCCTCTGAATTTCTCAGTCTCTGCTTTGATATTTTCTCTCCGCTATTCTTCCTTAAGCCACCACTATTTGCCCTTTTTACTTCCCTTAAATGGATCTCACAGACTAGGCTGTGTTTTCTACCTGAGTGTGTTTCCTACTTCCCACGTGTTTAGCCTTTCTTCCTAGACCCCAATCTCCCTTAAATAAACCCCTCAATTTGTGATTTCCCCCTAAATAAACTTAATAATTCATAAAAAAAAATTTGTCTCTTTGATCGGGGTGGGGGTTTGGCTAGGAAAAAAGCATTGGCTGCCCTTTTGCCTCAATGTCCTCATTGGTTTTGGCTGTTACATCAGGTTGTCTCAAATTAAAAAATAAAAACTACTGCCGGGCGTGGTGGTGCACGCCTTTAATCCCAGCACTTGGGAGGCAAACGTAGAAGGATCACCGTGAATTCAAGGCCACCCTGAGACTACATAGTGAATTCCAGGTCAGCTTGGACTAGAGTGAGACCCTACTTCGAAAAACCAAAATAAATAAATAAATTAAATAAAAACTACTTTTAAAATATTTTTGTTTATTTATTTGCAAGCAGAAGAAAAGAGAGAGATAATGGTCACTAGCACCTTTTGCCACTACAAACAAACTCCAGACCCATGCTGCACTTTGTGCATTCAGCTTTACATGGTACTGAGGAATAAAACCCGGGTCATCAGGCTTCAAAAGCAAGAGCTTTTAACCACTGAGCCATCTCTCCAGCTCAAAAAAACTTATTTATAATTTTGTTCATGCTTGACTTCTTGTTTTTACAGATTTGAGTTTGTTTATAATTACTTATATTTAGCCAATTTACGTGAGAACTGGGAAGAAGTGAAAAAAAATGCAAGAAAAGCACCTCAACCTGAAGTGAGGAGATATGTAATTCCTGTGAATATTGACAAGGTAATCTTCTCCTCCAAATGCTAAAGAAACCATAGTGTTTCATCTCTTAGGAACTGCTCTCCTCCTTCATGTTGAACTATAGTCTTGGAATTTCAGAGCTAAAAAGAACTTTAAAAATAAACTAAATAAACCTCTTGTTTTGAAGTGGAACTAAAGCTTGGAAGAGTGGTGTGGTTTAGAAAAGCCAACTGCAGCTGGGTGTGTTATGCATGTCTTTAATCTCAGCACTTAGGAGGCTGAGGTAGGAGGATCTTTATGAGTTTGAGGTCAGCCTGGGCTATAGGGTGAATTCCAAGTTGCCCTGGACTAGAGTGAGACCCTGCCTCAATTTTTTTTTAATCAGAAAAATAATTAGAAAAACCAAAGGAAAAGCCAACTGCAGCAGAGTCCAGACAAGAACAAGGTTTTTGATTCTAAATCTGCTGTTCTTTCAGTGAAAAATCCTTGGAAAAGCAGACCCACTGATTCCTAGAAATCTTTGTCAGTACAAATGCTCTAAGAAATTTGAAATTATGGAGAAGTGAGGATCAGAAAGCACCTTATAGGAAAACAGTATATAAAACTGAAGCTATCACAAAGGGACAAAAATCATTAATAGCACCAGAAGATTAGATGCCTGAGACAAACTGACAGTAGATAGCAGACTGGCAGGAGAAAAGGCTCACAAATTCATTAGCATGTACTCAATAACTCTACAAAATATTAAGCTGAAATGAGGGGTAGCACTCTGCTCTCTCTTGGTGAGCTCAACTGGAACAGATTCTTACCTAGGGAGTGGCTGTCCCTGAACTGCAAGACAATCACAAGGCTGGTATGGTATGCAACAACCTTTATTGTTCAGGAATAAGAATTATAGCAAAGACAGAAACAGAAAGCTTAATTTCAAGCAACAAAGCACCCCTCAGGGTAAAAATTGGGAAAATTCATCTGAGGACTAAATTCAGGGGGTTTAAGTCAGAGCTGTCTGTACATATAATTGAAAATATCTGAAACTGATTGTTCATTGAGAATTCTTCAATAGTAGCCAAAAATTCTTTGTGTTGACAAGGGAACAGGGTCAAGCTAATCATAGAAGCAGTCATTCATAACTAGCCAAATGCAATGTTTGTGGATGAACTCCCAGGACCCTGGGCTACTAGAGCCCAAGCCATCCCCAGTCAACCATGCAATTTCCCAGTTTCTTAAATATATAATTCCTAAAAGCTGGGGATTTCCCCCTCAAAACTCAAAGCAGGACAAAATGTTTGATAGTTACATGCTGTCTTGACAAGAGAGAAGGAATTAGGGAGCAGTGGACTCTTTCTGAGGTAAAGTATTATTTAGGGAATTAAATGACCCTGGACAGTGTCTGGAGACAAATTCCTTTGGATTTTTGGATTTTTAAGTTCTTCCTGTGATATAAGTTTAGTCTTCCTTGAGAAATAGAGTTTCAGTAAGAACATTTGAAGGGGTGATTGTGTTCCTTTTTGGTGGATTTATTTAAGTAGACAAAAGGTTTTAGTAGAAAGCCCTTCCCCACATCCTATGTTTCCCAGTGCTCTCAGGTCAAAATTTCAAAGACTGGTGTTCTGAGCCCTACACAGCCATCTCATCATCTCTACATTTTCTTTTCTTTCTTTAGTGACTATCTTTCAAGCGTAAAGACAAAAACATCCAGAGATTTAGTGAAATAGAAAGGTTTTTCATCTCCTCCTCACATACCTTAATACATAAAAAGGAATATAGTGGAAAGTCACATCCCAACCCCAATAAACATAAAAACACAAGCACATTCCTCTTCCATGCTACAATTTTGTGCCTTGAAAATCCTCTTCATGCCTTACCTCCTGTCCCTTCCTTATCCTGGAAATCTCCTAATACTTACTCTTGATTTGTAGTCCACTACCTGAAAAATTCTGAAAAATCTGTCTTATTCTGCAGAATAGTCTCATGAGTAGCCATTTCCAAAGGAGGTAGTTCTGCTCTGCACAGAGGATGCTCTTGTATCACTAGGCCTTGAATTGATATAGGTGTCCTTGTTCCTCTTCATGGTCCCCCCCCCCCGCGTCAACCCTTCAAAATTCCCCCTTTTAGCATAATTTCACTAATCACATAGCCCAGGTTTGCACACAAATCCATAAACACAACCCCAGTACTTTCATCATTTCCCACTGCATTTCCTCTCCTCAATGCCACTTTCTTGCCAGTACTATTCCATGCTTAATTCTAAGTGATTTCAAACTACACATCAAAGGTCATTATTCTGGCATACTAACCTTGGCTCCTTGTTCTTTTCTACTGATATTATCTTTTTTTGTCTCAGTCTTCAGTCCCCAGCATCAAACCTGTGATCTGGATTATCCAAGATTGTGCTTCTTCTGTAGTTTCAACTCCATGTATTCCACACTCTGACCGTGCCCTTTGTCTTTCAATCACTTGCCCTGCTGAGATTCCTACCGTGAATCTCCTTCATTGAACAGATCACTCACTGTCTCTCACTGCCTTGAGCACTCCCTTCCCTCCTCACTCAATCCACATTCCAGGTCAATTATAATGAACATCTCTTATATAGATACTCTTTGGCCTGTTCCTTACTTTATCAATCTCATTTAACAAACCACATCCCAGTTAAATTAAACTCTCCATCCTCTCCACATTTGCACCTCTGAGTCTAATCTGAGGTGCTGCACATAATCATGGTAATTGGTCCCATGTTGAAAGGATGACCACAAACCTTATGCCTCATTTCCTAAATAGTCTATACCTTCTTCTCACTTTTACACCTCTTACACCATACTCATATGTGAATAATGATTGTGCTTCCTCTTCCTCTGAAACAAATGAACAAAATCAAGAAAAGAACCATAGTCATGCAGTTGCATCTACTGCCCATAAGCATCTGCACCTATAACCTGAATATCTGATATTCTGATGTAGAGCTGACCTCTCCCAAACTCCCACTCAAGAACTGCACTCCAGTAGTTCTCATATTATCGCTTTTCTACCTTTCTCAAGGAATCATGCACACTATACCCTACAAAGTATTCTCAACTCCTCTTTCCCCAACCAGTTATCCCCCCATGCCTCATCTTGCTTGAGGCCTCAGAACTCAGCCTTGGGTCCCCTACTTTCCTTTTGTGTCCTTGTTCCCTTTGACCGACTAGTTTTAAAGTAGCCGGAACGTCATATTCCACTGCTACTTAATGCCAGCATCCTTATAATCTACTAACACGTCTTTGTCTCCTTTTACCATCCAGCAGACACCAAAGGGTTAATAAGACAAAACCTGAATTTCTCATTGTTCCCCAATAAAAGACAAAAACTTGAGAAGTGTGCGTTCATGGCTACTTGAATTCTTCCCCCTCAATGAGGCTTCTGCTATCCTCTTTCCTAGGCAGACACAGGCAAGAATTTAGTCACACTCCCCAATACAACTGCCACAGCTGTCCTGTGTAGTGATGAGACCATCTGGCTAGAACCGGAAGTCCTCTTTTCAGGGCCTCGTCAAGGTAAGATAACTTCATCTGAAGGGAGCCAGTGTTCTACCCAAAGAGATTAACTGAGTTTTGCTAAGCCTGTGCTCTATTTTGTAGCCTTTGAATTTCCTCAAATCAATTACCAGAAGTATGGCGGGAAACCTTACACCTACACCTATGGACTTGGCTTGAACCACTTTGTTCCAGACAGGGTAATTGAACACCTCACTAGCACTGGGCAGCACCTTGAGTCATGTGTGACTCAAGCAAAGCATGTTGACTGATTGACCAATTGGTTTTTCTTTCTTATAAGCAGCTCTGTAAGTTGAATGTTAAAACCAAAGAAATTTGGGTATGGCAAGAGCCGGATTCATACCCCTCAGAACCCATCTTCATTTCTCACCCTGATGCCCTGGAAGAAGATGACGGTAACAAATGCAATGACTATGTCCAAATTCTCCCTTTATATTGGAGCTCTGTTAGTCATTAGAAAAGAAGTTGGATAGATTACTCCGTAACATTCAAAAGTGATTATTAATAGTACAAATGAGACAACCCTAAAGATTTTAAAGCTCTTTAAAAGTAGGTTTCACCTGTGGGCAGGTCTGGTTGATTGCTAGTGGAAAGACTAACAAAACAGTATCTGGTGTCATGGGGGAGTTCTAGATGAGGGAAATGAGGAATGAACATGGCTGCAAGAGCTCCTGTGTTTGCCTTTCATGGCCAAATATTTTTCTGAAAGAAAAGAATAGAGTTTTAAGAAGGGAAGCAGCATTCTGACAGATAAAGAAAATGATTCTGATTTTTGTTCCTTTAGTAAGCTGGGGCTCAGAAGGAATCCAAAGCCTTGACATATAATAGTACAACTGGATTACACAGCATCAGTCCTGGTTAAACATTAAAGAACTGAAACAAGGAACAGATTGCACTCTGTAGAATTAAAATTTTGAAAGTCACAAAAGAATGTGATAAATAATTGTGGAGTCATTCTATGCTAAATGATTTTACATACAAACCCACTCAGTCAAAAATGTAAAAGGTATATTTTCATTTACTTGAAGGAAGTCAATTTAGGGATAGATCTTGGAAATTAAAATATAATATACCTTGCTGCTTTCTTTTTTTTTTTTTTTTTTTTTTTTTTTGGTTTTTCGAGGTAGGGTCTCACTCTGGCCCAGGCTGACCTGGAATTAACTATGTGGTCTCAGGGTGGCCTTGAACTCACAGTGATCCTCCTACCTCTGCCTCCCTGAGTGCTGGGATTAAAGGCATGCGCCACCACGCCCGGCTTTTCATAATCTTTTAACATATATTTTCCCTTGATCATCACTTCTTTTGCAGTAAGCACAGCAAGTGTTGTATACGTATACATAAGAATACAGCTCCATTTACTCAGTAAGCATCAGTGAGTACCTACTGAGATCTGATAGTGAGCTACTGGAATAGAGCAATGAGAAAGACAGGCAAGGCCACACCCTTCCTGGAGGTGTTAGTCCAAGAGGGAAGAGTTTAGAAGACCCCTTCAAGTGATTGCACAGCTAGTTGTTGAAGAGTCAGAACAAGCTAAGTCACATAGTTTTCTTGACAATGAAATGTGATAAATATGATCACATGACCTTTATGACAGCTCACCTGAGGACCTGGAGTCTTTTCAGTTCAAAGCTGTCTTATCTGTTTCTGATTAACAGGTGTTGTTCTGAGTGTAGTGGTGAGCCCTGGGGAAGGACAGAAGCCTGCCTATCTCTTGATTCTGAATGCCAAGGACTTGAGTGAAGTCGCCAGAGCTGAAGTAGAAATCAATATCCCTGTCACCTTCCATGGACTGTTCAAAAAATCCTGAACATATTTCAGCATGATATGCTTCTAATGACAAGACTCCAGCCCCAGGCATATAGTCAAAATTAGCTCATTTTTAGCCTGCTGTGTGTCATGGTTTTAAGCTGATGATGAACACAATTTTGTAATGTTTTTCAGAAAGCACTGAATTAATAAGTGGTTCAGGTGACCGTACCTTCTTGTGTGACAGACCATAACTGAAAATTTCTCTATATATTAGGAACCAAATGGGAAAATAATGTGGGTTTATTAAACTGATTTTTATTCCTCTTATAAAAGCGTGTTTTACAGAGCTATCAGCTTCAATATTTTTGACAATTTAAAAACTAAAATCCTTTTTAGTCAACTTGTATATAGCTTTGCTGAGTCACAGAAGACAAATCTTAATCACTAACGGTCAAAGAAAACATTTTCTTAAATTTAGGCTGTCATCCAGGAGCACATAGCAATGGTTTTGCATATGTAAAACTAATTAAGAATTATTAAGCTCATGAATTTTAACTTCCTTATCCCATTTCATACTCTATTCCATTTAATATAAGCAATTGCTATTATTTATGATTTTGCAATAAAAAAAACCAATGTTTGACTGAGACCTCCTTTCAAACATGCCTCAAAGATTAAGCTATGTATTAAAAGCTGATATTGGGATGGAGAGATGCCTTAGCGGTTAAGGAACTTGCCTCTGAAACCTAAGGACCCAGGTTCAATTCCCTAGTACCCATGTAAGCCAGATGCACAAGGTGGTACATGTGTCTGGAGTTCATTTGCAATGGCCTAAGGGGCCCTGGCACACCATTCTCCTCTTAATAAATAAATAAATAAAATATTTAAAAGTTTTTTTTTAAGCTAATGTAAGATCAAGTAGTGTGTTTTTTTTGGTTTTTTTTGTTTTTTTTTTTTTCCGATTTTTCGAGGTAGGGTCTCACTCTAGCTCAGGCTGACCTGGAATTCACTCTGTAGTCTCAGGGTAGCCTCGAACTCACGGCGATCCTCCTACCTCTGCCTCCCAAGTGCTGGGATTAAAGGCGTGCTCCACCACGCCCAGCAAGTAGTGTGTTTTGAAAAGCTAGACACAAAATGCATACCTTATACCAACTTACAATTAAATTCTAGGTGAATGTTGAGGGGCTGTACTTTGCTGCCTCTACTGTTTAATTTTATTTCCAAACTGGACAATCGCCTGACCAAGGACAGAGAATACATTAACATAGCAGCTTTCAAATAGTCATATGTTTTTTAGCACTTTTGATTTCAAATTACTCTGTACTATGCTGATTACAAAAAGAAGATATTCACAAAGTTATATTCTATATCTATTTTATGCTCAAAAGCATTGAATAAAGTTTTCAGCCAGGCATGGTGGTGCATGCCTTTAATTCCAGTACTCAGGAGGCAGACGTAGTAGAATTGCTGTGAGTTCAAGGCCAGCCTGGGGATTACAGAGTGATTTCCAGGTCAGCCTGGGCTAGAGTGAGACCCTACCTTGAAAAACAAACAAGAAACAAAAAAGGAAAAAAAAAGAAAAAAGAAGGAAAGAAAGTTTTCAGTATATGTTAGGCTAAGTGAAAATAGGTTGAAGGAACAGAATACCCTAAATGCTTGATGCATTTCTTTGAATTTGACGATGAAAACTTACTTTTTAAATATTTTATTTTTATTATTTATTTGAGAGAGGGAAATAGGCTGAGAGAGAAAGAGAGAGATAGGGAGAGAGAGAGAGGGAGAGAGAGAGAGAATGGGCACACCAGGGCTTCCAGCCACTGCACATGAACTCCAGATGCATGTCCCACCTTGTGCTTCTGGCTTACCTGGGTGCTGGGGAATCAAACCAAGGTCCTTTGGCTTTGCAGGCAAGCACCTTGACCGCTAAGCCATCTCTCCAGTCTGAAAACTTACTTTTTAAATTATAAATACCCATTAAAATACATTTCAAAAAAAATCTAAAAATGCAAAAAAGTGGAATTTATAAAGCAAAATTATGCAGCTCCTATCTAAATTCAACTATTATTATTCAACTATTATATAAATACTAGCCTTTTCATGTTTTAACCCCTGCAGTTGCTTTGATGTTATCACTATTGGTCCAAATGATAATTACTAAATAAAAATTAAAATCTCAAAAAGGGGAGGAATGACTAAGAATTGCATGGAATATGCCTAAACATTAATCAATGACTGTCTGTAGACATGGCGCATAGACAAAAATTACACAAAGAAAGCTATTTAGCCCTTTCTTTAAAAGGGCAGAAAATAGAAGGAAATCATGATGGTGGGGGAAAATGAGTATGCCAGGGCCTCTTGCCTCAACAAACAAATCCAGGAAAGCATGAATATGATTTCACTTAGGAGACTGAGTCACAAGTTTACAGCCAGCTTGGGCTACACAGCAAGTTACGGTCCAGCTTCAGCTTCAGTGAGACCCTATCTTTTAGCAAAGCATAAAATAAATTACTGAAAATTTGCTGTTTCAAACTGAAAGCCTCCCAATTTTAGAGAATTCTTCCAACTGCAACTTCCTGTGCTCATCAATCAATCACTTCTGTTTTTTTTTTCCACATTGATTTTCCATAAAGCAAGTCTTATCATTTAGATGTTCATGTATCTCCTTATTTTGAAGTCTCCTTCTGAAACTAGAATCCTGTCACAACCATCACCAACATTTATAGCAAAAGGGCATAGGACTGACCTTTCAAATCCAAAGGTAGACTATAGCTTTAAAAGCTTCATTATGGCTGGAGAGATGGCTCAGCAGTTAAAAGTGCTTGCTTGCAAAGCTTGACAGTCTGGGTTCAATTTGCTTTTTGTTTAATTTTCTTTTATTTTTTCAAGGGAGAGAAAGAAGAGGCAGACAGAAAGAGAGTGAGTATGGGCATGCCAGGGCCTCCTGCCGCTACGAACAAACTCCAAATGCATGTACCACTTTGTGCATCTGGCTTTTTGTGGGTACTGGAGAATTGAATCTGGGCTGTCTGGCTTTGCATGCAAGCACTTTTAACCAATGAGCCATTTCTCCAGCCCAAAAGTCAACTTTGAAGAGCAAGACATTCTTTCAGCATTTAGGTCCCTTTCAAAAGAGTCAGCATTCTTCCTGATGTCCCAATGCAGAACAGCTTGCCTAGTCTTAATGGTGACAATTTCTCAAACAATTACAGCTGAATGGGCACTGTCTCCAGCCTGAAACTTTCATTTCTTTCTGTGCCATATCCATCTCCTTATACCAGTGCATTTCTATGCAACACAACCCTGCCTAAGTTTGCAAGATTTGAGAAGAAAACAGAAAGTCTTCACACAAACTGCCTCTATCCCAGTCCAAACAAAGTTCTTTCTTCCCACTCATAAGCCAAACCTGCACAGTCCATAATACTTCATTCAGGTCTCTCAACTCTGGCCAGAATGGTCCATCAAACTTTGCTTACAGCACTACAAAGAGTCTCAGGTCAAGGTTCCAAATCCTTCCACATTCCTCCCCTAAATCAGTTCCAAAGGCCAAGAGCCACACTGTCAGGTTTCTAGCAGTAATGACCCCTCTCCTCTGGTATCAGTTTTCTGTTGTAGTTACCTTATCATTGCTGGAACAAAGTATCTGACCAAAAGCAGCTGATGGGAGGAAGTATTTATTTGGGCTTACAGTCTTGAGGGGAAGCTCCATGATGGGAGAGGAAAGCACAGCATGAATAAAGAATGGATATCACCTCTGCCATAGCAAGTATAAAATAGCAGCAGGAGAGTAAACTAAACTAACAATGGCTAGCTAAGAAACCTCAAGGTACCTTTAACCACTGAGCAATCTCCCCAGTTTCCATAGTAGAATTTATGAATGATCTAAAAGATGATGTGGAAGGACAGAATTTGGAAACCTAATTCTAAGTCCATCCAGTGGGAAAAAGTCAGAGTAGCCCAGTATTGCAGAGAAGAGAGAAAGAAGAGGAGGATGATAAGAAATAGAGGAAAAGGAGCAAAAGAGGGAGAGAAGGTGTGCCAAGGGAAGGAGAGGAAGACTCTGATGTGACACATGTTCACACTACAACAAATCTATAGTACCAACAAAGAGAAAGACAAAGTAATAGGAATGTATGAATGAGAATTTCAAGACATTTGGGACACTATGTAGAGCTCAAACATAAGAATTCAGGGCATAGTAGAAGGAGAAGAATCTCACTCCAAAGGTATAGCAGGTATTTTCAACAAAATCATAGAAGAAAATGTCCCCCAAGTAGGGAAAGTGATGCCAATACAGATTACAGGAAGCCTTTAGAATGCCAAACAGACAAAATCAAAAAATAACCTCTCACCATAATATTATAATTAAACAACAAAACTCACAAACCAAAGAAAACATATTGAAAGCAGTTAGAAAAATCAAGTCACATACAAAGACAAGCCCAGCAGGATCACAGCAGATTACTCAATATAAACCTTAAAAGCCAGAAGGGCTTGGAATGATGCATTCCAAGTTCTGAAAGATAACAACTGTCAACTAAGATTACTTTATCTTGCAAAGCTATCCACCCAAATAGACAAAGAAATAAGGACATTCCACAACAAAAATAGATTAAAGGAATATATGAATATGAAACCACCTCTGAAATAATACTTGAAAATATCCTCCATGTGGAAGAGAAAGAAAAACACAAAAAGGAACCAGCAAAAAATAAACCATACTCAAATAATAGTTAATACAAGAGAGTAAAAGATAAACCAGAAGAACTTCAAAACAAGAAGAATGGCAAAAATAAATACACACCTCTCAAAAATAACTCTTAATATCAACAGTCTTAATGCCCCAATCAAAAGACACAGGTTTGCAGGCTGGATTAAAAAGCAGATCCTTATATTTGTTGCCTCCAAGAAACCTACCTTTCCATAAAAGATGGATACTATCTTAGGATGAAAGGACAGAAAACAGTGTTTCAAGCAAATGGGTCTAGAAAATAAGCAGGTGTCACTATTCTAATATTTGACAGGGTAGACTTCAAACCAACATTACTTAGGAAAGATAAGGAAGGTCACTTTATATTGATTAAAGGAATATTCCAAAAGGAGGACATTACAATTCAAAACATATATGCACCTAACATGGGTGTCCCAATTTCATCAAACAAACACTATTAGAATTAAGGTCACAGATAACACCAAATACAGTTGTAGTGGGTGACTTCAACGCCCCACTCTCAACTGACAGGTCATCCTGGCAAAAAAATAAACAAAGAAATCTCAGCACTCGGGAGGCAGAGGTAGGAGAATCGCCAAGAGTTCAAGGCCACCCTGAGACTACATAGTGAATTCCAGGCCAGCCTGGACCAGAGTGAGACCCTACCTCGCAAAACCAAAAAAAAAAATAATAATAAAAAATAAAAAATAAATAAATAAAATAAACAAAGAAACATCTGGATTAAATGCTAACTGATATTATAGAACATTTCACCCAAATACTGCAGAATACACATTCTTTTCAGCAGCACATGGAACATTCTCTAAAATAGACCATATATTAGGACACAAAGCAAATCTTAACAAATATAGGAAAATTGAAATAATTCCTTGCACTCTGTCTGATCACAGTGGGATTAAACTACAAATCAATAGCAATAAAAGATATAGAGCATTCACAAAATTAGAGAAACTAAACAATACACTACTAAATGATGAATGGGTCAAATGAAGAAATTAATAAGGAAACCAAAAATTCTTAGAATCAAATGATAATGAGAATACAACATACCAAAACCTTTGGGACACAATGAAGGCAGTCCAAAGAGGAAAATTTATAGCTTTAAGTGCCTATATTAAGAAATTAGGTCGGGTGTGGTGGTGCACGCCTTTAATCCCAGCACTTGGGAGGCAGAGGTAGGAGGATTGCCATGAGTTCAAGGCCACCCTGAATCCAGGTCAGCCTGAGCTAGAGTGAGACTCTACCTCGAAAAACCAAAAATAAAAAATAAAATAAAATAAAAAGAAACTAGAAAGGTCACACTCAAACAACTTAATGCTCAACCTTAAGGCCTTGGAAAAAAAAAGAACAAGGCAAAACAAAAATCAGTAGATGGGAAGAAATAATAAATATTGGACAGAAATCAATGAAATAGAAATAAAAAATGAAACAAAGAATTGGCTCCCTCTCTATGTTGTGTGAATTTCTGCAGTTCCTTTAACATCTCTGTTTCATTTTCTCCACATATAAAAATAGGAATGATAGAGATAAGTATCTAAGCCTAAGGCTGTTGTAAAATGAAGTGCAGACCAATTACTGGAACAAAGTAAGTCCATTAAGTGTTGGCTATAAACAGTAAAACACTGGAGCTGTTCCTGCAGATATATCAGATGGCACTGGAACTGATCATTTACAAGGGCTGCTACAGTGACTGATCAATCATTAAGGAAGCTCAGAAGAGTAATATTAGTTACTTTTCTAATTGCTGTGACAAAATATCGGACAAAAGCTACTTAAGGAAGGGTTTATTTTGGCTCATGGTTTGAGGAGATAGGAGTACATTAGGGGTAGGCAGGTTGGTGGGATCATGATGCAGCTGGTCATATTGAGTATTTAGTCTGGAAGCACAGCTATGAGTAATCCTGAATAGATGGCAAATACCAGGTGCAAAAATAAATAAGTTGGCCCAATATTGTGGTCTTCCTTTTTCAGATAGATATTTAGGGTATTGAATTTTCTTTTTAGTGCTGGGGTTCAAACTGAGGACCCTGGGTGTGCTAGGTTAGAGTTCTACAATTGAGCTGCATCACTAGTCCTTGTGCTTTTGAGACTCTTTAGTTCAAGCTGGCCTTGAACTTACTATGTAACTTGGCTAGCCTCAACGTCATGATCTTCCTGCCTCTATCTTCAAGCTAAGGGGTACATCACCATACCCATCCTTGTATACTCACTGTTATCTCCACACAGAGCTATTACTAGTATAAAAGAATCATTACTATCTGTTATATTGTTGGACTGGACAGGTGGCTTAGTTGTTAAGGTGATTACCTGCAAAGCCTAAGGATCCAAGTTCGATTCCCCAGAACTCATGTAAAACAGATGCACAAAGTGGCACATGTGTCTGGAGTTCATTTGCAGTGACGAGAGGCCCTGGTGAGCTCATTATCTTACTCATGAATAAATAAATAAATAATTTTTAAATGACTTTTTTTAATATGTTGTAATTTCAGGTAATTACCAAAGTACCTCCACAGGAGGGCTCAGTCTGCCCTTGAGAAAGAAGACCTCTCAGCCTAGTGAGTCCCAAGAACAAGCACAGGAAGGAGATGAATCACTTTCCTGATTCCATCAGTGAATCACTGTTGAGATCACCCCTACTTAATTGGAGCTTTTCAAATGTATGAGTCACCACACAAGTCTTTGCATTCTAAATTAGGATGAGAACAGATTTGGGGATGCTCAGAAGTAACTCCTAAGAGGACTTTCTTCAGGAAACCAGGGCAATTTGCCTGGTCTGCAAGAAATGGGGCAATACACCATAGTCTGCTCAGTACTTCCTGGCAGCTTCCTGGTACCTGGGCATTGGAGGTAAAAGGGAAACCTAGGGTATCAGGATCCAGAGACGCTTTCAGTCATGGAAATGCTGCCAACAACGATTTGTGTATCTTCTTTTATTAAAGATGTTAAAACTTGGAATTTTCTCCTCTAATCTAAGTCCTGCTATCATTGTGGAGAGCCCCAAAGACACAGCATAAGCAACACAATCCCCAGCCACACCTCCTTTGGTATTCTAAGTGCCAATGACCTTCATCTCACATCACCTCATCCATCCTAGATGGCTCTATGTCTGTCATTACTCAAAGCCATTTCAACTCTTAGATATTAAATTCACACACTGCACATACTAAGATAATGCATTCTCTCCCTCTCTCTTTCTGTCCCTCTACCTTTCCCTTTTTTTCTTATTTTTGAGGTACTTGCAATTGATACTTAGGGCCCAAATTTCTTTCAGGTACCCCAGTTCTATTGTTTTGCATAATAGTCATTTCAGTACTAACAATAACAAGTAAGAAATAGCAATTAGGGGCTGGAGAAATGGCTTAGCGGTTAAGGCGTTTGCCTGCCAAGCCACAGGATCCTGGTTCGAGTCTCCAGAACCCATGTAAGCCAGATGCACAAGTGGCACATGCATCTGGAGTTCGTTTGCAGTGGCTAGAGGCCCTGGTGTGCCCATTCTCTCTGTGTCTGCCTCTCTTCTCTCTCTCTCTCTCTCTCTCTCTCTCTCTATGCTTGCAAATAAATAAATAAAATATATTTTTAAAAAAAGAAATAGCAATTAATAGGACTGGAGAGATGGCTTAGTGGTTAAAGTTTCTTGCTTGCAAAGCCTAATGGCCCTGGCTCAATTCCCCAGTACCCACATAACGCCAGTTGCAAAAAATGGCACATAGGTCTGAAAGTCATTTTCAGTGGAAGGAGGCCCGGTCTCTGTATCTCAAATAAATAAATAAAAATATTTAGAGCCAGGCATGGTGGCACATGCCTTTAATCCCAGCACTCAGGAGGCAGAGGTAGGAGGATCACCATGACTTCAAGGCCACCCTGAGACTACATAGTTAATTCCAGGTCAGCCTAAGCTAGAGTGAGACCCTACCTCGAAAAACCAAAAAAAAAAAAAAAAATTAAAAAGGGCTAGAGAGATGGCTCAGCAGTTAAGGTGTTTGCCTGCAAAGCTAACAACCGGAGTTTATTCCCCAGTACCCACATAAAGCCAGATACACAAAGTGGCACATGCATCTGAAGTTCATTTGCAGTGGCTAAAGGCTCTGGTGTGCCCAGTCTGTCTCCCTTTCTCTCTCTTTCTCTGCCCCCCATGCTTAAATAAATAAAACCCTGAAAGAATTTTCTTCCCTTCTTTTCCTTACTCCCCTCCAAGACTGATCTACTTGCCATTTTGTTTTCAGTACTCTTTCAATAAAAAGATATCCCTATTTACCCTACAGTGAATACCAATAACCCTACTGAGGAGGCCCCACAGGGAAATGAGGTCCAGGGGAGGGGATATATTACAACTTGTTTAAAGAATTAATTAATCAATAAAAAATAAATATTTTTTAGGTTTAAAAACTTAGGTTTAATTGGAGAATAACCTGATAGGAATATGACCAACATGCAATATGGTCATAAAATAAAGTTCTCAATTTAAAAGAAGAAGGAGAAGAAGAAGAAGAGGAGGAGGAGGAGGAGGAAGAAGAAGAAGAAGAAAAACAGACAAAAGAGGGGACAGGAGCAGAGACCTAACCTGCCCCCTGGGGGCTGCTCCTTATTTTATAGAATCTTTGAGATACTCCTTTTCCTTGAAATCATTTTCCTCCAGCCAAAAAAAAAAAAAAAACCTACATTGTGAGCTATCTGCATGTGCTAAAGGATTTCAAAATTTCCCTAATGATCACTATAATTAAAACATTCAAATGGTTTTTTTTTTTCCTGGTCTAGGCTCTTTCCTAGCTCTCTTTAGGAGCTCCTATTGTTCAATCTTGACAGAATTCTCTGCTAGAAATTACAGCCTAACGCCTTCAGCATCTTCATTAAAATGCAGTGCTGCCAGATATATCAGCATGCATATGAATGAAGCATCTATAGAATAATTAAGTCATGAATAACACATTTCAGAGCATAGCTTCTCCTGAATAAGGAAAGAATATTACTTATGAACTCAGAGATTTTATATTTTATTGAAAATAATTGGAGATTATAATTGTCTGGCATTAACTCTGTTTTAATAAAATGGCAATTTACATTGAAAAATGGATGTGAACTTTTATGCCATTTTTCATTTTACTCTAAAGGCAACCCCAAAGCTTCTGGTATTAGGAGATGCATAATTTGAGGCTCTTCTTTTAGATCTGTTGGAAACACAAGGCTATTAACACCATAGCAACTTACCATGGGTTCAAGCTAATGCTGACATATCAAAGGAAACATGCAGATGTTATTTGTGACAGTATAATACATACCATATATTTTATTCTTTGTTCCCAGAATCTGCCTCACAACTCCCATAATCCTTATCATTTTCAAAGTGACTACAGCAATAAAAGTATCTATTCTTAAAAATTGCCTTTCTGTATTCAGTTTCCAAATAAGTACTGAACAGGTCAGAGTAAAGAAGGTTTAAAAAGAAAAACAAAGCCTATTTGTTATTTATATAAAAATTAAACTACATCTGACTTTTTTTCAAAATTTTTTTATTTTATTAATTTATTTGAGAGAGGGACAGAAAGGGAGAGAATGGGCACGCCAGGGCCTCTAGCCACTGCAAACAAACTCTACATGCATGCACCACTCTGTGCATCTGGCTCTATGTGAGTACTGGGGAATTAAACCTGGGTCATTCAGCTTTGCAGGCAAGCACCTTAACCACTAAGCCATCTCTTCAGCTAGCTCACCTCTGACTTTTTGTTATTCAGGTGAATTTTGCTACACAAGATGGGGGCTGGTTGCTAGGGGAGTCAACTATGTGAGGGATTCCTAACCATACTCCCCACCTCCAAAGAAGGGAACCAAGTGGAAGGTTTAAGTTGATCCCCATTGTCAGGTGCTTTCACAGATAATACCTACTTGCTTTCATGGATCAAGCTTCCTAAAACTGAAAACACACACACAGAGTCATTTCAACAGTGTCAAGCACTAAGAGATATCTAGGGCTGGAGAGATGACTTAGTGGTTAAGGCGCCTGCCTGCTAAGCCTAAGAATGCTGGTTCCAATCTCCAGTGGTTCCAATCTCCAGGTCCCACGTTTAGCCAGATGCAAAGTGACGCAAGGGCGCAAGGCCACACTTGCCCACAAGGGGGTGCACACATCTGGATTTCGTTCACAGCAGCTGAGAGACTGCTGGCACGCCCATCTTTATCTGTCTTCCTCTCCCTCTCTGTTTCTCTCTGTGTCTCTCTCCAAAAATAATAAATAAAATAAAAAGATTTTAAAAAAGATATCTAGACCTTTTCAGAATGTTTGGCCTTACTGTGGCAAGTCACACTTACTTAGGCATCTATTTCTTCCCCATCTGTATAATTAAAGAGGCAAGCTACCTTCTCTCTTATATTCCTCATATACTTCTCAGAGACAAGTTTGCCTTTATTGTAAAAATAAAAATTTGTGATTGTGCTGGACACTCAGGAGGACAAGGCAGGATTGCCATTAGTTCAAGACCACCCAAGCACCAGAGTCACCCTCGGCTCCAGTGAGATCCTGTTTCAAAAAAATACAATGTATGATTATAATGTCACTGAGCCGCTGCTAACTGAAAGTGCTGATTGTGATAGCATTGAGTTACTGACTGAAAGTATCTGGCTACCTTCTTAGCACATAATAAGATAATCAAGTAATAGACTGATTTGAACATGAATCTGAGGACTATAGCTTATACTTAGCTCTTATCTCTCTCTCAGCCCAAGCCTTGCCCTGATAGTGTTGGCAAACTGTGGTAAGATGTCCAGCCCTAATAAAATCCATAGCAGCAAGAAATGACAGCATTACAATATTATAGGAGAGAAATCATTCCACAAGCATGTTGGAACTATTCAAAAATGGATTCGTGTATCAGTTACTTTTGCACTACTAGAACAAAATACCTGACCAGAAATAGCTTCAGAAAGGAAAGGGTTTATTTTGTCTTACAGTTTCCAGGGGAAGTTTCATTGTGGTTGGAAAAGCACAAAAAGAGCAGACAACCACATCACATCGTCACATCAGCAGGGAACAAGTAGAGAGAGGGAGAACAGCAAATAGGCTAGGCTACACCACCCCAAAGCCCACCCCATTGCCATACTTACTCCAGCAAGGCTCCACCTCCTAAAGGTCCCCCAACCTTCCAGAACAGTGCTGCCAACTGGTAATTAAGTACTCAAACACATGAATCTGTGGGGAACATTTTACATTCAAAGTACCATTTATTTTACTTTTTTAAAAAAAACAGATATTAAGATAAGTACTATGAGGTATATATTAAGAAATATATGGCTTTCTTTCTACTTAATATGGCTGATTCAAATTTTAAAAAATATTTTTTTTATTTATTTGCACATTAGGGTGGATGCCAGGGTCTCTTACAACTGCAAGTTTGCATGTGACCTTTTTTTAAAAAAATTATTCATTTATCTGTTAGAAACAGAGAGAGGGACAGAGAGAGAGAGAGTGAGAATGAGCACAGTAGGGCTTCTAGCCATTGCAAACAAACTCCAGATGCATGTGCCACTATGTGCATTTGGCTTATGTGGGTCCTGGAGAATCAAACCTGGGTCCTTAGGCCTTGCAGACATGCACCTTAACCACTAATCTATCTCTCCAGTCCTGCATATAACCTTTTATGGGTGTTGGGTAATCGGACCTATGCCAGCAGACATTGTAAGCAATCACCTTTTACTGTTAAGACATCTTCTCAACTACTCAGGGTTTTGGTTTTTTTTTTTTTTTTTTTAAGGATAAAAATGGTCATTTAGAGCAGTAATTGTGAGGACATGGACTCTGATGAAGTCAGGGGACCTTAATTCAGTTAGTAAGGCTAACTAAGACTTGGGTTAGCACCTTAGAAAGATTGTTACAGAGTGAAGACAAGAGAAGAGAAGCGAGGATAGCAAACTTAATTATACAGGGGAGGAAAATGTGTTGTGAAGTTATGTCAAAAGATCAGGCATGAAAATAATCTAGCTTTCCTGGGAGGAATAAAAGAGAGACATGAAGGTAATCAGCAAATATCTGGAAATTAACTCTGCACTTGCCCAGGTGCCAAGTATAAGTTAAAAGCAGAGGCCAAGTTGTCTGTATTGACAGTGATCTGTGAGTATTTTAATATTCCTCTAGGGAAGATGAAACAAGCCTAAGTACAGGAGAGCAGTGCCTGTTTTTTTTTTTTTTTTTTTTCTTTTTTCTTTCTTTCTTTCTTTCTTTTTTTTTTTTTTGTGTGTGTATGTGTGTGTGTGTGTGTGTGTGTTTCTTGGCAACTCAGCCACAGCAGCAAAAAATGGGAAGAGCTGGGCATGGTGGAGCTTGCCTTTAATCCCAGCACACAGGAGGCAGAGGTAAGAGGATCACCATGAGTTTGAGGCCACCCTGAAACTACAGAGTGAATTCCAGGTCAGCATGTGCTAGAGCAAGACCCTACCTCAAAAAAAAAAAAAAAAGATAAAGATAAAGAAAAAATAAAAGAAAGCAACATATGTGAATAAGTGAAGGTCTGCCTTCATGATAAAACCCACCATTTCCTACTTGGCCTGATGAAACTATGGATTTTTCTTGGCTGCTCAAATGAAGTAGAAAAAAGAAAAACCTTTTTATGCTGTTTTGATTTTGAGGTTTAATTAGCGTTGTTTCTGGGGAATTCATGGCTTTAATTAATGATGTGCACTGAATCTCTTAAGTGAAGAGTGCCATTGCAAGCATGAATATATAATGAGTACAGTTTCCTTTATCCCAGCTAAGGAGTGTGGCTTTTACTTGGCTCTCACCTCTCACCACAAATAATGACCTCGGGTTCTGAAAGGGGCACAGCTGGCAAGGTTTTATTTGTGTATCTGGTTTTGCAGCTAAAAATACTCTTTTATTTTACCTAAAAGCCAGTCCCATTAAAGGAAACCAAAGAAGGAAAATAATCAACTTGCTTTGGTGTGCTTTTAGACCTTCTCATAACTGTTATAAACCAATAAGCGAGGTCCTCAGTCGAGATTGCTCAATCTCAGCACATTTGGGACTAGTCAGTCTCTGTTGCAGGAGGGCTGTCATCTGCACCATAGGATGTGTAACAGCATCCCTGGTCAACTAGATGCAAGGAATATTTCCCTTTCCTTAAAATCACAATCATTTCTAGGTATTAACAAGTGATCTCAGAAGCAAAGTTGCCCCATTTGAGAGACACAGGTGAAAGTGAAAGTCTTAATTTGCAGGAAGGTCAAGATGGCATATTAATCAATAAGTGTGTTTATTGAGCTCTTGCAAAATACTTTGCTTGATATTAAGAAAAATACTAAAAGAGTCATGTAATAGTTAGAAGCATACTGAAACAGAATTTTATATTTATATCTACTGTTCTCAGTTGCCTCATCTTCTGCTTTTGTTCTACTTTTTTTTTTTTTTTTAAACAGAGGCTTACTATGTAACCTAGACTGGCCTTAAACTTTCAATACATCTGCCTCTGCCTCTGCCTCTGCCTCTGCCTTTACATGCTGTCATTAAAGGCAGAAGATGTTTCCCCATATTGCTAAGAACAAGTTTGAGAAATGGAGGGCAAACAGATATATGTATTTGCAGCTAGATGAGTACAGAACATAGATGATATGTTGATCAAATGTAAATATGCCATGTGCTTGGAATGATTATAAGTTGGATAAAAAAGACCACCAGAATTTATGACCCTCTTAGAAAGCCTCATCCAAGTGATGACATTTTCATGTAGGGAAAGTCTTATATTTAGGCTCAGAAATTCATAGCACAGCACAAATACCAAACTACAATGCATAACCCACAACTTCATGGGGAATACCACCATCCCCACTATGGAGGGTCCCTGTGGAATGGGGGCAGGGAGGAGGGAAAAGGTGGTACCAACACATGATGTATCCATATAAACTATGTTCTTAATAAAAAGAAGAAGAAAAAGCCAAATTCATGACTAAGTATTGTCTTAAAAAATAAAAATGAAATTTGAAGAAAAATGTTTGAATCTGGAACAGGTCATTCTCAATGAACTAACCCAATCACAGAAAGACAATGGTCGCATGGTTTCACTCATCTGTGGCTCCTAACCTGAATCTGTCTGAGATGCTGACATATCTAATAAGCATCTCAAGGACCAGACAACAGGGAGGGTGGGGTCGGAGGGGAAGGTAAGGGTGGGGGAGACACAAAACTGGACCCAAATGGAAATGTCACCATAACATCCTATATCCTGAAAGACAGACTAAAAGGTTTTAGAGGAAACACCTGATTCACAGGGCCCTAGAGAGGGTATGATAAAGACCAACCTTGAGCTTCTCCTGCTTCTCTCTCTCTCTTAACTCTTCTCTCTCTTTTCCTTCTTCTCTCATTCTCTTCTATATTACCTATCTTTTTCTTCCTTCTTGTCCCTTGGTGCTGGCCTATAATTCCCAGTACCAGCATGTGGTTAATATCCATAATGAGCTGTTGATAAGAGAGACCTACAATGTTTCCCAAAAGACAGATTTCTGTCAGAGTACTTGATGACCCATCAAAGGTTAATGGTAAGACCCTACTGCCAAAGACACCATATGCTGTTGGTATGGAACATGGAGTAACTTGGCTGGAATCTGGAAGAGAGTCAGTCCCCAGACAGTTAGCTTGTCTAGTGCCAGAAAGTGCTACATGAGCAACTGGGGCAAGTGACCAACAACTGTCCAAGAAACATGTTATCTAAGCTTCTCAGCAGCAAACAACCTGACATGATGCTCACACAAGGGCAATAGTGGCACACAGCCATGGTGGGTAACCAACTGCTCTTGATTTGGCTGACAGATCTGCTCAGTGGAATGGAAACCATAGCTGGAACTTGGAAACAAGTCAGAACCATATCCAAATAATGAGCCCACTCTCCAACATCAAGCTCCCACCAATTGTGGGCTACAAGAGGGCCTACATCTATGAAATTCTCTCTAAAATAATAATGGTTATCCCATTTACCTGGTGCTGACCTCTCTCTCTATTGGATTATTTGCTTTTCTTTTTCGGGTGGACACAGAACCTGAGGAGAGAATCAGCCCATCACACCTCACCAGGGTCCCAGCTGAAGCCATAGAGTAATGGGGGAAATGAGCAAGAGTGCTGCTTTCTTGGTGAACCTGGTACCAACATAAGGGTGAAGGAGATAGACAGAGAACACTCAACTCCTACCAAATCAGAGACACAGAGGCTCCCTAGACCTTGTCACTGAAGTAGACCTAAAACCATCCCAACGTAGTTCAGGGACATTTGTGGGAAAGGGGGCAGAAAGATTGTTAGAGCCACAAGTTGGGACATTATGCACAGAGACATTTCCTCTTCCCCATAACTGACAGCTACCCCCACAATGCATGATCCACATTCCCCAACAGGGAGATTCCTTTTGGAGTGGGGAAGACAAAGGGTCAAGCTGAGGAGCTCCAGAACAACCTCAAGCACTCTGCACAACCTCCCTCTCCCCCATCTGCCAGCACCAGGGCCTACTGGATATCTTGGAACCAAGGGATCACAACCACCCCTCAGGCACACAGTAACCAACATAGCCAATCTGAACAGCAGATCCACTGACCCAACCAACCTAGCTGAGCCCACAACGCAACAAAGAAGGAACCAGATAGGCACTCAGCATAGGAAGCCATCCCAAAACGTAACAGGACCTACTTACACTGGGTCAATACCTGCCCAAAGCCAGCACTAGAAGTGCTAATTGTACCTTCCATGTCAGGGAAGGTTATGTGTTAGACTTGACTGAAGTACTTTTGGTTGGCTGTGCCATTCTTAAATAAGATGTGTTTTGGAATTGACTTTTGTTGCTTTTGATATTTTCTGATTTATAATGCCTTCTTGTCTTTTTCTTCTGTCCTTCTTGTCTTGGGGACAGGGTCTCACTCTGGCCCAAGCTAACCTGGAAACCATTACAGACCAGAAATCTCAGCCTACCAGTGAACAGGATTTTGTAATATTTTTATGAGGGGAAGAAGAGAATTGGCATGCCAGGGCCTCCAGCCACTGCAGTTGAACTCCAGGTGTGTACGCTACCTTGTGCCCATGTGCATCCTTGTACGTTTATGTCACCTTGTGTGTCTGGCTTATGTGGGACCTGGAAAGTTGAACATGGGTCCTTAGGCTTCACAGGCAAGTGCCTTAACTGCCAAACCATCTCTCCAGTCCTCCCTGCTAGTTTTGGTTGAGTATGTGTATTGCTGTGTTGGATTCAGAATTCACCAGTACTTTTTACATCCTACTAGGATACTTTCATAGCAAGCAAACTCAACACCTAGGGTCACTTCTGCTGTTACTCTGGAATAATATAAGAGCCATACCTGGCAACTTGGGCTCCTACCTTGACGATATATAATGTCTGATTTACATGTCTAAGAATACAGCAGATAATTAGAAAATTTAAACATCAAATTAACTCATGAGGCAAAAATCTCTTCAGCACAATAAACTCAAAAAAGTAAGACAATACAATTCCACCAAAAATTATAAATCTATCAGGAATGACCTCCAGTGAGACTGATTTAGATGAAATGCCTGACAAAGAATCCAGAAGAATGATTATATTTATGTTCAAAGAAATCAAAGAAGAAAACAAACACATGAAGGAATCCCAAGAAAACACAGGGAACCAACTTAGGGAAATACAGAGGTCAGTACAAGACATGAGCAAGGAAATAGAAATAATGAAGAAATGCCAATCAGAAATACTAGAAATGCAAAACAGAGTAAGTCAAATAGAAAACTCTATAGAAAGTCAAACCAGTAGAATGGATCAAGGAGAGGACAGACTATCTAAACTAGAAGACACTGTGCCAGATCTAGTATAATCCAACAAAGAGAAAGACAAACTAATAGGAAGGTGTGAATGGGAATTTCAAGACATTTGGGACACTATGAAGAGATCAAACAGAAGAATTCAGGGTATAGTAGAAGGAAAAGAACTTCACTTCAAAGGCATAGTAGGTATTTTCAGCAAAATCATAGAGGAATATTTTCACCAAATAGGGAAACAGATACCGATAGATACAGAAAGCCTTTAGAACATCAAACAGACAAAACCAGGTAAGAACCTCTCTTTGTCATACTATAATTAAACTACTAAACAAACGAACCAAAGAAAATATTTTGAAAGCAGTAAGATAGAAGCATCAAGTCACATATAGGCAAGCCCACCAGAATAATAGCAGATTAATCAACACAATTTTAAAAGCCAGAAGGGCTCGGAATGATGTATCCTGAACTTTGAAAGATAACAACTGTCAACCAAGATTATTATATCCAGCAAAGATATACATCATAATTGACAGAGAAATAAGAACTTTCCAGGTAAAGGAATATATGACCACAAAGCCAGTTCTACAGAAAATATTTCAAGGGATACTTTATATTGAAGAGAAAGAAAAGCACACACGTGAGTAAACAGGAAAAAATAAACCATACTCAAATAATGGTTAATATAAGAGTAAAGGAAAAACAGGAAGCACTACAAAACAAGAAGAACAGTAAGGATAAATACACAACTTTCAATAATAACTCTTAATATCAATGGCCTCAATGTCCCAACCAAAAGACAGCATCATGGGCTAGAGATATGGCTTAGCAGTTAAGGTGTTTGTCATCAAAGCCAAAGGACCTAGGTTGGATATCCCAATAGCCACATAAAGCCAGATGCACAAGGTGGTGTAGGTGTCTGGAGTTCACTTGCAGTGGCTGGAGGCCATGGTGTGCCCATTCTCTGTCTCTCACTCACTCTTTCACTATCTCTTTCTCTCTCTCTCTCTCTCTCTCTCTCTCTCTCTCCCTATCCTCCCTATCTGCCTGTCTCTCTCTCAAATAAATAAATGAAATATTCTTTTTTAAAATCAGGATCCTTCTGTTTGATGCCTCCAAGAAACTCACTTCTCCATAAAAGACAAACACTATCTTTAGGTAAAAGGATAGAAAATGGTATTTCAAGCAAATGGGCCAAGGAAAGAAGCAGGTATTGCTGCCCTAATATCTGACAGGATATACTTCAAACAAATATTAGTTAGGAAAGATAAAGAAGGTAAACTTTATATTGATTAAAGGAACAATTGAATAGGAGGACATTATAATTCTAAACATATTTGTACCTAACATAGGTGTCCCCAATTTCATTAAATAAACACTACTAGACATAAGGTCATAGATAACACCAGGCACAATTGTAGTGGGTGACTTCAATATCCCACTCTCATCAATTGACAGGTCATCCCAGCAAAAAATAAACAGAGAAGCATCTGGATTAAATGACATCATGCAACAAATGGACCTAACAGATATCTACAGAACATTCCATCCAAATGCTGCAGAATACACATTCTTTTCAGTAGTACATGGAACATTCTCTAAAATAGACTATATATTAGGACATAATGCAAATTTAACAAATATAGGAAAATTAAAATAATTCCTTGATCTCTATCTGATCACAGTGTCATTCAACAACAAATGAACAGCAAGAAAAACTATAGAGCATACACACAATCATGGAAACTAAACAGTACACTACTGGATGATTGGTCATTGAAGAAATCAAGAAAAATTTAAAACTTCATAAAATCAAATGATAAAGATAACACAATATACCAAAACCTATGGGATATAATGAAGGCAGTCCTAAGAGGAAAATTTATAGCTTTAAGTGCCTATATTAAGAAATTAGGGGCTGGAGAGATGACTTAGCAGTTAAGGTATTTGCCTGCAAAGCCAAAGGATCACAGTTCGATTCTCCAGGACTCACATAAGCCAGATGCACAAGGGGGCACATAAATCTGCAGTTCGTTTGCAGGGGCTGGAGGCCCTGGCATGCTCATATTCTCTCTCTATATATATATATATACATAAAGAAATTAGAGGGCTAGAGACATGGCTCGGTGGTTAAGGCACTTGCCTGTAAAGCCAAAGGACACAGATTCAATTCTCCAGAACCCACGTAAGCCAGGTGCACATAGAGGTGAATATGTCTGGAGTTTGTTTGCAGGGGCTAGAAGTCCCCCTTCCTCCCTCTCTCTTTAATAAATAAATAAAAATAATTTTTCTGGGCAGCTCTATGGATTATATTTCAAATTTGTACTGGAGAGTGAAAACAGATTTGAGAAACCATACTCCTGGGACAGCATGACATGTAGTGATGTATGCTACTAGCATTATCTCAATGTTTATTAAAGATACAAGTTTTTATTCATTGACAAAAAAATAATTTTTGGTGGGGAGGGTTCATGGTAGGGTCTCACTCTAGCCCAGGCTGACCTGAAATTCACTCTGTATTCTCAGGTTGTCTCGAACTCATGGTGATCCTCCTACCTCTGCCTTCCAAGTGCTGGGATTAAAGGTGTGTGCCACAATGCCCAGCAATATTATTTTTTTTTTTTTGACATATGGTCTCACCCTAGCTCAGGCTGACCTGTAATCACTATGTAATTTCAGGATAGCCTTGAACTCATAGCCATTCTCCTACTTCTGCCTCCCAAATGCTGGATTAAAGACATGCACCACCACAGTAGAAAAAAAAAAAAATATATATATATATATATATATATTCTAATTAGAGGGCCACAGAGATGGATTAGTGGTTAAGGGGCTTACCAGAAAAGCCAAAGGATCCAGATTCAATTCCCCAGTATCCATATATGCCAAATGCACAAGATAGCACATGCATCTGGAGTTTGTTTGCAGTGGGCCCTGGCATGCTTTCCCTCTCTCTCTCTCTCTCAAATAACTAAATAAATAAAATGCAAAAAAAAAAAAAAAAAGAGAGAGAGTCTTTTTAAGAAATTAGAGGACTGGAGAGATGCTTCAACAGTTAAGGCACTCGCCTACAAAGCCTAACAATCCAGGTTTGATTCCCCCATACCCAGATAAAGCCAATGCACAAAGTGGTACATGCATCTGGAGTTCATTTGCAGTGGCTAGAGGCCCTGGTGCTCCTCTCTCTCTCTCTCTCTCTCTCTCTCTCTCTCTCTCTCTTTTCTCTCTTTCTCTCTCTCTATCCTCTCTCTTTCTCTGTCTCTCTCTACATATAAATAAATAAATAAAATATTTTTTAAAAAAGAAATTAAAAAGGCCTCAAGTAAACAACTTAATGCTTCACATTAAGGCCTTGGAAACATGACAATGCATACATCACCTCTGTGAACATTTTCAATACTGCTTTGCAGTACATGCTCTGTTTAAATTCTATGTTCTACCATTTCCCTCTGAACTTTGGTTTTTTTTCTTTGTTTGATTGTTTGTTTGTTATTTATTTATTTGTAAGCACAAAGAGAGAGATAGAGAGAAGAGAGACAGAGAAAGAATGGGCACTCAGGGCCTCCAGCCACTGCAAATGAACTCCAGACGCATGTGCCCCTAGTGCATCTGGCTTACATGGGTCCTGGGGAGTTGAACCTGGGCCCTTTGGCTTCGCAGGCAAATTACATAACCACTAAGCCATCTCTCCAGCCCAGTTTGTGTGTTTCTTGAGGTAGGGTTTCATTGTAGCCCAGGCTGACCTCGAATTCACTATGTAGTCTTAGGGTGGCCTCAAACTCACAGGATTGGCAAGACCCTACCTCAATAAACCAAAGAAAGAAGAAAGAAAGAAAGAAAGAAAGAAAGAAAGAAAGAAAGAAAGAAAGAAAGAAAGAAAGAAAGAAAGAAAGAAAGAAAGAAAGAAAGAAAGAAAGAAAGAAAGAAAGAAAGAAAGAAAGAAAGAAAGAAAGAAAGAAAGAGGAAGAAAGAAAGAAAGAAAGAGAGAGAGAAAGAGAAAGAAAGAAAGAAAGAAAGAGAAAGAAAGAAAGAAAGAAAGAAAGAAAGAAAGAAAGGAGAGAGAGAAAGAGAGAGAAAGAAAGAGAGAGAGAAAGAAAGAAAGAAAGAAAGAAAGAAAGAAAGAAAAAGAAAAAGAAAGAAAGAAAAAAGATGCCACCATGCCTGGCCTGACTTTTATGTTTTATGTAAGGTACCCACCACCCCCCGCACCCCACAGTACCTCACTTACTTGGATTTGGTACTAAGGATGAAGGGATTCCATATAAACGGCTCTTCTAGACAAATGAAGTTTACAGTTGTTGCAGTCAAGTTTACATTGCTGGCAGAAAACACCTGACCAAAAGCAGCTTTGGGGAAAAAAGGGTTTTTTTGGCTTACAGACTCGAGGGGAAATTCCATGAGGGCAGGGGAAAATGATGGCATGAGCAGAGGGTGGACATCACCCCCTGGTCAACATAAGGTAGACAACAGGAACAGGAGAGTATGCCAAACACTGGTAAGGGGAAACTGGCTATAAGGCTGCCCTCAACAATACACTGCCTCCAAGAGGTGTTAATTCCCAAATCTCCATTAGCTGGGAACCTAGCATTCACAACACCTAAGTTTATGGGAGACACTGAATCAAACCACGACAATCCCAAAACATAAAATTAAAGCCTAGTACGGTAGCTCATGTCTATGATCCTAGCACTCATGAAGGAGAAGCAGGTGAGTTTAAGGCAAGCCTGGTATGTATAAAGAGTTCCAGGTGAGGGTTCCATAAAAAGATCCTGCCTCAAGACAAACAAATAAAAACTATAATAAAGTAAAAAGTACATAAGTAGGGCTGGAGAGATGGCTTAGCGGCTAAGGCGCCTGCCTCCTAAGCCTAAGAACGCTGGTTCCAATCTCCAGCGGTTCCAATCTCCAGGTCCCACGTTTAGCCAGATGCAAAGTGATGCAAGAGTGCAATGCCGCACTTGACCACAAGGGGGCGAACACATCTGGATTTCATTCGCAGTGGCTGAGAGGCTGCTGGTGCGCCTATCTCTGTCTACTCTCCCTCTCTCTCTGTCTCTCTCTCCAAAAAAAAAAAAGACATAAGTAAATATAAAAATTAATGTTTTCTATCCAATAAAAACTCCAATAAAAAGGGGCTAGGGTTGTGCTTAGCAGTATACAAGGTCCTGGGTTTGATCACTAGCACTTCAGTGAAACAAATTAGCAGGCCTACCAAAAAGCAAAAACACAAGATCCAAAGCCAAAGGGGAAACAAACCTCTCAATCAATAGAAACAGACACAGAAATGCCACAGATATAATTAATGAACAAGAATATTAACCTGCTTTCCTAAACCTGTGCCCTATGTTCCATGAGGCAGAGGATGGACATGAAGGAAAAAAAAAAAAAAAAAAAAAAGGCCAGGCTGGAGAGATGGCTTAACGGTTAAGGTGCATGCCTCCTAAGCCTAAGAACGCTAGTTCCAATCTCCAGGTCCCACATTTAGCCAGATGCAAAGTGACACAAGGGCATAATGCTACACTTGACCACAAGGGGGCGAATGCATGTGGATTTCGTTCACAGCAGCTGAGAGGCTATTGGCACGCCCATCTCTTTCTGTCTTCCTCTCCCTCTCTCTCTCTGTCTCTCTCTGTGTCTCTCTCTCAAAAAAAAGGGCCATATCAAAGTGACAGAGTTAGAAAACAACAGCAATGTCTAGTATAGAAGGTCACCAGCTGCAGAACTGAGATCTAAACGTTGGATGAGCTCTATGTATCGTGTTCATGGCTTACACCAGTTTTTGTAGCAGAGAAGAAAGAGAAGGCAAATCAAACAGAGTTTAAATGCAAAGTGAACCATGCCTTGGGAATTTGCTTAGCCTCCCTCCAGTGAGAATATGCCCATTCCTTACTTTTTTAAGACAAATCCATGTGATAAAATGTGGCCAATTGTAATATAACTCTGAGACTACTTTGATGCTGGAGAGATCTTCCCCAATCAAATCCACCGGAAATATAAGGGCACAGGACATACTACCTACTGAGGGAAGATCCTAAGCACATAGAATGTGGTCCCCATATTCTCACATTGGGACTGAAGCTCATCTCTGGTTTTCAATATAATTTCAAGAGTAGCCTCAAGAGCAACATTTTAAAAAATATTTATTTATTTGCAAGCAGAGCAAGAGAAGAGAGACAGAGTTAACCAGGACCTCTAGCCACTGCAAATGAACTCCAGAAGCATGCACCACTTTTTGTACCTGGCTTATATGGATACTGGGGAATTGAACCTGGGTCCTTAGGCTTTGCAGGCAAGTGCCTTAACTGCTAAGCCGTCCTTCTAGCCCAAGAACAACATTTTAACAGTTGAAGGAAAAAAGTTCTCAAGCCCCTCTCTGCCACATAAATTTGCATATTATGCATTACTAATTATACCTGACTTTATTCAGGAAAAGCAGGCTAAATCAGAGGTTAGTTCCTTACATAAATGCATAACATCCTAAAATCAGACATAATCTCAAATATCATCTAATCCATCCCTATCATTTTGCAGATAACAAGGAGGCCACACACCTAGATAATGGCAGAGCCAGAGCCCATGACTGTACTCACTTCTCAGAGGATAGTAATTCAGTGGGAAGCAATGGAATCACAATTTCAAGACTGGGGTGTTGGGACAGACCCTTACTCTTTCTAAATGAAAGTAATATCTTCTAAAGGTTTAATAAAACAATGTGTGTATGGGTACATTAGTTTCACATTTATTTTAGTAGCTGCTGTACAGAAAGGGAGTAACAAGTCAATTTAATAACTCCAGGACTTATTACTTACTGGGGTCTTCACTAAGAGGGAAACCATTTAGACTCCATACAATGGACCAAAGTCACCACACTAGGAATCTAATGAATATGGATGTTTTCCAAGTTTAAATAACTAAGGAAGTATCAATAATGTATAGCTAGAATACAGTTTATAGTGGAAAACAGGAGACATGGTGTATTAGTCAGGGTTCTCTAGAGGAACAGAATGGACAGAATGAATCGTATTAAAAGGGGATTTATTGGATTAGCTTACACAGTCCAGCAATAGCAGGTTGCAGGTCCGAGAGTCAAGAAACCCGGTAGCTGCTCAGTGCACGAGGCTGGAGGCCTCAGCAGTCCCAATCCGGCACTGAAGGCCTGGAGGCTTCCTGGAGAGACGCTGCTCTTCAGTCCACCCTGGTCTTCAGTCCACACTGGAGAGCAGCAACACCAAGCAGCAGGTACCAAGCAGAAAACACCAAGCAGCTAGTAGCACCGGCAGCCAGGTGGGAGAGAGAGAGCCTTTCTTCCCAGAGCTCCTTTTTATCAACCAGCCCCCTCCTCCAAGAGGGGCCGCCCACTCTGGGCCGCCCACTCTGGGGGAAGGCTTACCCCTGGGGGAAGGATTCTTCCTTTAGTTAATCCTTCCTAGAGGCAGCCTCAGAAACACACTTATGAGGAATGTCTGTGGATTCCTAAACAAATCAAGTTGTGTTGAGTCACAAACTTAACCATCACAACTAATGGTCTAATAAATGGGGAAACCTTCAGGAAAACGATGGCATGCAGTGGTGACATCACCCCATTTAATCCCAGCATTCAGGAGGCAGAGGTAGGAGGATCACTGCCTCCAGGTTCAAGGCCATCCCTGAGACTACAAAGTGAATTCCATGGGGGTCAGCCTGGCCCCTAAAGTGAGACCCTAAAATGCAAAAAAATTAAATTAAGTTTTTAAATTAATTAATTAATCCAAGGGGAAACCAAAAAAGCCAAAAAACAATAGGACTAGCAAAAAAGGGTGAAATAAAGAAATAGTCAACCAATACAAGATTTAAAACTGGCTGGGCAAACATCAAACGTGGTCCAAGTCCAACAACTCTAGTCAGTAATCCCAGCACTTGGCAACAAGTCTCTGGAGAGGTCCAGGAGGATCAGTCCTGGAAGAGTTCGAGGCTGGCAGCCCCTGAGACTACTGCAACCCACGGTCCATAGTGGCCCCATGGGATCTCCATGCAGGCATCCAGGTCACACCAGCCATTTCCAAAACATAAGCTACAAAGTGAGACCCTCCTTTCCTGCATTTGTTATACTCCATAATACCAGGTAAACCAATTTGTTAATCCAGGGGAAAAAAAAAAAAAAAAAAAAAAAAGTGAATATGGAACTGTTGTAACAAAGCTGAATGGGTAGAGTCCTAAATATTTCAGGGTGTAATATCTGCTGTTCATTTATATACTATGCTCACCAAACTGCCCAGGAAGCACTTCCAAACCTCACAGTCCATACTCTTGAAAATCATATTAATGCCTGCCACAATCAGGTTTTGGTTAGAGTAACTTTACTTCTCTTTTCAGATGGTGGCAACCTTGGGATGACTCAGAAGGCACCATGGTGCTGAGAAGAAGTGACAGAGGAGTGCTCAGCACTGAAACATCTCAAACCTACCTTCCAAGGCTCAGGGTCCATTTTGGGGAACCTGAATCAAACCACCACAAGTTGACACAAACTTAACCATCATACATGGTCTAATAAATGGGGAAAGAATGTAAAGAGCCAAAGGCAAAAGTCAGGACTCAAGGCCACCCAACATGCTCCTCCAGACACAAAATGGCCTGGATATCCATGATCTCACAGTGCCTGACACTACCTACACAAGACCATCATAATAGGAAGAAAAGTTCATGACATCAAACTGAAAAGAGAGACTGATTGAGAGGGGAGGGATATTATGGAGAGTGAAGTTTCAAAGGGGAAAGTGGGGGGAGGGAAGGAAATAACATGGGATATTGTCTACCATTAAAGAAGTTGTCAATAAAAATAATAATAAAACAAAATTTTAAAAAAGAAGAATATGAACTGGCCACAGTGTCTCCATCATAGTCCAAGAGCGGTGATGCTGTGAGTTGGATGACAGTGGTTGATATGTTTATCTAGGAAGCTCTTGTGTGCTTCTGGGCGAATTTATGGAAGTAATCTGGTTGATAACATTCTCTTAACCCCCAAACCACACTACTCTCTCTTCTCCCTTTCCCTTTTCTTTTTCTTTTTTAAATTATTTTGTTTATTTTTATTTATTTATTTGAGAGCAACAGACAGAGAGAGAAAGAGGCAGATACATAGGGAGAAAATGGGCGTACCAGAGCCTCCAGCCACTGCAAATGAATTCCAGATGCATGCGCCACCTTGTGCATCTGGCTTACGTAGGTCCTGGGGAATCAAGCCTTGAACTGAGGTCCTTAGGCTTCACAGGCAAGCGCTTAACTGCTAAGCCATCTCTCCAGCCCTCCATTTTCTTTCTTCACATATTTGCATGTCATCCTTGAGCAGGGGCCATGCTAATCTCTGTATTATTCCAATTTTAGTATATGTGCTGCCAATACAAGCAGTTCCTTTCTCCTTTTTTTCTGTCTTTCATCTCTCCTTTCTCATCTCTTTCTCACACCTTTTCCCCCATCTCCTCTCTCATATTTTCTTTCTCCACTCTTTCTCCTTTTCCCTCTCTCTCCTACAACCTCTATCCTGGGCCATGTGCTTTATAGTTATAAAGCCCATGTAGTCATTGTCTGACAGAAAGAAAAACCAGCATTAGAGTGACCTTGACCTCCAAGGAGGTAAAACAAATTGTGTGTGTGTGTGTGTGTGTGTGTCTGTCATCTGTGTCCAGGTGCACACACATACAACCCATAAATAATAATGTAGTTGAGCCAGGCGTGGTGGCACACACCTTTAATCCCAGCATTTGGGAGGCAGAGGTAGGAAGACCGCCATGAGTTTGAGGCCACCCCGAGACTACATAGTGAATTCCAGGTCAGCCTGAGCTAGAGCGAGACCCCACCTCAAAAAACCAAAATAATGATAATAATAATAATGTAGTTGAATACCTAAATCAATCCCATCATTCTCACTTAGCTTTTGATTTCCCTGTTACCATATAGAAACATTGAATTCCTTCATTTGTGTCACATATTCTGAACTGTAGCTTCTGTTACTTGCAAGAGTGTGACCTATTAAATAAAAATTATCTTATTATGAGAACTTACTTAAGAGATAATGTACTAATTAGCACATATATGCACACACACACATATATATGGTCTACACAAAAGATGACTTTTAAATGAAACTAACAAATAGCATTAATTTTTGTTCCCATATGACTTTGCTTACAATGACTTATTTACTTGTTGTAGGTACTTAGACATACCTTAACCTTACAGAATGGTTTGCTCCCCACTATACCACCAATGCTGCATGTCCAAATCCATATATCTAAGTAAGGCCAGACCCTGAGATGTGACCACCATGTCCATCTTCTCCACTCCACTTAACAAAGTCTAGCTCACAGGAATCCTATTGCTTTCAGTTGGCAACATACTTACTATGTGGTTAATTATATCATAAGCTTGAAAAAAATACCCTTTTTGTTAATTCAGACATAATTCTCTCCAATTAGTGTAAATTATTGAGGTTTTTTTTCAGTATACATGTGTTTGTGTTTGCAAAGTTCCATTGATAAATAATGACTGTGCAGCCACCCACAGGCCAGATGGAAATGATTGTAGATCATTAAATAAAGCATGGTTAGGTCATTTCTAGCATGTAATCATAACAATGGCTGTGGTTAGACATGTTATATAAATAGATGGAAAGAAGGATGACTCACAAGTCCCAGGATTATGGAAGCCCTAGGTATTCACCATATTGAATAAGAAATTAGCTTGGGTTCTAGAAAGCATGAATGAGGTAGAGCCCTTGGGTGAAGGATGGTAACCAGCACTGAGCCATTGCTCAATAAAAGTTGACTGTGGGGCTGGAGAGAGGGCTTAGCAGTTAAGGCGTCTGCCTGCTAAGCCTAAGAACCCGGTTCCAATCTCCAGGTCCCACATTTAGCCAGATGCAGTGACACAAGGGCGCAATGCCGCACTTGCCCACAAGGGGGTGCACACATCTGGATTTCTTTCACAGCAGCTGAGACACTGCTGGCACGCCCATCTCTATCTGTCTCCCTCTCCCTCTCTGTCTGTGTGTCTCTCTGTGTCTCTCTCCAAAAAAAAAAATTTAAAAATAAATTTAAAAAAAAAGAATTGACTGTGGCTTGAGGTTCTTCTCTTCTATTTCTCTTTTCTATCTTTCACTCCTTCTCTTCTTCCTTTGTTAAAAAAAAATTTTTGAGCTGGGCATGGTGGCACATGCCTTTAATCCCAGCACTTGGGAGGCAGAGGTAGGAGGATTGCCATGAGTTCAAGGCCACCCTGAAAATACAGAGTGAATTCCAGGTCAGCCTGGGCTAGAGTGAAACCCTACCTTGAAAAACCAAAAAAAAATAAATAATAATAATTTATTTATTTATTAGAGAAAGAAAGAAAGAAAGAAAGAAAGAAAGAAAGAAAGAAAGAGAGGGAGAGAAAGAGAGAGAATGGGTGTGTCAGGGCCTCTAGCCCCCACAAACAAACTCCAGATACAGCACATGTGCATCTGGCTTAACATGGCTACTGGGAATCAAACTTGGGTCCTTAGGCTTCACAGGCAAGTGCCTTAACTGCTAAGCCATCTCTTTAGCCCTCTTCTTCCTGTTTAAAAACATTTATTGACAGTCAAATACATTCTACTCACTGGATGTATAAAAAGATATCATTCTAATCACTACCAAGACCATCTTGGTGCTGTGGCTGGCCTTGGCGAAGCCAATCAACCTCTAGAGGCACAATTTCAGCATTTAAAACTGAAGACAAGGGCTGGAGAGATGGCTCAACAGTTAAAGGTGCTTGCTTGCAAAGCCTGAAGACTTGGGTTTGATTCTCAGTACCCAAGTAAAAAGCCCATGCTTATTCTCTTTCTCTCTCTCTCTCTCTCTCTCTCTCTCTGTGTGTGTGTGTGTGTGTGTGTGTGTGTTTGTGTCTCCCTCTCTCTCCTTCTTTCTCTCTCAGATAAATAAATAAAAATTTTTTTAAATACTTAAGACAAAAGTGCCCATTGTGTCTCTCCCTACAGGTTTTCTTTGAAGATAATGAATTAGAGAGGTAAAGGAGTTACTGTGACAATCCCTGGTACATTCCACACTCAGCACTTCCTCAGCTCTTTTTTTTTTTTTTTTTTTTTTTTTTTTTTTTTGAGGTAGGGTCTCACTCAGGCTGACCTGGAATTCACTATGTAGTCTCAGGGTGGCCTTGAACTCAAGGTGATCCCCCTACTTCTGCCTCCTGAGTGCTGGGATTAAAGGCATGTGCCACCACACCCAGCTACTACCTCAGCTCTTAATAAACAATGCCATATTAGAACTCTGTAGAGCTTCCCAGCATGTTTTCATTAATAGTGCTATTTTTTAAGTTAAGTACGTGCATTTGTTAGAAAAATCAATTTCCAGTCTCAGCTCTCCCATTTGATGACTGTGAGTATCTTTTAAAGTCCCTGAGTCCCAACAGATTATGCAAGAAACAGTAAATAAAAAAAGGAAAATGATTAGAAATCAATTGGGGGAGATGGGAAAGTGGCTCAGTGGTTAAAGTTCTTACAAAGCGTGCTGACCTGGGTTGAATTCCCTAGTGCCCATGTAAAGCCAGATGCACAGAGTAGTGCATTTATCTGGAGTTTGTTTGTAGCAGTAAGAGGTCCTGGAGTGTCCATATTCACTCTCGCTCACTCGCGCTCTCTCTCTCTCTCTCTCTCTCTCTCGCTTTCTCTACTCCAGTCTCTTTCTTTCCTGACAAATAATACAAAATTTTCTGAAAAAAGAAATTGGTAGGGCTGGAGAGATGGCTTAGCAGTTAAAGCTCTTGCCTGCAAAACCCAATGACCAGAGTTCAATTTCCCAGTACCCATATAAAACCAGACGCACAAAGTGGCACATGCATCTGGAGTTTGTTTGCAGTGGCTAAAGGCCCTAGCACACCCATTCATTCTCTCTCTCTCTCTCTCATTCTCTATCTCAGCTTGCAAATAAATAAATAAAAATTGAAAAAAGGAAAAAGAATTTGGTTAGGAAATTTGTTTTTGTTTTTCTTCTTTGGTTGGGTTGGAAAAACATCTTAAGAGCGAAAGTGTTGATTTCTTTCAGGGTTATACTGTGAGGTAGGAACAGGAAGCCATCAAGATCTGAAGGCCCTCTGAAAACCATACAAGTCCTTTGAACTCTATTTCATTGCATATCTGTTTCTCTTCTCTATCACCTAGACAGAATCCTGAAGTGGCTTTGAACCAACCTGAATGACTAAGCAAGGCATGGTGGCTTCAGACTATTCCAGTGTAGGAATAAGTACATTGGGAGGGAAGTGGTGACTGGAAATCCCTAAGCTCCCTAAAGACATGCTTAATGGTGTTCTAGTAAATAAGATGTTGAAGGAGAGGAGAGATTTAGCTTTCATTCAGAAAAGGACTATTCTAATGGAAAATATCCTTTCATTGTTGTGAGAAAATGGAAATAAAAGAAAGCAAGTATTGGAGGTGGGGATGAGGAGGAAAATAGAATACGCCAAATATAACATATTAACTCAGTATCAATAGTGTGGAAAAATTAATGAAATCAAAGATCAACTATTTTACAGTCATTCTCACAGCAGAAAGCAGAGTGTGTAGTTAGTATTCTGTATAGGGTTTAGTACATGCAGTCTCAATAATGTGTGTAAGAAATGAAAATATGTTGATGGTTATATTATATTATATTATGCTCTATTATATTACATTATATTATATATTATATTATATTATAATCACTCATAAAATTTAAAACTTCCTGTTGGCATGCTGACCTGTCTGGACTCTTTATGCTACCACCATGTACTTTTCTGCAGAAATAAACTTTGCCAGACTAGAGAGATGGATAGTGGTTAAGGCACTGGCCTGCAAAGCCAAAGGACCCAGGTTCAATTCCCGAGGACACACATAAGCCAGATGCACAAGGTAGCACATGTTTTTGGAGTTTGTTTGCTGCAGCTGGAGACCCTAGCGTGCCCATTCTTTCTCCCTGTCTCTCTATCTGCATCTCTCTCTCTCTCTCTCTCTCTCTCTCTCTCTCTCTCTCTCAAATAAGTAAATAAAAATAAAATACTTTTTAAAAAAATAAATAAACAGTGCCTTGCCAATATACTTTGGATTGTGTGGTCATTTTCAAAGCCCAGACTCATTTCTAACAGTAAACAAAAAAATGAGTATGTAACGTGACTTCTCAGGGAAAAAAAAAAGGCCTGCTAAGTGCTGTTTTAGTCTGCTATAACAAAAAAAAATTCCATATTGAGTGGATTATAAACAAAAGAAGGAGGATGGAAGCCAAAGAGCAGAGTGCCAGAAGCTCCGTGGTCTAGTGAATGCCTACTCATTCATGGCTTTTTGTTTCCTCATGTGATGGAAGAGGTGAATGATCCCTCTGGGGTTTCTTATAAGGGCTCCACCATTCCTTACCTAATCACCTCCCAAAGGTACGTGGTGATCCAACACCACATTGGTGGTTGAAATTTCAATGGCTTTAAAATGGCATCCATATAATTTGATCAGGGGAATAAAAGAGATAGAAGTATTCTATGGATTATGAAATACACAAAGTGGGAAGAATGCATTGCCACTGATGAAAAATTCTACTTCATGTTTTTCTTCCATCTTGATGAGGATGAAAAGGATTTTATAAAGTCCAGAAAATAAGTCTTATGAACATTGGGAAATAATGTACATTCCTGCAACAAACTGGTTCTATGACAGACACCATGGGAAAAGTCCATTTGTTCCAAAATTATTCTTACAGGACACCACAAAAATCTTCCCTGGGAATCCATGTCCACTCTTCTCTCACTGTCTCCATCATAGCTATACTATTGTCTAGATAGTTTAGAGAAATTCTCAAAGAGGTAGAAAATGGTAACCTTCCTCAATATTCCTAGCCCGTTTATGAAATCTCACAGAGTTTATATGAAAGTACAGCTATTCAAGCTGAGTGTAGTGGTGCTGAGTGTTCGAGGCCAACCTAGAGCTTTAAAGTGAGTCCCAGGTCAGCACCAGGGCTAATATGAGCCCCAAACTCAAAAAAAAAAGAAATCAAAAAAGAACAACCTTGATACCATGACCTCACAGCGCCTAGTACTACCTTCACAAGACTCTCATAATAGGAAGAAAAGATGATGACGTGAAAATAAAAGAGAGAGACAGCCGGGCATGGTGGCACACGCCTTTAATCCCAGCACTTGGGAGGCAGAGGTAGGAGGATTGCCGTGAGTTCAAAGGCCACCCTGAGACTACATAGTTAATTCCAGGTCAGCCTGGGCCAGAGTGAGACCCTACCTCAAAAAAAAAAAAAAAAAAAAGAGAGAGATACAAATGGAGAGAGGGAGCAGATAAGATAGAGTGTGGCAGGCGTGGTGGCACATGCCTTTAATCACAGCACTTGGGAGGCAGAGGTAGGAGGATCGCCGTGAGTTCCAGGCCACCCTGAGAATACAGAGTGAACTCCAGCTTAGCCTGAACTAGAGTGAGACCCTACTTCGAAAAACCAAAATTAAAAATAAAAATTAAAAAAGATAGAGTGTGGATTTGCAAAGAGGGAAGTGGGGGAGAGGAGAGAATTATCATGGTTTATTGTCTGTAAGTATGGAAGCTGTCAATAAAAAAATAAAAATAAGTTAAAAAGAAGCCAGGCATGGTGGCACATGCCTTTAATCCCAGCACTCGGGAAGCAGAGGTAGGAGGAGTGCCTTGAGTTCAAGGCCACCCTGAGACCACATAGTTATTCCAGGTCAGCCTGGGCCAGAGTGAGACCCTACCTAGAAAAAAAAAAAAATTTTTTTAAAGAACAATCATTCAACATAAATATCACATTTCAAGCCCCAAACATGCCCCCAAGTGATTATATTCTGATCAATGGCATATACAGAGAAGTCACAGAAGCTGCACTCTTCTGTCTCCCTGGCAAGAGTATCATCACACTGCTAGACCTTGTAACATCTCAAAGCATCTCCTAATGGCATACCAGCACCATACAAGGACCACAAGCTCTACTTCTGGGGCCATGTGCCTATCTGGCACTGCCAACATCAGTGATTTTCATTAAGAAGAATGTCAAGGGATGGAGAGATGGTTTAGTGGTTAAGGTGCTTGCCTGTGAAGCCTGAGGACCCAGGTTCAATTCCCCAGAACCCACATAAGCCAGATGCACAAGATGGTGCATGCATCTAAAGTTCATTTGTTGCAGTGGTTAGAGGCCCTAGCATACCCATTCTCTCTCTGATAAATAAATAAAAATATAATATTTTTTAAAATTTAAAAAGACAAATTTCAACACGACATTATTTAAATTGTGATTATTCTGGAATTTCTGTTGTGACCAAGATCTATTCTAAATTATTGAATACCTTTGAATACAAAGAACAGAAAATATATATAAAGATAGTTTAAGCAGGGGCTGGAGAGGTGGCTTAGTGGTTAAGGCATTTGCCTGCAAACCCAAAGGATCCCCGTTCGACTCTCCATGACCCATGTAAGCCAGATGCACAAGGGGACAGGTGCATCTAGAGTTCATTTGCAGTGGCTAGAGGCCCTGGCGAACCCATTCTCTCCCTCTCCCTCTCCCTCTCCCTTTCCTCCCCCCCCCTCAAATAAATAAATAAAGTATAAAGAGTATTAAAAATAGTTTAAGCTATTTTGAAGCTTTTCTCACACAAGGAGAAATAAAAGGTCAGGCAGCCTCAGAGCTAATTAATTCAGAAATTCCAGAATGTCATAGAGTTCTGGTTTAGGTATCCTACTGCACCCCACAAATACCCAACAAATTTGTTCCTAATGATATGACTGTTGCCTCCACATGTGTCAAGCTCCTTTCCATTCTTTTTCATTTCAGTCTCACTTTGAGATGCTTTTCCCTCCCACTGCATTCTGAGCTTCCATAACAAAACACTACAGGTGGGTTACTCAGACAAAAGATGGGTTTTCTCACAGGTCTGGAGGCTGGAAGTCCAAGACTGTTTTCAGCCCATTCAGTTTCTGGTGAAGGCTCTCTTTCTGGTGTGGAGAAAGCACCTTCTCGCTGTGTTGCTAAGTAGCAGACAGATGAACTTTATGGTGTCTCTTATAAAGAAACTAATACAATAGGAATAGCACCTCCACCTTATGACATCATTTGTCCTTAACATCATCCTTAAAGGCCCATCTCCAAATCCAGCCACTGGGGATTAGAACTCCAGCATACAGATTTTGATGGAACACAAAGATTTAGTTCATAACATCTGACAAGCTCTTTTTAAAAATTTATTTTTATTGACAACTTTAATAATTATAGACAATAAACCATAGTAATTACCTCTCTCCCCCCACTTTCCCCTTTGAAACTCCACTCTCCATCATACTCCTTCCCCCTCTCAATCAGTCTCTTTTTATTTCAATGTCATCATCTTTTCCTTCCATTATACTGGTCAACCTCATGGAGCAGAGCAGGAAAGCTCTGCTGAGCTTTGTCTCCTTTGATGACTTTTAGTTAGTAGGATTTGACTCATACCCTGTATAGGGACAGTGCTCTCTTGAAAAGCATGCAGTGGAACAGAGGGTTAACTATCAACTATTATCTTTTCTAAATTATCAGGGCTCTGACCTGCACAGAGGAGAGGCATCCTCGCATGCATCTGACCTCCTTCATCCACAATTGTTCTCTTCCTACTACGAAAATTTGATACTACTATGCAAGGATCTGCTTGATAGAAATTGTCCGTCCTTTCTCTCAGTGAGCCCCAACAAACATAATGCTAATGGACTTCTCTTGTTCTGGATCCTCTGGCTTCATAGCAGTAGTGCCCTTGGCATATAAACTCCTCACTTCAGACCCATTAGTGCCCCACAAATGAGCGTGTGGTTTCTCTCATCTCCTGCTTGTAAACCACAGAAGCACCTCTCCCACCCCACTACCTTTAGTTGACATTGTTTAGCACACTCAAGGGCACAGTTCTGGTCCTTTTATTCCCAGAAAAGAAATTGTGCTAATGCTTCCTGGTGCAGCCACCTCAGTGATAACACAGAGCCAAAGCCTGTGCATTTGATGCATTGTTGCACAATTGTATGACTAGCTGATATTCCACAGCCCAGAGATGGAAAGCGCCCTAGGAACCCCAACTCTGCTGTGCTCCTCAGTGACTTCAACAGCATAGCCAGTCACTTGATCTTCTAAGGACTTGTCAATATTGCCTGGTTCTGCCAATCTCCTCTAGGGTGGTATCTAAGCCTCCACCCCCAACCTGAAGAGGACCAGAAAGGCACAAAAGGTCAATGCTACTCAGCTTTCCATTAATGTGACAAAATGCCAGAGGTAAGTTAAAAGAAGGGAAGGTGGGCTGGAGAGATGGTTTAGCAGTTAAGAAACTTACCTGCAAAGCCAAAGGACCCAGGTTCGATTCCCCAGGACTCATGTAAGCCAGATGCACAACTTGGCATATGTGTTGGGAGTTAGTTTGCAATGGCTGCAGACCCTTGCATGCCCATTTCTCTCTCTCTCTCTCTCTCTCTCTCTCTCTCTCTCTCTCTCTCTTTCTCTCTTTTAAATAAATAAATAAGAAGGAAAAGTGTATTTTGCTTACAGCATCACAAGTTTCCATACACGGTCTCTAGGCTCACTGTCTCGGACTTGTGCCCACATCACTGCAGGAGCCACTTAGAGTAAAAAAGCTGCTCACCTCATAATGGCCAGGAACAGAGAGACAGGAGGTTGCCAGGGGCTGGTCTCAAATGATCTCACATCATTCTACTAAGCCCCACCTCCCACAGATTGCCACAGACTGGGTGGTGACCAAGCTTTTAGCATATAGACTTCTAGGGACAATTCAGATCCAAACCATAACAGAGTCAGAGAACACAGACACATAAAACTTGAACTTTAACCCAGTTAACTTATGGGGAAAAGGAGGACGCTTTGTTCTTGGCATGGCTTTCTTTCAGAAGTACAGAAGATCTGGAAACAGGATACCATGACAAAGATGGAAACACAGCAGGTAGTAGGGCTTCTTCACTGACCCTGCCTTCTTTTACTCTTTAACTAAATTCTTAACCTAATTCTTCAGCCCACTAAGTGTGTGACCTTGAGCAAGTTGCTTGATCTCTCTTGCCTGTTTTCTCAGGTATAAAATAGGAAAAATATAACCTAAGTTACTGTTGTGGTTTGAATCAGAAAGTGCTTAGTTCCCATCTTATGACAACTAAAGAAGTGGAGCCTTGTTGGAGGAGATGTGTTTCTGAAGGTGGGCCTTAGGGTGCCAGCTCACCTTGACAGAACTCAGATCACTCTTATAGTGCTGTTTTCACTTGCTGTGGCAGTAGGTAATGTCCAGTCTCTACTTTACCATCTTTTCCATGTCATCATGAAGCTTCCCCTTGAGACAGTAAGCCAAAATCAACCCTTTCCTCTGATCAGCTGCTTTTGGTCAGTGTTTTGTCCCAGAAACACACAGGTTACTACAACAGTTGTATATGTCTCAAATTCTCAGAATGATACCTAGATGATTAGAAAATAATTTATGCCAGCCAATTAATGTACTATTCTGAATGTGTTTCTTCAGAGATTTAGAAAAAGCTGGCAAGAGTGATGCCATTTTATGAACCTTAAGGATAGCGAGATCTATAAAGTCCTGAAAATGGCTACAAGAAACCTGGTGTGGTAAAGCATGCCTTTAATTTCAGCAGAGGTAGGAGGATCACTGTCAGTTTCTTGGCCACCCTGAGACTACATAGTGAATTCCAGGTCAGTGAAGGCTAAAGAGGGACCCTACCTCAAAAAAAAAAAAAAAAAGGAAAGAAAAAAAGAATATATAAGGCTACAATATAATAATGTTAAAGTGTTTTCATAAGACTTTAATTATTACTGTAACTTGTCCTAAGCTTAAGAAAATTTATAAAAGTTAATAAAGTTTCAAGTCTTTCACCTGAATGTTAGCCATGACCTTTTGCATGTTATCCATTCGGGTAATAAAAGTATAAGTCTTTTTTTTAAATAAATAAATAAAGTTGGAAAAAATGTAAAGAAAGAAAATAGTAATTTAAAGCTGGCCATGGTGGCTCACACCTTTAATCCCAGCATTCAGGAGGCAGAAGTAGGAGGACCAAAGTGAGTTGGAAGCTACCCTGAGACTACATAGTGAATTCCAGGTTGGCCTGGGCTAGAGGTAGACTCTACCTCCAAACCCCCCCCCAAAGAAAGAAAGAAAGAAAGAAAGAAAGAAAGAAAGAAAGAAAGAAAGAAAGAAAGAAAGAAAGAAGAAAGAAAGAAAGAAAGAGTGAAAGGCTGGAGAGATGGTTTAGCAATTAAGGTGTTTGCCTGCAAAGCCAAAGGACCTAGGTTCAATTCCTCAGGACCCATAGAAGCCCGATGCACAAGATGGCACATGCATCTGGAATTCGTTTGCAGTGGCTGGAGGCCCTGACATCCCATTCTCAATCTCTCTCTCTCTCTCTCTCTCTCTCTCTCTCCTTTCCCTTTTTCCTCTATCACTCTCTTGAATAAGTAAATAAATAAAATTAAGAAAGAAAGAAGAGAAAAGAAAAAAGAGAAGAGAAGAAAAGAATTTAAACTGGGCATGATGGAGCACGCCTTTAATCACAGCACTCAGGAGGCTGAGGTAGGAGGTTCTCTGTGAGACCGAGGCCAGCCTAAGACTATACAGTGAATTCTAGGTCAGCCTGAGCTAGAGCAAGACCCTACCTAAAAAAAAAAAAAAAAAATAGTAATTTAAAAAAAAAAAAAGAAAGAAAGGCTAGAGAGATGGCTTGGAGGTTAAGGCACCTGCCTACCAAGCCTAAGAACACTGGTTCCAATCTCCAGGTCCCCCATTTAGCCAGACGCAAAAAGTGACACAAGGGCGCAATGCCACACTTGCCCACAAGGTGGCGCACACATCTGGAGTTTGTTCTCTCTCTCTCTCTCTCTCTCTCTCTGTCTCTCTCAAAATAAAAAAGAAAGAAAAATGAGGCTGGACATGGTGGTGCACGCCTTTAATCCCAGCACTTGGGAGGCAGAGGTAGGAGGATCGCCATGAGTTCAAGGCCACCCTGAGATTACATAGTGAATATAGGTCAGCCTGAGCTAGAGTGAGACCCTACCTCAAAAAAACAAAATAACAATAATTAATAATAAAGAAAAATGGGGCTGGGAGGATTGCTCTGTGGTTAAAGGCACTTCTTGCAAAGCCTGCCAGCCTGAGTTCAATTCTCAAGCCACCTACATAAACCAAACATTCATTTTGCAGAGGTAAAACATAGGGGCAAATAAATAAATAAATTTTCAAAAGAAAGTAATAAGTGACATATATAAATGTGTTGGTATCACTCTCATCATCATTAAATCTGTGTGTGTGTGTGTGTGTGTGTGTGTGTGTGTGTGTGTGTTCTCTGAGATGGAGTCTGGCTCAGGCTTGCCTTGAATTTCAGATCCTCTTGCCTCGGCTTCTCAAGTGCAGGATTATCAGTGTGTGTCATGATGCTTAGCTTAATTAAATTTTTCTATTACATTTTTACTTTATTTTGCTGGGCATGGTGGCAAATGCTTTTAATCCCAGCACTCGGGAGGCAGAGGTAGGAGGATCACCATGAGTTTGAGGCCACCCTGAAACTATATAGTGAATTCCAGGTCAGCTAGGGCTAGAGTGAGACCCTATATAGAAAAACAACAACAACAAAAAAAAAAACATTTTTACTTTATTTTTTGTTTTGTTTTTGAGACAGGATCTCACTCTGGCCAAAGCTGACCTGAACTCACTCTGTAGTCCAGGCTGGCCTCAAACTCACAGTGACCGTCCTACCTCATGCTGGTATTAAAGGTGTCAGCCACCGTGCCCCCTTGCTCTGTTGCATTTTTAATAGTCTTGCATGTGGGTTAACATAATTAAAAAATCCAAACAAAAGCCAGGAGTGGTGGCGCATGTCTTTAATCCCAGCATTCAGGAGGCAGAGGTAGGAGGATTGCCGTGAGTTCGAGGCCACCCTGAGACTACATAGTGAATTCCAGGTCAGCCTGGGCCAGAGTGAGACCCTACCTTAAAAAAAAATCCAAACAATTCAGTCTTTCTTTCTTTCTTTTATTTATTTATTTTTTTTTTTGAGGTAGGGTCACACTCTAGGCCAGTCTGACCCATAATTTACTATATAGTCTCAGGCTGGCCTCAAACTCATGGCCATCCTCCTATCTCTGCCTCCAAAGTGTTGGGATTAAAGGTGTATGCCACCATGCCTGGCTCTTTCTTCTTTTTCCAAACTTATTTACACAAACTTTTAAATTTGATCACTGCTTTTCAGATTCTGGTGAAGGTATAAGGTGTCAGACTGAAAGCACACAGGACTGAGGTCTTCAGGCCTTGCTACAGGAGGATTTGGGACAAGGTCTGCCATCTATCTGCTCCTCTTATCTCTCCTGTCTACAGTGGAAGACTCTTGCCAGGTTACCAGTGAAATCAATTCATCCTCCAAGAAGACAGCTGTGCTACTTCAACACCACATCCATGAGTCTTTCTTCAAATTGGATTCTAGACAAAGCTTAAGGCAGCCTCCTAACAGTTTGGCTCTCTTTGGAGGAGAAAAATCTGCCATCAGCATAACTCTGCCTTTCCCCAAGATAAGCACTCCCCTTCCCAAAATCCCCCCATTATCAAAGTGTCAGCAGTATTCTAAAAATTCTGTATAAAATAAGCAAACCAGTCCTCCAGGAAGACCTGAAGGATGACTTTGAACAAATGCATTAATGCACACATACTCGTTAGCTGCAGATGCAGGTCACTGTGAGGCTGACCCCTAAGCAGGAGGTGCTGTGTCTCTGCAGGTGGCAGGGGCAGAGGAACATAACTCTCCACCCCTGCAGAGCACTTGCCTCCAACATCTTTATATTCTCCTGGTGATACCTGTAGAATTTTTCCTTTCTTTCTTTTAATCTCTCTTTCCAAAGCAGACTGGAGCCCCTGCTATGCGCCTGATACCATGCGTACTGACAGTTACATAAGAAAGATTAAGACATGAACTGCTTTCAGAATTCACACATCAGTAGGAAAAGCTGAAATGTAAAGAATTTTATAATACAATGCCAGGCTAAATCCGTTACTCTAACAGTACTTAGTACTTTCCCTTTCTGCCACTTATCACATATTGGTAAATGTACTTGTATATTTGTTAATTAATATCTGCCCTCTCTCACTCCCTTCTTAGTGTGAGTTGTATCTTAAGCTAATATATACTGATTATTATATACAAGACTTTTTTTTTTAAGTAGGTCAGTTTAGGCTAACCTGGAGCTCACTATGCATTCTCAGGATGGCCTCAAACTCACTGGATCCTCCTACCTCTGTCTCCAAATGCTGATTAAAGGCGTGCACCACCACGCCCAACTTTACAAGACATGTTTTAGGTGTCTTTCATATATTAACTTTTAATCTTCTTCAGAAGAACTTTACAAGGAACAATAAACAAATATATGATACAATCTAGGAAGATTTCCTTCTAAAATCATTAAACTTTAATAATGACTATTGTGGTGGTTTGATTCCGATGTCCCCCATAAATTTAGGTGTTCTGAATGTCATGTCCCCGGCTGATGTCAATTTGGAAATTAAAGCCTCCTAGAGGCAGTGTTTTGTTGGGGGTGGGCTTATGGGTGTTATAACAGCTTCCTCTTGCCAGTGTTTGGCACACTCTCCTGTTGCTGTTGTCCATCTGATATTGCCCAGAAGGTGATGTCCACCCTCTGCTCATGCCATCATTTTCCCCTGCCATCATGGAACTTCCACTCAAGTCTGTAAACCAAAATAAACCTTTTTTTCCCGTAAGCTGTTTTTGGTCAGGTGTTTTCTGCCAGCAATGTAAACTTGACTGCAACAACTGTAAACTTCATTTGTCTAGAAGAGCCGTTTATATGGAATCCCTTCATCCTTAGTACCAAATCCAAGTAAGTAAGGGGGGGTACCTTACATAAAACATAAAGGTCAGGCCAGGCATGGTGGCACACACCTTTTTTTGGAGGGGGGCTGGTTATTGAGGTAGGGTCTTGCTAATCCCGTGAGTTTGAGGCCACCCTGAGACTACATAGTGAATTCCAGGTCAGCCTGGCTAGAATGAAACCCTACCTCAAAAAACAAACAAACTGGGCTGGAGAGATGGCTTAGCGGTTAAGGCATTTGCCTGCAAAGCCAAAGGACCCCAAGTTCAATTCCCTAGGACCCACGTAAGCCAGATGCACGAGGAGCACATGTGTTCATTTGCAGTGGCCAGAGGCCCTGGTGTACCCATTCTCTGTCTGTCTCTCTTCTATCTCTCTCTTTGTGCTCACAAATAAATTTAAAAAACAAAGAAAAAACCATAAAGTTCAGAGGGAAATGGTAGCACATAGTCAGAATTTAAAAAGAGCATATACTGCAAAGCAGTACTGAAAATGTTCACAAAGGTGATTTTATTGTCATTTTTCTACTTGGATCTAAATTTACTATTATGAAGGTTAAAAAAAAAAAAAAAAACCAACTACTTCCTAAAGGAGTTCAATAAACCTTCACCTCTGCAGCAGTTCCATTCATTAGCCTGTGGGCAGCAGGCTCTTCCTGTTATCTCCACAACTAAAATAGTTGTGTCTATTGACATTAGAAATGAGGTCCTTTTCTGTGACTATGTAGCCTTGTTAGATTCCTAAACTGTTTAATTGCTCTATGCCTTTTAAAAACATAACATAGAGACTTTTTATCTTATGTGCTAAATTTTGTTGGCATTAGGTCACACCAATTAGGTATCAACCCTGGCTTTTTCAATAAATATTTACATAGGTATGTATAAATCATTTGGCTTCTCTTGGTCTCAGTTTACTTAATTGCAAAATTAGGAGACTGAATTAGATTTGAAAGGTTCTTTGGACTTTCTCTAACTTTCTCTAATCAGAGATTGTATTAAACCATTCATTTTCTCTTTACTGCCGAGGATTGAACACAGGGCCTTACACATAAGCTAATTAAGTACTCTTCTGCTGAGCTTCAGCCCAGCCCTGGATTACCTTTGTATGTCTCTGCGTGATGTGTTCCTTCAATTTAATAATGTTAGAAAACATTCATGTTTCACTATACTTCAAATTCTTCCCACTAAAGCCAGGCGTGGTGGCACACGCCTTTAATCTCAGCACTCGGGAGGCAGAGGTAGGAGGATCACCATGAGTTCAAGGCTACCCTGAGACTACATAGTGGATTCCAGGTTAGCCTTGGCTGGAGTGAGACCCTACCTTGAAAAAAAATTTCTTCCCATTAGCATTTACTAAAATAGAACCACCAAATTCACTGAGAAAACAAACTGGGGGTCAGACTTAGTGTCTTACCATGCAGTTCCCAGAGCATCAACAAACAGGAAAGAGATGTCTGTTGTACAGCTTGCTGGTGTTTACAAATACCACTTTTCTGATATTCTGTGGGGCAAATGTCTGGACCACATCCTGCATTTTATTGAGACCATGTGTCTGAATTTCAGTTAGTAACATGAAACCCACATTGCATGGACTACATTTAGGCTTGAAACACTGAAAACTTCTTGCATGCAGTTTTGGCTATCCTTCCCCGGTCACTAGCCAAGAAGGCAGAATTTGGAAAATGGAGAGGAAGAGAAGAGCAGAGACAAAAGACAAAAGAAATCTGGGTTCCACAATGGCCATGTGGAACAGAACCCTTCTACAGACTTCTGTTGGACTGGAGCCGTGAGAAAGAAACTAATCACGTTGAAGAACTAAACTTGAGGCATAAACCCATTCTGAGTATTTAGATTTCTATCCCGGTAAAATTGTCTTGTAATGAGTATATATTTCAATCTTGAAGGAAGACAGTATCACAAATATTATGAGAAATGTCAGTGACAATGAAAGAAAAAGCATTTGTGGAGAGTTCTTCTGCCTCTCACTCTATACATAGGATGGTGATACTATTTAATATTATTTTGTTGTTGTTGTTTTGTTATTAAACAAAGTTTCAAATAGGCCACCAGGCTGGCTATGTAGCTAAGAATGACCCTGAACTCTGATCCTCCTGATTTCATCTCTCAAGTGCTAAGATTACAGGTATGTGCCACCACACTAGGTTTATGTGCTGGAGATGGAACCCAGGGCCTTAGGCACGCTATGCAAACATCCTACCAACTAAGCCACATCCTACTATTCTTCTAGCACCTCTCTACTTCCTCCTCATTATCCTAGTCCTTTATTTTCCATAATTGCTCTATTATACAATTCCCTTTAGTAAAACAATTTGGTCTTTTAATTTATTATCTTTTCAGTTTTTTTTTTTTTATTTTAGTTTTTCGAGGTAGGGTCTCACTCTGGCCCAGGCTGACCTGGAATTAACTGTAGTCTCAGGATAGCCTTGAACTCATGGTGATCCTCCTACCTCTGCCTCCCGAGTGCTGGGAGTAAAGGCGTGAGAATCAAGTTCACAATCTTAAAGCCATTTTTCCTGATACAACGTTTTCACTTGAAAACATAAAGTGCAATATGGCACCCAGCTGTCAGTTATAAAGACCTTGTACTACAAGTAGAGCATCCTTCAACAAAAATACTGACCAGTAATATTTTAGAGTTTTTCAGACATTAAAGTATTTGCAAAATACCTTGACAATGGGATTCAACTCTAATCACAAAATTCATCTCCATTTCATTTAGCCTGAAGATAATTATATATAGATATAGATATAGATATAGATATAGATATAGATATAGATATAGATATAGATATAGATATAGATATAGATATGTATGATTTCACTGTAGCTCAGGCTGACTTGGAATTCACTATGTAGTCTCAGGGTGGCTTGAACTCACGGTGATCTTCCTACCTCTGCCTCCAGAGGATAATTTTATGTTTTCAGTGTTCTTGTATCTTAGCTCCAACTCTTCACAAGGTCAGGTGTGGAACTTTCTAATTGTAGCATCATGTCTGAGCACAAGTTTCAGATTTGACAAGAATTTGGATGTTCAGATTAAAGATGCTCCAGTACGGTAAATGCCAATTCATAGTAACTGCCAATAGAAACCAACAAACTTCTATCCAAGCATAAAAGTTACTACAGTTCTGAGGTCAGAACATGATTCTCCTAGATGGTCAGATTTAATTTATTAAATAATACTACCATGAACATGAATGAAACCTTAGCCAGTCCTTCCAAAGCTACATGATTTCCAAATGGTTCTTCTCCAGTTGCACAACCTATCCATTCCTTTAATCTTTTTTTTTAGCCATTTAGCTTTTGCAATATTTTCTTGATGTTTTTGCCTCTTCTTTTGCTCGTTCTCCTTGCCATCAATCTTCTTGGCCAATTTCTAGGACGGTACAGCACTTTCTAGGAAAAGTGGAGTGAGGCCAAAATGACTGTTGTCAGGAAGCCATGTGGGTCTTTTGCAGCCCATTCCAGAGCATACTCCCCCCAGGCCTTTATGTAAAACATCTTTGTAGCAATCTTAGGAAACTTGTGCTTGAGTGATGTCTAATTTTTTTCCTGGCTCATCAGTAAGCCAAACACTATCTCAGGTGACCCTTGTCTGTGTCTTCTTTAGTTCTTCTGAGAGGTTTACATTCTGGTTTGTGACAAAGTGTCATCCACAGGTCATGCATCTCCCTTGCACCTGAGTTTTGGACCCATTCACCTGCACCTCCCACACTGGCAGTGAGACTCTTCTGTCAAAAGAAAGGCCCAAGGGCAGTCCCTGGTAGGCTAGCCTTGTTTCCTGGCTTCCCCCTTCCTGTGGTCACACTGGTCATCCACTCTCCCCACCCCCACCCCGCCCCAGCAGGGCAGCCAGCCCAGCCCAGTCCGGCCAGGCCCCACAAGATCACCAGTCTGGCCTGGGAGGCCAAGATTGTGGTCTCCAGACCTAGGCAAGGGCTTGCAGCTCAGGAATCCAGCCCACAACTAGACAACAAGGCCATGTCCCTACTGCCTGCCACCCCCATCCATCCTACAAGCTCAGACTCCTACTCCCAACACACCTCCACACTGGAACCAAGTTTCCTTCTTCTTTTTTCTTTTTTTATTTTTAATTTATTTAGTTATTAGAGACAGAAAGCCAGAGAGAGAGAGAGAAAGGGAGAGAGAGTAAGAATGGGTGCTGCGCTACGGCCTATCCACTGCAAATGAACTCCAGACTCACCAGCCACCGTGTGCATCTGGCTTATGTGGGACCTGGAGAATAGAACCGGAGTCCTTAGGCTTCACAAGCACATGCCTTAACCACTAAGCCATTTCTCCAGAACCAAGTTTTCTTAAATATAATTTCACTCTTAAAAATGTTTACGGTAGCCTGGCGTGGTGGCGCACGCCTTTAATCCCAGCACTGGGAGGCAGAGGTAGGAGGATCGCCGAGAGTTCGAGGCCACCCTGAGACTACATAGTTAATTCCAGGTCAGCCTGGACCAGAGTGAGACCCTACCCGCAAAAACCAAAAAAAAAAAAAAAAAAATGTTTACAGAACTGAGATGACTTAGTGGTTAAGGCACTTTCCAGCAAAGCCAAAGCACCCAGGTTCAGTTCCCCAGTACCCATATAAAGCCAGATGCACAAGGTGACACATGCATCTGAGTTCGTTTTGCAGTGCCTATAGGCTCTGGTATACCCATTCTTTCTCTATCTGCCTTTCTTCCTCCCTCTCTCTCTCTCATATCAATAAATAATAAAATAACTTTTTAAAAATGTTTACAAAGTGTCTGATTCTGTTACAATAGACCTCATAGATATTACTCTACTAATGTTCACAAATTATGTTACAAACAAAAATTTTATGTTAAATGAGATACTTAAATTTATAATTTATATCCAAATGCTAAGTTATATGTTTTTCGTCTGATAAAGCCTTTATTTTGTTTGATAAAACATCTGTTTACAATAATAGATTTTTTAAAATATTCTACTCATATGTTTTCTGATTGCTTAAAACTTTTGTTTGCAATAAATTTATTCTAATAGAAACTGAGCCTAATTGTATAAAATTTAATTGGGCCTGAAAATAAATTCAAAATTAGTGCGTGAGAATCAAGTTCACAATCTTAAAGCCATTTTTCCTGATACAACGTTTTCACTTGAAAACATAAAGTGCAATATGGCACCCAGCTGTCAGTTATAAAGACCTTGTACTACAAGTAGAGCATCCTTCAACAAAAATACTGACCAGTAATATTTTAGAGTTTTTCAGACATTAAAGTATTTGCAAAATACCTTGACAATGGGATTCAACTCTAATCACAAAATTCATCTCCATTTCATTTAGCCTGAAGATAATTATATATAGATATAGATAAGATATAGATATAGATATAGATATAGATATAGATATAGATATAGATATAGATATATTCCCCGGAGGTATGATTTCACTGTAGCTCAGGCTGACTTGGAATTCACTATGTAGTCTCAGGGTGGCTTGAACTCACGGTGATCTTCCTACCTCTGCCTCCAGAGGATAATTTTATGTTTTCAGTGTTCCTGTATCTTAGCTCCAACTCTTCACAAGGTCAGGTGTGGAACTTTCTAATTGTAGCATCATGTCTGAGCACAAGTTTCAGATTTGACAAGAATTTGGATGTTCAGATTAAAGATGCTCCAGTACGGTAAATGCCAATTCATAGTAACTGCCAATAGAAACCAACAAACTTCTATCCAAGCATAAAAGTTACTACAGTTCTGAGGTCAGAACATGATTCTCCTAGATGGTCAGATTTAATTTATTAAATAATACTACCAGGAACATGAATGAAACCTTAGCCAGTCCTTCCAAAGCTACATGATTTCCAAATGGTTCTTCTCCAGTTGCACAACCTATCTATTCCTTTAATCTTTTTTTTAGCCATTTAGCTTTTGCAATATTTTCTTGATGTTTTTGCCTCTTCTTTTGCTCGTTCTCCTTGCCATCAATCTTCTTGGCCAATTTCTAGGACGGTACAGCACTTTCTAGGAAAAGTGGAGTGAGGGCCAAAATGACTGTTGTCAGGAAGCCATGTGGGTCTTTTGCAGCCCATTCCAGAGCATACTCCCCCCAGGCCTTTATGTAAAACATCTTTGTAGCAATCTTAGGAAACTTGTGCTTGAGTGATGTCTAATTTTTTTTCCTGGCTCATCAGTAAGCCAAACACTATCTCAGGTGACCCTTGTCTGTGTCTTCTTTAGTTCTTCTGAGAGGTTTACATTCTGGTTTGTGACAAAAGTGTCATCCACAGGTCATGCATCTCCCTTGCACCTGAGTTTTGGACCCATTCACCTGCACCTCCCACACTGGCAGTGAGACTCTTCTGTCAAAAGAAAGGCCCAAGGGCAGTCCCTGGTAGGCTAGCCTTGTTTCCTGGCTTCCCCCTTCCTGTGGTCACACTGGTCATCCACTCTCCCCCACCCCCACCCCGCCCCAGCAGGGCAGCCAGCCCAGCCCAGTCCGGCCAGGCCCCACAAGATCACCAGTCTGGCCTGGGAGGCCAAGATTGTGGTCTCCAGACCTAGGCAAGGGCTTGCAGCTCAGGAATCCAGCCCACAACTAGACAACAAGGCCATGTCCCTACTGCCTGCCACCCCCATCCATCCTACAAGCTCAGACTCCTACTCCCAACACACCTCCACACTGGAACCAAGTTTCCTTCTTCTTTTTTCTTTTTTTATTTTTAATTTATTTAGTTATTAGAGACAGAAAGCCAGAGAGAGAGAGAGAAAGGGAGAGAGAGTAAGAATGGGTGCTGCGCTACGGCCTATCCACTGCAAATGAACTCCAGACTCACCAGCCACCGTGTGCATCTGGCTTATGTGGGACCTGGAGAATAGAACCGGAGTCCTTAGGCTTCACAAGCACATGCCTTAACCACTAAGCCATTTCTCCAGAACCAAGTTTTCTTAAATATAATTTCACTCTTAAAAATGTTTACGGTAGCCTGGCGTGGTGGCGCACGCCTTTAATCCCAGCACTGGGGAGGCAGAGGTAGGAGGATCGCCGAGAGTTCGAGGCCACCCTGAGACTACATAGTTAATTCCAGGTCAGCCTGGACCAGAGTGAGACCCTACCTCGCAAAAACCAAAAAAAAAAAAAAATGTTTACAGAACTGAGATGACTTAGTGGTTAAGGCACTTTCCAGCAAAGCCAAAGCACCCAGGTTCAGTTCCCCAGTACCCATATAAAGCCAGATGCACAAGGTGACACATGCATCTGGAGTTCGTTTGCAGTGCCTATAGGCTCTGGTATACCCATTCTTTCTCTATCTGCCTTTCTTCCTCTCCCTCTCTCTCTCTCTTATATCAATAAATAATAAAATAACTTTTTAAAAATGTTTACAAAGTGTCTGATTCTGTTACAATAGACCTCATAGATATTACTCTACTAATGTTCACAAATTATGTTACAAACAAAAATTTTATGTTAAATGAGATACTTAAAATTTATAATTTATATCCAAATGCTAAGTTATATGTTTTTCGTCTGATAAAGCCTTTATTTTGTTTGATAAAACATCTGTTTACAATAATAGATTTTTTAAAATATTCTACTCATATGTTTTCTGATTGCTTAAAACTTTTGTTTGCAATAAATTTATTCTAATAGAAACTGAGCCTAATTGTATAAAATTTAATTGGGCCTGAAAATAAATTCAAAATTAGTTAATTTTTTCTTTTTTTGTTTTGGTTTTTCAAGGTAGGGTCTCACTCCAGCCCAGGCTGACCTGGAACTCACTATGTAGTCTTAGGGTGGCCTTGAACTTACAGTGATCCTCCTACTTCTGCCTCCTGAGTACTGGGATTTAATTTCTTAGTTTCTGTCATATTCAAATTTAAAATTGTTCTATTTCAAGTATCATTTCAAAACTCGTTGCTTATTTATTTACTTATGAGATAGAAAGAGAAAGAGGCAGAGAGAGAGAATGGGCACATCAGGGCCTTTAGCCACTGCAAACTGCAGGCACATGTGCCACCCTGTGCATCTAGCGTACATGGGTTCCTGCAGAATCAAACCTGGGTCTTTAGGCTTCATAGGCAAGTGCCTTAACCTCTAAGCCAGATCTTCAGAAACTAGTTGCTTTTTAGAAACTAGTTTCTTATGCTTCCCACCTCCACCTTACCTAAATTCAAATCTTATTGTTTCCACAAATTTTAATTAACTCATCTTTCTTATTTCTAGAGGCAACATTTCTTGTTCCCTTACCTAACACCTATGTCATTATTTTCAACCTCAGATATAATACTCATATGTCACCTGAAAATATGTCATATACAAGAAAATTCCTATAGAAATATTATGACCAGATCATAATGGCTAATAGATTTAATATGCTCTAGAAGTTTTTTAGTAATTTTTCTGATTAGTATCACTCTCCTGAAGAAGTTGCCTCTATGCTGGACTCTAAGAGAAAGTCTCTTAGCCACTTGGGACAACAGCCTGCTCTGTGCACAAAGTACAAAGTGATGTTTGACATATGAAGAACCAACACCTGAGGCTACCAGAAGCCACACCTGTGTGACTAAAACTTCAACAATGGACTGCAGCAATTGTGGAGAATTAAATGTTACTAGTCCAAAGCCAAAATATTTTGGGGCTATATTAGCCTTTTAAAATAGATAGCTTATTATCCTTTTCTGTATATGACTTAACATCTATGTGACCAGCCGAGGCACCTCTTGTTCTGGGTTATAATTCTTATAGACAAATTCTCTATTAAATTAGACCTATATAGACCTTACTTATTTCCTGCAAGGTTAAACTCATTCTCTTGCCCTCCAAGGCCTCCCTCACATTTACTGAGATTTTTTTTTTTCATTCCAATGTCACAAATCAATCTTTTATTTTCCCCCAGTATGACTTTATTTCTAGAGTCACATCTTGGGACAAGACCAAATCTATGCTCCTGCTGCAGTCCTACCAGGTTACACATCCACCTCAACCCCCATGATCAGAACCATGTACCTAGAAAAATCTCCTGTAACATTCCTACCCCTGACAGAGATGGGAATGTTAGAACCAGAATGGCTCCATCTTTGGGCTCTGAGCCTGGACAATCCCTCAGCATTATCACTTTCCTGGAATGACCTAAACCACCACTCTGATTATTATTTCCCTAAAATGTCCCAAGCCCTGAGGAAAGGTGGACCACCCAGCAACAAAAGAATGCCAATGCCCCTAACACCAAACAAATATCCCTAGTCTGGAAAGGAGGTGGCTTTTTGACCTGCCTGGTCAGAGCCCTTCTCAGGATGCTGTTGAGACAGATCTTCCCTCTCATTTCTTTTCCTGCTTTTTCTAACAGCTTGGGCTATATTGAAACCCTGCCTCAAAAACAAAGTGGCAGTGAAAGATAATAGGAGAAAGCTAGCTTCTTTTAGGTATTTTCAGTTAGAAATTGAGGCCCAGAAGCCAGGCATGGTGGTGCACGCCTTTAATCCCAGCACTTGGGAGGCAGCGCTGGGAGGATCGCTGTGAATTCAAGGCTACCCTGAGACTACATAGTAAATTCCAGGTCAGCCTAGACTAGAGTGAAGCCTTACCTTGAAGAAAAAAAAAAAGAGGATAGGCTGGAGAGATGGCTTAGCGGTTAAAGCATTTGCCTGCAAAGCCAAAGGGCCCTGGTTCAAGTCCCCAGGACCCATGTAAGCCAGATGCACAAGGTGGTGCATGCATCTGGAGTTTGTTTGCAGTGGCTGGAGGCCACTCTTTCTCTCTCTTTCTTTCTCTTTCTCTCTCTTTCTCTTTGTCAAATAAATTAATTAATTAAATATGTTTTTTAAAGGGAGAGTGCTGGAGAGATGGCTTAGCCATTAAGGAGTTTGCCTGCAAAGCCGAAGGACCCAGGTTCAACTCCCCAGGACCCATATAAGCCAGATGCACAAGTGGGCACATGCATCTGGAGTTCATTTGCAGTGGCTGGAGGCCCTGAGTGCCCATTCTCTATCTGCCTTTTTCTCTCTCCTTCTGTCTTTCTCAAATAAATAAATAAAAATAAAAATATTTTAGAGCCGGTCGTGGTGGTGCATGCCTTTAATCCCAACACTCAGGAGGCAGAGGTAGGAGGATTGCCATGAGTCCAAGGCCACCCTGAGACTACATAGTGAATTCCAGGTCAGCCTGGGCTAGAGTGAGACCCTACCTCAACAAACCACAAAAAATAAATAAATAAGTAAAAGCCTTAACCACTAAGCCATCCCTCCAGTCCTGGAACTCTTTTTGGGTTTTTTGTTGTTGTTGTTGTTGTTGTTTGTTTTGTTTTGTTTTTATTGTTGTTTTGTTTTGGTTTTGGTTTTTCGAGGTAGGGTCTCACTCTGGCCCAGGCTGGCCTGGAATTAACCATGTAGTCTCAGGGTGGCCTCGAACTCACTGTGATCCTCCTACCTCTGCCTCCCAAGTGCTGGGATTAAAGGCGTGTGCCACCATGCCCCGCATCTCTTTTTTATATATATTTTATTTTTATTTATTTGAGAGAGGGAAAGAAGCAGGGAGAGAGAAGGAAAGAGAGAGAATGGGTGCACCAGGGCTTCCAGCCACTGCAAACAAACTACAGATGCATGTGCCACCTTGTGCATCTGACTTACATGGATCCTGGGGAATCGAACCGAGGTCCTATGGCTTTGCCGGCAAGTGCCTTAACCACCAAGCCCAAGAATAGAACTCTTGGCAGAAATGGAAATCATGTCTGATAGAAACTGATCTACAGCACCCTCTGCTGCCCGCAGTGTAGCACACTTCCTAGCCTAGGTGGGCTAGTTCTGGGGACCTCCAAATCTACTATCCAATTGGATCTTCCCTTTGCATATAAAGGCTCTCATATTCTTCCTGTTTTGCCTTTTTTCCTCTTTGTGGAGCTCTCTCTATATTTCTTCTTATCTCTGCTTGGATACACTTGAGTCTGGCTTCTCCCTCACCCAGCCTGACTGGGTGGAGGCAGGGAGAGCATAACACTGCCTCTTGGTCTGGGAGAACTTTTTTGCTTGCCTCTGCTTTATAGTTTGGGGTGATTTCTCACTTTGATTACATGAATGATTTTCCTCTGGTCTCTGAATCTACCATGTGTGAATTTCCAATCTAGATCTACCATGTGGGTGCTCTCACTAACTCTGGGTGTAATTTCTTTAAACTCAGGGTAACCATGAGTGAACTCTCTTCATTACTCATTTCTCCTGTAAATTTCTTGGTCTCTGCTTTGATATTTTCTCTCTGCTATTCTTCCTTAAGTCACCACCATTTGTTCTGGTAACTTTCTTCCACTGAGAAAGCACATGGCAGATTTCCCTACACAAGCTCCTAAACTCTACCCTCCACATGCTTGTGACTCTACTCCAGTGTTTCCTTAAAAAAACTCATATCTGTGTGTGTGTCTGTCTGTCTGTCTGTCTGTCTTGGTTTTTCGAGGTAGGATCTCTCTGTAGCCCAGGCTGATCAGGAATTCACTATGTAGTCTCAGGGTGGCCTCAAACTCATGGCAATCCTCCTACCTCTGCCTCTCAAGTGCCGGGATTAAAGGTGTGCACCCCCATGTCTGGCTTCAATTTCTCTTAAATGAGCCTTATGAACTATACAATGTTTTCCACCTAAGAGCTTATTTCCTACTTCTCACATTTTTATGAATCTGCTCCAGCCTTCCTTCCTAGATCACAATCACTATTAAACCCCACAATTTGTGACTTCTCCCTAAACTTAATCATTCATAATTTATCCTTCTTGAGTCTGTCTTTATCCATTCTTTGTTAAAGGTAGGACAGAACCCAAACTTGGTGTTCATAAATTTGGGAGACCCCTCTTGAACCACAAAGTCCTGCATCAGCAGGGCATATATACTCTTAGCACCTGGCTCATAATACTGGTAGAGATCAGGAGTAAGGTAGTGTTAGATATCAGGGTTCACAATGGAAGACAAAAACAGACAATTTTTTGATCTAAGGCTTTGTTGTAAGTGAGGAGAGGGAATAGAGGGGAGAGAGAGAAGAGAGACAAAGAAAGAACAGAAAGGAGCCAGGCATGGTGGCATTCACCTTTAATCCTAGCACTCAGGAGACAGAGGTAGGAGGATTGCTGTGAGTTTGAGGCCAGTCCAAGACTGCATAGTGCATAGTGAACTCCAGGTCAGCCTGGACTAGAATGAGACCCTACTTCAAAAAATCAAAAAGGGTTGGAGACATGGCGCAGGAGTTAAGGCATATACCTGCAAAGCCAAATGATCTGGGGTTGATTCCTCAATACCCACATAAAGCCAGTTGCACAAAGTGGTGCCTGCATCTGGAGTTTGTTGCCATGGTGCACCCCTTCTCTTTCCCTCTCTCTCTCCTATATATTTATCTATAGAGATAAAAATATGTTTTAAAAGCCAAAAACGTGAGGGGATGGAGAGATGGCTCAATGGTTAAGACACTTGCCTGTGAAACCTAGGGACCCAGGTTTGATTCCCCAGTACCCACATAAGCCAGATGCATATGGGGATGCATGTGTCTGGAGTTCGTTTGCAGTGGCTGGAGGCCCTGTCACACCTATTCTCTCTCTCTTTCTCTCTCTCTCATAAATAAATAAATATTAAAAAAAAAAACACAAGTGTCAAGGGATACATCATTAGAATTTCTTCCAACATCCAATTAAAAGAAAACAAAGGGGAAAAGTTACATTGAGTTAGAACACAGACAAGTAGGCTGGCTCAGCAGTAAGGGTCTGTGAGTATCTGAACTCAGGGACGGACTTCTTGGGGGTATACATTATCTTATTAAGGAGAAAACTATCCTTCCCACCTCCTTAGCCAAGTGACTGATTGACAGACTCCTAGGACCAAAGAACTTTTTTCCTCTGATCAGGAGGAAGTGTCCCTACTGCAAACAAATTCTAGAGGCATGTGCCACCTTGTGCATCTGGCTTACATGGGTGCTGGGGAATTGAACCTGGGTCCTTCAGCTTTCCAAGCAAGTGCCTTAACTTCTGAGCCATCTCACCAGCCCATTGCTGTCTTTCTTGTTCTCTTGCTTCTCAGTGCATGCCTCTTTTTCTATCACTCTGTTGTGGGGTTCAGTGTCACACAAGTAAGACCATCAACTCGTGGAACGTGAGGCCAAGTTTTATTTGGTAAAAAGAAAGAAAAAAAAAGCTAGTACACACCAGGACTACACCTAGAGTTTGGGTCCTCAAAATGTAGCATTGTCCTGTTCGGCGTGTCAACTTTTTATTGGAAATAATCACATAATATTCACAGAAAAATCAGGATGGGAGTTAAACCATAAAGTTAATGTAAAACTGGGGGGGCTATTACAAGCAGTCACAAGGTATTCATTACATAGATCACATAGGCAGAACAGTGGCAAGAAACATTCTATGCTATGTAATCACAAAGATATTTAAAAACAAAGAGATACTGGAAGGTCATGGTACATTTGCACAGAGGGATTGTCCCATTCCTTAGGTAACAGTAAATACCATAAGAAGGCCTATGTTAAGGATTCTTGGAACTTCTCCTTTATCTGTCAGGAAGATCAACTTTGAGTGGTGGCCTCCATTATGTGTGCCTAAAGGCAAGGGCTCCACTGGACGATGCTTGACCGGGTCTGTTGTGTCCTTTGGTCAGAAAAGCTTGATGTAAAGAAATAATAACATTTTGTCCTCTTTACAAGTCTCTCCCTTCTGTTCCTTTTAAAAACTATTTCATTTATTTATTTATTTATTTATTTATTTATTTACTTATTTAATAGAGAGAAAAAGAGGCAGAGAGAGAGAGAGAGAGAGAATGAATAGGCATGCCAGGTCTTCTAGCCACTGCAAATATATACTCCAGGTGTATGTGCCACTCTAACCCTAACCTGGGTCCTTAGGCTTCATAGACAAGTGCCTTAATTGCTAACCCATCTCTCCAGCCCCTTTGGGGCTTTTTTATCTTTCTATTTCCAGCTCTAAGACCCTGATCTAGTAACCCCCTCTCTTTTTCTTTTGGGAAACCCTCCCACTCCCTCAGAGTCTTTCTATATTTTCCTTAATAAAGTCTATTTTTTCCCTCTTCACCTTTTCGTCCCCATTTCTTATTTTTTCTTTGGCTAGTGACGGATACTCAAACGGCCTTAAGAAGTTATCACTTGGTCAGGCCCTATGCTGGTTATAGAACTGCAAGAGCTTCTTCCCAGCCAAATGGTTTATTCTGGCCAGCTGGGAAGGCAGCACAGAGGTGAGGTGGACTTACGGTGTGTGTGTGGGGGGTACAAATCGCGTTTTGAGAGGCTGGGAATTAGATTGGAACTTAGGGAGAAAGTGTGGCTCAGAGGGTAGATTGATGGAGGAAGGCCAGGTCCTCTGGCGCGGTGAGTCAGGGTTCCAGTCTCCGGTGTCTGGGACAGTCCTAAGACTCTCCTTGCAGAGAGAGGGCTCGACCTTAACGAGAGGGAGAGGCAATCCCTACCCTCAAAAACTGGGAGATGGAGAGCTCTCACCGCAGGATTTGATCTGCAAATCCCGTTTCCGAGGTGTCCGAGAGTGTACAAATAGTAAAGCCAGGCCCAGCGAGCCAATTCATCCGCCCCTCGGCGCGCAGAGTTGATTACGGCTCTCCATATCACCTCTCCTGGGGGGGTTCAAAGGAATCAGCAAATCCCCGGCCTCACAGCCACGAATCCCCAGCACAACCCATTCACACACAGCGGGGCGGCTGGGGATTAATTGGAGGGGGAATGTTTGTGAATTCCAGAGAGTTCTTTCTCTTTGCGGCTCAGTCGGTGGCCGCTTCGCTGTCAGTATCAATCATCATCGCGCAGGCTGTCACATTCCACAGACTGAATTGGCCTCATTTGGTGACTCAGGAGGGGGTGGGCATTCCTGAAGGGCCTTCACTGGCGCCCCAATTTTGACTCCATCAGTGGTGTCCACAACAAAAACCTCGGGGCGCAGCTTCTTCTTCAGCATTCCCCAGTTTAAAAGTACGGCTGAGAAAGGACTGACCAGGAGGTCGGGCGGACTGGGTGGGACCTGGCCTGAGCAGAGAAGGGGACTAGCCCCAGGGTCTCCTATGGTATTTCCCCTAGCGGTTCCCTCACCGCTGGTGGGAACTAGGGCCTGGATGCAAAGTAAGGCCAAACTTCAGACCATCCAGGACAGGTTTTTTTTTAAGTAACACACAGACACATACACACACACACACACACACACACACACACACACACACACACACACACACACAACTGACACTTTCCTGGAGGAAGCAGTTGCCTCAGGGAAGAAAGGAAGAGGAGTGGCCTCTCCCTGGGAACTGGGCTCTGAAGTCTGCAAACCTTCTGCAATGCAAGACTTCAGACTGCCTTCTCCTCCCCCACACCGTCTGAGCATTTGCCTCCACCCCCACCCCATTTTGACTTTTTTGCGTGCTCCACCATGCCCGGCTGAAATTCCTACTAACCCTAGGACCTAGGGAATACATCCTGGGCATCGTCAGCTGCTCTCCACACGCTGGTCTTTGCTCATACTGAGAGGTGCAGTTCTCTGGCTGTGCTCCGAAGCCCTGTAGATTTCTACCTCCTGGAACCTGTGCAGAGACCAAAAAAAGTTATCTCTGACCCCTAAGCTATTTTGGTTAAAAATTCCTCTCATTGGAAGCTGTATAAGGGAGGTTAATGACCCTTATAAATGGTCTACAGCGTCAACCTACCCCAGATAACGCTAGTTAAGTGAGCCCTGGGAGGGACAGAGATAAAAAGAAGCCATTATGTCCAAAGAGAAAACAAAAGCAGGCCAGGCGTGATGGCGCACGCCCTTAATTCCAGCCTCTGGGAGGCAGAGGTAGGAGGATCGCCATGAATTCGAGGCCACCCTGAGACTACATAGTGAATTCCAGGTCAGCCTGGGCTAGAGTGAAATTCCAAAAGCGTGGTGGCTCATGCCTTTAATCCCAGCACTCTGGAGGCAGAGGTAGGAGGATCACCATGAGTTCAAGACCACCCTGAGACTACATAGTGAATTCCAGGTCAGCCTGGACTAGAGTGAGACCCTACCTAAAAAAAAAAAAAAAAAAAAAAGCAAAAAGTAGGATCACAGCCCGGTGTGGTGGCTCATGCCTTTAATGCCAGCCCTGGGGAGGCTGAAGTAGAATGATCTCCATGAGTTCTAGGCCTGCCTGGGGCTACAGAGTATGGGGTCAGCCTATAGCCGCGCTGGAGTGAGACCCCATAAACCAAATAAGTAAAAACAGTGACATCTCTGCAGCATTTCAAACTACAAACACGCAGAAGCTGAAACGAAGTCATGTAGGCAATATTCTAAGTCACTAGTGATTTTTCTGGTTTGATGTGGTAACGATAAGCAGTGCATAAGAAACAGATAACTGCCTGGCCTGGTGGCACACACCTTTAATCCCAGCACGAGGAAGACAGAGGTAGGAGGATCACTGGATCACCACAGAGTGCAAGGACACCCTGAGACTACATAGTGAATTCCAAGTCAGACTGGGCTAGAGCAAGACCCAACCTTGGTGAAAAAAAAAAAAAAAAAGGCAACTTAACTGTAATGTTGAACAAATTGATTCCTCTCTCTCTAAGCCTCAGTTTCTCCATCTCTATAAAGTGTTAGCACATACTTCTGTTTAGGGTTCCTTAGATGCTTATTTATTTATTTATTTATTTTTTATTTGAGAGAGAGAATGGGTGCACCAGCAGCCTCTCAGCAGCTGTGAACGAACTCCATGTGCGTGCACCCCCTTGTGGGCAACTGCAGTATTGCACCCTTGCTTCACTTTTGAGTGTGTGTGTGTGTGTGTGTGTGTCTGGCTAAACTTGGGACCTGGAGATTGGAACCAGCATTCTTAGGCTTGGCAGGCAGGTGCCTTAACTGCCAAGCCATCTCTCCAGCCCCTTAGATGCTTTTTTAAAGCATTCTGACTCATCAACAGCTGGTGCTCCAAGGTTCATTCCACACATAAAATACCAAAGTTTAACCAACCCTCATTCTGGGGGAAAGGTCTGAGTAAACAATCCAAAATAATACTTCCCACTTAAGGACTCTTACTCTACTGGATCATAATGGGAATTCTTCAACATTTGAGAATCGAAGGAATGCAACCCTATGCCTTACATTTCAATGTATTTAGTGCAGGAACCCACCTCAAATGCCTATATATTAAAATTGACTGCTTTGTTTAGTAATTCCACTCTTAGAACTGACTCCTGAGTGCCACAACCTTGTTACTGTGGAAATTCTAAAGAGCACAAGGTCAGCATTCTTGTCACCACTGCAGCAAACCCTCTCAGGGTCTTTATCTCCCAGCTTCCCTTGTCTGCCTGCCTCTCAGAAACACTTTTCTTTTGTTTCCAGCTGTACTCCCTGGTGGGAATCTTCAGGTTCAAGGCTTGGGTGAGTTTACTTACTGCCTTGACTATTATTCTGATGGATCATTTTAATTCTACCCACTTGGAGCCAGTAAATTTCCACAAAAAAATAAGGCTCACCAAAGGAATCCCTGGGCTCTCAAAGCAAATACTGTTAGCGTTGCATTACAGACACTAGAGCACAGAATTTTTCAGCTATTTTACCCCTCGGTTAGAAAAAATTCCCAGTTAACACTTTACTTCCCAGACCTGTTAGGCTTCTTCTGAGAAACATGGTGATTCTCTCACCCTTTAAGTAGGAAGAATCCAAGTGGCAGATGTAGTTCATAAACACTAGAGCCAAGCCTTGGCTCCAAATACTCTGCAGTTCACTAAAAGTAACTTCAGCTAATAAAAATGCCTCTGCCTGGTGGGCCTGGTGGCACATGCCTTTAATCCCAGCACTCGGGAGGCAGAGGTAGGAGGATCGCCATGAGTTCAAGGCCACTCTGAGACTACATAGTGAATTCCAGGTCAGCCTGGGCTAGAGCAAGACCCTACTTCAAACCCCCTCCCCCCCCCCGCCAAAAAAAAAGTCTCTGCCTATTGAGGGCCAGGAGTCAGTTTAAACCAGTTAAAATATTATGTCATTTAATACAACAAAATTTCAAGCCCACTAAATATGTATAATATCCACTCTTCAAATGAAGAAATGGAGGGTGATAGGGTCCTAGAGCTAACCTAGCTGGGGTATAAACCTGAATCTATTTAGCTTTAGAGGCAAGCCCTGTTTTTGCTAGATGTTGGACATTCGCACACCTATTCTGTTGCATGAAGAAGAACCCTAGGTTTAAAATACAATGAACAGAGTTTAAGTCTCCTACTGACTAGTAGCAAATCAAATTTCCTCTGTATCCTGATTTTCCTTGATTTGGGATAGAAGACATTTTCCTCCAATCATCAGTCATTCACTATTACTGTATCCATATTCGCATACAATTTACATTTGGTGACTATTTTTTCTTGTAACCAAATAAAATGTCTTAAAGTTTATGAATAAAAAAATTATGGCTGGCCAGGCATGGTGGTGCATGCCTTTAATCCCAGCACTCAGGAGGCAGAGGTAGGGGGATCACCATGGAGTTCATTGCAGCAGCTGAATGACCTGGCATATTCATTCTCTCTTTCTCTGCCCCTTTCTCCTTCTCTCTTTCTCTCAAATACATAAAAATAAATAAAATATTTTGGCAGGTATGGTGGCACATGCCTTTAATCCCAGCACTCAGGATGGCTGATGTAGAAGGATCGCTGTGAGTTCAAGGCCAGCCTGAGATTACATAGTGAATTTCAGGTCAGCCTGGGCTAGAGTGAGACCCTACCTCAAAACAATAACAACAACAAAAATTAGCTGGGTATTGTGAACTAAAGTTTTCAGAAAAGGGCTATATCTGCTGCACCTACCTCCAGCAAGGCTAAATGGACTGATAAAGCTCCTGTGATCACGTAGACATGGAATGTTGCGAGACCAAAGCCTAATTACCTTAGGCTATCTTTAATCCCTCAATAGTCATTATCAACCACCTTTGTGTCTGATCTAACACCCAAGTGACTATCAGTTTACCAGGTACAATCTTTTGGGAACATATTGACAGACCACCAGCTTCCACCAACCCAAGGGCTAAAAATGTCATCAGATAGTATCTGAGGTCTATGGTGGAGAGATTTCCCCTCTTTGCTGTCAGCCAATGTAATTTGAAAAGTGCTTTGATTTATGACTTTCTTTTGTTCTGTAACTACAAAACCTTCATGTAATTGTTGGAACGTTGGAACATGGAATTTGGGGTAACCTAAATCTGCATTCCCAGGCCATGGTCACTCACTCATATTTGGCTCCAGAATAATTTTATTCCCCTTTAAGGTAAGAGCTGTGTCTTTTGAGTCAACACTATGGTACATGCTTGTAATCCTGGAAGTAGACACAAGTATCACAAGTTCTAGGATAGCCAAAGTTGCATAGAAAGACCTTGTCTCAAAAAAAAAAAAAAAAAAAGGATCACTGTGAGTTCAAGGCCAGCTAGTGAATTCCAGGTCAGCCTGGGCTAGAGCAAACCCAACCTCAAAGGGTGGGAGGGGTGGCTGGAGAGATGGCTTAGCAGTTAAGACAATTGCCAACAAAGCCAAAGGACTCAGGTTTGATTTCCCAGTACCCATGTAGAGCCAGATGCATAAAGTAGCGCTTGCATCTATAGTTCCTTTGAAGTGGCTAGTGGCCCTAGTGCACCCATTCTCTCTATCGCTCTAATAAATAAAATATTTAAAAATTATTATTATTATTATTTGCTTTTTTTTTTTTCGAGGTAGGGTCTCACTCTAGGCCAGGCTGACCTGGAATTCACTCTGTAGTCTCAAGGTGGCCTTGAACTCATGGTGATCCTCCTACCTCTGCCTCCCGAGTGCTGAGGTTAAAGGTGTGTGCCACCACGCCAGGCTTATTATTTGCTTTTTTGAGGTAGGGTCTTACTCTAGCCCAGGCTGACCTGGAATTCACTATATAGTCTCAGGGTGGCCTTGAACTCATGGCGATCCTCCTACCTCTGCCTCTCGAATGCTGCAAAAAAAAATTTTTTTTAAGAACTAATTAAATTTAAATTAAAAAATAGAATGAGAGGGCTGGAGAGATGGCTTAGCGGTTAAGGCATTTGCCTGCGAAGCCACACGATCCTGATTCAATTCTCCAGGACCCACGTAAGACAGATACACTAGGGGCACATGCATCTGGAGTTCGTTTGCAGTGGCTGGAGGCCCTGGCATGCCCATTCTCTCTCTCTCTCTCTGCCTCTCTTCTATCTCTCTATCTTTCTGCTTGCAAATAAATAAATACATAATTAAAAAAAAAAATAGAATGAGGCCTGGGTGTGGTGGCGCACGCCTTTTAGTCCCAGTACTCAGGAGGCAGAGGTAGGAGGTTCACTATGAGTTCGAGGCCACCCTGAGACTAAAGAGTAAGTTCCAGGTCAGCCTGGGCTAGAGTGAGGCCCTACCTCTAAAAAAAAAAAAATAAACATAATAAAAAAAAGATAGAATGAGGTAGTACTAGAGTTTTGGGGGGGTCCAGGAAAACTCCTTAAACTCCAAACCCTGAGTTCTTATCTAGGTTTTTTTTGTTTGTTTTTTGTTTTTCAAGGTAGGGTTTCACTCTAGTCTACGCTGACCTGGAATTTACTATGTAGTCTCAGGGTGACCTCAAACTTATGGGTGATCCTCCTACCTCTGCCTCCTGAGTGCTGGGACTAAAGGCGTGTGCCACGATGCCTGGCTTTTTATTTATTTATTTATTTTTCCCTGAGGTAGGGTCTCACTCTAACCCAGCCTGACCTGGAATTCACTGTGTAGTCTCAGAGTGGCCTCGAACTCATGGTGATCCAGTGATCCTCCTACCTTTGTCTCCAGAGTGTTGGGATTAAAGGCATGTGCTACCACACCCAGCTTCTTTTCTATCTGTTTTAACAAAGAATTGGAATAAAACAGATTGAGGATAATTATTACATTTATTTTTTAAAATATTTTATTTATTTATTTATTTATTTATTTATTTATTTATTTGAGAAAGAGGCAGACACACAGATAGAGGTAGATAAAGCATGGGACATGCCAGGACCTCCAGAAACTGCCAACAAACTCCAGACACTTGCTCCAACTTGCATCTGGCTTACGTATGTACTAGGGAATCAAACCTAGGTCCTTAGTCTTTGCAGGCAAGCGCCTTAACTGCTAAGCCATCTCTCCATTTGTTCAGAGAAAAAGAGGAGGAGATTACAGAAAGATCCTGCTATGTGGAAGGCAGGAGAGGTAAGGAGCCTATGTGGAAGCAGCAGTAGGGGGTCACATTGAGAGCGGGGTACAGTTAGGGTGACTAGATCCCTGAAAAAAAAAAAAAAAGGAAGGAAATGGGCTGGAGAGATGGCTTAGCGGTTAAGGCGCCTGCCTGCTAAGCCTAAGAACCCGGTTCCAATCTCCAGGTCCCACGTTTAGCCAGAACCAAAGTGACGCAAGGGTGCAATGCTGCACTTGACCACAAGGGGGCGCACACATCTGGATTTCGTTCGCAGCAGCTGAGAGACTGCTGGCACGCCCATTCTGTCTCCCTCTCCCTCTCCCTCTCTGTCTGTCTCTCTCCAAAAAATAAATAAAAATTTTTTTAAAAAATTTTTTTAAAAAAAGGAAGGAAAGTCTGCACTTACTAGAAATCAAAGGTGATCTGACTTCTTATCTCTTGTCTACTTCCCTAGACCTGTTTTTCCACAAAAACATGAGGACCCCTCCTGGGAGGGAGGTCATTCATAGGATTTAAACATTATGGTTGGTCAACTTCAGACCCTGGAACTTGGTGTCTAGCTTCTTCCTGAGACAGTCCCTATCCCAGCTGTCTCTCTGCTTCACCTGAGCCAGAAGACAGTCCACCACTATAAGGTTATAAATACCTTTGCAAGAGGAGGGCAGGCTCTCTGACCACTTGGGAACTTCCAGCTGTGAATTTTTCCCTCAGCTTGGCCCAGCCTGGTTGAGCCAAGGGGAGGACCCCCTAACCCTTATTATCCACATGGATTCTTTATCCCTTCCAGCTCCCCACGTGGCAGGAAGAAGCCTTTATAACACCAAACAGACAAAACCTGGAAAGAACCTCTCCTGACCATATTATAATTAAGCTACCAAACACACAAACCAAAGAAAATATATTAAAAGCAGTTAGAAAGAAAAATCAAGTCACATCCAAAGTTAAGTCCATCAGGATAACCGCAGATTACACAACACAAACATTAAAAGCCAGAAAGGCTTGGAATGATATATTCCAAGTGTGAAAGATAACAAATGTCAACCAAGGTTACTTTATCCTCCAAAGCTATCCATTCAAATAGACGGAGAAATAAGGACATTCTGCAACAAAAGCAGGCTACAGGAATATTTAAAGACAAAACCAGCTCTACAAAAAATACTTGAAAGGAAAGAAAAGCACACATATAAGGAACCTGGAAAAGAGAAACCATACTCAAATACTACTTAATACAAGAGAGCAAAGGTAAAACCAAAACTAAAAACGAGCCAAGTGTGGTGGTGCACACCTTTAATCCAGCACTTGGCAGGCAGAGGTAGGAGGATCACTGAGAGTTCGAGGCCACCCTGAGACTACATAGTGAATTACAGGTCAGCCCTGAGCTAGAGTGAGACCCTACCTTGGAAAAAAAAAAAAAAAGAAGAAGAAGAAGAAAAGAAAAGAAAAGCTAAAAACTAAAAATAAACCTAGGGTTTGGGGTTCCAGGACTTTCCTGGACCCCTAATACCTGTTATACCATCCCTCCATCCCAGCCCAGCAGGGCCAAGGTGAGGGGGCACCTACTGGAGCAGGGACATGGAAGTTCAGGAGAGGTGAAAAGCCAAAAAGAGATCTTGCCCACCTGGTAAGCATCTATTTATAAACTTATTGCGGCCAGGCGTGGTGGTGCACACCTTTAATCCCAGCACTTGGGAGGCAGAGGTAGGAGGATCACCATGAGTTCAAGGCCAGCCTGAGAATACAGAGTTAATTCCAGGTCAGCCTGGGCCAGAGTGAGACCCTACCTTGAAAAAAACAAAAAATAAAATAAAAAAATGTAAACTTATTGTGGTGGGCTTGACCTTCAGGTTCAGGTGAACCTGAGAGAGATGTGATTGGTCTGGGCTAGGTACTGGCTCAAGAAGAGGCCAGCCATGATGCCATGGCTGAGTTTAACCAACCAGAATTTCAGGATCAGATTTAAACCTTAATTTTATTTTATTTTAGTTTAGTTTTTGTTTTTTGAGGTAGGGTCTTACTCTAGCCCAGGCTGACCTGAAACTCACTATGTAGTCTTAGGGTGGCCTTGAACTCATGGTGATCCACCTACCTCTACATCCCAAGTGCTGGGATTAAAGGCGTGTGCCACCACGCCCAGCTTTAAACCTTAATTTTAGGAAAGGGAACTCCTTCCCAGACGGGGACTCAGGTTGTTTATGGAAAAACAGATTAGGCAAGAGATAAGGAAAATCCATATTCTTCTCTGATCTCTAGCAAAGTAAAGACTGCAAGGGCAGGCCCAAAGATGTTCCTGCTGTTTACTTTTGGGGGGGCCAGTCACACCAACTGCCTCAATTTGCTCTAAGTAGATAATAAAAATAAAGTAATTTTTTAAAATGCCATTACATTCTTTTATTTTATTTTTCTTTATTTATTTTTAGGTAGGGTCTGTAGTCCCAGGCTGGCCTCAAACTCAGCCTCAGTTTAACGGTGTCATCTGGCATATTCTTTTTTTTTTTTTTTTTTTTTGTTTTTCAAGTTAAGGTCTCATTCTAGCCCAGGCTGACCTGGAATTCATTATGTAGTCTCAGGGTGGCCTTGAACTCACAGTGATCCTCCTACCTCTAACCTCCTGAGTGCTGGGATTAAAGGCGTGCACCACCATGCCCAGCTTCTATCTAGATACTCTTGACCATGCAAGTCTCTGAACCTTAGGCCTTTCATCAAGTTAAGGTTGAAGACGTTGCAAAATTAAGGTACATTAAGGCTGTGACTTTCAACTCAGTGTAACAAAGTTGAAAAACCTGAAAAGAAACAAGAGCTTTATCACTGCCTTCCTTAATGTAGCTTACCATCTTGGCAGTGAACTGACTGAAGTCCTCTCACTTAACACTTCTTAACATTCTATTGTAAGGTTTGGGAGTGACCAAAACCACACAGACCACTCTGAGGCAAAGATGAAAGCTTTTATTCTGAAAAAGCACAAGCTGCCAGGACTGACTTTAAAGAGAGGAGCACAGCCAACCTGAGTTTGTAGATAGTGGGTTTTATAGGGGTTCTTCAGTTGGGGGAAGGTGAGAAAGGGAAAGGAACTCATTTCAAATAGCTAAGGTGTGAGACCAGAACAGTGACCAGGCAACTTACAAGATAAGGGCACAGGAAACCATGACCTGGGGGCATTGTTAGGCAAGGAAGAGATAATGGCCCGGTGGTTTCCTGAGGAATGTGGATAATCCACTTCCTTGTCTCTGTTGCCATCCTGCTGTCCTTGGTGACCCCATTGTGGGAGCCTGTCCTAACCTAACAACTTTCAGTTGACTCTACCTCTTACATGACCAGATGATAGTGTAGGATTTCCTTTCAGCATTTTCAACTCTAAACTACTTCAATTCTAATTAGAAAAGGTAATATTAGTGATTATTAAGTGAGCCAGGGAGCTGCTTCAGCTGTTAGAGGCACTGGTAAAACCAGATGGACATTTGTTTGCAGCAGCAAAAGACCCTGTTATGTATGCACACACATACACACATGTGCATGCACTCAGATGCACAAATATATATATATTTGGTTTTTGAGGTAGGGTATCACTCTAGCCCAGACTGACCTGAAATTCACTGTGTAGTTTCAGCCTGGCAAAGCAGCAATCCTACTCTGCCTCCTGAGTGTTGGGGTTAAAGGAATGTACCACCACACCCAGCAATAAATAAATTTTTATTTATTTATTTATTATTACTATTTTGATTATTTCAAGAGAGTTTATTGCTAGAGTACATAAGATAAATCCACTGCAGGGCAGAGGCTGTGGATGACTCATATTTCCAACTGGGAGGAAGCACCCACTTGGTCTTATAGTAACAGCCAAATCGGTGGGTTCTGCTGTCTATCAGAATCAACTGGAACTTAGCATTCTTATCCTTTCTGTGCCTCTCAAGATGCTTGCTGACAGCAACTGCTTTCTTGATCAGATGGTAGAGGTCCTCAGGAAGATCAGGAGCCAGTGCTTTGGACTTCAAGATTCGCAAGATTGTATTGCCTGTCACAAAACGCACTTGTGCAATGCCATGTGAGTCCCTCATAATCACACCGATGTGCGAGGGAGTCAGGCTCTTCTTGGCCAGTTTGTAAATCTGCTCCTTCACATCATCTGACATCAACTTCAACCATGTGGGCACGCTGCTGTGGTAAGGCAGAACCAACTGGGACATGTCCTTCCCCGGCCATGCATGCGACCTATGATGGTGGCAGTCTGGCAAATTTTTATTTATTTATTTTGGTTTTTCAAGGTAGGGTCTTGCTCTCTAGTTTAGGCTGACCTGGAATTCACTATGTAGTCTCAGGGTGGCCTCAAACTCACAGCAATCCATCACCATGCCTGGCTTTTTTTTTTTTTTTTTGGAGTAAATTTTTAAGAAATGACTATTAATTTGGAATCTTCATTCATTAGCACCCAATATTTCCTGGTCTTCAGAGAAAGTAAAACAGGAAATGTTTGTCTATAAATTATTGGTGTATGTTTTTAAAAATATTTTTATTTATTTATTTATTTATTTAGTTATTTATTTATTTATTTATTTATTTATTTATTTATTTATTTATTTGTAAGCAGAGACAGAAGAGAGAGAGAATGGCAAACCAGGACCTCCAGCCACACTGCATCTGGCTTTATGTGGGTACTGGGCAATTCAACCCCACTCATTAGGCTTTGCAGGCAAGCACCTTAACTACTGGGCCATTTTTCCAGCCCATATCACTTTTTTTTTCTTTTGAAGAGACAATGCTTGTAATCCCAACACTTTGGAAACTAAGAAAGGTGGCTTGTCACAAGTTCAAGGCCAACCTAGGCACTGTATCTACTTGGAACAAAGCTAAATAGAATGATAGAACTCTTGTGATCATGGTGCATAGAGAGATGAAAAGTTGCAGGATCAGAGTCAAATAACTTTTGGCTATCTTTAACTCCTTAATAGCCATTTATTGCCAAGCTCTGTGTCTGGCCTAATATCTTTGTGACTATCAGGTGATTAGATGAAATCATTTTTTTGGAATGTACTAACATATCACCAGGTTCCACCAACCCAAAGGCTAAAAATGTCATCAGATAACATATAAAACCTATAGTAGAGATTTCCCTGCTTTGCTGTTACCCACCTACCTTACTAAAAAGTATCTTGGAGATAAATGTATATGGAGAAAAAGAAAAATAATTAGATTAAAAAGTTAAAGTTGGGGCTGGAGAGATGGCTTAGCAGTTAAGCACTTGCCTGTGAAGCCTAAGGACCCTGGTTTGAGGCTTGATTCTCCAGTACCCACGTAAGCCAGATGCACAAGGTGGCACATGCCTCTGGTGTTTGTTTGCAGTGGCTGGAGGTCCTGGTGTGCCCATTCTCTCCCCACCCCCTCTCTCTCTCTGTTGCTCTCAAATAAATAAATAAATAAATAAATAAAAATAAACAAAAATATTTTAAAGTTAAAAAAAAAATAAATGGAAAAAATATCTTGGTTTATGATCTTCTTTTGTCTTGTATCTATAAAACCTTAATCAGGTCTGGAGAGATGGCTCAGTGACTAAAGGTACTAGCATGCAAAGCCTGCCAGCCTGGGTTTGATTCCCCAGCACCCACATAAAGCCAGATGTACACAGTGTCACATGCATCTATAGTTTGTGTGCAGGGGCAAGAGGCCCTGATATGCCCATACTATCGCTCTTTCCTACCTCTGCCTCTGAGTGCTGGGATTAAAGGTGTGTGCCACCCCACCCAGCCAAACAAAATCTTTTTTTTTTTTTTTTTTTTTTTGGTTTTTTGAGGTAGGGTCTCACTCTAGTCCAGGCTGACCTGGAATTCGCTATGTATTCTCAGGTGGCCTTGAACCCACAGTGATCCTCCTACCTCTGCCTCCCAAGTGCTGGGATTAAAGGCGTGAGCCAGTGAGCCAGCATGCCCGGCACAAAATCTATTTTTTGAGTGAAACTTAAATCCTATTAAATCCAAAGTATCATATTTTCTGATTTCACCATTTTTGGTATTTTAGCCTTTCCCCTTTTGTTGTGTTACATTCAAGCTTTCTTATTTAGCAGAGTTGGGATTAAAATGTTTTGGTTTCTAACATATTTAAAAGTCAATACTGGGCTGGAGAGGTAGCTTAGGGGTTAAGGATACAAATTGAAAAGGAAGAGATCAAATTATCATCATTTGCAGATGATATGATTCTATACATAAAGGACCCTAAAGACACTACCAGCAAACTCTTAGAGCTGATGAACACTTTTAGCAACATAGAAATAAAATAAACACACAAAATACAAAAAAAAAAAAAAAAAACCACAAATCAGTAGCTTTCCTATAAACTAACAATAATTATGCAGAGGATTAAATCAGGGAATCTTTCTCATTTACAATTGCCTCAAACAATAAATAAATAAATAAATAAATAAATAAATAAGTAAATAAATAAATAAATAAATCCCTTGGTAAATTAAGCTCCAGAATCAAATTGAGATCAGGACACTCAGTATAGGTGGGAACACTATTTGACCTCATCTAAATGACACACATAATTGACAATGACAATTTTTTGGTTATGGTCTCTGCTGATAGTCATAATCAGTTTATAGCTGTATAGCTTGGAGATCCAGATAGTAAAAGATACATTGATCCAAATTATTTATTTAACCAGAGAGATGATTAAAATATTGTATCTGGGCTGGGCATGGCGGCACACATCTTTAATCCCAGCACTCAGGAGGCAGAGGTAGGAGGTTCTTTGTGAGTTTGGAGCTCCCCTGAGACTACAAAGTGAATTCCAGGTCAGCCTGGACAAGGAGACCTTACCTCGAGAAAAAATAAAAAAAAAGAAAGAAAGACATGTGCCTGTAGTGTCCCAAAGTTTCCAGCAGTACCTTGGAATAAACTTAACCAAGGAAGTGAAGGATCTCTACAATGAAAGCTTTTTTTTTTTTTTTTTTTTTTGTTTTTGTTTTTGTTTTTCGAGGTAGGGTTTCACTCTGGCCCAGGCTGACCTGGAATTAACTATGTAGTCTCAGGGTGGCCTTGAACTCATGGCAATCCTCCTACCTCTGCGCTGGGATTAAAGGTGTGCTCCACCACGCCTGGCTTACAATGAAAGCTTTAAAATACTCAAGCAAGAAATTGCAGAAGACACTAGGAAATGGAAAGACATCCCATGTTCTTGGATTGAAAGAATCAATATTGTGAAAATGTTAATCCTACCAAAAGCAATCTACAGATTTAATGCAATCCCCATTAAAATTCCAATGGCATTCCTCATGGAAATAGAAAAACCAATCCTAAAATTCATTTGGAAGCCCAAAAAACCCCGACTAGCCAAAACAATTTTTAGCAACAAAAATAAGGCTGGTGGTAGCACCATACCCAATTTTAAGCTATATTACAAAGCCATAGTAACAAAAACAGCATGGTACTGGCTCAAAGACAGACATGTAAATCAATGGAACAGAATAGATGACCCAGATGTTAATCCAGGCAACTACAGCCATCTTATTTTTGACAAAAAATGCCAAAAATATTCAATGGAGAAAAGACAGCCTCTTCAACAAGTCATGCTGGGAAAATTGGATATCTGTATGTAGAAAGATGAAAATAGATCCTTGTCTTTCTCCATGCACAAGAATCAAGTTCAAATTGAGCAGGGACTTTAATATCAGACCTAAATCTCTGAAATTTCTAGAAGAAAAGGTAGGGGAAACCCTTCAACATATTGGCTTAGGCAATGACTTTCTGAATACAAACCCAGTTGCTCAGGATATAAAACCACTAATCAACCACTATGATCTCATGAAATTACAAAGCTTTTTGTACAGCAAAGGAAACTGAAGAGAGCAAAGAGACAACCTACAGAATGGCAGAAAATCTTTGCGAGCTACACATCTGACAGAGGATTAATATCCAGAATATACAAAGGAGTCAAAAAACAAAACAATAAGAAATCAAACAACCCAATTAAAAAATGGGCTATGAAAGTAGAGAGTTCTCAAAGGAAGAAATAAAGATGGCATATAAACATCTTAAAAAGTGTTCTAAAGCCAGGCATGGTGGCGCACGCCTTTAATCCCAGCACTGGGGAGGCAGAGGTAGGAGGATTGCCATGAGTTCAAGGCCACCCTGAGACTACATAGTTAATTCCAGGTCAGCCTGGGCCAGAGGGAGACCCTCAAAAAGAAAAAAAACCAAAAAAAAAAAAAAAGTTTTCTACATCCTTAGCCATCAGAGAAATGCAAATTAAAACTACTTTGAGATTCCATCTCACTCCTGTCAGAATGGCTACCATCAAGAAAACAAATGACAATAAATGTTGGTGAGAATGCAGAAAAAGGGGAACCCTTCGACACTGTTTGTGGGAATGTAATCTGGTACAGCCAGTGTGGACATTAGTGTGGAGGTTCTTCAGACAGCTAAAAATAGATTTATCATATGATCCAGCTATAGCACTCTTAGGCTAATGACTCTTCTCACTACCTTAGAGGTATTTGCACAGCCATGTTTATTGTTGCTCTATTCACAATAGCTAGGAAATGGAACCAGCCTAGATGTCCCTCCACAGATGAATGGATAATAAAGATGTGGCACATTTACACAATGGAGTTCTGCTCAGTGGTAAAGAAAAATGAAATTATGAAATTTTCAGGAAATGGATGGATCTGAAAAGGATTATACTAAGTGAGGTAACCCAGGCCCAGAAAGCCAAACGTTGCATATTCTCTCTTATATGTGGATACTAGCTACAGATGTAGAGACTTGTGTGTGAGCTGGAACCAAAAATCGGTAGCAGAGGCCAGTAAGCTAGAAAAAGGCTATAAAGGAGGGGGGAGAGGGAAGGACTTAAGGGGATGGTATTGTATATATGTAAGCAAAAGAACAGATTACAGGTAAGGGAAAGGCCTAAGCGACTCCAGAAGAAGAGATTGTGTAAAAGAAGGGCACCACGGGGGAGGGGGGGATGATCAATAAAAATTCAAGATATTCTGAATAAGACATATAAAAACCTGCTTTTTTGAATAATGGCACATCAGAAGCCATAGATTGTTACTATAAAATTTTCAGTGCCAGGAATGTTGGAGAGGCAGGTCCCTTTGCCTCCAAAACATTACATTTATTTTTAAAGCTTGATCATGAAAAATTGCCAATCTAAGAAAAATAAGACAAGAAATCTGATGGTCTTAAAGGAGATATTGAAGGAATATAGGAGAAAGCTAGCTTCTTTTAGGTAGTGTCAGTTAGAAATTGAGGCCCACAGAGAACCAGGAGTGCCACCCACATGCCACCTTGCCCTGGCACAAAAATGGAACTCTTGGCAGAAATGGAACTCATACCTGATCGAGACTGATCTACAGCACCCCTGCTGTTCACAGTTTAGTGCACTGCCTAGATTGGCTGGCCCAGGTGGGTTGGGTCTGGGGCCTGCCCTCTTCCCCATGCACATAAAGGCTCTCATCTTCTTCCTGTCTGGGCCTTTTCCTTTTAACAGAGCTCTCTCTGGATTCCCTTTCATCTCTGCTCAGATACACATGAGTCTTAATCCTACCAAAAGCAATCTACAGATTTAATGCAATCCCCATTAAAATTCCAATGGCATTCCTCATGGAAATAGAAAAACCAATCCTAAAATTCATTTGGAAGCCCAAAAAACCCCGACTAGCCAAAACAATTTTTAGCAACAAAAATAAGGCTGGTGGTAGCACCATACCCAATTTTAAGCTATATTACAAAGCCATAGTAACAAAAACAGCATGGTACTGGCTCAAAGACAGACATGTAAATCAATGGAACAGAATAGATGACCCAGATGTTAATCCAGGCAACTACAGCCATCTTATTTTTGACAAAAAATGCCAAAAATATTCAATGGAGAAAAGACAGCCTCTTCAACAAGTCATGCTGGGAAAATTGGATATCTGTATGTAGAAAGATGAAAATAGATCCTTGTCTTTCTCCATGCACAAGAATCAAGTTCAAATTGAGCAGGGACTTTAATATCAGACCTAAATCTCTGAAATTTCTAGAAGAAAAGGTAGGGGAAACCCTTCAACATATTGGCTTAGGCAATGACTTTCTGAATACAAACCCAGTTGCTCAGGATATAAAACCACTAATCAACCACTATGATCTCATGAAATTACAAAGCTTTTGTACAGCAAAGGAAACTGAAGAGAGCAAAGAGACAACCTACAGAATGGCAGAAAATCTTTGCGAGCTACACATCTGACAGAGGATTAATATCCAGAATATACAAAGGAGTCAAAAAACAAAACAATAAGAAATCAAACAACCCAATTAAAAAATGGGCTATGAAAGTAGAGAGTTCTCAAAGGAAGAAATAAAGATGGCATATAAACATCTTAAAAAGTGTTCTAAAGCCAGGCATGGTGGCGCACGCCTTTAATCCCAGCACTGGGGAGGCAGAGGTAGGAGGATTGCCATGAGTTCAAGGCCACCCTGAGACTACATAGTTAATTCCAGGTCAGCCTGGGCCAGAGGGAGACCCTACCTCGAAAAACAAAAAAAAAAAAAAAGTTTTCTACATCCTTAGCCATCAGAGAAATGCAAATTAAAACTACTTTGAGATTCCATCTCACTCCTGTCAGAATGGCTACCATCAAGAAAACAAATGACAATAAATGTTGGTGAGAATGCAGAAAAAGGGGAACCCTTCGACACTGTTTGTGGGAATGTAATCTGGTACAGCCAGTGTGGACATTAGTGTGGAGGTTCTTCAGACAGCTAAAAATAGATTTATCATATGATCCAGCTATAGCACTCTTAGGCTAATGACTCTTCTCACTACCTTAGAGGTATTTGCACAGCCATGTTTATTGTTGCTCTATTCACAATAGCTAGGAAATGGAACCAGCCTAGATGTCCCTCCACAGATGAATGGATAATAAAGATGTGGCACATTTACACAATGGAGTTCTGCTCAGTGGTAAAGAAAAATGAAATTATGAAATTTTCAGGGAAATGGATGGATCTGAAAAGGATTATACTAAGTGAGGTAACCCAGGCCCAGAAAGCCAAACGTTGCATATTCTCTCTTATATGTGGATACTAGCTACAGATGTAGAGACTTGTGTGTGAGCTGGAACCAAAAATCGGTAGCAGAGGCCAGTAAGCTAGAAAAAGGCTATAAAGGAGGGGGGAGAGGGAAGGACTTAAGGGGATGGTATTGTATATATGTAAGCAAAAGAACAGATTACAGGTAAGGGAAAGGCCTAAGCGACTCCAGAAGAAGAGATTGTGTAAAAGAAGGGCACCACGGGGGAGGGGGGGATGATCAATAAAAATTCAAGATATTCTGAATAAAACATATAAAAACCTGCTTTTTTGAATAATGGCACATCAGAAGCCATAGATTGTTACTATAAAATTTTCAGTGCCAGGAATGTTGGAGAGGCAGGTCCCTTTTGCCTCCAAAACATTACATTTATTTTTAAAGCTTGATCATGAAAAATTGCCAATCTAAGAAAAATAAGACAAGAAATCTGATGGTCTTAAAGGAGATATTGAAGGAATATAGGAGAAAGCTAGCTTCTTTTAGGTAGTGTCAGTTAGAAATTGAGGCCCACAGAGAACCAGGAGTGCCACCCCACATGCCACCTTGCCCTGGCACAAAAATGGAACTCTTGGCAGAAATGGAACTCATACCTGATCGAGACTGATCTACAGCACCCCCTGCTGTTCACAGTTTAGTGCACTGCCTAGATTGGCTGGCCCAGGTGGGTTGGGTCTGGGGCCTGCCCTCTTCCCCATGCACATAAAGGCTCTCATCTTCTTCCTGTCTGGGCCTTTTTCCTTTTAACAGAGCTCTCTCTGGATTCCCTTTCATCTCTGCTCAGATACACATGAGTCTAGCTTCCCCCTCACCCAGCCAGGCAATGAAGCTCTATATCCAGTTTATACAAAGAATTTCCACAAAGACACAAGAAAAAAGGCTACCAATTTATTTTTATTTATTTATTTTTTTTTTATTTTATTTTAATTTTTTTATTGACAACTACTTTAATTGTAGACAATATCCCATGGTACTTCCCTACCCCCCCCCACTTTCCTCTTTGAAACTTCATCATATACCCTCCTCCTCTTAATCAGTCTCTCTTTTCAGTTTGATGTCATGATCTTTTCCTCCTATTATGATGGTCTTGTGTAGGTAGTGTCAGGCACTGTGAGGTCATGGATATCCAGGCCATTTGGTGTCTGGAGGAGCAGTTGTAAGGAGTCCTACTCTTCCTTTGGCTCTTACATTCTTTCTGCCCCCCTTCCAAAATTGACCCTGAGCCTTGGAAGGTGGGTTTGAGATGTTTCAGTGCTGAGTACTCCTCTGTCCCTTCTCAGCACCATGGTGCCTTCTGAGTCATCCCAAGGTTGCCACCATCTGAAAAGAAAAGCTTTTTTTTTTGTTTGTTTGTTTGTTTGTTTGTTTTTCAAGGTAGGGTTTCACTCTGGTCCAGGCTGACCTGGAATTAACCATGTAGTCTCAGGGTAGCCTCAAACTCACGGCGATCCTCCTACCTCTGCCTCCCAAGTGCTGGGATTAAAGGCATGTGCCACCACACCCGGCTTTCTTTTGGTTTTTTGAGTTAGGGTTTCGCTCTAGCCCAGGCTGACCTGGAATTCACTCTTTACTCTCAAGGTGGCTTCAAACTCATGGTAATCTACCTCTGCCTCTTGAGTCCTGGGATTAAATGCATGTGCCACCATGCGTGGCTTTGTTTTGTTTTTAGAGATAAGGTCTCACTCTAGCCTAGGCTGGCCTGGAATTCACTATGTAGTCCCAGGCTGGCCTCAAACTGACAGCAATCCTCCTACCTCTGCTTCCCAAGTGTTGCGATTGAAAGTGTGTGCCACCATGCCCAGCTAAGGCTACCAATTTAAATGTGGATAAAAGACAAATAGATTTTTTTACCAAAAGTGTATCTAAATGGCCCAAAGTCAACAGCACCAGTCCTTAGAGATAAAGAAGTTAAAAGCTCTCTGATATCTCCACCAGAATGCTGATGCTAAGTGATGGTGAAGATGGAGAACTGGAATTTAAATTGCTGATGTGAATGTATGTGGAAAGTCTGCTTTGGGACATTGTTATACAGTATATAGTAATATCAAATGCAACATATATCAAAAGCCCACTTTTGCATAAATAGATGTACATATACTGGTAATAGAAAGGAATGTCTTTATCTATTGAAAAATAAAGCAATGCCTTTAATGACTTTATTAATAATAGCTAGACACTATAAACAAATCAGATATCATATAATGTATTTACACAACAAAAATGAGATAAAATAATATGTACAGTAACATGGTAAATCCCATACGCAATACATTGAAGAAGAATGTTAGTCACTAGTGGGTACAAAACATAAAATTCAAAGAAGAAAAATGTATCTATGATTATTCAAGTGAAATAGTGGAATTTTTGTATATTTTGTGGGTTAAGGGAGATAAACTAATGGAGGGAGTGTGTATGAGCCTTGTGAGATGTGGAAATGTGCTCTGTGCAGATCTAGTGGTTCTACATCTCACCTGTCTTTGGTATTGCCTGAATTATGGCCTTGCATTCACATGTAGAATTGCCAACCCTAAATTCCTCAGACTGTGATTGTGCTTAAAGGTAAGGTCATTAAAGGGATGATTAGGTTAACAAAGGCCTTGAGAGGAGAGTCTTGGTCCAACATAAAATAGAGGTCCCCAGAGGACCCCCACTTACAAACACTGACAGACTTGATCTTGGACTTCCAGCCTCAGAGTTATTTAAGCTGGCCCAGTCTCTGGTATTTTGTTATGACAGACTTCACAAATTAATACACTGTTCATATATAAAAATTTATTGAAAGCTATGATTTTTTGACTTTAGTATAGTTACCTTAAAAAAAAATTTTTTTTTGAGGTAGGATCTCACTCTAGCCCAGGCTGACCTGGAATTCCTATGTAGTCTTAGGGCGGCCTTGAACTCACGGTGATTTTCCTTCCTCTGCCTCCCGAGTAGAGTGCTGGGATAAAAGGCGTGATCCACCAAGCCTGGCTAAATTTTAAATTTTAAATAAATTCTGTTTTGTGGTGGCTCACCAAGCCTGGCTAAATTTTAAATTTTAAATAAATTCTGTTTCATGGTGGCTCACCAAGCCTGGCTAAATTTTAAATTTTAAATAAATTCTGTTTCATGGTGGCTCACGCCTTTAATCCCAGCACTCTACTCGGGAGGCAGAGGAAGGAAGATCATTGTGAGTTCAAGGCCGCCCTAAGACTACATAGGAATTCCAGGTCAGCCTGGGCTAGATTGAGACCCTACTTTGAAAAACTAAAAAAAAAAAAAAAAAAAAAAATTCTTGGGGCTGGGGAATGGCTTAGTGGTTAAGGCGTTTGCCTGAAACCAAAGGATCCCGGTTCGAATCTCCAGGTCCCATATAAGCCAGATGCACATGGTGGCACATGCATCTGGAGTTCGTTTGCAGTGGCTAGAGGCCCTGATGTACCCATTTTCTCTCCCACTCTCTCTCTCTGTCTCTCTCTCATAAATAAATAAAAATAAATCTTTTTTTAAAATTCTGTTTCCTATTGGCAAACAGCCCTATTTATTGTCAGCACATCCACCCCATTCTCTCAGTTCATCTAGCATTTTCTAAACTGCCTACCACTATTTCTGACTGCCTTTTTTTTTTTTTTTTTTTTTTTGCCTCTTCATTACCCTCTATAACCGTAACACTTCATCTCATGTTTCCAAAGACAAACAGAGGAAAAAGGAATAATCCTATGATCTTGTTATTGTACTTCAGTGAGCTGCAAAACAGGCTTCTACTTCGGAATCAACCAGTAAACTCTAAACAACCCTGAGTACCTATCTTCTCTTCCCTGTGCTTTTGATTTCCTTTATGGACAACAGTGGTGGTTATGATTGGTCAGACCTCCAAGGCTATGAATATTACTGAGATAGCATCTTACAATTGTACAGAAATGGTGTTATACAAATGCAGAGAAGGTGTTATTATTCACAGTCTAGTAGTAAACATGATTTCAAATGATAGCCTTCAATGATGTGTAATCTTAATGAGAACATCTTTTCTCCACCCTGTGTTCCTGGTTCACACTGCTAAGGAACTCCAAAGGAATCTGCCAGGGATGCTGAAATTCACCAACTCAGGCCAGGCTTTAATAGTTACTGGTCTCTGACCATTACCTTTTCCATATATATACTTTCCTCTATTTGGAAAACACATACTCATATTTAGGAATACAGTAGGAGACATGTTTCTTGGGTGGTGGATCTGAGATTTTTCCAGGAAGAATCAACCAAGGCAGTTAGACCTTCCCCCAGAGTGGGTAGTCCTTCTAGTGGAAGCCTTATAGAGAGTTGTAGGAAAAAGTGGCTGGTTTTGCCTGGTGAATGCATGCACCTTGTTGCTATCATCTTTCATAGACATTGGAACTCAGTTTCTTTCTACTGTGGACTGAAGACCAGCATTTCTTCAGGTAAGTACTGCTAAGACATCCAACTTTGTGGACAGGTTCTCAGCCTCTCCAGCTTTCAGCACCCATTGTTGGACTTCCCAGCCTGTATTATGTAAGCCAATCTAGTAAATCCACTTGGTAATATAGTCATCCTATTGGTTCTGTTCTTCTAGAAAAGCCTGACTAATATGGGGACTTTGAGAGGTAGTTAGAATTAGGAGGGAAAAAGACCTACTCTTTTTCACTATGAGATTCCCTCAAAAGTGTTAGCAAGAACCTTACCAGTCAGAGCACTTATTGTGCTCTTGGACTTCAGCCTCCAGTATCCCGAACCAAATAAACTTCTGTTATTTGTAATTTAGCTAGCCTCGTGTATTTTGTTATAGCACCAGAAAACAGAGTAAACACTACACAATAAATGTTTGTTTAAATGGAAAGATGATTGAATGAATTCAAATGCCCTCACTTTCATATGAAGAAGGTACCTAAAACTTTGTGTTAAATGAACTAAGAAACCTAAATCCAAGGAAATTTTTAGAGACAGAGAGAGAAAGAAAGAGACAGACACACACAGAGAGAATTGACACACCAGGGCCTCAGCCACTGAAATCAAACTCTATACACTTGTACCACCTAGTGGGCATGTGCAACCTTGCACTTGCCTCACCTTTGTGCTTCTGGCTACAGGGGATCTGGAGTGAGATTAAACACGGGTCCTTAGGCTTTGCAGGTAAGTGCATTAACCCCTAAGTCATCTCTCCAGCCCAATCCAAGAAATTTTTAAGTAAGTGTCTTAGAAAAGTAAATCTAAATAAATCTAAGCCAGGTGTGGTGGCACATGCCTTTAATCCCTGCACTTAGGAGGCAAAGATAAGAGAATTGCCATGAGTTTGAGGCCACCCTGAGACTTCATAGTGAATTCCAGGTCAGCCTGGGCTAGAGAAAGACCCTACCTTGAACCCCCCCCCCAAAAAAAAAGAAGAGTAAATCTATCTATCTTTTTGTGTGTGGTGTCAGGTATGAATCCCAGGGACTCACACATGCTAACCAAGTGCAAGTACTCTACCACTGAGCTGCATGTCTAACCCTTTTTTAAATGTTACCTTGAGATGATCTCACTAAGTGGACCTGAAATGCAATCCTCCTGCCTTAGCTGTGCTCTGTCCAATAAGGGTCTTAGCAATGAGTATTCACTTTCAGATTTCTTTGGATGTATCTGTTGGAATTTTTATTTGGCTTTCTTTATTTTTATTTTTATTTATTTATTTGAAAAACAGAGACAGACAGAGTGAGGGTGGGTGTGCCAGGGCTTCCTGTAACTGCAAATAAACTCCAGATGCATGCTTCACTTGGTGCATCTGGCTTTATGTGGGTACTGGGGAATTGAACCTGGGCTGACAGGCTTTGCAAGCAAGTGTCTTTAAATGCTGAGCCATCTCCCCAGCCCATATTTAGCTTTCTTTAAAAGAAAATATTTTAAAAGCTGGGCGTGATGGCACAAGCTTTTAATCCCAGCACTTGGGAGGCAGAGATAGGTGAGTTGCTGTGAGTTCAAGGCCACCCTGAGACAACATAGTGAACTCTAGGTCAGCCTGAGCTAGAGTGAGACCCTACCTTGAAAAACCAACCAAACAAACAAAAAATAATGATAATAATTAAAATTTTAGCTGGGCATGGTGGCACATGGCTTTAATCTCAGCACTTGGGAGGATCGCCATGAGCTCAAGGCCAGTTTGAGACTATATAGTGAATTCCAGGTCAGCCTGGGCTAGAGCGAGACCCTACCTTGAAAAACCAAAACAAAAATTATTTATTGGGGCTGAGGAGATGGCTCAGCAGTTAAAGGCACTTGCTTATAAAATCTGCCAACTGGGGTTTTATTATCCAGTATCTACATAAAACCAGATGCACAAAGTGGTGGGCTCATGCATCTGGAATTTTTTTTTTTTTTTGCAGTGGCAAGAGGCCCTGGTGTGCCCATTCACACCTTCATTCCCAATCCCTCTTTCTCAAACATATAAAAATATTAAAAATTATTTATATAGGGCTGGAGAGATGGCTTAGCAGTTAAGCAATTGCCTATGAGACCTAATGACCCCGGTTCGAAGTTCAGTTCCCCAGTACCCACATAAGCCAGATGCACAAAATGACGCATGCATCTGGAGTTCATTTGCAGTGGCTGGAGGCCCTGGTGCACGCATTCTCTCTCTCTCTCTCTTTCTCTCTCTCTCTGCCACTTTCTCTGTCTGTCTGTTGCTCTCTAATAGATAAATAAAAATAAAAAAAAAAAAAATCTTTAAAAAAATTATTTATTTATTTTCACATGTATGAGTGTGTATAGATGTGTGTTTTTATGGACATGCTAGGGTCTCTTGCCCCTGCAAATGTAATACTAGACACTTGCACCACTTTTTATGTATCTGGCTTTACATAGGTGGCTGGGAATTGAAACCAGGCCTATTGGCTTTGCAAGCAAGTGCCTTTTTCAATATTTTATTTTATTTATTTATTTGAGAGAGAGTGGAAGAGAGAGAATGGGCATGCCAGAGCCTCTAGCCACTACAAACAAACTTTAGACGCAGGCTAAAGAAATGGCTTAGCTGTTAAGGTGTTTGCTTGCAAAGCCAAAGGATCCAGGTTCAATTTTCCAGGACCCACATAAGCCAGATGCACAAGATGACACATTTGTCTGGAGTTCATTTGCAGTGGCTGAAGGCCCTGAAGCGCCCATTCTCTCTCTCTCTTTCTCTTTTTTTCTCTCTCTCTCTCTGCCTCTTTCTCTCACAAATAAATAACATAAAATAAAACATTAAGAAAAAAAACCCTCTAGATCCACCTTGTGTGTCTGGTTTTATGTGGGTACAGGGGACTCCAACTTGGTTCTTCAGGTTTTGCAGGCAAGTGCCTTAATTACTGAGCCATCTCTCTAGCCCCAAACAAGTGTCTTTAACGACTGAGCCATCTCTCTAGCCTCCTATTTGGCTTTCTTTATCCAAAGTTTGTTTGCAGAGGTAATCAAGAAATAAAACCTTGCTTCAGAAAGGGTGCTGTAGAGATTAAATGAAGTAATATACATATAATTCACATTATTACTCGGAGCATAGAAAACCTTAAAATGTATACTGCTACTGGAATAAAACATTGTCATTGTCACTGCATTGACTGAATTAAAGGTTCAGCTCCAATGTTTATGGGCTGTGTGGTACTGGGTAAATTACTAGCCTTTTCTGAGCCAAAACTTCCCCTGTGCATAAAATAGGGTAATAACTGTACTTATCTCAGTGGCTGTGGTGAGGATAAATGCTTTAAGTAGAATGCACAGTAGTACACTTGACAAACTTAATCTTCATCACAACTACTTGAGATGCACAGCATTAAGCTATTTTAGTTATAAGTGTTATATATATTTGGATCTTGTGCTTTTCATCGCACCTCATATAGGGCCTGTCACACACTATGTACAAGTGTTGGTTGATGTTGTTAAGGTGTATTATTGGGCTGAAGAGATTTCTCAGTGGTTAAAGGCACTTGTTTCCAAAACCTGACAGCTTGGGTTCTAGTTCCTAGTACCCACATAAAGCCAGATGCATAAAGTGGCATATGCATCTGGAGTTTGCATGTGGCAGGAGACCCTCATGCACCCATTCACTCTCTCATGAATATAAATAAATATATAGATAAATATTTTAAAATAATTATTTATGATACCTTGCATATATAACATGATTATTGTTAGCTGACAGCATTTGCAAGCAAGTCAGTGGTGATTTCTGGGTTTTCATCTTGGGTGGTTGCATAGCCAGTCTTTGAAATAAGTAATATAGCAGTAGGAGCGCTACAGGACTAGATCTTGGTGGCCTCACCAGAAGGATTAATCATCTTGTTTCAGTGGGTATGCTACAAGAGGAAAGACTTAAAGTAGGGGTAGAGAGATGTCTCAGTAGTTAAAGGCTCTTGTTTGCAAAGCCTGACAGCCTGGGTTTGATTCTCCAGTACCCACATAAAGTCAGATGCACAAGGTGGCACATGTGTCATGAGTCTGTTTGCAGTGGCAGAAGGCCCAGGTGCATACATACTCACTCTCTCTCTCTCCTTAAATATTCTATTTTTATTTTTTATTTATTTATTTATTTATTTATTTAAGAAAGAGAGAAATAGACAGGGAGAGAGAGAATAGGTGCACCAGGGCCTTTGGCCACTGCAAACAAGCTCCAGATGTGTGTGCCCCCTTGTGCATCTGGTTTACATGGGTCCTGGGGGATTGAACCTGGGTCTTTGGCTTTTGGAGTTACACCTTTAAAAGACTGGCTTATTAATAAGCAATGAGAAGATTTTTGCCAGGAAGGTTATATTTAAAAAGTTAGCAAGAGGGCTGGAGAGATGGTTTCACTGTTAAGGTATATGCCTGCAAAGCCTAAGGACCCCAGTTTGATTCTCCAGGTCCCACATAAGCCAGATGCACATGGTGGCGCATGCATCTGGAGTGTGTTTGCAGTGGCTAGAGGCCCTGGTGCACCCATTATCACTTTTTCTCTCTCCCTCTCTCTGTCTCTAATAAATAAATGCATAAAATAAAAAATAAATAATTAAATAAAAGTTAACAAGATAGACATGAGTATAATGATCTCACTTTGGACACCATGTGTACACTGCATTATCTGGCATAAGAAGCCACAAATTGGGCATTGTGGCACATGTCTTTAATCCCAGCACTTGTGAGACAGAGATAGGAGGATTGCTGTAATTTTGAGGCCACCCTAAGACGGCACAGTGAATTCCAGGTCAGCTTGGGCTAAAACAAGACCCTACCTCAAAAAAAAAGTTATAACCTAGAAACCTGATCTTGGAGATCTTCAATAGGCCATGCTGAAAAGTGATGGAAGTCCAGCCTTGCCTTGCTATAAGAGAAGTAGAATCTAGTCAGGATGTGTGGCTCATGAACAAAGTATGGCCTTGGTGACTGACATTTGGGAAGATGATCTTATGACACGAGTGGTTTATCTGTGCAGAGAAGTCACGGAAACAACTGGCTGTATAAGTCCAAAGTTCAGACAAGAGGTTAGAGCTAAAGATATTGTTTCTAACCCTTCAACATATTGGCATAGGCAAGGACTTTCTGAATATAACTCCAGTTGCTCAGCGAATAAAACCACTAATCAACCACTGGGACCTTATGATATTACAAAGCTTTTGCACAGCAAAGGATACTGTGAATAGAGCAAAAAGACAACCTACAGAATGGGAGAAAATCTTTGCCAGCTATACATCTGACAGAGGATTAATATCCAGAATATACAAAGAACTCAAAAAACAGAATAATAAGAATTCAAACAACCCAGTTAAAAAAAATGGGCTATAGTGGCGTGTCTACTCTTGGGGTAACCAACTGCTCCATAATTGGACTGAAGGCCCTCTCTACAGGAGGGAATACATACCTGGTACTGAAAAACCTAAGTAAAAGTCTATGGTAGGTGAGGTCATGAGCCTTGGGGGTATAAGCCTGATCATGTCTGACTAAATGTATATATTATTCCCACCAAGCTGCCCTGGGGACACTACACTAAATGTTCATGTTCACATATTAACGCTACTCTCACTTCTGGCTAGAGAAGCTTCTCTTTTCAGATGGTGATGACCACTGGGATGACCCAAAAGGCAACATAGTGCTGAGAAGAAGGGATGGAGGAGTGTCTAGCACTGAAACACCTCTGTCACACCCTCCAATGGCTCAGGGACCATTGCGGAAGAGGGGGCGGATAGAATGGAAGAGTCAAAGGAAGGATATGACCTCTTACAATGCAACTGCCCAGACAGAAATTGGCCTCGATATCCATGATCTTGTAGTGCCTAGCAATACCTTTGCAAGACCCTCAAAATAGAAGAGAAAGATGATGTCATCCAATTAGGAAAGAGACTAATGGAGAGAGGGAGGGGATATGATGGAGACGGGAGTTCTAAAGTGGAATGGGGGAGGGGAGGGAAATATCAGGTGGGGTTTTTTTTGGTATGTAAGGTTAAAAGTCAATAAAAAATAATAATTAAAAAAATGGGCTATGGAACTAAATAGAGAATTCTCAGAAGATGAAATACAGATGGCATATAAACATCTATAAAAGTGTTCCACATCCTTAGCCATCAGGGAAATGCAAATTAAAACCACTTTGAGATTCCATTTCACTCCTGTCAGAATGGCTACCATCAAGAAAACAAATGACAATAAGTGTTGGTGTGGATGCGGAAAAAGAGGAACACTTCTACACTGTTGGTGGGAATGTAATCTGGTCCAGCCATTGTGGAAATCAGTGTGGAGGTTCTTGAGACAGTTAGAAGTAGATGTACCATATGCTCCAGCTATAGCACTCCTAGGCATATATCCAGAGGACTCTTCTCACTACCTTAGAGATACTTGCACAACCATGTTTATTGCTGCACTATTCACAATAGCTAGGAAATGGAAGCAGCCTAGATGTCCCTCCACAGATGAACGGATAATAAAGATGTGGTACATTTACACAATGGAGTTCTATTCAGCGGTAAAGAAAAATGAAATTATGAAATTTGTAGGGAAATGGATGGATCTGGAAAGGATTATACTAAGTGAGGTAACCCAGGCTCAGAAAGCCAAACGTCGCATGTTCCTTCTCATATATGGATCCTAGCTACAAATGTATAAACTTGTGTGTGAACTGGAACTAAAAATAGGTACCAGAAACCAGTAAACTGGTAAAAGGCTATAAGGGAGGGAGGAAAGGGAAGGACTTAAGTGTATGGTATTGCACATATGTAAGTAGAAGAACAGATTATAGGGAGGGGAATGGCCTAAGCGAGGCCATGGGAAGAGAATGCGTAAAAGAAGGGCAGGGGAGAGTCAATCTAAATTCAAGATATTGTGAATAAGATTTATGTAAACCTACTTTTTTGAATAATGGCACATCTAGAAGCTGTAGACTGTTACTAGAAAATTTTCAGTGCCTGGGATGGGATACCTTCCAGTGAGTTGTTGGCCAAGGAGGTCCCGGAAGTCTCCAAAACATTAAAGGCTTTTGCCAAAGCCCTTGGTTTCCCTTGAGAAACAGATAGTAAGACCCTATTGCTGAAGACATCTCTTGCCTGAGAGGCAAGGCCACTGAGAAAGCAAGCTGGTGCAGAGCAGAAAACCGTCTCCCTGTAGACCAGCCAACTGAAAGCTGGAAAAAGCTGCACTGCATGCAGCTGTATGGGAGACAGAAGTCATCAGCAATGAAAACAGTGGACACTGAATATTAAAGTTTGGCCATACAGGCCCAATGCCTGAACGGGTTCAATAGTGGCATGTCTACTCTTGGGGTAACCAACTGCTCCATAATTGGACTGAAGGCCCTCTCTATGGGAGGGAATACATGCCTGGTACTGAAAAACCTAAGCAAAAGTCTATGGCAGGTGAGGTCATGAGCCTTAGGGGTATAAAGCCTGCTCTTGTCTGACTAAATGTATATATTATTCCCACCAAGCTGCCCTGGGGGCACTACACTTAATCTTCATGTTCACATATTAACACTACTCTCACTTCTGGTTAGAGAAGCTTCTCTTTTCAGATGGCGATGACCACTGGGATCACCAAAAGGCAACATAGTGCTGAGAAGAAGGGATAGAGGAGTGCCCAGCACTGAAACACCTCTGTCACACCCTCCAAGGCTCAGGGACCATTGCGGAAGAGGGGCGGATAGAATGGAAGAGCCAAAGGAAGGGTATGACTTCTTACAATGCAACTGCCCAGACAGAAATTGGCCTCGATATCCATGACCTTGCAGTGCCTAGCAATACCATCACAAGACCCTCAAAATAGAAGAAAAAAATGATGACATCAAATTAAAAGAAAGACTAATGGAGAGAGGGAGGGGACATGATGGAGATTGGTGTTCTAAAGTGGAATGGGGGGAGGGGAGGGAAGGGAAATATCATATGTTTTTTGTATGTAAGTATAGAAGGTGTCAATAAAAAATTAATAATAAAAAAAGATATTGTTTCTAACAGACTCTTTGGGAAGAAAGGGAGGAGAAGATGCACAAAAATATCAACCATTAGGGAATGGGTAGAAGAGCTGTAGGCTGTTGAAGAGGAGACATTAGAGAAGTAGGTGGATGAAACAAGAGAGCCAAGTTGCTAAAGCTGAGGCAGGGAGGGTTTTTTCCAAAAGGAGGAGTGTTACATTTTGCAGATGGCAAGTAGGAAGATCCCAAAGTGGTCCTGGCGGTCTCTATTAGATTGTGCAGATGGCTCAGCAGGGAAGTGAAAGTGAGATTCCAAAGCTAATGATGGAGGCTCTTCTTTCCAGAAACTTGACTATAAGGAAAATAAGTGAATAAAGGGTCAGGAGAATGCAAAGGTCAAGGGAAAGACCTTTTCAGTATATAGAAAACTTCAGAGTGAGACTAAGGAAAGCAAATCCTAGAAGATGGAAAGTAGTGAGTAACAATGGCAAAACCTCTACCTCACTTTGTGACAATAGCAAACCTCTACTGATTGAATATTTCCTAAGTACTCTTCACATATTCATTAATCTTTACTGCCACTGAGCAGACAAGACCTCATTTTACAGAAGAGGAAACCAAGGCACAGACAAGTTAGTAACTGGCTTGAAGCTCCACAGCCAGTAAATAGTAGAGGCAGAATCCAAATCCTCACAGTATGGTAGAGCAGGTGCACCTAACATCAGGCAACACTGCCCAGTTCCAAAAACAGATCTGATAGCATAAGGTGCCCAACAGGTGACTTGTTACTTTCTTGAAGAAAAGGAATGGAAACATGTTGATTAGTTTGGAGGCTGAGAGTGTATAGACACCTAATGTTCTTCTTCACCACCCCATCCACTCCTCTCTACCCTCAAGGCAAATAGAACATATATTGACACTGGGAGTTGGAAAAGTCATGGCAGGGACTGGCATTGAATAACAATACTTTAAAATTTTTATATTTATTTGCAAGCAGAGAGAGGTAGAAGAGAGACAGAGAGATAGAGAGAATGGGCTTCCATGGCCTCTATCCACTGTGAATGAACTCCAGAGCACTCCAGCCACTATGTGTCTGGCTTTATGTGGGTTCTGGATAATTGAACTTGGGTCATTGGGCTTTGCAGGCAAACACCTTAGCCATTGAGCCATCTCTCCAGCCCAAAAATGCTTTTTAAAAAACTTTTTTGGCCTGGAGGGATTGCTTAGTGGTCATGGCACTTGCCTTCAAAGCCAAAGGACCCAGGTTCAATTCCCCAGGACCCATGTAAGCCATATGCACAAGGTAGCACATGTGTCTGGAGTTTGTTTGCAGCTGCTGAAGACCCTGGCATGCCCATTGTCTCTCTATCTTATCTGTTAGGCAACCAAGAGCATTGGCAATAGAGTGTACTCTTTTGGGAGCCTCAGAGGCCTTCCTGATCTACAACTGACTGGGAGGTATCCCAACACTGACACTAGGATTTTCCTATACCAACCTATGGCTTCTAGGAGCAGCATTATCCACCCCTGCAGGGTGCTTCTGCTTAAAAGCCAGCAGGAGTGAACAAAGCTTTGTTACTTACCTACACTGACCTATGAGGATGGTGCCCTCAAAGCTTGTCTTGGTTGTACAGGCAGGCCTTCTAATCAGCTGGTGTTGGTGCTTTGTAGGGGAGGAGGGTGTGGGAGTCTTTGGGTTCCTTCAATGTGCTGGTTAACAGAGAAGAGAACATTGTGGAATGCTGCTTGGAAATATTCTGGTAGAGCTCAGCTGGTCCCTGTCCTTTACTTCAGGTTCTTCTGATTTCTGACATTGCAAGCAATCACCTTTAACCACTGGGCCATGTTCCCAGCCCCCATTGCTTTCTTTAAATTTTTTTTTAATATTGTATTTTTTGGGTTGGAGAGAAGGCTTAGTGGTTAAGGAGCTTGCCTCCTAAGCCTAAGAATGTCAGTTCCAATCTCCAGGTCCCACATTTAGCCAGATGCAGAGTGACGCAAGGGTGCAATGACGCACTTGCCCACAAGAGGGTTCATGCATCTGGAGTTCATTAGTGGCAGCTGAGAGGCTGCTGGTGCGCCCATTCTCTATCTGTCTTCCTCTCCCCCCTCTCTGTCTCTCTCCAAAAAAAAAAATTAATATTGTATATTTTAATTTATTTCAGAGAGAGATAGAAAGAGGCAGAGAGAGAGAGAGAAAAAATGGGTATGCCAGGGCCTCCAGCCACTGAAAATGAACTCCATATGCATGCGCCCCCTTGTGTATCTGTCTTAACTGGGTCCTGGAGAATCAAGCCTGGTGGGGCCTTTAGGCTCCACCCGCAAGCGTTTAACGGCTAAGCTATTTCTCCAGCCCTAAAATGTTTTTTTAAGTTAACATATAAAGTAATGAGTTTCATTATGGCATTTTCTTTTCTTTTCTTTTTCTTTTCTTTTTTTTTTTCTTTTTCTTTTCTTTTCTTTCTTTCTTTCTTTCTTTTTTTTTTTTTTTTTTTGAGATAAAGTCTTACTCTAGCCCAGGCTGACCTGGAATTCACTCTGTAGTCTCAGGATGGCCTCCAATTCATAGCAATCTTCCTACCTCTGCCTCCCAAGTGCTGGGATTAAAGGCCTGGCCTACTTTTTTTTAATGGTTGAATAAAATTCCACATTTTCTTTATCCATTCATCTGTTAATGGATATCTAGGCTAGTTCCATTTGCTTGCTATTGTGAATAGCATAACTATACACTTGAATGTGCAAGTACCTCTGTGGTGGGACATTGGATATATGCCCTGATTAGCTGGGCCATATGGTAGTTCTCTTTTTAGTTTCTTGAGAAACATTCACACTGATTTCCTTAGTGGCCAGTTTACACTCCTACCAACAGAGGATAAGAGTTCTTTCCATATATCCTTCTCAGCACTTGTTGTCTGTTCTTCTTTCTTTTCTTTTTTCTTTTTTGGTTTTCTGAGGTATAGCTCAGGCTAACCTGGAATTCACTATGTAATCTCAGGGAGACCTTGAACTCAAGGCAATCTTCCTACTTCTGCCTCCCAAGTGCTGGGATTAAAGGCATGCACCACTACGCCTGGCTTTTTGTTGTTGTTGTTGTTGTTGTTGTTGTTGTTGTTTCCTTTATTTTCTTGATGATAACCATTCTGAGTAGAGTGAGTTGCAATCTTAGAAAGCAGTTTTAACTTGCATTTTTTCTGATGCTTAAAAATTTTGAGTAATTTTTGTTTTTCAAGGCAGGGTCTTACTCTAGGTCAGGATGACCTTGAACTTACCTGGTAGCCCCAAGCTGGCCTTCGAACTCATGGCAGTCCTCCTACCTCAGCCACCTGAGTGCTAGAACTAAAGGCATTGGGCCACACAATTTGGCTCTATTAAGCAATTTAAAAAATTGTAAAATGTTCCCTGATGGCTAAGGATGTTGAACATATTTTAAAATTTAAAAAAATGTTTCTTCTTTTGTAATTGGTCTGTTAAGTCACTAGCTTATTTATTATCCGGAATGTGTTTTCAGTGTTTAAATTTTGCAGTTAAAAAAAAAAATTAAAGGTGCACGCCTTTAATCCCAGCACTTGGGAGGTAGAGGTAGGAGGATCTCTGAGTATAGTAGACAGCTTCAAGTTCGCTGAGATGAACTTCCAGACCAGGCACAGTTATGGAGGAAGGGATATTTATTGAGGCTTACAGATGCAGGGGAAGTTCCATAATGGCAGAAGAAACTGGCCTGCTTTCACAGGACCAAACACAGAGAGTGAAGCCACAAGCCAAAAGCCAAAAGCCACACAGCATAGCACACCTCAGGAACTCTAGCTAGGCACACTTTGCATATCTTTAGATTGAAATGCTAAACCCACCACCACACCTTAAGATCCGCCCAGTGACACTGCCTCCAGCAAGGTGGCTGCAGATGCAAACTACAAATTAATAAAACACTGAATATATTGGGGGACATCTATTCAAACTACCACATTGCGCCCCTGGCCTTCAATAGAGTCTATAACTATCATACATTATAAATTGTACTCAGTCCAGTTTCAAAGGTCCCCATGGTCTTGACCAACTTAAGATAGTGAGTGAATTCAAGGTCAACCTGAACTAGAGGGAGACCCTACCTGGGAAAACTGAAAAAAAAAATGCAATTCAACATAGTATATTCTAGTTATTACTCCCCCACACCACAGCTGTCATGAATTTTCTGGGAGGGAACTGAGGCACAAAGCAATTAACTTACCTAGTCTTACAGATAGTAAGTGGCAAAGCTACTCCTCCTCCTCTTTCTCCTCTCCCTCATCCTCCTTCTTCTCTCTCTCTCATCTATTAAGTAGCCAAGATGATTTAGAACTCATCTTCCTGTTTTAAATTCCCCCCTCTCACCATGATGCCATTCCACACCATCACAGCCTTTCTGTAGTGTTGGGAAGCATGCTATCTGCAAAGGTCAAACCCAGCAGAACAGGGAAGAGATTGTAGAGAGGTAATGGAACACCATCCTTGGATTTTCCTTTTGCCTCTGAGGTTTCCTTTCTGCTTCTTACAGCTGTGCTTCTTTAAGACTTCCTGACCTATATGACCCAATGGATCTTCACAACCATTCCAATCAACACAGGGTCTCCTTTACTGCTATTTTAATTATTGGCACTGTTAGCAGGAGCTATTGGCTTCTATTGCATTGGATATTTGGGGAATTATCTGCCCTGCTTTACTGCCAGCTGTCCCAGTTTCTTGCAATGAGAGGAAAGTAGAAGTAGGAAAGGTGCAGGGCTTTCATGTATTTTCTTCTTTAAAAAAAAAAAAAAAACTTTATTTGTATGGCGGTGCCAAGGTCTCTTGCCACTGCAAACAAATGCCAGATGCTTGCAACACTTTTGGCATCAGGCTTTATGTGGGTCCTGAGGCAAGCTTTGCAAACACTAACCATCTCTCTAGCCCCAAATCATATATTTTATTCTTTAAAAAATTATTATTATTTATTTAAAGCTGGGCGTTGTGGCACATGTCTTTAATCCCAGCACTTGAGAGGCAGAGGTAGGAGGACTGCCATGAGTTCAAGGCCACCTTGAGACTACATAGTGGGATGTGGTGGACTGTTTCCTGAGCTTCTGGCCTGAACCTTGCCTATTTATCATTTATTCATTCATGAACTCTGCTTACCAACTCTATGCTGTGAAGCAGGTATGCCTCCCTGTACTGCTTCTGTGTATAGGAGAAACAGACAAAGTTGCTGAGAGATGACTGAGTGCAAGGGTCATGGGGACGCAGAACAGTCACAAGAGGTGATTAGCTTTGACCATATTTGGCCTATACTATGAGAGGGAACAGGTTCTTTCTCCACCCCTGCTCCAGGAACCCAGCACATGTGATCCCAGGAGTTGAAACTTTGGAGTCAGAGCAGTCTCTTTAAAGCCTGGGAAACAACAGGGGGCTTGCTACTTCAAGCTGCCAGATGCCTTTCACTAGAGGCTTCTGGAAACCTATAATGAGTCTTACCTGCCCTTCCAGGTTGCCTGGGTTCAAAGAGGCAATTTCATAAGAGAGACTATAATTAGGGGTTTTATGGTTTGTTTTGTTTTGTTTTGCTCTCTGGGAACAGAAACTGCCTCCCTTATAATATATGGAACATTTGTTGAGTGCCCTCTCTGCCTTAGGCACACTTAACATTATTTTGTTTAATGTTCACCACAATGGGTGAGCTGCTCTTATCTTTTTTTTTTTTTAAGAGTTGAGGAAAGTAAGATTCCAATGTCAAGTAATTTCCCCAGTTTACATAGTCAGTGACATAGCGAGTGACTAATGTTTGAAATATATATGGAATGTAAAAGAAAGGGTAAAATGGAGATTTCAAGATGGGAATGCCTCCTTTAAAATGGGATATCACCTTGGTCCTGAGCCAGAATTTTATCCCAACCCTCGAATTTCTGGATGAGGAAGCTGGACTCTAAGAGACAGGTCAGTTACTGCAGAGGTGCATTTGTGAACAGAATAGTGGGATGTGCTGCATGAGGTAGTAAATGAGTTGAATTCATGAATCATAAATGAACTTAATTGCCCAAGACATTGCATGTGGATAAAGTTCTTGCTTAAAGTGCGTATGACACCATCTCTTCTTAAATAGTGATATATGTTATGACAATGAATCTTGATATTGAATCATCCTTTTATTTTTAATCTTCTGAGTATCACAAACCAAGGACTTCATGAATTATAACGTACACATGCCACACATGAGCTTCCACCCTTATTTCTAAAAATCTGTTCATAATAAAGATGATGTTCTAACCCAAAGGTATCATTATTGAGATGAGAACACAGAATGTAGAGTTAAATTGCCAAGCATTTCCTTTTTTTTTTCTTTCTTTCTCTCCTTCCTTTCTTCTTTTCTTCCTTCCTTCCTCCCTCTCTCTCTCTCTCCCTCTTTCTTTCTTTTTCTTCCTTTCTTTCTTTCTTTCTTTCTTTCTTTCTTTCTTTCTTTCTTTCTTTCATCCCAACACTCAGGAGGCAAAGGTGGAAGGATCGCCGTGAGTTCAAGGTCAGCCTGAGACTACATAGTGAGTTCCAGGTCAGCTTGAGCTAGAGTGAGATCCTACCTTGAGAAAACCAAAAAAGAAAGAAAGAAAGAAAGAAAGAAAGAAAGAAAGAAAGAAAGAAAGAAAGAAAAAAAGAAAGATGCATGAGTGGTAATAGAAACTGTGTTTTATGGAGGCATTTTTACAAAGGCAAGAGAATATTGGGTAATGCAAGTTGTATTGGCTAAGTGGACATTTTGTGAAAGAAAAATAAAAACAGACAACAGAGTTTAGGACAGATTGGACAACAAATCCACTAAGATCATCCTCTACCCCATTTCCTTGAAGGTTATGTAAAATACAAGTATATTATCATAATGAGTTAACAAATATTGACATTTTTATTTATTTTGAGGCAGACCTTACTGTAGACCAGGATGGCCTGGAATTTGTGGTAGCCATTCTTCTACCTCAGCCACCTAAATTCTGAGAGTAAAGGCGTAAGCTGCCAAGCCTGGCTAAATTTACACTTAATAAGATCTCTCTTGCTCTTCTGTAACGGAGGACTGTATTTAAGGCCTTCTACATGCTAGGCAAGTGCTCTATCACTGAACTACATCTCCAACCTTTTTACTTTTTATTTTGAAACAGGTATCACTAAGTTGCCAGGCTGGTCTTGAACTTGATAACTTTTCCTGCATTAGCCCGTTGAGTAGCTGGGATGACAGGTACCACTCAGTATGTTTACTATTTAAATTGAGGTCCTTTAAGCTTTTTAAAAAAATTTTTATTCATTTATTTATGAGAGAGAGAGAGAGAGAGAGAGAGGAGGCAGATAGAATGGGCACACCAGGGCCTCCAACCACTGCAAAGGAACTCCAGATGTATGTGCCAACCTCTGCATGGGGAATTGAACCTGGGTTCTTAGGCTTTGCAGGCATTAAGCCATCTTTCCAGTCCCCTTTAACCTTTTGAAACGTACATTGGCCTTGCTTTCACATTTATTTATTTACTCACCCCACAAAAGTCCATGCAGGATATCCTAGAGTGAGAACTTTGTTAGGCACCATGCAGGGGGTACCAACAGAATTGGTCTCTAGATCCCAGGAATTTACAGCTCATTAGAGGATCAATTCCTTATAATAGGAGGTGAAATGAAAATGCAGGTTGGGAGGGGATCAGTTTTCCAGAAAGCAAATGGAGGCAGTATAGAAAATCAAGGATTTATTTATTTAGTTAGTTGTTGTTTTTAATGTGTAGCCCAGGCTGGCCTTGAACTCCTGATCCTCCTGCCAATTTCCTATGAGTGTGTACCACCACAACGGGCTGTTGTTGTCTTTTAAAATTTTTATTTATTTATTTATTTTTGTTTTTTGAGGTAGGGTTTCACTTTAGCTCAGGCTGACCTGGAATTCACTATGTAGTCTCAGGGTGGCCTCGAACTCATGGTGATCCTCCTACCTCTGCCTCACGAGTGCTGGGATTAGAGGACAGAGACAGAGACAGAGAGAATGGGCGTGTCAGGGCCTTCAGCCACTGCAAACAAACTCCAGATGCATGTGCCACCTTGTGCATCTGGCTTAAGTGGGTCCTGGCGAATTGAACCTGGGTCCTTTGGCTTTGCTGGCAAATGCCTTAAATGCTAAGCCATCACTTCAGCCCTTTAAAAAAAAAAAAAAATCTATTGTTGTTTCTGTTTTTAGCATCAAAGGAGCTCACACTACACTAGACATACACATTTCTGTTTGTTTGTTTGTTTGTTTGTTTGTTTGTTTGTTTGTTTGTTTGTTTTTCAAGGCAGTGTCTCACCCCAGCCCAGGATGACCTAGAACTCACTCTGTAGCTTCAGGCTGGCCTCAAACTCATGGGTTTCTCCAATGTCAGCCTCTCAAGTGCTGGGATTAAAGGTGTGCGCCACCTCCCCCAGCTAACATACACATTTTAAAATAAAACATGAATCAAAAAATCAATACTGCAACATAACAAGCATAGTCAATATTTATGTACGTATAGTAAAAACTACACCTTAAACATTAACTTTGGAAATAGATTGAAACACAAATTTGTTTTGTAAAGCTACTGTTTCAGTGGAAGGCAATACAGAAAACTAACTGTGACAATGGATGGTAAGCTCCATAAACTTTATGTTGAAACAAAATTATCAGGGAGGCACAGGACAGTTTGATGGGTATCTCAATAGGATTTAGTAAGTGCTACTGCAGAAATGAAGCTTTATTGAGCAGAGAAGACTATTAAGTTTTTAACAAGTCGTTTTTTGAATCAATTTTAAAGCTATGAGCTTTAAGGCAATAGGCAGGAACCCCATAGGGTGGAATAAAGAACAGTGGTCTCTTTTGGCTGGGGCGCAAGGCTCTCCAAGGGCAACTAGGTGGGGACTTCAGCTGGGTATAACAGAAGCTGAGGCCATGGGGAAAGAATTTGAACCGAAACCTTGTTTCCTCTCTATACTTTGACTTAGTACCTGTTGGGTTCCTCTAAATAAAATTCTCCTCTTCCCGTGAGTTCTAGTGGTTGGAAATGGGGTGGGGACTGTTTCTAAAGTCAACGCCTAAGTTAAGGGTTTACAAAAGGTTCCAGGGGTGACATAGACCTCACTCTTCAGGAACTAGAAAATGAAACTTGTGATGTTTGGGGGGTTCACTTAACAACAACCCCCAAACCCCAGTCATTCCAGTTTTTGGCCCTGCAGGCTGGAGGCCAAACCCGGGAGCCGGGCACCAGCGCAGGCAGGAGCTGTGATCCGCGAACAGGCAGGCGGGGATAGAGGAAGAGAGAGAGAGGGAGGGAGGAAGCGCGAAAGGGAGGGAGGAAGAAAGGGAGGGAGGCGCGTCATGTGATCCGCTTCCCAGCTTCTTTAAGCGTCCACTGGCGGCGGAGCGGCCGCAGTCTCAGCTCCAGGCATCTGGGGAGCCCGGGCGGCTGCGCTAGGGGATCCGCGGGGTCGCCTTTCGTCCGGATCCCATCCTCGCTGTATTCCCGCACCCCTGAAGTTTGCCGCACTCAAAAAAGGAGGCGCGGGAAGAAAGAGTGTGAGGGGAGGGAACAAAAAGCACACCCTAAAACATTTATTTACGGGAGAAAAGAAAAAGGGGGCGTAAAAATGGCTGGGGCAATTATAGAAAACATGAGCACCAAGAAGCTGTGCATTGTTGGAGGGATTCTGCTGGTGTTCCAAATCGTCGCCTTTCTGGTGGGAGGCTTGATAGGTAAGTGTGAGAGCTTCAAACTTTCCCCTTTCCCTCTATTCGGGCCCCTTCCCTCTGCCTCTTGGGCTACTTGTTACAGTATCACTGCCTTGCCTCTATGATCTAATTAGTCCGGCTATTGTGCTTAAGAAAGCAGAGCTCCATGGGGCTCCGTGGGGCACAATCCAGTCTAGTGGCGAAGAGAAAAGGAGGGGAAAAGTTTTGGCCTAGTTTCAGTATCCACTTGAAAGGCAGGAGGGGGTGGGGGTGGACCTTAAGCATGGCGACTGATCGCGAGGAAGCGCTGGGTCACAAAGTTGATTGCTCTCCCCCCACTCTGCTCTTTCCCGCGCCCCCTCCTTTCCTCTCTGTTCCCTTCCAATCAGCTCTAGGAGGGCAACGTAATCGACTTTATTAGAAACAACCAGAGTCGGGGAACTGCGCCCAGAACCAGCCCCAGCCCCGAGCTGTTAAAGACAGGCTGGCCCGGGCGGGTGTAAATGCATTTGGTTGTCTAGCGAGGGTCCAGGACTGGCTTTGAGGTCCCAACCTTCGCGCCCCCTGGTTGGAGCTGGGGGCTGGAGGCAGGATGGGGTAGGGTGGATTGGGAGAGTCCTTGGCGGGCCCAGCACGAACTTGGAGGGCTCAGGGAAAAGCATGCCTGGAAGGTGTTGCTTCTGCCCCCTCCGGCATCTCCCCTCCCCCTTTGCTTAAAGCCCCAGGCGTAGCGTGCCCGGGGTCCTCGCCGGGCGTCCCTCCTAGACTTCAAGTGTCTTCAAGTGACAGCTCTCAAACCTCTGGTGGACATCACGCCAATGCTCACCTCTGGAACCTCTCGGAGCCAAATGGGCTTCCGGCAAAGAAGACCTTATCCCTTAGCGTCCACGAGGAAAAACTCCTTCCTTGTAGCTATCTCCATCTCACGGCCCTTTCCCATCGAGATTGGGGCATCCCCGCACAACTTCAGCACTAACTTTGGAGCAGGCGCGCCTGGCGGGGGGTGGGTAGGCTGAGTCAGGTTCGGGCAGTGAATCCTGGCGGGCTGCGGGGAGCTCGGCGGGGTTGCAGGCCCCTCGCGGGAGTGTCCTGTGGGAGCGCTGCGCCGGCCCCGGCTCCTCCAGGCGAGAGCGCGGCGTTTTGTCTCCAGACCCGGGTTTGATGGGCAAACGTTACAGGGACTCTGGCACTGTTAATACTGTAACATCGGAGCTAATTGTTTTGAACAAAGGAGAGTGGGAGAAGCTTCATCTAGAAGGGGGATTCCTGAGTGAGAGTTTTCTAATGTCCTCGGTGTGGGCCAAACAGTGTCAACTCCCTGTTTCTGAAATCCTCACTGTACACCCACCCCCCACCCCACCCCCCACACACCGTTTTGGCTTTTGTTTCGCTATGCCATGTTAGAATCTCCATGTTTCCTTCTATTGGATTTTCCAGGATCTTAATACTTCTCTGTTGGGAGTTGAAGGAAGCGGTCTCTGCGCTCTCAGTGGTTACGCCGCGGTTACAATTACACCTCCTGTCTTCCTTGATGAGCAGTTGCAGTTAGATGCCATTGGATCCTGTGTGATTTCAGTGGCAGACCATAATAAAATTTCTTGCACCTTGTGCTTTCAGAATTAAATTGGCCTATTATCCTTGTCTGACCTTCCGCTGAGGTTTTTGCACCAACAGCGAGCCATTACACAGTTTCCTGGTGTTTGCTGGTGTGTACTTCTTTCTTTTCTGATCTCCTGGCCTTAGAGAGCTTTTTATCCATGTTACAGTTTTCCTAGGGCACTGCTGGACCTAACGTGATTTCAGGAGTCTCGGGATTGCCGCAGAGGAGATCCAAGTCTTCTTTGGGACTGGTGGCTGGACATAAGAATTTCTACAGAATTAGAACAGCTTTTGGTTCAAAGCAGGGTTTTTCTGAAGTAGTGCCAAGGTGGTTTTGCCCATAGAACTTGGTTAGTGACCACCTTAGACAGCCTCAATACCCCCTGCAAGTCTACCTAACTACATGCCCTAGGCTAACAAACTTCTTTAATTCCAACTTTCCTTAGAAAAGAAAAATATCCTTATATCATACTTTTCTTAAGAGAACACCAAGCAAGTGGATTAACACATCCAGTATGTATCATGTAGGGGAAACATTACCAAAAAACAGCTTAGAACTCTGGCTTCCATAGGATTTTCAACAAAGGATAGTTAAGTTTTTAGAGACTGACAAACAGGTTTGGCTTTTGGGGGTAGGGAATTATTGATGGAGTAAACTAATTTGGGGGTGATATATTCTGGTTTCCTTCACACTGTAAGAAACATTACAAACACACTAAAGAATTACAGGTAGGCAAAAGATGTGAATACATTTGGAATTCCCAACAAAAAAAACTTCTTAAAGAAGTTTTTCTTACTTTAGCTTTCCTTCTCTCTCAGCTGCAAAGATTCTGTCCCCAGTTCTAGTCCTAAGACTGACCAGATTATTTACAGGCCACATTGAATGGCTTTTACTTCTTCCACATGGAAAGTAATAATTTTTGCTCTTAAACAAATTTATGAACCTGAGCACTCTGTAAGTTTCAAACATGGGAATGAATATTAACAAAACATAAGTGATATGTTTCCTTACTCAGCTTCCCTAAACTGGAAAGTATATGAAACTGTTTAGCAAAGTGGACCAGTAGAACTGGTACTTGATCCTACTCTTTTTTGTTGTTGTTGTTTTTCAAAGTATCACTGTAGCCCAGGCTGACCTGGAATTCACTATGTAGTCTCAGGGTGGCCTCAAACTCATGGTGATCCTCCTACTTCTGCCTCCGGAGTGCTGGGATTAAAGGCATGCACCATTACACCCAGCTTTAGAACCAGCACTTGAAAAAAAAAAAGTCTGTAGGTTGGGAAGTCAAGGTAGAGATCAAAAAGCACCTCTGTTCTCAGCAAGGGCAGAACTCCATTGTTTCTTGGCATTGCCACTTGTGGAGCCCAAGGGTCCTGTTGGGGAGTCTTCCTAATGCAGCTACAGTCAGCCAGGGAGGAAAGGATGCTTTCTCAAGTGTCCATAGTATATGTGGCTTTTCAGTCATTATATGGTAGAACTTAAGTATTTATAAATGCAGTGTTTTATTTCATGTTTTTAAAAACTCAGAGACGCTGTAAAATTAGGCATCTGATGGTTTTCTTATGTTTTCAGAAAGCTTATTAATGGCTAATTCCTTTAATGTTTAGAATTCATTTAAAATGAATTTAAATTCATTTAAAATACCAAATCCTAAAAGGAAAAATAAAATGGTTTAGAAGTATGGTTTAATCTTTATCTTTCTGAAAAACAAGCCAGCAGAAAAATTTAAAAATACTTGCCCTTTGCTTTCATGTTTTGAAATAATTTCATGCAAAGTAGCTACAGGAGTGGCTGGTGGGGTTGGGAATGGGAACCCTGCACAGTGAAACAAAAGCACAGCCAACCAAAAAGTATGAACTTGAATTCCTACTCCATGGTGTGCAGTTTCTCAGCTTCAGGTTAGTTGATTAAAGAGGTAAGAAGTTCAACACTCAGGAGGTAGAGGTAGGAGGATCGCTGTGAGTTCAAGGCCACCCTGAGACTACATAGTGATTTCCAGGTCAGCCTGAGCTAGAATGAGACCCCATCTCGAAAAACCAAAAAAAAAAAAAAAAAAAAAAAAAAAAAAAAAAAGAAGAAGAAGAAGTAAGACATCCACTTTTTCTAAAACCACAGAGAGGATGATGATCAATAATTGGATGATGGAAGCCGGGCGTGGTGGCGCACGCCTTTAATCCCAGCACTTGGGAGGCAGAGGTAGGAGGACTGCCGGGAGTTCGAGGTCACCCTGAGACTACATAGTTAATTCCAGGTCAGCCTGGACCAGAGTGAGACCCTACCTCGAAAAACCAAAAAAAAAAAAAAAAATTGGATGATGGATAATTATTGCATTGTTTAAGAAAACCTATAGTGAGAATATTCAAAACTTAAACCTGAATATCAACAAATCACCAATTATCTTTTTTTGTTGTTAGTTTTTCAAGGTAGGGTCTTGCTAGCCCAGGTTGAACTGGAATTCACTATGTAGTCTCAGGGTGGCCTCGAACTCACTGCAGTCCTCCTACCTCTGCCTCCCGAGTGCTAGGATTAAAGGCATGCGCCACCATGCCTAGCTCATTTACTTTTTTCATCTTTGTTATGTGTGTGTATGTGAATGTATGCTTGTATGAATATGAGTGGATGAATGTCATGGCACATGTCTTGTTGTTTTTCACCTTCCACCTGGTTAGACAGGGTTTTTTGTTCACCACTAGTCCTAGCTGGCCTGTGAGCTTCAGGACATTCTTCTGTTTCTGTTTCCCATCTTGCCATAGAAGTACTGGGATTACTGCCTCCAGCTGTATTTGGGTTCTGAAGATCTGAATTCAGGTCATTCTACTAATGAGTCAAGTGCTTTACCTTCTAAGTGATCTCTCTAGTTCATCATCTACTTTTTTCAATGTTGTATGCCCTATTGTGCTATATCATTGTCTTATTGAGAGGAAACCGTTGATGGTCTTGATTGGTCTATTCATATGGGCTTTTGTGGTTATTTATTTGAAAGTTGCAGAAATTTAGAGAAATTAAATGAAATTATAGTTACTGCAGTGTATATACACATGCTCCTCAATATTATGCTTGCTGCATTTATTATTTATTACACTTTGCTATGTATTAATGTTGCAATAATTCAGATACTTCAGATTTGAAGTATCTGAGTATCTGGTGAAAAAAATATATATATATAATATATATTTTTTATAAATTTAAAATATAAATATATTTTATATAAATATATATATATATTACATATAAATATATATATATTCAGGGTTTCTTATATCCTGGACTGGTCTTTATTTTTTTATTATTTATTTTTATTTATTTATTTTTGTTTGTTTGTTTTTCGAGGTAGGGTCTCACTGGCTCAGGCTGACCTGGAATTCACTATGTAGTCTTAGGGTGGCCTCAAACTCTCGGCGATCCTCCTACCTCTGCCGTCCGAGTGCTGGAATTAAAGGCGTGTGCCACCACGCCCGGCTTGGACTGGTCTTTAAACTCACTATGTAGCTTACTGTGACCTTGAGCTTCTGATCCTCCTGCCTCTACCTCCTAGGTGCGGGGATTACAGGCTTGTGCCACCACTCCTGGCTATATGTGATGAGAATCTTGAAAAGTACTAATTGTCTTTTGGTTTATGTTAGTTGCCTTTCCTGTATTTGATGATGCATTTTATTTTGTAAAGTTTCATATCTGATTAAACTAACCTTTTCATCTCAACACAGAGTTTCCAGTGTGGTTTGTCAGAATCCTATGAAACCTCAATTTTTTTTTCTTTTAGAGTGGTAATTTTTTTAAATTAAAATAACATTGTTTGACTTTGTAAAAGCTAAACTTCTTATTTAACAAAGCTTGTGCTAGAATTATTCTTTCATCTGATTATTTTCTCTGTACTGATCACCTTCTAGCCTTCTAGTACTGCAGCTTTCCCCTTTCTGTAGAAAAAGTGAGAAATATTTCCTTGAGGTAGTAACATTATGAGCAACTATGAGATTTTTTAACTCCCTACTTGGAATCCAGCTGCACACTCAAAGTCTTTCCTACTTAGTTGATATTTTATAATAATTTGGCCTTTAATATTCTTTAAAAATCCACATAGATTGAGATTCTTACTTTATCTCCCTCATAAAGATGTTTTTACAGAGATCTAAAATTTATTGAGATTACCTAAAAGTATTTAGTTTAAACCTCATGTGTACCACCAGCCTTATGTGGAAAGTGCTTATCAGAGCCTGTAGTATGCTTAGGATAGAAATGTGTGCTAGGAGTTGCCATGAGGGGGCTACACCCCTAGCTTAATGAGAGGAACCCTTCTTAACATAGTTTACCATCAGAAGACTCCCTATGGAGGTTTCCTAGAATCACTTGTTGGGAAGTTGAGAATATGAAATTAAAAGCTCTGCTGTAAATCAGATTACTATGCTAATAT